>CM057846.1:56252533-56324920 GCA_030068395.1 Apalone spinifera | reverse complement strand
CCCGGAGCACTTCCAGGTTCCTGATGGTGCTGGACCATCAGGAGTGCCGGACCAATGGAGTTTTACTGTACTGTGAAGCAATTGCAGGGAAAGCTGCTAACTACTTCTGGCAGTGTGATTCTACCTTATCATATTCAGTTGTTGTTTAGGCATGCTGTTGTCAATTCTTCTGGGGAATGGAAGTTGGAAAAGGGAAATGACTCTTTTTTTCCCCCTCCCAGCCCCCAAAGCATGAATAACCAAACTTGATAAGCAGAAAGCACATCTACCATGTTTCAAAGGCTGGCTATAAACCGCGCAGATATTGGAGATTGTCAAGATTTTCTAAAAGCAGGTGTGAAGCAACCTAAACATGGGTGTCTGCCAGCTCTCCCTGGAATTCTTTAAAGCACGTATGACTAAAGTAAAATTTCAGTTCATTATCGGGAGTTAAGGAAAATACGGTACACTTTTGCTAGCTTCTATTTTCAAATTTGGAGTTTTAAAAAATTAAACAAGAGGCTTAGTTTTGCAAAGGCCCTCAGCTTGCAATGAAATAATGAAGATGAGGCCCTCTTCCTTCATGACTACATATATACAAGTCTGAAGTGCCTGGAAACAAAACTAAGGGTGAGCTGTATAAATAGCTAAATATTAAAATAGAAATGAAATAACACCCTTCCAAATCAGAAACGAGTGGAATGAGGAATTCAAGCATTTTTTCCCTTTTTCTTTGCAAAAATTACAAGCATCTAAAAATTTTAGGATGGAAAAATTCCACCTTAATTTTACTGTCCCTATCAGGATTCTGGTTGTACAGTGTGTGAAAACTCTGAAGATGCTTTTTTGTATTCATTCTTTACTCCATCTTTGTTTTCTTACAAAGAATATTAATGATCTCTTTTTAGAAGAGACGATCCAGCAGGCAAGTTAAGAGAAAACGTTACACCGAAGACTTGGAGTTCAAGATTTCAGATGAGGAGGCTGACGATGTAGATGCTGCAGGAAGAGACTCCCCTTCAAATACGTCTCAGTCAGAGCAACAGGTCAGTTCATATTCCAAACGTGGATGGACTAGAAATGTTAGAACAGCAACCTAGGTATTTAAAATTTTAAGTGTTTGCGTCTTTACCAATGGATTTTCTTCTCCCAATTGGCAAAAAGAAATTAGTTGTTTAGATTCGTAAAAGCCATATTCATTCATAGTTGGGGTTTTGTTGCCTACAGCATGTAATTTGAGACAATTCGATGAAATTAACTGCCTTTGCGAAGGAGATGCCTAAAACTAGAGTGCACGGAGACTGAATTTACCTCTATGAATTCAGTGGTCTGGCTTCTATGACTTTAATAAACCACTCAAGCTTGTCTCCTGCTGTTAGGCACCATAAGAACCCCTTTATGAAATTACTGCCTTGTAGTACCCAGCAGGGTACACTTTATTCTTTGTGCAATGTAAATGATGAATAAAATAGTTTGACTAAAATGAGGGGTGGTAATATATGAATGACTATTACAATCTTATTGTTTTGTAGAGCTCTTTTCATAGCACTACTTCACTTAACTAACCAACCTGCCATTGGTGAATGTATACAGGTACTTCATTTGGTAATTTATGCTATGTTAAGCTCTGTGAAATATCATATGTGAACTCCTATAAATACCCCTAACAGAAAAGGCATGGGTATGTTTACCTGCAGCTTTGATAATGGGGACAAATGGGTTTTTGATACATCTGTCACATGGACATTGTTACTCTGCATTGCCAGCTAGAATTTTTTAATGTCCGCTAACTTCGGGAGTCTAGACAGCAGAGCATGTGTTCAGTTTTATGGGAGAAGTAACTGGCCACGGAATTACATAACAAGAAAACTACACATGTCTCTAGCACATGGAGTGTGTCATTGATTAGCCTTTCTGCTGGAGTGATTCCCACAAATGAATGTCAACCAGGAGTTTAGTCATCGTCCTAGTGCATTTAAAACATTTCTTTTAAAATGTAATTTCCACCAGAATTAATAAAGCATTAAATGCAATTGAGTTCTATAGTCTATGCATCAGAAGAAAATTCTCTAGCATTTAAACTCTGATTATGATGAAATATTAAAAGATGTCTTCCTGAACAAAATTTCTAAAGAACAAAAATTCTCTACTCACTTCTGTAATTATTATGCAACGTTAATTTTGCAGGAGTCGGCTGATGCTGAAGGTCCAGTAGTAGAAAAAATCATGAGTAGTCGTTCTGTCAAGAAACAGGTACTTACTATTTTTAATAAACAAAAGATGCTCAGACCCAATTTAGGTTTTGTTCATTTTTTAATTTAAATATTTACAATTAAACATCCACTTTCATTAAGGGAGAGGGCTCCTTAAAAGTACCATCATATAAGCTTTTCAGGTATGTAGTGTGTGTGCATACCTTATCTAATTGAAAATCTTTAATCGACCTTCCAATTTTTTTTTTCTGTGCATGCATGGGCGGCCAGTATGCTAAGTGGGGGAAGGCATTGCCTTCCCAAACTGCCACCTTATACCTACCCACACTCTGCTTCTGCCCCCAGAACACCTACTGTAGCGGGGGTGGAGGCCTTCAGCAGAAGGGGTGGGAGCTTGCCTCCCTCAGTCCTACCTTCACCGACCACCCATGTGTGCATGTACAAAAGAGAACTTTTACTTTTTGCAAATGAATTCACTTTAACCAAACTTTTGCAGAAGGTGAAGTGAGAGAGACCCTCCTCCTGTATCTTAAGTTTTTAATTAGGGTTGCTAGGTGTCCAGTTTTGAACCGGACAGTCCGGTATTTGAGCGCTCCGGGAAACAAATTGAGAAAATACTGGACATATAAATGTCCGGTATTTTCTAAGTAAGTTTTATTGTTATCATGAGTATTAGTACGCAGTTGCGTACTGTGTGAGCATGTCTGCCAGCCAGGCAGTACGCAGTAGGGAGGAGTGGGGCGGGATGGACTCCCCCGGGGCTGGACTCACCTATGCGTCCTGCTGGGACCGTGCGTGGGATGGGCAGCACCCTGGGATCTGAGTGCGCCTGGGTCAACCCTGCTCTCTCCTACCCCCCTCCCAGCCAGCCCTGCTTCCCGCCGGCTGGGTCCTTCCTCCAATCTCCCTAGGCCAGCCCCGCTCCTCCCGACCCCCTTCCAGCCAGCCCTGCTTCCTGCTGGCCAGCCCCGCTCCTCCCGACCCCCTTCCGGCCAGCCCTGCTTCCTGCCGCCAGTTCCGTCCCCTGATCTCCCCCAGCCAGCCCAGCTCCTCCCGGCTGGTCCCCCCCCTTCCCTCCCCGATCTACCCTGTTTTTCTTCTCCCCTCCCCCCGGGCCAATTCACTATCTAAATAAAGTATGTCTGTGCAGTCATTTTACTGAAGTCAAGAACAAGAGTTCCTCAGTAGAGCTTGGCTGACCTGTACAGCAAAATAGCATACTAATTCCAAACTATTGGATCGTCTTATTCTGTGGGAAGTGGAAAGGAGGAGGCATTTACCAAATGTCTAAACTTCATTGCATTCTACAGGACATTCTGTATAACCTGCTCATTGTTTATTCTGTAGCTTTGGTGTGAAATTCAATTTACAGGGTTCACCTAAATATATTCAAGTTCAACATGATTAAATAAAAAGACATTCTCATGTCCTAGGAGAGTGTATTCCAGAAGGAGAGGAAAATTTTTTGTCTTAATTCTTGTAGGATTTTGAACCTTATTCCTGGCTGGACTTTCAGGTGCTTTATTAATCTAAATTCATGGCATGTCATGACTGTTTTTGATTAAATTTCACTGGTGGCCTGGCCTTCCACACTCAGGCACAATAATTCTAACTTTATAATAGCATAAAAATGTTTTGTATTTCAACCCACAGGCTTTTTTTTTTTCAGGTAAATGTATTGTAATCTTAAACTCAGTAATTAGTTGTCTTGATAGCCTTCTGGACAAACTGTAGAATTTGGTCTCTTCATAAATGTCTTCACATTGGAGGCAGTTTGTCACCAATTATTCTTCTCTTCTTCCTCTTCCCTGCAAGCAGAGGTGTGATTACTCATGGGGAGTGTGTCTGCTGCAGTTTGTGGGAAGTGGTTTGGTTTGCTGCCTGCATGTCTTTGATTGCAAGCTCTGCTGGAGGCAATCTCTATTTTGAGCTGTTCCTTTAATGTTTTTTATGGATTGCATTTGCAGGTTTGAAGGGTATCCATCCTCTCTCTGGTCTCCTCTTCTCCATCTTAACCCAACTCCCTGTACCCAAAAACAGTTTTGACAATGTTAAATATAAACATCTGAAGTTCCCAACTGTGCATTGGTTAAATATATTTTGCACTCTTACTAATCTAATCAAAACCATGGTTACTAGATTAGTAATCAAAGTAAAATGGTTGTGAACAGGACTAGTACTCAAAATAAACCTTTGAAAAGGCTTCACTAGGAAATCTCTCAGCAGACAGGGGTGTAGCAAAAAACTTTGTCTTAGCAAAAGACAATATTACATAATTAGGTTGCTTTTGAACAGCCATCTTGTCATTGAATTACATTGGTTTCCACCAAATTATATGGGGTATGATTTTGGAATTGCTAGATATAAAAAGTTTCTGTCTAAAGAGCCTAAAGCACTGGGCTAAAAACTCATTTTATTTAAATGTACAGAAAACAAAATGTAAAGAATTTCATTATGTAAACATTTAAATAGGTAAAATACTTCTGGTTTAAAATTTTGTTTAGTTTTATTGATTCTTTCCTTGCCTTTGTTGTAAAGGGGCAAATAGAGCCAGTACAACTAGCTAGCCAATTTGATGATAAGGTAGGACTCACATGCTATGGTGAGATTGTTGCGAATAGATAACTCTGACATGTCCCTTCTTTGAGCTAACAGTCCCAATCACTTCAGTTTATTTTCTTATGGAAGCTGTTCCATGTCTCAAATCATTTTGGGGACTCATCCTTCATCTTGTTTTAGATGGGTTGACCTAGAATTAAACACATTATTCAAGATGAAGCCAACCTGATTTACGGAAAGAATACACTGAAAATGTGTACCTTTTTTTGTTTACTATTAGTGCATGTTGAGCAGATAGAATCAATGCTCAACATTGCTGTGCCCAATGCTCAAATCTTTCTGAACTGAGTAGTTTAGAATGCAGCAATGTGTATCAATAATTGAAATTATATGTATATTACTTTGCATTTATCAATAATAATGTCCATTGTCCCTTGTTCTAACCATTCATCTAGCTTTCAATTGTTCTGAATTTGCTCATTTTTCTCCAGTACTATTTAGACTTCATAACTATCTGCAAATACTGCCACAAAGTAGGTACAATACAGGAAGTGACAATGCAAGCTTATCCATGCCGCCCAAGTGATGTGAGCTATAATGTTAGTTTCAGACCTGGATATGATCAATCCTAAAGCTGACTGGGAGGATGACACCTCTCTCTCTTTAAGAATAATTATTTTATCCTTTATCACTGCAGAGCAGGGATTTGAACCTGTTTCTAACCCATCCTGGCACATACTTTAACCAGCCAGCTATAGTCTCTTTCCTCTCCTTTCCCTTTCCTCCTTCCCATAATGGACCCAAAATCTTCATTAAAAAAAGCTTCATGAAAAGAGACTTTTCTATGAAATGTTTCAGCTTCAGTAACACTATATATTTCAGCAAAAATGTTTGTCAGTGCTTAACAGGCAGATTTAACATATCTGTTGTTGCCCAAACATCATGCATACCATCTTTGGACACCTTGAGAAACACACAGGCCTTCTACTTAGATTGATATCCGTATAATTTTATTGACTTACGACAAATTTAATGATTGAATATTTTAGAGTGCCACTACACAATATGCTTAAGAGGCTTTCTATAACTTGTCCTGCAACAATGTAGTGTCAACCTTAGTGTTTGTAGATATACCGGGAAGAAATTAGCTCTTGGTCTTTGTAAAAGATTATTCTTTTTTGGTTACTGTAGATGTGATAGCCAAAACTTACTTATAAATGTGTTTTTTCCAGTAGGAGTTTTGTTTCCAAAGTGTTTCCTTTCTAAAGAGTGACTTAGATGCATACAATTTGAAGAATTGCATTTACTAGACACAAAATAGGTTTAGTTATCTATTAGGTAATGTGGTAATACCTTCTGTTAGTGCTATATTACAGGGTCTTTCAGTATTTTCAGTGTAAATCATTGTGGTGTTAATTTATTAGTTGGGTAGAGAAATTTGCATGAGGCTAATACCTTAAACAAAAACCTGTTTTCTAACTTTAAAGTTATATAGATGTTAAACACATCAGTTTTCAGATGGTATTGGCATTTACATTTTTCAATTTAAAAATAGATTAGACCACAGTGTAATTAAAGTACAGGTTCTAAAATGTTCACCAATGTATTTAATCCTTGTTTAATTAATGTTTTTAACTAAGGGCTACTTTCCTAAATGGGTGCTATTGCATAGAGATGCTGACTGGATTCAGATAAATAAAATATTCCTACTTGGAGCTTGTACTTCTATTATGTTTGGACCTGCAAATGCAAGTATCCAATTTATAAATCTCCACATATTGTCTTGAGTGGAAAAGCTTTGGTAGCCTTCAGAGTCTTTCTTTTGAAGTTGTCTTCATGGAGTGGATGTGTGACCTACTCCTGCAGAATTAGGGTTGGTCATTATTTGTACATCTCTACATAGAAGTCAGGAGAAACTGGAGATAGCATCTGAACAGCTTTCCTTCTCTCCCCTGATGTAACTGTGTATGGAGATCTCGGTGGAGGGTGTGGTTACTTCCTTTCCTGAGAACAGGCAAAGGGAGCATGGAGTAGAACGGGGTGAATTTCTTGCTGGTATATTAAGAAAGGGAGTACTTGGTGGAGCAAATCATAGAAACACAAGTATGCCAGAACAGAGCTTAGAGCAGCTATTGTTACTGCAAAGAGTAGAAACATGAGTGTTGGAACAGAGCTTCAGAGCAGTTATGGTTACTGTCAGTAGCAATGGATTGAATGAACAGAATATCTAATGAGCAAAATATTTTTAGTACTGTTTGGTAAGTAATAGGAGTCTCAAATCTGCCTCAGTGCATCACATCCTTTCTCCCTCTTTAATGGAGGGTTTAAGGTTAGCAGTGGAATATGTCAAGACAAGGATTCAAGGCATAGAACGGAATTTAGATCTATGTAGCCCTGCACATACTTTTCACAAAACCTCAAACTCTGACCCGGCTTGTATGCTACATTAATTTAGAAAATTCTCTCTGGTAACATAGACCCTAACAGTTCTAGGGATGTTAAATATCGATTAATTGAATAGTCAAGTAACCTCATAAATTCTTATCGGTTAGTCGACTATTCTATAGTCCCCAGAGGCGGGGCTGGAAGACAGTGTGCTCCAGCCCCATTCCTGAGGCATCCCCTGCCACTCTGTGCTGCTGCATCTGTATCAGGCTGTATCAAAGGCAGCAGTGCAGGATGCCAGGAGAGAGCTGGTTATGAAGGGAACCAGTTTAAAAACCAGCTCCCTTTGTGGACTGGCTGCCTGTCGCCCTATGCTGCTGCCTCTAATAAAGGGGCAGCAAAGCAGAGTGGCAGCAGCCCCTGTTTAGGAGAGCTCCCGGACCCAGCACAAGCTGGAAATGAGCCAGCCAGGCTGCCTGCCCCCCCACCTCCCGCAGAGGGGGTAGGTCCCAGACCCATTAGAAGGCAGCACTGAGTTGGGCTGCTGGCTAGCCTGCTAAAAATTTTACTGGAGGGGGGAGGGGAGAGTAGGAGAGAAATGCATGTAGTCTATAGCATTAACCTATAACAGTATTTCTTAAACTGTGTTCCGCAGCACATCAGTGTGCTGTGAGGCAGTCAGAAGTGTGCTGTGGAGAACAGAATTCAAAATGGCCACCCTTAAAGGGGCAGGCAACCTTTTTTCTCTAATTTTCCCCTACGCTTTTTTCTTCAATAACTTCCCTCTTTCCCCTCTCCCCCCATCAAAAAATCCTTGGTGTTCCTCATTTTAAAAAAAAGAATTTGGTGTTCCTCGGTCTTAAACTTTTTAAGAAACACTGACCTATATGTCAAGTACAGAGGGGTAGCCATGTTAGTCTGAATCTGCAAAAGCGGCTAGGAG
The DNA here is from genome assembly GCA_030068395.1 of Apalone spinifera. Classification (NCBI taxonomy): domain Eukaryota; kingdom Metazoa; phylum Chordata; order Testudines; family Trionychidae; genus Apalone; species Apalone spinifera. The sequence continues at coordinate 56,316,841 of CM057846.1, read as the reverse complement.
TCCTGTGGCACCTTATAGACTAACCGAAGTGTTTGGACCTATATGCTTTTTCTAATCGGTTAATCGATTACACTATGACATCCCTAAACAGTTCCAAAACAGATTAACACAACAAAAACTGTTTAACTTAATGTTATGACACAAACCAAATCCTGAATTTGAGGCGATCCTCAAATTTAACCTTAATCTGTCCTATAGCAGGGTTCAGGACTAAGATTTTATTGAATTACTTGCCATATATTCCCCCCATACTCTGGCACGAGGGATGAGTTAAGGGTTGAGACTGTGCTTAAACCTGAATGCCCTTGGTTTTGCTGGTTTCTATCACAAATGCAACCTTGCTTAAATGTAGTATTTTGGTGTTAATTTAATTTGGCCGCTCTGTATGAGAGACATCTTGCCTGAGTGAATTTAATTGTACCATTGAGTAAAACTAAATCCATGGCCAGTGATGTACTAAAATTATAGCAGAAGTACAAGGCTTAGTTTTATATGGCTTCTTGTTTAGTGTTATTAACTATATGAAGGCATAAACCCCCTTTAAAAGTCTATTTTAAAACATTACAAAACCCACAATGTAAAGTTGCCATGAGCCAGCCAAAAATAATACATATGGCATTCAGGAGTACAGTTGCTAATTGGCTGCTGCCTGAGAAAATGGTACGCTTGGCTTCTATTTAACACTGTGGGTTTGGCAGAAAGCCAGAGTTGGGGTGAGGTTGTTGTGAATGAAGCTGCATGTGGTTAGGGAGGAGTTAAAATGATTCATGTCTTGGAAGTTGTAGTAAGCAGTGTAATATGTGTTTGAGTAAGCTAACAGAGGAAGGATCTTACCCCTATTCTATAGATATACCTACAGAGACACACACACAAGTGCACATCCTCTCTCTTGAAACTTTGTTAGTAATGTTTTTGGACAATATAGTGTATTTTGTTTAGTTGGAGGGAACAGTTAAAGTTATTGGGATATTTACTAGTTTAGCACAGTTGAAATCTTAATTTTGTTGCAGATGGAGAATGGAGAGGAAATGGAAACCGAGGAATTCTATGTAAAATACAAAAACTTGTAAGTAAGCTGTGACTTTTTTGTTATTTTTCTTTTAAATATATCTGAAGGTTCCAAACATTTCTTCAAACTTGAATTTTGAAAGTGACTTACTGTTAACATCTCACTCGGGAAGAATTTTTACACTGATGTGGTGCTAGATTTGGTGATATTCTTATCGGTATGCTTTAAGTTTTCTCTCTAAAACGAAACCGTTTTAGAGAGAGAGGTCAAATTTGGCTTTATTTTTAGTTTAACAAGGCCCTGATTCTGCAGTTGGATCCATGAGGACAGACACCTGATCCTCCATAGATCTGACTGAAGCACTAAAACCTTATTTCTTAATATGTTACAAAGTTCATCAAAATAATTAACCTTTACAGTCATTCAAAAAATGATAATTAAACAGAATGTATAGTATTTTATTAGACTGCTAACTAAAATTTTATTTCTAGCAGTTTCATGATGGCAGTTAATTTTTCCTGAAATGTCCAGAGTTAAGAATGGAAATGTATCATTTTTTACTCTGCATTTTCCATTTTAGGGGAGGGAGGGAGGACAAGGGTCTGAATTGGGAAACATTATATAAAAGTGTAAAATAAATTTCGACTCCTGACAGAAATTCACTTACATTTCCAGTTAATTGCAAGTTGACTTCCTTTTAACTATACTGATTACGAAATATAAGCAGCTGAATAACCCAATGTTGTTGTCCTTTGTTTCATATTGATCTGACATGATGTTTAAGAGCTTTAAATCCTGTTTGTTTGTTTCATTTAATTTGTAATTCTTATTGTAGTGTTATCCACATGTGACTGATGCTTAGGGTGTCTAGTAATTCCATAACTCAATATTGAACTTTTTATTATTTAAAAACAATTTCACAATAAAACCAATTTTAATTTCAGGGTAATGATAATGGAACATTTCATCTTCAGAAATGTGTTAAGGCTTAAGCTATTGATTATTGAATATTCCCAGAAGTATGATTAAAATTGCCTTATTGGGCTAATTGGCTTGCACAGGGCCTCTAATTACAACTCTATATTAGAGATGTGCATGGTGTAGCACAATGGATTTAAAAGTATTTTTAGACCGTTGCAATGATTTTTAATCCCACAATACTTTAGAATGTAATAAGCAGTGAAGATCAGTGTATACATTTTTGTCTTGTTACCTATTCTAAATGCTCCCAATGAAATTTATCTTGAGCACTCTAATCCAGTGGTTAGAACTGTAGAGTATGTATATGGACCATACTGATTTTTCTTACCAATATTTTTATTACATGGTACAATTGCTGCCAAGCGTGGGGGGAATTAGATAGGAATATTTGCACACAATCAAAATAAGAGCATGTAGCGGAAATATTTGGGCTGGGATTGTTTTGAAGTTTTTTTTTTTAATTCCATCCTCTAGCTCTTACCTTCATTGTCAGTGGGCATCTGTAGAAGAACTGGACAAAGACAAGAGAATTCAGCAAAAGATTAAGCGGTTTAAGGCAAAGCAGGGTCAGAACAAGTTCCTCTCAGAGGTATGATTACATTCGTAACTCTTTCAGTTTGTTTTTTTTAAAGAATAGCATGATAAATGAGGCTTTTGAATTCGGTTACCTGAAGTTAACCAGTTTCTGTTTACATTTTATTGCTGTTTCTTACTGGTAAATGGCTAATTGCTCACTTATATAAACAGGAAGTTACATTGCTTTCCTGTTGCTTGCTTGTTCCTCTCTCAATACCCTCACAATTTAACATGGAAATGTGTGAGATCATCCTAGCATGTAGCATCTCTATTTAGTGATCCTGAAGGGGAGAATTGGAGACAAAAGTCTGTAGAATTTAAGATGACATGCAGGTGTGAAAGGGGTTCTCTTAAATGTAAACACATTTAAATAAGCTGTATGGGTTTTAAGTAAACAGACTTCAGCAAATTCTTAGAATTCAGAACTTAAGCAGTAATGTTAAGCCTACTCTTAGGTATCCATAGCGGCTGAGTGAGTCTCCTGCAGAATCGGTACCAGAGCTCTCCCCTGAGCAACCAATTATGCTAGAAAAATGCATGGCAATTTTATGTTGTTTGGACTACTGCCCACTAGGGAATCTGAGCTTTTGATCACCAATTTAATTTCACTTAGAGTCACAAGCAGTACTATAGCAGAGGTCTTGCTGATAAAGGGGCAGATTTACTGATTTATCTATCCTTGTGAAACTTCAGTAATTTGAAATAAATGGTTTAGAGCCCAGATCTTTTTTCTGTTTTATGCATTTTTATGTAATACAGTAGTTCAGACTGAGAGGCCTGTAGGGAATGGGAAATTTCCATTTAAAAAAAATTGTGTTTCTGACTAAATACAGTTAGCAGAAAGATCTGTAAATTTTACCAGAATTCTATTTTCCACATTCTGTGCTTTTACAAGTATGTACAAAATGTCTTAAAGGAGGATGTCTGTAAAGAATAAACTTTATCCGGTAATTGTAAAGACTAAGGAACATTCAGGTTAAATGAGTATTTCAAAACAATGCTGATACTTGAAAAATCTGCCAAATCTCAGATGTACTCTAGAAAAATGAGCTAATGACACAGCATTAATTTAACAATGTGTGAAATTCAGTATCAGACCACATATTTCACTTTTTCACTATTTATATTTTTGAGTAATCATTTCAGTTTAACAAGTGCTTGTAGATAGTTTTTCAGTTGAATAGGCTGTCAAAATATTAAACGGTATACGTTCTTAAAACTCTTCCTTGTCTCTCTCCCTACCACACACAGTCATGAAAGTAGTTGAGCACAAAGCAAAAGAATGAAAAAGCATTTCTGCACAAATATCATGAAGTAAAGAGGAGTAAAGCGATGGAAGAGGGAGGGAATGAATTATAAATTTCAGGGAGGAGAGAGTGTTGTATGTTTTGCTTTTCATTTTTCGGAACGATATTCTCTGAATCTTGCTTATGAATCAGTCTGACAACTCCTGTAGTTATGGTAATCTAGTGGCACTCAGCGTACACTGCTCTAATTTCTTTATTGCAAGCTGTAGTTTTCAAGAATGCTAAATGCATTGCATGCCATAAGCCTTTTCGATTGCTCATTAGTGAATTGTAATTTCACACTTCATTTAAAATATTCTTAAACATTCTCTCACAGTAAAAGGTTTCACACAGTAATTAAGAGGCCCAGTTAACAAAGTCTGAGAAGTCTGATTTCCTCACGGGGAATGATCTTGCTGAATTGTGGCATTTCAATTAACATGTTGAAGGTTGCCAAATATAAATTTTATGTTGCCGTAATCCAAAATATTGTTACCTGGCAGAAAGTATAATTTTTGCTCCAAGGACAGGCTGACAAAGATTTTATTTTATTTTATTGCCCTGCTGTCTTTCAACAGATAGATGATGAGCTTTTTAATCCAGACTACGTGGAAGTCGATAGAATAATGGATTTTTCACATAGCACAGATGATAACGGAGAGGTAAAAGAAAAGTGTCTGTATATCTTCAGTCATTTATACAACTTCCTATCTAAATATTAGAAATTTCAGTAGGTTTGATTGCTTACTTTTATCCTGTAGAAGTGAGGATGGAGAGCATTATGACAGATATATATGTTCATGCACGTATTTCAATAAAGGTCATGGACATTCTGCCACTCTGCAGCGGAAATCTAACAATACATTTCAAATTTTAAAAAAGCCTTGTTTCCAGAACACCTGATCAGAACATGACAGGATGTCCAACTTCAGTTTTTATTACGTTGCTGTTTACTAATATGGAATGTACCTTCCTAAACTGGGACTTTCTAGTCTGGCAACATGCCAGTCCATGGATGTTCCTGGATCAGAGTGCCCTGTGGCTGGGAACCCAATGGCAGGGAGGCTAGTATTCAGTAGCCCAACTGAGGCTGGAGCCAGCAATAGGCAGGCCAGGGGCTGGCAGCCAGCCCAGAAGTAAAGCTGGCAGTGGGAAGGGGTGCGGATTGAGGGTTGATGCCAGGGTAACTCCCCTGGTCTGGCAAATTCCCTCATTGGGGTCCAGTCAGTTCTCGAGCATGCTGAACCGGGGAGGTCCAACCTGTATTTTGAAATGCTACATAAGGTTTCTAATCTATTACCCTCTGGATATATCTCTGCACAAAAAAAAAAAGGTTAATAATGTGAGTAATTTTGTAAAAATAAAGCTCTCAATGATTGCCCATTTTTTAAAAGAAAATATACTGAACAATTATGGAAGTTAAACATACAGCTAAGTAATAATAGAACCATATTTAATCTGAATTTCTAATTCATCATCACAAAAGGAGGTAGGAACTTTTTGTTAATCCCTATCTGATCATCATTACACATGGATCTAAATTGTCTGTGTGTGCCTCACTTATGACTCACTCTCCTGAGCAGAATCATTTGCTTAGTTGACTTCCAAGAGAACTCCAGTGCATCATTCTGCTCTTGAGAGCAGAAAAGGCTTTAGCAATACAGGTTGTACCTCCCTTCACTGGGACTTTCTGGTCTGGCAACATACATGGTCTGGCAGGATCACAGATGTTCCTGGACCACAAAGCCCAGGTATATGAAGATCAGGCCATGAGGGCGGGAGGGGGAGGAGGAGACCAGTGATTTAGGCGGGAGCCCCATGTTGTGCGGGGAAGGTGGCACATCAGGGAGTTCTGGCCTGTGGCTGGGCTGTAGCAGGGGGCCAGCAGTGGCCAGAGCTCTGGCCCCGGCTGTGGAGCCTGGGGGCTGATGGCCCTGGCCACTGTGGGACATGTCCATGGCTGGACAGGCAGCAGCAGGGCCAGGCTGGAGCCCTAGCTGGGAGGCAGCAAGGACCATGTTGGGAGGGACCTCCGCTGGTCTAGCAAATCCCCTCATTCAGGCCCACTCAGGTCCTGAGTGTGCTGGATGAGGGAGGTCCAGCCTGTACCTATTTTGTTTTATCATCTGTATCAGCGAATACTGATATCTCCTTTTGATGGTTGCTGTTTCAGTGATTCTGGATTTCCTGCTGAAAAGTTTCATGTTACTCTGACAAGAAGAATATAAAATTAAAATTGTATTTAATCTTAATGATTTAAAACTACAAAGTTTAGCTTTGCTACTCATTGTAGTAATGAACTGCATTCCCTTCATTCTTATCTTACGTGATCAGATTTACAACAGGTCAGCCTGCTGTTGGATCCATGGTGTCCAACACGCTAGCCCCTAGCTACATGTGGCTGTTTGGCCGGTTGATTGTAGCTAGTTTACTATAGCAGCTACTGCTTCAGAACTGGTTGGACACCACAGTGTTAGATTATACTTCTGGCTATTTTAGGACATTTAAAAAAAATTTAAGTGTTTTATATTGTATTAGTGTCATGTTACATTGCAGATTTTCTTTGTTAGTTACATGTCATTTAGAAAAGTTTATAGTTTTTAACATTGAATCTAATTTTATCCAATCTTACTCTCTCTTTAACAATTGATCAAAAACAGCCTGTAACTCATTATCTAGTGAAGTGGTGTTCACTTCCTTATGAAGACAGCACTTGGGAGCTAAAGCAGGACATAGACCAAGCTAAGATTGAAGAATTTGAGAAACTGATGTCTAGGGAGCCACAAATGGAGCGTGTGGTAAGAATTGGCTCTGTGTAGAGGATTTTATTTGAAAATAGCAAAGTAATGTGGTCTTTCAGAAACCACTAATGGGATTTGCTGTATTTGAAACAGGAGCGACCTCCTGCTGATGACTGGAAGAAATCGGAGAGTTCCAGGGAGTATAAAAACAATAACAAACTCAGGGAATACCAGTTGGAGGGAGTAAACTGGCTTCTTTTCAACTGGTACAACACGTGCGTAAAGTAACTTTTTTATTGTAGAACTGTTGCTTTAGAGCTGATTTTATCGTTTAAATTTAATGTTAAAATTTTAATGTTTTATAGTCTTTTAAAAATGAGGCTTCAAAACTGTTAACTATTTTTATTACTTGGATTACATAAAGTTAACAGTTTTTATTATGTTAAATATATTTGTAACATAATGTTACATAATAAGTCCATGTTTATGTATACATGTCTTTATTCTGTGACAAACTTTTACTTGAGAGAAAATTATGTAAATGAGAAATATAATCTTCTTGCATCACCTAATATATTGTTTGTTTAAAACTTTTTGACAGTGTTTTTTCACTTTAAGTCCATACTAATCTATTAATTTATATATCTGTCTAGCAGAGATTAACTTCTTAGATATTTTTGTTTTGTAATTTCATGTTCAGAAAAGAGCCATAAGACTTTTTGTATTTTTTTCAGACGAAACTGCATTTTAGCAGATGAAATGGGGTTGGGAAAAACTATCCAGTCTATTACCTTTCTCTATGAGATATATTTGAAAGGAATCCATGGTCCTTTCTTGGTTATTGCTCCACTGTCCACTATCCCCAACTGGGAAAGGGAGTTCCGCACGTGGACAGAGTTGAATGTGGTTGTGTATCATGGGAGTCAAGCCAGCCGGCGGACCATCCAGTTGTATGAAATGTACTTCAAAGATCCACAGGTAAATACTACTTTTGGAATTTTGTGAAACAGTAATCTTTAAAAATCAAGTAATGAGACTGTCTTGGACTGATTTTTTTTTTCTGTGCTATTAATGTCAATTTGTAATACTACTATGGTAGAATCAAGTTTTAGTGTACATTTCTATATTTTATAAAGAGACGGTCTCTTTTTTAGAGTGGTCATTGGTTGGAAATCAATAGCGTTGTTGAGGTAACAACTTGCATAAGGTTTGCTCTGTTTTATACTTTTCAGGGCAACGGAGTGAAAAGCTTCTTAATGAGGTGGCTTCTCTAATTGAAAATATGCCATAAAATACATAAATATTTCTTGGTCACTGTAGTCTTGATGGTAAGACATTGTGTGTTAAGGAAAAAGTGAAATGAGGCTTTTGATTTTAGGTTTTAACTGATAAACACCAGTAAAGTACTCCGAACACAAAAAAACCCACAGAAAGTAGTGTCTATGCAATTAACGCTGGAAATGATTATTCGTATCTAAGCAGATAATATTACAGGAATGTGGTTTCTAACCTGCACTAATGTGTTTTGCATTAATTGGTCTGTGTAGACCTTGTTGGTGCGCACTAAATGTCCCCTAGTGCACTTTGATATAGCGCTATTTGAAACACTTCTTCATTAAAGTGCACCTTAATATATTAAAGTAACACTTTGCTCACAACAGCAGATACAAAGAGCCCCACAATCTCCAGTTTTGGATATCTGCATATAAAACTCCAAAATAGCTAAAAATCTGTAAAAATAAAAAATAACCTCCCCAAAAGCACTTTGAATAAACATGCTAGAAATAGAAAATTAGTTGGGATGACCGGTGTTGGGGCTGTAAGGGGAAACAAAAAATATTTTTAAAACACATGAATGGATTCCTAAAACCCATCATTTTGTATGTTGCTGCATACTGAAGAAACATAACTGAGTAATTACTGTCTTCCTTTAACTTTTGGGAATTGTAGTGTAGGTTGTTTAGTATTAAAATGAATATGATGCCATGAACTCTAGCAGATTGCTAGTTTAAGATAGTAGAAGGATATTAAAACTGCAGCTTCACTCTACTTGTCTTCAGTTTATAATCAATGCCTATGAACATGTATATGTAGAAAATAGATCCTGCCAGATTGACTTGTAATTTTAGCCAAAAAAAGTTGTTTAATTGACAAAGAATAATAGTGCTGGTGTGATATACATAGAATTCTGTAAAGTATTTAACTTGACTTCAGACATCTTAATTAAAATAACTAGAATGGTACTAATTTAACAAAAATGGATTTAAAAGTAGCTAAAAGTTAAGCCTCAAAATGTAATTGTAAATAGGTAGTCATAATAGTGAACAGATGTGTTTCTTCTGGGGTCCTGCCAAGATCAGTTTCTGTCCCTATTTTAATATTTTTACCAATGAACTACAATAAAATATAAAATCATTATGGAAAAGTGGTAGCTAATGGAGATAGGTAACTGATGAAATGTAATCTGAATCACTTATCCAGCTGGGCACAAGCAAGCAATGTATGTTTCAGTACATCCAAAAGAGAAGTTGTATATCTAGGAACAAAATCCATGTTTACAGGATGAGGGACTCTGTCCTGGGAAACAGCTATTCTAAAAGAGACTTGGAAGTCATGGTGGAGAATCAGATGAGTACCCAGTGCAATATTGTGGTCAAAATAGCTAATACGATCCTTGGATGTATAAGCGGAAGTACAAGTAGGACTAAAGAGGTGATTTTACTTCTGTATTTGTCATTAATGCAACTGAAGTTGAATATTGTTTCCACATTTCAAGAAGGATGTTGAAAAATTTGTGGGGTTTCAGAGAAGAGCTACGAGGAAAGATTAAAGGACTAGATGAAATGCCTTTTATAGTGAGACATGGAGTTTAGTCTATTTAATTTGTCAGAGAATGTTAAGGATCAGCTTGATCATGGTCTAAAATACCTATATGGGGAGCATAAATTTATCAGTGATACAGAGCTCTTCAATCTAGCAGACAAAAGTATAACAAGATCCACTGGCTGGAAACTGAAGCGAGACTATTCAGACCGGACACAACACACATTTAAAGAAATGTACCCTTGTAACAACTTACAAGGGTTATGGTGGATTCTCTGTCATTGGAAATCATTACATTGAGATTGTATATGTTTCTGAAAGGCATGCTTTAGAGCAAAATGGAATTAGTTCAGTATGCAGGGTGAAAGAATATCTTTTATTGAACTCTCACTCATCTTGTGTGTCTAGAATTAATTCAGGGAAGTCCTATGGCTGTGGTATGCAGAAGTCCAGACAAAATGATCATAAATGATCCCTTCTGGCCTTATAATAGATTGACTCATATACGAATTTACTGACTTGATTTTATTGGCTTTCAGAACTTTTATATATATTTATGCTTTTAAACACCTAAAATACTATATTAATAAAGTATGATTATGGTTCTTTGAGTATGTATATGTGAATCCCAATGTGGATGTGCATATGTGAGAGTGGATTTTTGTTTTCAATGGCAGTATCTGATAGTAGCAGTGTATACTCCTCTGCCACCTAATCTTCCCTTCAGAGGGCATAAAGGGTTAGGCAGGCTCAATTTTCTTTTAGTTTCCTTTTATTGCTTATGACAATAAGATAACCTGGAGAGCGATCTTTCCATTTATTCATTGTTAAACTTTTTCATGCTCTTCATAACACCTTCAGAATTCATCTGATTTTCTGATATACATAGACTATGAATGATGTTGACTCATCTGGATTGAACACTTAGACAACCCCAGCCACCCTCAGTGCATGGTGCATTTGAAACCCATAAACCTGAAACTTGGCCTATCATGTGATGGACACGTTCCAAATCCCACAGACTGGCACCTATCTTTCAATCTCTACAAAAATGTAAGTTGCAAGATGCATAGTTGAAATGTCATCTTTTGGAGCAATCTGTGAAGGTCTCTTCAGATGTTGTGAAGAAACAGAAGCCAATATCATCCAACACATCATCTAGCAAGCAAATTACTCAAAAAAACACCATGGAGAAGACGATACTGAAATAAGGGAAATTGGTGCCAATGTTGGTCTGACACCATAGGTTCTTCAATCTGGGTTCAAGTACTGTTATGCCCAACCCAAGCCTTTGTCATTTCAAGGACAACTGAAATCAAATAAGGTACTACAGAAACAATTGGAATCAAAGGGGTACTGTTAATGACAAGCACCCAAAAAGCCTCAATCTGTTTGGAAGAAAAAATCTTACTCTTCTGCTTCATCAGACACACCAAATAGGTTGGGATGCCTTCCTTTGCCACCTGCAGATGAAGGGCACTAGATGCCAGAGTGATTTGTGCTGCATATAGACTTCCTGGAGATCAGGGCAATCTCGCCGGCCTGTGTGGCATTCCTGAAAGATCTGTGGTTCAGATCTTTATGGACAGCCTGTCTAGAACTCTCTGTATCAGCAAGTGAGGAGGTGCTTCATCATCTATTGCTTCAACGTCATCAGGCTGTTGATGTGGTGTCACCAAAACAGGGTGATTCCCCTTTGTTCTGTACCTTTATAAGTATCAGTAATGACATGGCAAAATTTCTTAAGTGGGCAGATGATAACCAGCCAAGAGTGGCTGCTATAGAAATCTATCATCAAACTAATAGTTTGTCATTGGAGGACTGTTATAATTTATCTTGTCACCACGCAGGATAGTGCCAAATGCCTGAACTTTTGTCCCACAGAGGATATGAACCTGCTCTTTTAATGACACATCTTTCTTCTACAGTGGACTACTAGCCTCCTACATACCTTTCCCCTGGTTGCTTTAATGCCCAAGGTGATATCCAAAGTCAGACAGGACAAGGCCATACGAACTCTATTGGACAAAGCTATTGTGACTGGCAAATCTCAGGCACATGTACATTCAGATCACCCATCCTCTTCTCCATCTTCCCAGATGTATCCTAGACCTGCAGTTGTGGTTTTTGGGGACTTAGATGTTTTCTGATTGAGCACCACTGAGAAACTGTTCTCAACAGGTTCAAAAACTCCTTAGACAGAGCAGGAAGATAAGGCCTGCTTGGAAAATCTACTTCTCCAAGTGGAAACAGTTTGGCAGCCAATTATAATATGGGTTCACCTGAGGCTCTGATACAGCAGATCTTCAAATATATTTGAACCAGAAACAAATTGAATTGGTGCTTAGTTCTTCCAAAGTCCATATTGCTGCAATATTATGTCCTGTTTCCATTCAATCATATTCCATTCTCACATGTGACAGTATCAAGATTCTTTAAGGATTGTCCAGCATACCTAAATCGGAGACCTGATTTCTACATGGGATGGCAACATTATCCCTCTCCTTCCAAGCTGTTAACATGGCCTTCAGCATGGAGAGTCAATAAGCTCCAAGTTCTCGTGGCCAGATCTCCCTACACACCTTTTCACAGGGACAAGTCAATTCTGAGACTTTATCTTAAATTTATCCCAGATGTCTATTACCTGACAGGACCAAACCCGTTTAAAGGTCTCATCTCTTTTTGTGCTTATATCTGGCTCACTAAAAAAGCCAAGCAAGCTTATCACAAAGAATTTCAGCATGCTGAGCTATTAGCTGTCAAGCATCTGTGCAGATGTTGTCATTTGACATGTTCCTGAAGCAGGCCAAACTTAATGTGTGCAGATCCACGAACTTTCGTGAAACATTATGCCCTGGATGTGGTGGCTAGGTTTAATACCAAGTTCAGATCAGCAGAACTGCATATTTGACTCCTTGGCTGGCACTCCTTATTTTCCACCATTCAGAACGAACACTGCTTGCTAGCTACTCCTGTTGGGATCCACACTGATGCTTAAAGAAGAAAGAACAGTTACGTACCCTATAGTAACTGATTCTTCAAGATGAGAATGTCAGTGTGGATCCCACAACTCCTCTTATGTTTTAGTTTTGAATTACATGGTAACTAGGGAAGATTCCTGCCACCCTTCTCTTTATGCCCTTATAAAGGAGCTAGAGGAGCAGACTCGAGGGACACTGCTATTAACATAAATGTTGCTGTTGCATCCTGGAGGCATATATAGTCGTGTAGAGGGTTCCCTGTAGTCTAAGAATGTGGGTAGAAGGCAAATGACCACAAAAGTCAAATGTTGTCAGTTTATAGCTATTGACATTAAAACTAAAACATATGCAGGAAGCTAACTTTTTATTGTCTGAAGAAGATTGGGAAGGAATATATCAGAATTCCATCCATTATCTTCACCATATTTTTCAGAAAATCTTTAATATGTTTTAAAAAATGACTAACAAAAATATGTAGCATTGTGGGCTTTCTGATTAAATGGATTTTACCAACAAAAGCTGATACTATGTTTTTATTAGTCTCTAAGTTGCTACAGGACTACTCTTTGTTTCTAAAGTTGCAGGCTAACACGGCTATGCCTTTGAGATTTACTAATAGGGTTTATTGGACACCATTGTTTGAAAAATTCAGGATTAACTAAACATAGGAAATGTAGATGCCACCAATAATCAGCTAAACTATCCCATAGAATTTTCTTGCCTCAAATTAAATAAATATTAGGGAAATGTATGCAAAGATTTTTCCACAGCTGTGAATCTGTTCCTCTCCAAAACTCTGCTTATTAGTATTAGATGAATTAAATATGTAGTAAACACGAAGACATGAGTACTGACGTCAATTAGCAAAATATGTAATACTCAGGAAATTGAACTCTTAACACACCTCCCGTTTATTCAGAATGGCTGAAAGAACTGTCAAACACAGTTTTGGTGGAGAAGATAAATCTCAATAAAATAGGAAAAAATTGCACTAAAACCTGGTGTTGCATTGTTATATTAAAATTTTGTGGTGTAACATGTCACTGCAAAAATTTTGTGTCTATATCTAGTATGCACTGATAAAACCACTGGTTCTTTGTGTTAAAAAAAAATGGGGCATAAAGCAGCAAACTTGTTTGCCTTCCTTTGTTCTGATGTTAGTGATTTTAAATATGTTGCTCAGTACACTGCTTTGTATTTTCTTATGTGAAATTTTAAAAATCTTTTTATTTCCTTTTATTTATTAGTGAGTTTGTATACTTATAATTATCGCTATTTTTTCAGGGTCGAATAATAAAGGGGTCCTATAAGTTTCATGCTATCATCACTACATTTGAAATGATTTTGACTGACTGCCCTGAGCTGCGTAACATTCCATGGCGTTGTGTGGTAATTGATGAAGCCCATAGACTGAAAAACAGGAATTGTAAGCTCTTGGAAGGACTGAAGATGATGGATCTGGTCAGTGCTTTCGTTCTTCGATCTTATGTACTTACTGTAGTCCTGGTTGGTAATTTATTAAGAACATGACTTTACAAGCCTCTCTGTGTTATCTGCTAAGGAAACTCAATTCTGAAAGAGAATTGTTTGAGAAACTTTTCTTAATTTCTAAGCTAGTTATATGGACATGCCTGCAAACCTTTACTTTTAGTTTAAAGTACTGAAGGGCCCCCCACTCTCCTCATTTAAATTAATCCAGAAAGTTGGTCGTCTCCCATAAAAAAGGAAGACAGAGAAATCTATATTTCCCACTTTCCTTCCATTCATTCCATTTTTAAACTCCCTTTTTGTCTTTTGTCTCCATCTATACCTTTCTCTGCCTCCCATCTTTTAAAAATTAGCAGCTTATCTATTTTAAATGAAAACATGAAGGCTGTGTCTAGACTGGCCAGTTTTTGCGGAAAATCATCTGCTTTTCCGCAAAAACTGGCCAGCTGTCTACACTGGCCGCTTGAATTTCCGCAAAAGCACTGACTTCCTACTGTATGAAATCAGTGCTTTTTGCGGAAATACTATGCTGCTCCCGTTCGGGCAAAAGTCCCTTTTGCGCAAAACTTTTGCACAAAAGGGCCAGTGTAGACAGCTGAGATTTGTTTTGCGCAAAAAAGCCCCAATGGCTAAAACGGCGATCGGGGCTTTCTTGCGCAAAAGCATGTCTAGACTGGCACGGATGCTTTTCCGCAAAAAGTGCTTTTGCGCAAAAGCGTCCGTGCCAATCTAGATGCTCTTTTGCGGAAATACTTTTAACGGAAAAACTTTTCCGTTAAAAGCATTTCCGCAAAATCATGCCAGTCTAGACGTAGCCGAAGAGAAAAGATCTCTGGTGTAAGAGAAACTGCTAGGTTCCAACTACCTCTGCCATAGATTTGCAATATAACCTTGAGAGAGTTCCTTAAAGTTGACTTTCATAAGGAGATAGTTAAATGGTAGTGCCCCATTTTCTTTAGTGCATATAAAAAAGTTGAAAGCTGCTTTTAAAATTATTTTTGGTCTTGTTCCTTTGCTGGAGAATTCTTTGCAACATGATGGAATTAAATAGTGGTCTGCAGACCTACAATGGGTTCTCCAACAAAACCTTCCTGACAGGGGTTTTAAGTCTTAATGAATGTTTGTAAAGATTTTTGGAAAGGCATTTATTATGATGTTTGAGAGGAAGATGGACACACAGATAAGGCAGTTGACTGGGACTCGAGATCTGCTTTTGATTGCTGCTTTACTACAAGCTTTCTCTGTGATAAGCAAGTCACTTTACCTTTGTACTTCCTTTTCCTATATGTAATATAGGAATAATGATGCTTCATTTCTCCCACTCAGTCTTGTCTACTTACACAGTAAAATCTTTGGGGCAGGGACTCTGCATTTGTTCAGTGATGGTGTCCCAGTGATGGTGTCCCAAGGTAACTTCACCATGGAGTGGATTCACGCTGCAGGGATGATCCAACGGTGATTGATTTATCACTTCTGCTTAGATGGGATAAATAGATCTCCAGCTGCTCTCCTGTCAGCTCCAGTACTCCACCAGTGTTCCCTCTTAAGCTGCGTGGCAGCACAGCCCCACAACTGCTTAATGAGCCCTGCCCAGCCAGGGGCTCAGAGCTTCCACACATGGAGCTGTCTGGCAGGTGGAGAAGCACGTCTCCCTCAGTGGCAGCAGCAGCTCCCTGCAGAGGACAGAGCAGCAATTGTCCCCTCTCTACCAGCTGGAAGAGACTCACTACTCTCCCCTCAGCAGGGAGCTGCTGCTGTCACTGAGGGAGAAGTGCTCCTCTCTTCCCTTCTCTCAGCAGCTTCTTCCACAGCAGCCATGAGCCTCTGGCTATCTGGGCCTCATTAAGCAGCTACGGGGCTGTGCTGCCATGCATCTTAGAGGGAACATCATACTCCACAATGATGAGAAGAGTAGCTGGAGTCAATGGGAGAGCAGACCCTGCTGATCTTTCTTACCTCACAGAGCACACTGCGGTAAGTATGTGAACTTCAGCTATGATTTGTGGAGCTGAAATTGCATAGGTTAGATCAAAGGGAGAGGAGTGGTGTTGTGAAAACGAGGTCCCAGTCTTGGATCAGCTTCTGGGTGCTACTTCAATATGAATAAGCAGTATTATTCTTTGATTGTTTTTTCAGCGGCTAATCCACAAAAACTAAACATGCTATTTTTTTAAAGTTTTGTTTGTCTTTTTTGTATTACATAAGCAATATAAAATATTTCATTTTGCTCTCCTACCTTGCTGCTACAGTTATCCTTCCCCATTGACTCTGAGGTCAAATCTTAAGTCCTTCCACACTTTCTGTCTTGCATCTGTGGCTTCTTCCTTGCCACATCTGCTTCCTTCATCCTTATCTGCACTCTGATCATTTGGCTTCCTGACTCTTAAGAAAAAAACAGGTCTGCTTTGAACAGACATTGGGTCCTGTGCGCACATGTTTACTCAGCTGGTTTTGAGATGTTTGAAAAATAGGACAGATAGGTAACTGTCCCTTTCTAGTGCTATGTGGATACTGTGGAATTTTTACTATTGAAGTGGAGATGGAGTCCTGCTACAAGACTGCTTTGTGGCAGTAACTGGTTTCTGTTCCTGGAGAAGTGGTGACTAGTTCTAGCGATCTTGGTAATGCAGCAAAAACACGAAAACTGGAGTGGACAGCCCAACTGAAGAAGATATCGATACCCCAATTTATGATGTCAGCTTTCATTGCAGCAGACATTTAATGTAGTATGTGTGTATCCTTCAGTTATGTTAGCGATGACAGATGGAGGGGAAAGCAGAGCTGTTAGAGCTTATCGTGTCTCCCTAGCTTAAAAGTCTGTAAGATTTGTGGAGATGACGAGGTCATACAGCACAGATAAGTCCGAAAGGACGCTGGCTGGCTAACGGACCTATCTTTGGCAAGAAGCTGAGTGGAATGCCTGGACAGATTTGGAGGAAGGCCAGAGTGTTCAGTCTCTCACAAGGTTTACAAAGAGCTATAGAGTTGGAGGAGCTACTGAATAAGGAGAGAAAACATCTGCATGAATTGATTCTAGACAACTGCTTTTTTTTTCTTGCAGGAACACAAGGTTCTGCTTACTGGGACCCCATTACAGAACACTGTAGAAGAGCTGTTCAGCTTGCTTCATTTCTTGGAGCCAGGTCGCTTCCCATCAGAAACCACATTCATGCAAGAATTTGGGGATCTGAAAACTGAAGAACAGGTAATTTTACTTTGCACTTTGTTTCCCTGTTTAAAGAGACTCTTAATCCTGCTACAGTAAACTTCATTGACGATGATGATGATTTATTACAAACAACACTGTAGATATTTAGAAATGGAGTAGTAAAGGAGGAAAAATATTTCTAGTGTATTTAATCATAGAATACTAAAACTGGAAGAGACCTCGAGAGGTCATCAAGTCCAGTCCAGTCCCTTGCCCTCATGTCAGGACCAAGCACCATCTAGATCATCTCTAATAGATGTCTATCCAACCTGCTCTTAAATATCTCTAGAGATGGAGATTCCACAACCTCCTTGGGCAATTTATTCCAGTGTTTAACCACCCTGGCAGTTCGGAAGTTTTTCCTAATGTCCAACCTAAACTTCCCTTGCCTCAATTTTAAGCTCATTGCTTCTTTCCTATCATCAGAGGCCAAGGAGATAATTTTTTCTCACTCCCCCTTGTAGCATCCTTTTAGGTACTTGAAAACTGCTATCATGTCCTCTCTTAGTCTTCTCTTGTCTAAACTAAACAAGCCCAATATTTTCAGTCTTCCCTCATAGGTCAATCTAGACCTTCAGTCATTTTTGTTGCTCTTCTCTGGACCTTCTCCAAATCTTTCTTGAATGTGGTGCCCAGAATTGGACACACTACTCCAACTTAGGCCTACTCAGCGCAGACTAGAGTGGCAGAATGACTACTTGTATCTTGCTCACAACACTCCTGTTAATGCATCCCAGAATCATGTTGGCTTTTTTTTTGCAACAGTGTCATACTGTTGACTCCTAATTAGCTTGTGATCCACTATGATCCCTAGATCCTTTTCTGCAATACGTCTTCCTAGACTGTCAATTTTCATTCTGTATGCGTGAAATTGATTGTTCTTCCTAAGAGGAGTATTTACTTTGTTAGTGTGTGTGTAATACATTTCATTTTTCCTCTGTTCATTTGTATAGCACCAGGGCAGATCTAAATATTTTAGAAAGAATTTAAGAATGCCCTGGGGATTAGGGGACAGGTATAGTAGCAGAAACACCTTTCATAATGACCCACCACATATGACATCTACATATAGAATTTTTGGATTCACAGCACAATCCTGTACCTCTCAAATTAACCAAGTTGCAGACAGAAATATCCTCTAGCCCACATGAACCAGCTACAAAACCAGGATGAGGCACATCACTTTGACAGTGGATTTTCATAGCTGTTTGCTCCACAGCAGATGAGTGGTGGGACTCCAGAATCGTAGAATTATGGGAATAGAAGGGACCTTGAGAGGACACTAGTCCAATCTACTGCACTTATCGCAGGACTAAATGTTATCTAGTTACATCTCTGATAAGTGTTAGTCTACAATGATGGAGATTCAACAACCTTCCTAGACAATTTAACACTCATAGTAAGGAAGCAGTTATTTTTCTTGGAATTTTATATAATAAACTAATATTGTTCATCTGGCAGAAATCATCATGGGAAATTTTAGCCTGAACAATTAGTTTTATAAGCAACTGAAAACAGGGTCTTATTATAGATTGCCTTTTCATTATAGGTGTTACTGCCAACTCTATCTAAAATGAACAAAAATTCTGAAGTGTCTTCAGGTATCTTACTACTTCACTCAGTGGCCATGATTGGAGTGAAATGATGCTTCTTACCTTGAGAAACTTTTATTTAAGTGAAATCTGTTTGATAACTTCAAATGCATGGTCATACCCAAAGAAAAATTTATAAGTCAGAAATACAGTGACAATACCTTTTTAAAACTCTAGTCTTATGTATCCCTAGGGTAACTAAAGCAGTAATCATTCGTTAGTGTGTTGTATGAAAAATGTCTGTCTTTCAAAAAGAAAGTATCTGAGTTCTGGAGAGTGGAGCAGAAAGTAGAGACAAGGAAATTTTAGAGGCTCACGAACTTCTAGGATTAGGGTGATATATACGGTGAAGATCTTCAGTTTTCAGGAGCTGCTCTGATTGTTACATAATATCATTTTGAAAATAAAAGCGTAGTATTTAAGACTTTACTGTTACACAATTATTTACTAAAGCTGTGTGTCCTAGGTGCAAAAGCTTCAAGCCATTTTGAAGCCAATGATGTTGAGACGCCTCAAAGAGGATGTAGAAAAGAACCTGGCCCCCAAAGAAGAAACAATCATTGAAGTTGAGCTGACCAACATTCAGAAGAAATACTATCGTGCTATTCTTGAAAAAAATTTCACATTTCTCTCTAAGGGCAGTGGTCAAGCTAATGTACCTAATCTTTTAAACACTATGATGGAGCTACGAAAATGCTGCAATCATCCATATCTTATAAATGGTAGGCCTTCATTTTTCTCTGCTTTTTCTCATAACAGCTATGGGGAGCTTCAAGATGATATAACGGTGTTCTAATATGCATGCTAAATAGTCGTTTCTCTCCCTTTCCTTCAGGATAAAGAGCTATAGATGGATGTACTGCATGTCCTGACAAAACCTGTAAAATGCAAGCATCCTATTTTTTCCCCCAGCAGAGTGACAAAATGCTTCTCTTTAGAGATCATCATGGGTTCACAGCCAAATTTGGGACCACTGCTTAGAAAAGTTTGTTGGTCCTGTCGCCCTGTTAAATTTTGATTATCATACTAGCCTTATCTAACTTTTCTTATCGTCTCTCCCACTCCTCCACCACTTGAATTCCAACACGATTTTAGTGGCTAATATGGCAAACCACTCAAGTTAGAGATTATCACTTTGTCTCTTTCAGAGCTGTATTTGGGTATATCACATCTTCTAGCTCTAGTCAATCTTGATATTGCAGTTAAAATCCTCTCTGAATTGAACTTGTTGGGTAAGAAGTGTTGATCAGACGCAGTGTTAAAGCGGATATTTCATGTCCTGCTAGAATTAGAAACAAATTCTGGAAACAGTATTTACATTTATATAACATACCAGATTTTAATTGTCATTGATCTTTCTATGTGGTGCTGTTGCTGTTTTTAGATCAGGACTGAATAGTGTAACTTCTGTACTAGCTAATGTAATGTAGCTAACTAACTTATGCTAACTTACACGTGTTCAGTTATCAAAACCATTTTCTGCTTTTTGGGACAAAGTATTTACACCTCCGTAAATCTTGCTTTCCTTCTACTGTGTTTCTGCCTACCAATGCTTCTTCCCTTTCCCACAGTAATCTGCCATTTGTGGTGTTTGATTTGATGCTGATTGTAAGCACACTTATTTGAGGACCATTTCTATATAGCTGCTTGCACAGCCATAGTGCTAAGGAAATTATTTTTAGTTTTGAGTATTGTGGGGCTTCCAGACTGTGTTGCTTAACTAAATTTTCTTGGAATATTTTTGTTAATAGAAGGAAATGGAAAAGTGACATCAGTTGATTAATCTGGGATATGATGTAGTATTTTGGAATATCTTGCATTTTGCCCTGCTAGACAGTTGTTTTCCAGCTCAGTTTCCAAGCTTAACTGATTCTGGACTAGAATATCTTAAGAAAAACTTTGATCCAATAGATAAACTGGGGGCTTTTTGTTTGAAAATTGCGTGTGTGTGTGCGCGCGCGCACTATCAGTTTCCTGGCACTAAACTTTTAAACAAACACTCAGATTTAGCTAGAAAAATCATGACTATCATTATGAGATGAAGTTTATCAAAATAAGTCCTTTAATTCTAGAGAAGAAATTCTTCTATTTCTTGGCTTCTGTAGCTGTTTTATCTTGTTGATCAGTAATTAAAATCTTTTCACATATGACGCAAGCTCATTGTAATTTTCTCTCAAGACCTTACAATGAATATACAGCAGCTTTGCATTGCTATTCTGTGGAAGAACAGCAGTTGCAATATCTAAAGAAGGACTTTCATTCCTGTATTTAAAGCTGTCCTGCAGGTTATTCTTTTGCTATTTTGCAGTGTCCACAATTATGCAAATAGTGTGACTCGTTAGGTCAATAGGTCATATTTGGCATAGTTGACATTGATTAGAGTGATGTGTAATTTTTAATGGGAAATTAAGAACATTGCCTATTTTTAGAGTTCATGGAAGCTTTTCTGAACATGTACCATTGCACATAAAGGTTTTAGGTTTGGGATTTTGTTTAAATCAGCAATTTCTTTTGTCAAAGCAGTGCACCAAGTTTATTGAATTATGTGAGGTGTCCCATGTAAATTTTGAGGTGGCTTTTCACAGTACTTTTACAGTATGTATTGTTCAAGTCGCATGGCATTTCTTATGTTTCCTTGACTGGGTGAGTCTGTTCCATGTGGAGACAACAGAAACTATTTAGATTCCTCTAATCTCAGGGAATAGCTGCATTTTGTGTGTGTTCTGAAACAAATAGTGTTTGTGTTTCTAGGCTTATGAGTGGTTTTCCCCTTACAACCCCTCTCAGGGATTTATGAATCATTTTTCCCAGATACTGGAGAGCCAGCAGCAGTGTGTGACTCTTTGCTGATTCTTGCTGCAGTGATGGAGCATGGGACATGGTGAGAGGACTTAGGATTCTCTTGCTCTCACTACACTGTAGCCCCCTGAAAATAATTTTTTGGTTGGAGAGTGTGAGAGCACTGGCTTGTCTGGTAGTCCACATGTTCTGCTTTCCTCACCCATCCAGCCCAAAAATAAATAGTCTGGGGCAGAAGGGAGAGAAGGAGCATTAGTGTTACTGGCTTATTATCAGCCGCAGGTACCAGATACGTCTCCTGAAAAGAAATTACCAACTTAGGGACAGTGAAGACAATTGGAGAGTGAGGAAGACTGAGGGAAAAGTGGGTACTTTGACAGAATTTTTTGGAGAGGGGTTGTGGAAAGGTACATTGTGTGGTTGCAGAGGTCCTGTGTGTTATCTAAACCATACTTTGACTCTCTTTTGGAGTTCCTCAATCAGTACATTTGCATGTAGATTTGCTATAGTGTGTTTTAGGACGTACTTTTTATGTATAGATTGGCTACATATAAATATAGAGGTTTGCATGTTTTTGATCATTTCATAGTACAGGGTGGACCTCCCTGGTCGGCACTGTTGGGACCTGACTGGTTCCAGGTGAGGGATTTTGCCAGATCGTGGGAGGTAATTTTTGGATTCCTGCCACTGGCCCCTCTGGCCTGATTGCTGGCCTCTCAGTTGGCTCTTCCTCTCCGGCTGTCCCCAATGCCTTGCACACTCTGGGTAGCCATCGCTGCTGTGGCTCTGCTGGGCAGCCTGGTGCTGGGGCACCATGTGCAGCACCCCACATGCACCAGGCAGCCCTGCTGTCAGCTCCTTGTGGGCAGCCCAGTGCCTGGGCAGCCCACTGCCCTGCCAGCCCCTCAGGGATCCTTACTGTTGGCCCTCCACCAGGACTATCTGATCTTGCAATGTTCATGCCGGACCACAGATGTTGCTGGACAAGAGAATCGTGGTTAAGATGGTTTCAACCTGTAGTACAACTCTGAAACGTGTCATTTTAAAAACCGCTTTTGTTTAACATTTCAAAGAAAAAAATGTCCATTGTCCTAAAGGATCACAGAAAAACTATTTCTTAGGCATGGAATCACCTGAATGCAAATTGTGAAAAATACCCATGCTCCAATAAATGTTAGTCTATAAGGTACCACAGGACTTCTCGTTCTTGCAGATTCAGACTAACATGACTACCCCCTGATACCTGAAAATAACTATCTGATATGCTTTTGTGGTCTGTTCAAGTTCCTAATGTGCAGGTGTCCACATAATAAACCCCTGTTCAAAATGGCATTTTTGATGGCAGCCTCAGAAGAGAGGTCAAAGAGAGAATGGGCTTGAAACCTGAACTACCTTTTGTCCCATACAGTTTTTCTTAACTATTAGTAGTTTTACATGAGAGAGAGTGATGTGTATGTTTATAAAATGACTTCTGCAAGCTAAGCAGACAGCAAGGAATACATGCAGTGAGAGGAAAGCTAAGTAGAAGGTAAAACAAAATCATTTCAAAACTTTTTACTTTTCCAGTTACATATTTTGTTGTGTGAATTTGGGCTCTGTGATTGCGCAGTGGCAGGCACCTACAGCTTCTGCTCCTTTACACTTGAATATAATATTTTTAGAAAACTAAATACAATTTCTTAATACTGTAATGTCAAAATACTCCTCTTTCATGTTTACATTTATTTGCTAAATTGCATTTTTTTTCTATCCCTTAAACATCTATTTTTAAATTGTTCATTGTCTGGTTTGTTGCTTTTTATATACTTCTGGCTTAGCGCACTCTTGTTGAAATTCTTATATTACTTGGAGTCAATATTCATTTTCTTGGAAGAGATTTTCTACTAATCTTTTTCTGTTGAAAGCTAAGATCCTTTTTTGTTCTTGTGTGTTGGTTTTGTGTGCGCGCACACATTCATGTATATATGTTTAGTTTTAACTGAGCTAATGTATTTGTGTAAATGTTTATGCACAGAACACTTAAAAAACCCTGGAGCTTATACAGGGTATTGAAGGCAAGCTCATTGTTTTATTAATAAAACCTTTTCAGTATTGCTGTCCAATCTTTGCAGGTGCTGAAGAGAAAATTTTGGAAGAGTTTAAAGAAACACACAATGCCGACTCTCCAGATTTTCAGCTCCAGGCAATGATCCAGGCTGCTGGCAAGCTAGTACTGATTGACAAGCTGCTGCCAAAACTGAAGGCTGGTGGCCACAGGGTGCTTATCTTTTCCCAGATGGTGCGCTGCTTGGACATACTGGAAGACTACCTCATTCAAAGACGGTGAGAGCAACAATACAGTATAGTTCTAAATAAATTGCATTTTCCTCAGTGGCCAAAGTATTTAACCTGCAAGTGATCTATATTGTAAAAGGATGGAACTCAGACATTTAACAACGTTACACACTAGTGATTTGCCTAAAGGAAAAAGCATACCTATAATTGCAAAGGAATGTGGTCCATTAAGGTTCTGAGACATCACTGACCATCTTTTTATTTTGTTGTTCAGGTAGATTGTCCATCTGAAGTTTAGAATAATAATTTCTACTCATAGCTTGAAGATCTAGTGCTCTCTTTTGGGTTAGAGCTGTATCTACAGTGCAAGTTGCTCAGAGGGAGAAAATGGAGTATTTTATTCACTTTTTTCACACAGTTGGTTCTAAGGATGTTAAATTGCATTGAATCAGCTAATCTAGTAGTCAATGGAATTTCCATTGACTACTCAATTAGTTAATAAGGGGGTAAACTGCGTAGCCACAGCAAGATTAGCTCCTGGTCCGGGGAGCTAACCCCGCTAATGCTTTTTAAATGTAGCAGGGGGGAGAGAAGCAACTCGTCGAATCGACTAGTCAATAAGCCTAGGCTTATCGGGTAGTTGACTCTTTGACTAATCGCTTACATTCCTAGTTGGTTCTGGAATTGTCGCTCTCTGCTTTGCAGAGACTGGGTGAGGTAATATCTTTTAGCGGACCAATTTCTGTGGTGAAAGAGACAAACTTTCAAGCTACGTAGTCCTCGTCTTCAGGTCTCTACTTTGCTGGAATTCTTCTATACTAGTCATGCTGAGATTTTTCTTTTTTTAAAAATATGTTGAAAGATGCAATGAGAAGTTAGTGATGAGAAGGAGATGGTAAACTTCTAATAACACAACTTTATTTCAGGTATCCCTACGAGCGAATTGATGGTCGAGTAAGAGGCAACCTTCGTCAGGCAGCTATTGACAGGTTTTCCAGACCTGATTCTGATAGATTTGTTTTCCTGCTGTGTACAAGGGCAGGAGGTTTAGGCATTAATCTTACTGCTGCTGATACCTGCATCATCTTTGATTCAGACTGGAACCCCCAAAATGACCTCCAGGTAATATGACAACTGAAGAAAAAGTTTAAGTATTGCCTCTTATCTGGAAAAAAAAAATTCTACCTAGTTGAGAAATTGTTTGTTATTGCTTCTTAAGTGTATTAAGCTTGGAATTCATATTTTAAAAAACTCTTAAATTCAGTTTTTAAATATATTAAGTTCTAGGCATTGACTTTTCATTTCTGTAACTGAATATTCCTTTTTATACTTCTCCAGGCTCAAGCTCGATGTCACAGAATTGGACAGAGCAAATCAGTGAAAATCTACAGGTTGATAACAAGGAATTCTTATGAAAGAGAAATGTTTGACAAAGCTAGTTTAAAACTTGGCCTTGATAAAGCTGTGTTGCAGTCTATGAGTGGAAGAGAAAATGCTACAAATGGGGTGAGAATATATTCAGATGCAGATTTCCAAAGATCATAAATGTATTATTTCTTGCTTACTGTATTTTTAGGGAAAGGATATTAGTGGATTTTTGATTATCATCTTGAGAATAGATGTTACTTTTTTTTTTAACCTGTTCTTCACAGAATAGAAATGCAACAAATGTAAGTGTTTTTACTTACTGACGGAACATTTTAGAAGTTTACACTTTCAGGGCTAAGTAAAAGGGAAACTGACTATGCTAAGAGATATAAACCATGACACATTCAAGGAGATTTTTTTTCTCTTCTCCTAAATTATAGGTACAGCAGCTTTCCAAGAAAGAAATAGAAGATCTTCTACGAAAGGGGGCTTATGGTGCTCTTATGGATGAGGAGGATGAAGGGTCCAAGTTTTGTGAAGAAGACATTGATCAGATTCTCTTAAGGCGAACACACACAATTACTATTGAATCTGAAGGGAAAGGCTCAACATTTGCTAAGGTGTGCTTTGAAATTTGAAGAAAAAGTTGATAAAATATTACCTTTCCACATTAATTTAGCTTTTAGAGTTACATTGTCCAGCTTACTATTGCATATTGATTGGACAGTGTAAATCACCATATAAATATATATTGGTGTTTCAGCATGTCCAGTCACTTCATTTGTGGGTCTTCATAATGTTAACTTTCAAGGGCATTCCACTTTGCTTTCAAAACATTTTTTTTTAAAGTTACACTTATAACTGAAAATGGAAAATTCTCCCTGGGGATATACAGTAAAGATCTCAATGTAGTGTCTTTCATATTGTCTAGGCTAGTTTTGTTGCATCTGGGAATAGGACAGACATTTCCTTGGATGATCCCAATTTCTGGCAGAAGTGGGCTAAGAAAGCTGAGTTGGATATTGACGCCTTAAATGGAAGGGTGAGCTCTTTATACAAGTTCCTAATTCATTTAACAGAGGATTTTTCCGAGTTTTCACGTTCCTTTCACTTTCATTTTAGAATAACCTAGTTATTGATACACCAAGAGTAAGGAAGCAAACCAGGCTCTATAGTGCAGTCAAAGAAGATGAACTAATGGAGTTTTCAGACCTGGAAAGTGATTCTGAAGAAAAACCTTGTATAAAACCCCGTAGACCTCAGGACAAATCCCAGGGCTATGCAAGGAGTGAATGTTTTAGAGTGGAAAAGAACCTTTTGGTCTATGGGTAAGTAGAAGGCTTCTGAATGGATATGTGAAAAATGCTTGTTTGGTTGGTTTGTTATTTGGTGGTTTTGTTTTTGTTTTTATACCAACCTATAGAGAGCTGTGGCTAAATATTCTGAAAAATGGAAGTCTTATAATTTATAGTCCGTAACTAAAGTATCATCTAGTACAATATAGGGATGTTGAATTTAAATTAATTAACTAATTGAATAGTTAATGGGATTTCCATCAATTTGATTAGTCAATAAGGATGCCTTGGCATTTGAAATTTTCACTAGCCTCAGTGGGGCACTTGTACATTTCAAAAGGAAGACCCGCAGGGTGTGTGAGGCCAGCGGGCATCCCACACTGGCCCCATGCTCCCTGCAAGGCTTCTGCTTTTGAAATATACAGGAGTCCTGCTGGGGATCTTCTACATTTCAAAAGCAGAATTGCAGCAGAACGAGTGCAAGTGAAAACTTCTTCAGTCCCCGCTTGCACTATTTCCTGCTGTGCCTCTACCTCCCCTGCCCAGCGTGGAGATGGTGTTTGGGGGAACTGAATTTTAAGCTGGCGCCCGTTCCCCCCCACTTGCTGCTTCTCTCTGATAGAGGCAGCAAGGGTGGGGGAGAAGTGACTAGTAGCTTACATCCCTAGTACAATACTGAAATCCAGTTAATTAATTGGATACTGAGCTTTTCTTATCTCATGGTAAGGTAGCCCAGTTTCAGTTCCTGTGTCTTCACAAGCAGGCAGCTATACATGGCTACCATCATGGTGGGCTTTCAGAATCACTTTGTATTTTTTTTTTCCCCCTCCTAGGAAGCTTGCATGCGATTATTATGAATAATGGGCTCAAAATCCCAGAATTGTTCTAGGGTTGAAATCCTATTCATGCTTTCTTGGAACATTCTTGTTAGACATGTGTACTTTATTATTACCAGTATAATTCAATTAAAACTTTTATGAGCAGTGAACTTATTGCTTGTTCTGTAAAATAAGCGTTCATAACTTTTCAATGCTGGAATTTGGATTTCCTGACATGACTTGCAAATGCTAAGTATGTTAATGCATAGGTGGGACCTATCAACCCACATGGCACCCAAGGATTAAAATGAAGTCACAGGTGGAAATTCCAGAACCAGAATTGTGTTCTTGAGGATATTTTTCTTGTAGTTGGGGTCGGTGGACAGACATCCTCTCACATGGACGCTATAAACGTCCACTAACGGAACAAGATGTGGAAACCATCTGCCGGACAATCTTGGTGTATTGTCTTAATCACTACAAAGGGGATGAAAATATCAAAAGTTTCATCTGGGATCTGATCACTCCAACTGCAGATGGACAAACACGAGCCTTGGTTAACCACTCTGGTATGTCTGCTACCATACTAGCTTAATGGTACTACTAAACGGGGAAACCTTCCTGCAGTCATATTATTTTTCAAATGTAGCCATACTGATTTGTGCTGTGGTCCTGTCAGATCTGACAAGCTTAGCAGAGGAAGGGTAGTTATTTGTTTGGGAGCCCTCAAAGGGACATCTTATCTGCTGGGGGTAGTGGTACTGGTTCAGTAGGCAGTACTCATTCTGAGTCAGAACATAACAAAGATCCAGTATGATGTTAGTGGGCATTATGCTGTTGGAGGTGCTGTCTGTCAAATGGGACATGAACCATAAATCTTGACCACCTGTAGTCATCAGTTCCCATGGAAGTTTTCACAAAAGCAGGGAACTTAACCCCATTATCTGATCCAGATTCCACCTTGCATAATTGCACTCCTCATAGATAAATTCTTCCTGTAGTTTTAGTGGACTTTGTATTCAGATTTCCATGTACTAAATTGTTGTGGTATTTTCATAGTTAGTTGTCATGATCTACTTCAAGGGTGGCTGTGGTGATGCTTATGGTTCCTGTTGGTTTGTTGGTAATGCATTTTGGCCTCCATGGGATCAGACTTCTTCAATTCAGACTCTGAGAAGTGTTGTGGGATATTTTGTAGGCCTATCTGCACCAGTGCCCAGGGGAAGGAAAGGCAAAAAAGTGAAAGCCCAGAGTTCACAGCCAGTGCTGCAAGATGCGGATTGGCTGGCAAGCTGTAACCCAGATGTCTTGTTTCAAGAGGACAGCTATAAGAAACACCTCAAACATCACTGTAATAAGTAAGTGTGATAAATGTATAGTGAGCTTATAGTTCTTAATATGTGCGAAAACCTTCTTCTGGATATCTTCTAATACAACCAAAGGACCACATAGTGGGACTGTAAACTGCATATGTTGCTGTGGTGCTTCCTCACAAGTTATCAGGTCAAAAGAGGTCTGGGTAATTGACCATAACCTTTTTTCCTGGATGATTGGCTCTAACCAAGCCAATTCAGGAAGAAAGTTTGTTTTGCTCACTAGTGAGAGAGATTCTTCATTATTTCCAACATGGCAAAAAGAGGAGTGGATCATGCCTTTAAGACAGCCTTTCCAATGCTGTGTTTCATCAGTTAGCTAAAGCTGTTCCGATTCTAGCCAGTTCAGTTTTTTTTCTTTCTCCTCCTAGTCTCCCAGACTCATAATCACATCACCTTTTCTTTGAGTCCGTTAATCTGGGTTCATGGCCCTTACACACCAAACTCTGAGTTCTCCAGCTTTTACCTCCCATCCTCATATGCACTTCTCACTTTCTCTTACTCTCCCTCTTGCATCATCTTAAACCCAAACATCTCTCCTTTTTGTTCCTTTTGTCCCAGGTCAGCTTTGCTGCACTCTGTGCTTGAAACAAAGTTCAGCTTCTTGCCTCCTAAGCCTCCACTTCTCTGTTAATCCCTCCTTAAAACTCAGCTCCTTTGGGAGTTGTTCCAGTCTTAATTTTCCCATCAAAATCACAACATCCATTCCTTCCTGGATAATTATTCCAAGTCTAGTCTTTCCAAATTTATAGGTGCAGAGATTCTTCTAGTGTCTTTTTAAATC
Source organism: Apalone spinifera (assembly GCA_030068395.1). Taxonomy (NCBI): domain Eukaryota; kingdom Metazoa; phylum Chordata; order Testudines; family Trionychidae; genus Apalone; species Apalone spinifera. The sequence continues at coordinate 56,287,445 of CM057846.1, read as the reverse complement.
TCTGAATATTTTGGTGCTGAGTACAGTGAAAGCTTTATCTGTTAGTTATAAACAAAGTTACTGGGAAACTTTGTTAGTTGCCCCAAGCCATAATACTGCTGCATCTTCAGGGGTATGCATGTCTGATTCCCATCTTTCCAGCCAGCAGCTGTGTGGGGCTTCTGACAGCTGGCACTGCCAGCTGACATCAGCAGACGCCTCCTTCCCCCTCAGCCTGCCTTGAGCTGCCGGGAATCAGATCTGCCAGTAGAAGGTGGGGGACAGAGCAATAAGCTTTGTTATCCGGCACGTTCAAATAACTGGCAACCCCCATTTCCTATGAGTGCTGGACATAAGCATGCGCAGCACATTTCATTAGGGGTATGTACCCAGGGAATTTTTTTTTTAAAGGCGAACATTTATTGAATACTCAATCATAAAGGACATGCTGCGAGCGAACGCGGGCTTTCTATACATTTCTATATTTGGCGCTTATTGCATAATACAACAATCCATACTTAAAACTAAAAGAGCGTATTATGCAATTAAATTAAAACGCAAAGCCACTTTTTTTGAGACATTAGGATGTGCCTGGGCACAACCGGCATACTCCCTGCACATGCCTATGGTGCTGGATAACAAAGCTTTCACCGTAAATGTATAATAGGAACGGCCACCTGAATTCTTTTTGTTTAGCTTCTGTAGTATCGTAGGCTGTTCATACACTTATGGCATCATGTACCATATAGGTACTAGCTGTAGCTACACACCACAGTGAAAGGGAGGCGGCATTCAAATTTGTCACTGTAGAATGAGCTTCAATGAAAGGCTTCTTTTCCCACAGCCAGAGCCTTTCTGGGCAGTAAGTGTGGATGTAACTTTAGTAGTTGAGTCTGTTGTTACTGTCCTTGTATTATATGCTGGTTCTCTTTGACATCATGGCTGTGCGTAGTCTGCCACATACTTTAAAAGGGATTCCCAAACTTTGACCAAATACCTTGGACTTAATTCTCCCCACACAAAAGAAGCCTCTTGTTTAGTTACTTTACCATATAGGTATCCATTAATATATAATATAGCCACATTGAAGTGCCACTCTGAGGCTTTTATGACATATGTTGCATGTCTGAATACTACTGTCATGCTATTTAAAAGAAATAATCAGTACTAAAAAGATATTCCTTGAGCATGTCTTTGGGCATAATAGGTCTGGAATGGAGGAGAAGTGGAAAGGCACTTCTATGAATTATCAGTTATTTTCAGTGTATTAGCATGACTGAGAGAGTTTCTACCTACTGATGAAAATGAATAATAGTTTGCATACTGTCACTCAAATCCATTTAGTACCTTCATTGGCCCTTCAAATAACTATTTAATTCTTGCACCACAACCATTCTTTTCAGCCCCAAATAGTTGTCCTGGCCACTTCCTATATCAATCTACACATCAGAATCCTAGATTTCCAACTTTTGGCTTCCGTATTGATAGAACACAATCAACAATATCAAGAAAGCTGATGGCAGATCATTATCCAGAATAATTTTCAGTCCCTGTCTAGTCATATGTTTATCTCCATGCATGAACCTGGGAGGGATCTGCTATAGAGCAAGGATGAAGTGGGTAGTAATTTTGACACCTATGTTTGGAGTTTCGGACACAAGACTCTCTCAAATTCCCACTACAGCCTAACCCCTGCTACTTTCATAGGACTTCTTTAAATCTCTCACACACAACTGGGTGTTCACTGCTACTCCTCATTGCTGGGGAGGTGCTCTCAAAATTGATGATGGTTTTGAAGATTTTACAGTTTACTGCCTCTCTGATCACCCTCACTAGTCCAAGAGCAGCAGCCTTTCAACAGTTGGTGTGATGACTTCAGATTCAGCTTGAGAGGATGAGCTGAACAATCCGTTATAGTCAACATTGATGTTACTTCATTAATTGGGCAGCAGGGGGTGCTTATTGGGTAAATGTAGTAAACATGTATTACAGGTAAATTTTTCTGATGTAAAGAACGCTTTCTTTACATCAGATAAACCATCTTGATAATCCAATCTCTATCATTTCCAGTTGTCTAAACTTTGATTATAAATACTTGGTTCAAAAATTATTTGTAACATTTTGGAAATGAAACAGAGTAAACCTTAACTTAAATCCTACTTTCTGCTAGCAGCTATGTAGATATACAGGTAAAATAAAATAGCTTGAATAGGAAAGTGTAAAATAGCTAATATCGCCTAAGGGAAATGGGAGGATTTTTGTTTTTTCAATCTCTGAAGCAAAAAGTTGTATAATCTGAAAAACCTGACATTCCATATTGAGGGTTTATGGTAAGGTAGTAAAACCAGATTTTATATCTCGTTTATTCCTACAACTTCTGATGTGCTTCCAAAAATGGTATTAAGGCAGCAGCTGAGGAAATTTTATGAGATAATGAAGCAGAACAGTTACTGAAAGCCATCTGCTCAGTTGTTTACAAACTTGCTTCAATACTTCAGAGGCAGTGGTAGAGTACGTGTTTAAACTTCACAAGCTGCACTAGGTAGAACTAAATGAAATGCGCCTGGGCTGGGTTGAGCTCGATCCCTCTCTGTGCAGTGTAAGCGGTTGCCAGGCAGGCCTGTTGGAAGCCAGCAGAAAGCACCACACAGAGGTGATTATGTGCCACCATCTGTCACGCTTCAAGCCTACCATACAGCATGGCTAATCAGCCTTGGCAGGATGATGGATGAACAGCAGCAGCTGCCAAAAGCCACTGTTGGCAAACAGTCCTGAAGTTAAGAACTTTTTTCCCCTCTGCCTTCCTCTCCAGGGTCCTGCTGCGTGTCCGCATGCTGTACTATCTAAGACAAGAAGTTATAGGGGACCAAGCAGACAAGATCTTAGAGGGTGCTGACTCAAGGTTAGTGCAAGTGAAGGTTTATTCTTTGCTTTGTAACATTGAATCATATAATCTGAAAATACTGTAATGTGACATTTAAAGACCTTCATAATCCATCAATTTGCACTTCTGTGTTCAAGTAACTTGTTAAATCATTAAGCATTGGATATTTGGCAGAGAAGGGGGGGGAGAGGGTGAAAAAATGGGATTTTAAACTTTGTTTATGATGGAGGATTATTACAACAGAATACATTTTAAAAGTTTATATTAAAAGACTTAAATGAATTACATTTGGAAAGTAAACATTACACCTCAAAACAATTCCTAATAAAATTTGTCCACTTGTTCATTATTTTGAGGCATTTTGATTTCAGCTTTGTTCCTAGAAATGCATGTTTGCTAAATAGTTTAAATACTTCACTTGAATGCTTATAGCTGTGTTGCTTAGTCTTTCAATAGTAGGTTTGGGGTTTGTTTGTTTGGTTTTTTTTTAAAAAAAGCTAACACTGTCATTCCAGTGAAGTAGATGTGTGGATACCTGAACCATTCCATGCTGAGGTTCCTACAGACTGGTGGGATAAAGAAGCTGATAAATCCCTTTTAATTGGAGTATTCAAACACGGTAAGTGATGTCTCTCTCTAAGCAAAATGCAGTTGTAAGGCTTTGTGTATGTAAAACTATCCAGTCATAATATTAACAAGTATAGTTCCAAAGAACTGTTGGCTTCTCTCCTTTTTTTTTTTCCCCTTGTATTAAAAAAAACCCTAATATGAGTTGTAAATATCAGATGCTGTTTTTAAATGTTTGCCGAACATTTGAGAAGAAAACAGTACTTTCTTGGCTGTAAATAAAACAAAACCATATTTGTTTTAATAATAGCTAGGCAATACTATAGATCTCCATAAACTTTGCTTCCAGCGCTGCTTTACTTGCTAACTCTGCCAACCAGTGTCAAAGTGGACGGTGGGCTTAACCTCTGCTATTAATCTGTACAAGTGCCTCCTGGGCTTTGTTCCAAGCAATATTTCACAAATGTCAGTGCTGAGAACTCCCGGCTCCCTTGAGTGGGATGCAGCCTTGTTAACTTTGAAAAGCTGGGGATGCAGAGCTGGCATGATATATACAGTGAGCGATTCCTGATTATAATCCCAATTCTCTGGAGGTCGCAGAGGTATTCTCAGCAGCCCAGCCTGACTAAAGGGGAGAATGATGGCTTATAAAACCTTTCATGATTACAGTTTGGCTTGAGGCTCTACAGCAGTTAGGAGCACTGTGTTGTAGCACAAATCCTAATTGAATTGTGCTGTTCTGCCTATGTACAGCAGCTCCGTTTTGTGGGCTCAGCTGAGGCAAGTCTAGTCTAAAAATCATTTTCCTGCAGTGCACTGTTGGGATCTGCCATTTTCCATCTAGTCAACTTGGGCAGTAAAAAAAGCAAACAGCAGTTTGAAAACTATAGAGGGAACAGTGTCATCTTACTGACATGCATCATCCTAAACCTAATAAGACAGGTTCGCTGGCCTTGCATACAACCCATGTATGCAGCATTTTTTTAGCCTATAATGTGGGTTCCGGTACGACCAGAGCTATTGAAGGCGAGGGGGAGCAGGAGGAGGGGGTTAAATGTGGAAACTACTGCGGAGGCCATAAGGTAACTATTGAAAAGCTTTTTATGTTGCACAAAATTGGATATTGGGGGGGGGAGCCCTGAAAATGTTCCCGTTTAGCATTTGCTATTTGTTACAAATATTTTCACATTAGTACTTTTTAATAGTGGTAAAGTTACCCATATGAAACTATTCGTTACATGAATAAAAGACAGTTTTTTTAGGGTCCTTGATATCTTTATGAAACAGTTTGTTTAAAGGAAGAGATTTGTTTTACTTTATAAAACGTGTGATTTGTCCTTATAAATCATTGTGTTCAGTGGTGATGTTTCTTCTTCTAACCCACTTCTGGGTACAGGCTATGAGAAGTACAATTCTATGAGAGCTGACCCTGCACTGTGCTTTCTGGAACGGGTTGGTATGCCTGATGCCAAGGCCATAGCTGCTGAACAGAGAGGGACAGACATGCTAGCAGATGGTGGTGATGGGTAAGAAGGATATTTATAAATTTAATAAACTTTTTATCAGTGCCATGTATATTGGCATGAGTTCACTTACTGTGTTTACATCTGACTTGATACTAAGGGATAATGTATTAGCTACTACAGTGTAAAAATACTTCAAAATAATATTTTCAGAGAAGCAGATAAAGGTGAACATAAAACACATTTGTGTATCAATACATTATTGCAAATGGATGCTTGTTTTTTCACACGTGTTTTGATATTTCCATTTTTGTCTTTTTTTTTAGGCTAATGCTGTCAATAATATGAGTAGTTGTGGGAAAAATAGCTTGTTTTGTTCTGATAACTATTTTTATCATTTTAAATTTTGCATAGAGGAGAGTTTGACAGAGAGGATGAAGATCCAGAATATAAACCAACCAGAACACCTTTCAAGGACGAAATTGATGTAAGAACCTCAGTGTAATAACGCACATGTATACTGTTGACATTCAGTGCTTATGTTAAAATGTTCTTAGGATGATGTTTAATTATGAAAGTTCAAAAGCAATCATACCTTGCTGCTAGGTTTTTCTTTTGAAGATGGCCTTTTTTTCCTCTAAAAGATAAAGCACAATTGAAACCTAAAACTAACTCAGTCTTTGTCTTCCCCAAAGGAATTTGCAAACTCACCTCCAGAAGATAAAGAAGAATCCATAGAGAGCCACACAACAAGTAAGGGTTTGTGAAAGTGAAAAGGGAGGCGGGGGGAGGGGCTAATGCAAAAGACCTGGTAATCATTATCCATATTAATGCCTATACTTAAGGTACTAGCTTAGTCCTTTTAGACAAATCTGTTTTAAAACTTTTTAGTGCTTAGAAAAGCCAAATCTGTCAATCTTTTAGATCTTTCCAGTAATTCTTTGCTACTTGTGAATAATCCCACTTTATTGTATGTCTTGTTCAGTTTCTGATTACACAGTGGGATTTATGGGATGGTAAAACCCTGCATATTTCAGGTATGAAAGTCTAGCCATTGATATTTTTCCAGGGGATAATCTTGAAATGATTTAAGATAGCGTTCTCAGTACTCAGAGCGCTTGCCAAGTGTAAGAGAATAAAAAATAATAAGGTGGGAAATCGTAAACTTAAGTGTTTCCACATAAGGGACTGAATAACTTTAGTGTGTGTGTTTAGAGATCTATCGCATTAACTGACTCTCTAATGCAAATCTCTTGATGTCACAAAGTCAATAAGGAAGTTGCATGTGATAGAAATATTAGGAATAAAAGGAAAGCAGTTGGCTATACATAAATTTGACAAATACGTACATAACTTTCTCAGAGGTCTTTTATTAATCCTACCCATTCTTCCCTTTCAAACAAAAATAGTTATTCCCAAGTGTATTATTTCACTTCTACAGTAATGAAGTGTACTTGAATCTTACAAAATTAGAATTCTGATTAGACTAAGACTTTTAAAAATGCCTAATGTTATCATTACAATACAGAGGGGTTTGGTTTGGTTTTGTTTTGTTTGTTTTTTAGGCAAGCATAATGAAAGCAATGCTGAGTTAGGTCAACTCTTCTGGCCCACCACTTCAACCCTGACTACCCGTCTGCGCCGCCTCATTACTGCCTATCAGCGTAGCTATAAAAGGCAACAAATGAGGCAAGAGGCGCTAATGAAGACTGACCGACGGAGACGTCGGCCTAGGGAGGAAGTGAGAGCACTAGAAGCAGAAAGAGAAGCTATAATAACTGAAAAACGTCAAAAGTGAGTTTGATCTCTCCCCTCCCCCCCTTCAAATGCCAATAGAGGATATCTATGAAAATGTATGTTATCAATTCAGTTTTGCTTTGAATCAGTAGTTGACATTTGAGGTCTGCTGGTGCATCTAAATTGTTGTCAGGCTTTGTTCTCACTACTATCTTCATTTTTTGTGCTCCAGATGGACAAGAAGAGAAGAAGCAGATTTTTATCGTGTAGTGTCTACTTTTGGGATTATTTTTGACCCTATGAAACAGCAATTTGATTGGAACCAGTTCAGAGCTTTTGCTAGGCTTGATAAGAAGTCCGATGAAAGTTTGGAGAAGTACTTCAATTGTTTTGTGACTATGTGCAGGCGGGTATGCCGAATGCCAGCCAAACCAGACGAAGGTAAGTTTACTAACAATAAAAATCCACATGAATGAATGACTGTTAAAATCAAGAGAACAATCCTGTTGAAACATAATTAGATTAAAAAATATAGTATTTGAAAAATTACAAAACTTGTAACTTAAAAAAAAAAATCTCACATGCAGGTTAAACAATGAAAATCCAATTTTGTTACAGAGCCACCTGATCTTTCCACCATGATTGAGCCAATCACAGAAGAGCGTGCTTCTAGAACTCTGTATCGCATAGAACTGTTACGGAAGATCCGTGAGCAGGTTCTCCATCACCCTCAATTGGGGGAGAGGCTAAAATTGTGCCAGCCAAGTTTGGATCTGCCAGAGTGGTGGGAGTGTGGTAAACATGACAAAGACTTACTGATTGGTGCTGCTAAACATGGAGTCAGTAGGACAGATTATCACATCCTGAATGACCCTGAACTCTCTTTTCTTGATGCCCACAGAAATTTTGCTCAAAACAGAGGGGCAGGGAATGCAAGTAGTGTGTCTTCACTAAACCCACTGGGTGCTGGCTGCAGTCAAACGCCCCCTATTGTTCCATCCACACCAGTACAAGATGACAAGGCTGCAGACCAAGCTGAGTCTAAAATTGAGGGGTCTGAAAATGCAGCAGCCAAAGAAAAGTCTGATATTAAAGAGGAGGCAGATATTGCAGAAAAGGGCATTAAGCAGGAATGTGATGCTGAGACTGAGCCTGGACCTGTTAAATGTGAAAGGAAAGCAATAGAAATGAGTACAGATGTAGATCCAAAATCTATTTCTGAAAAAGGTTCAGAAGAGGACGAAGAGGAGAAACTTGATGATGATGATAAATCTGAAGAGTCCTCCCAACCTGAAGGTAATGCATATAGAAATGATTTGACTAACATAGAACAGCTGTAAAGCTAATTTTTCAATTTGTGCTAGCTGATAGTTGGCATCCAAGGTCAGACATTAAGGCAACTGAGTATTAATCAGATGCACCCACTCCTCAGCCACACTCACTATGCCAGTGGCCCTGATAGGGTCCTGTAAGAGAAGCTTACACTCTCCTTGTTTAACCTGGAGATTCCTCCACAGCAGGTTAATATCAATATTAAGATTGACTTGTGCCAATTAAATAGGCCTTTGGCACCATCAGAGCACAGCAAGGCTGCATAGAGGGTCTGCCCCAACAATTAAATAAGGGCATGTCTAAACTACATCCCTCTTTCAAAAGAGGGATGTAAATTAGGCAGATCGAAATTGCAATTTCCTGTGCTTCATTTGCATAATGGCGGCCGCACGTTCATTCGAAAAAGGGTATGTCTAGACAGCGGTTTCACTTTCGAAATACCCTTTCTTGAAAGAACGCGCGGCCGCCATTATGCAAATGAAGTGCGGGAAATTCAAATCCCGGCTTCATTTGCCATTTCAATCTGCCTAATCTGTAGTTTAGATATAGCCTAAGTGTCGAAATTACAAGCATTACCAATCTAAGTGTGTTTTACTTTTTAGTTCCTGTTTTAAAATCTTACAGGAGAAACCTGAAACCCTTCCCTTAAAGAGTTAACAAAATAGTATACTATATTCCACTTTGTCTGAAACCTTAGTGGTCAACCTTTTACAGCAGAAGAATTTAAGTTAGTGATTTTCCTTGGTAGTAAATGGAAAGCTCCTCTGGAAAAAGAAGTGTTTATAGCAAATGTTACTCAACTCTGAAGCTTCAGACAGACTAAACTACATCACAGATAAACCCAAAATTGTTCTTTTTTTAAAAAAATAGGTTCCTTTTCCTCTAATACTTGTTTCTAATGCCAAGATTTTGAGTTAGGATGATTGGTCTGTTTGTGGCTAATGCCCAGTGACTGTTGTTCCTCAGCAGGAACAGTTTCTCAGGGTAAGAATTTTGATGAAGAAAGCAATGCATCTATGAGCACCGCAAGGGATGAGACCCGTGATGGATTCTACATGGAAGATGGAGATCCTTCAGTTGCTCAGTTGCTTCATGAGAGAACATTTGCCTTTTCTTTCTGGCCTAAGGTTGGTTCCGGACGGAATGGCACCTTTCTTACTATGAATAGAATATGGAAAACGTCCTGCTTTATTTCAATAATAGTCTTTCACTTTTGTCAAATGTATGTTTCTCATGTTTAAAACACATTTTATTAATGACCAAATAGATCCCTAGAAAGTTTATGAAATAAGGTTGTACATTTCAATTTCTTTGAGAGTAGGCAGAGAAAAGAGTAGGAATGACTTCAAGTTCTTTGGTACAGACAGACTACTAAAATGCATTATTTTTCTTGCAATCTATATATTCTTACATCAACGGAATCACACTTTTGTTGACAGAAGGAAATTTATCTTGATTTATGGGTTTTGTCTGCAGAGGTGCTTAGAGTGTTAAGAACAGAGGTTTTGGAAGATGACCATTTATGTTGGGGGCGAGGAGATTGTAGAGAGAATGTACTAATGACCTACTTAATCCAAGCCATTATGTAATGTTGACAGATGTAATTGTATTAAGATTTCCTCTAACCATAAGGAGCAACTGTACGTGAAGTTTTATTCTATTTTTTATTTCCGTGTGTTTTATTTCTGTAACAGTGTAGAAAATCATTGAATAGGAAACATCTATCAAACAGTGACTTTTTTTGTTAATAAATCCTTATAAATTTGTTTCTGACTTTTGCAAAGAGGGTAGGGAGAGAAATAAAGTAGTAATAGTCTTAAGCTTACTAATCACCATAACAGGGCCATCTGGTTTAGGGGGGAAAAAAAAACCTTGCTCTAATAGGCTTATTCCTGGGGAAAGCAAGCAGTCTGCTGCAGCTGCTGAGACTTGCTAGTGGCTTTTGCAGTGTTCTGCTGTCAGGAAGCTAAAGGACAATCCTATTTCCCCAATCAGCCATATATTTCACATGGGGCTTTTTTTTTCCAGAGTATTTTTTCAGTATACTTCAAGCTAAAGTACAAAAAAATCATTGACTATTGAAATAGAAAAATCAAGTGATCCTTTCTCATTTCTTATAGTAATTGTAGGAAACATTAAAAATGCTAAAATCTTCTAGGTGCAGAAAGTTTCACCAAAAGGAGTTTAAAGGTTCATGGTAACAATACTTTTAATCTGTGTAAATTCTGTCTATATAAACTAAACTGTAATTAGATTTTTTTTTAAAGTACACGCTTCAGTGAAATTTGAAGTGATAATGGGTGTGGAATGAAAATTGACATTCATTAGATGTCCCTAGGTTGGTGCCTGTTTCATAATGTTGAACTTTATTAATAGTGACGTTAATGAGGAACCACTTCCTGGGACAGAATTGCACAATCCAGCCTGCTGAATTTGAAATACCATAGCTTTAAGATACTGATTGCAGGTGTTTTAATTCTCCAGTCCTAACGGATGATCTTGCTGAACAATTGACATTTAGCAATATGTAAAACAATGAAAAGTCACTTCAGCTCTCTCTACCCTAATTCTCTGTGTGTGAACTGTTTAAGACAACCACTTTATTTTCTAGTCTGCAAGCGTTCTGGTACCATACTTAGCTTGTATTTTTAAGTATTGCAGGCTATTAAACTGCGCAGTTGTGTTCAGTCTGCCTGAGTTTAAATGGTTACCTTCACACCAAAGGTTCATTATGTACTTTCCTTTATGCAGGACCGAGTAATGATCAACCGATTAGACAACATCTGTGAAGCAGTGCTAAAAGGAAAGTGGCCAGTAAACAGGCGACAGATGTTTGATTTCCAGGGGCTCATACCTGGGTATACTCCAACAGCTGTGGACAGCCCTCTACAGAAAAGAAGCTTTGCAGAGCTTTCCATGGTTGGTCAAGCCAGCATCAGTGGCAGCGAAGACATCACTGCTTCTCCTCAGTTATCAAAGGCAAGCTGGATCTTTCTGGTTACATTATGGAAAAAGAAACCTCATTTTGCATATTAAGTAATGGAGGGAAGGAATGATGAAAAGAGGGAAAAAATAGGCTTCTTTAAACTGCTCCGTTGAATAAAATGAGGCCTTTCTGTCTGTCAAAATGTTTGTACAATCTTTCTCTCTTATGGTCAAGTGAAACATCAGATTTTTTTCCAAAGTTCAATACAGCTTTGTTAGTAATTAGAAATTCTTTTTTTTTTTTTTTAAATTAGGAAGATGCACTCAATTTATCAGTCCCACGTCAGCGGAGGAGGAGACGGAGAAAGATTGAAATTGAGGCTGAGAGAGCAGCTAAAAGGAGAAATCTTATGGAAATGGTTGCTCAGTTACGAGAGTCTCAGGTGGTCTCGGAAAATGGACAAGAAAAAATTGTAGATTTATCAAAGGCCTCACGAGAGGCAGCAAGTTCTACCTCAAATTTTTCATCTGTTACTTCTAAGTTTATCTTGCCTAATGTTTCCACACCTGTGTCTGATGCCTTTAAAACTCAAATGGAGCTGCTGCAAGCAGGTCTTTCACGCACACCCACAAGGCATCTGCTAAATGGCTCTTTAATGGATGGAGAACCACCCATGAAGAGGAGGAGAGGAAGGAGGAAAAATGTAGAAGGGCTTGATCTATTGTTTATGAGCAACAAACGGACATCGCTGACTGTTGTAAGAGAGCACTTTTTTTCCTGTTTGTTCTTTTGTATCATGCTAAGAATCTGAATTTAAAGTGCTATTGTAATCCTAAGTGATTGTGTAAAAAATTGCTATTTTTATTAAGTCAATCAGTGTTCATATTTGGAGCTATGTTTCCTTCAATTATTGACCAAAATATTATGCATTTCAATTAAGCACTTTTAATTGTGACAGATGACAGCTTTGTTATATGTAATATATGCCTCTTAAATAGTAACTACAAACCTCATTTTTTGTCACACGCAAAATGTACAGATGTGCTAATAAAATGGCATTCCAGTTTGAGTTTTACTAAATGCTAATTATGGTGAAAAGAGGAAAGATCAGGGATACTACTTTGAGAACAGCTTAAAAGTAGGCTCAAAGCTGGCTTTTTTGGTTATAACGTGTACTTGTAAAACAATCACTAAAATTTTCAGTTGTGCATAATGTAACAATATTGCTCTATATGGTAAGATTTATTCAAACCACTTTAATAGTCTGGGCGTTCTGAGATGGGGATAAGTTCTGCTTTTTAGCTAGTCATTTTGGGAAATCACTTTTCCCAGGTAATATTCCGTAGACATGAGAATTCATACCACTATCAATTTTTTTGCAGGAGGATGCAGAAGTGACCAAAGCATTTGAAGACGATATGGAGACACCACCAGCAAGAAACATTCCATCTCCTGGACAACTGGATCCAGACACTCGGATCCCTGTAATTAACTTAGAAGATGGGACCAGGCTGGTGGGAGAGGATGCTCCTAAAAACAAGGATTTAATTGAATGGCTTAAATCGCATCCTACCTATACTGTTGATATGCCAAGTTATGTACCAGTAAGTAGATGTTACACATAAAACTATAGTGGTTTTAAGGCTTAAATAAATTAAAACATATGTCTTGAAAGCACTTGTGTAGGCCATTCATACTCATTTAGCATCTGATACTATCTCTTACTGAAATCAGTCAGTTTTCCCTTAGATTTCAATGCAAATAGAATCCATAGGACACCTGAATCTTATTTATTTTCATTTTTGTGTTTACATTGAGCGGTGATGTGTACATTGGAAAATATCAAATTGTGCTGAATGTTTGTTCCCCTCAGGTCATAAAAAAGAAGAGAGTTTTTTGGAGAAAATCTTAAAGCAAGGAATTTGGCTATATACAGTCTTTTATTGCAGTAGGTTGATTGAAGGTTTTCTTTTGACCAGAAAATGGAAAAACCAAAAGCAATACATTTTATATTTTTCCTTTTAGAAGAGTGCAGATGTGCTGTTTTCCCCATTTCAGAAGCCGAAGCAAAAACGACACAGATGTCGAAACCCTAATAAATTGGATATAAATACCTTGACAGGAGAAGAGAGGGTACCTGTTGTAAATAAACGAAATGGAAAGAAGGTAAAACTTAGACTAAACCTCATGTATGCTAGAGCTGTTTCAGAGCATCTCTGGCACCCGGAAGCAAGTCTTCCATTCCACAATAATTTAGGGTTTTGCCAAATTTTTAAACAAAATATTTAGCAAACTTTTTAACTGACTGAGTCACACATATTGGAGCAAAAAATATTTACAGTATCCCTAGCATCCAAGGGCTTGTCTTTACAGACAGTGCATCCCATGTTAGAGCACTTTAGATTTCCACCCCAGCCTGCCATGAAGTCTTGCCATAGATACTATGACCTTGAGACAGATGGCATCTCACCTCTGAATTGCACTACTAAAAGTCTCTATAACTCCCTTTTTGAAAATAAAATTCAAGTATTCTTAATCTACTGCATATGAAATATGTGCATTGTTTCATTCTTTAAAAGAGTCATTGATGTCTTTAATTAGATGGGTGGAGCTATGGCTCCTCCAATGAAGGACCTGCCAAGGTGGTTGGAAGAAAATCCTGAATTTGCTGTTGCTCCAGACTGGACGGATATTGTTAAGCAGTCTGTAAGTATAAGACTCAGTTTGTGTTCCATTTAAAGTTTATTCACAAAAATAAATCAAGACTGTGTACATTTTGCCCACATAAGCATTAACTATTCAGCTTTTAGCATGTAGCTTGTTTTGAACTAAGTAAATATTAGTGGCAGGATGGGGTTATCTGGCATTTGGGAGAGGATGATAGAATTGTGCTATGGGATTACACTGGTGACTGTTTTAGACATTTATTGTATATTTAAGGTTTTTCCGTAGTCATATATACACGAGTGACTGCTGAACCCAAATATTCATACACTAATTGAATATTGAGTCAAATAATGGTCACATCCATATCAATATGCTCCAATATGCACTTCTTTTATATCAACTATCACTGGGGGTTAACTTTTCCAGCATTTCATTTTTTAAAAAATCCATCTGAAGCAGAAGCAAGCAGTGCTGCAAATACTCATTTATTCTGTGAAAGTGTAGGATAATGGCCAGATGATAAACAATAGTTCAGTAGAAATAGAAAAACCATGGCCCACGTGTAATTGCAGTGTTTTCATCGTGTTTTAATTGAATTTGGTGAGCAGTGTGTGAAATGTGTGTTTCACAGGTCTGATTCTATTCAGCATGTTTTGTCCTATCATTGTGATTATATGTGTAAAATTAGCATTTTTTGCTGTTCAGTTTATTCCATTTCCTATGCTTTCTGCCAGCTCCAAGCGTTCATATTTGTTGGTCTCCATTTGTCATTTACCAAATTTGAGATTTTTTTTTTGTTATAATCAACATGGAAGAATTCAAAAAGATTGTTTAACAATTCTTCTCACATGTGACACTTTAGATATACTGTATGCTGAGCATTGAACACTGATCTTGCATAATCAACAATTCCTATTTAAAACTGAAAATATATTGATAAAAGAATCTTTTCTTTTTTTTCACCACTTTGTTCAGGGTTTTGTTCCAGAGTCCATGTTTGACCGTCTTCTCACAGGACCAGTTGTGAGAGAAGAAGGAGCGAGCAGAAGAGGAAGAAGGCCAAAAAGTGAAATTGCCAAAGCAGCTGCAGCAGCTGCCGCTGTAGCTTCAACTTCGGGAATCAACCCACTGCTAATGAACAGTCTATTTGCTGGAATGGACCTCACAAGCCTTCAGAACTTACAGAATCTACAGTCTCTCCAGCTTGCAGGTCTCATGGGCTTCCCTCCAGGACTAGCAACAGCTGCGGCTGCTGGAGGTGATTCTAAAAATCCAGCTGCCATGCTGCCTCTGATGTTGCCAGGTATGGCAGGATTGCCCAACATGTTTGGTCTAGGTGGATTGTTGAATAACCCAATAACAGCTGCTACTGGAAATACCACTCCTGCTTCCAGTCAAGGAGAAACTGAAGATGGCACTTCAAAAGCAGAAGAGAAGAAAAATGAGAATGAAGAGGAGAACAAAGACTCTGAGAAAAGCACAGACGTTTCTGCTACTGACTCTGCAAATGGAGCTGTCAGTGCTGCTACTGCCGCTGCCGCCGCCACCACCACCACCAGCAACAACACTGGATTGCCCACAAACCCTCTGGCCTTCAATCCTTTTCTGTTGTCCACCATGGCTCCTGGCCTGTTCTATCCATCTATGTTTCTACCTCCAGGACTGGGAGGATTGACACTGCCTGGTTTCCCAGGGTTAGCTGGACTTCAGAATGCAGTAGGCTCCAATGAAGAAAAGGCTACTGACAAAACTGAAGGGGCTGCATTTAAAGAAGAGGAGAATTTAGAAGGCAGTGATGCAGAGGAGAGCCTTGATAAAACTGCAGATTCCTCCGTTTTAGAAGATGAAATAGCACAGGGTGAAGAATTAGACTCGCTTGATGGGGGGGATGAAATAGAAAACAATGAAAATGACGAATAACCAGTACCAGTTACAGTTAAAGTGTTTTAAACTTTTGACAAGTGGTAGTCCTACTGTTTACACTCACAGTTAATGTCCATACTTAGTTTTTATAAGCTGTTCTGTAACATAGTGTAGCAAAAAAAAAAAAAAAAAAGTTCAAGTCATGTTATACAGATGTGTCAAAAGGTATCTTGGTCATTAAGTATTGTGCAGTGCATTATTTATTATCCCTAGGAGAGATGAAATTTGAGAGGTGATCATGTCTTTTTAAGGAAATTGACATAATGCTCTGCTTTTTTTTTCTTTTGGTACCATTGGTATTATTATAAAAGCAGCAATTTGTAACCAAGTGGCACTAATAGAAGGAAGTGCTGCTTAAAGGAAGTATGAAGTTATATATTTAATTTTTTTTATTTTTTATTTTTGCTGTGAAGGTCAAGATGAAATTTACCATACATATCATATTTGCGCATCATTTTGACTGTATGGGAGTTCATACACTCGCGCATGCACACACCCACACACACACTCTTTCTGACAATCTCCATGATAGTGTGAATGTCTCTGTCTTGAGACACAGCAATAATAAGGCAGCTGTTGAATGTGAAGAGTACCTTTTGGAAATTAACCCACTGAGAAGGTTCTTACAGGATAAAACTACAGTTTAATCGTCTCGTGATCTTGTAATGCACTGGTATAAACAAAAAAAGAAAGAAAAAAGAAAGAGAAAAAAAATCAGGTACCTTTTTTAAATTAAAGGACTTTGTTACTTTAGCCACAAAGCTAAACAGCATTACCTCAACTCTAAAACTAGCCTTGAAGTTTACAGACATGACTTTGTAAATGTATTGTTTTCTTTGTTGTGATGTCTTTTTATTTTTTCTTTGGGAACTGCTATCATGTAAGATAAGATGTAAATTGCTGCCAACTGTAGTAATGATGCTTTTAATAAAAGTGACTCATGATATGCAGAGCTGTCATTATAGAATGGAGTGTTTAGAGAAGTCACATAGTGTGTTCACTCTTTCTTATTTAGGTGTGGGTTTTGTTTTGGGGACTTGAGAGTATTCATAGTAGAAGCAAATTACAGAATTGTGGGGTTTTTTTACTAGATTAACTGTTAGTAATAAGTCAAACTGCTTTCAGGAGACTAAACAGGATGAAAAATCTTGAATTACCTTCACATTATTTCACTCTAACTCACTGCAGAAACCCACACAAAAACTCTGCACTTCTCCCTCCAAAGGACATGTGGGACTGAGAATACTTTAAAATGTGTTCAGCATGTGATAATGTGGTACACTAAAGAACAAAAGGCCAAAAGAAAAATGAGGCTTTAATAGGCACAATATCTAGGTCATTTATCCTTGGTTAATGGGTAGAAAAACACAATGCTGTAATGTCAGCAAGGGACACAAAGGCTCTGTGGTATCCTGTAGACCAGAGCTTGTGATGCCAGAAACCACCATGTCAAACAACCTACATGAAACTAAAAGTGACCCACTTTTCTAATACTGGAGCCTCTTCTGGAGAGCTACTGATTTGTACCCTTGGGTGACCTTTGATATTTGAGATAATGTATCATTTGAGAACTACTGTTTTCACTTTGTGGTGTCACTTGGACATACACATAACCTTCCTGACATGAAGTTAAAGGGGTAGACTTCCACTACAGTGCATGAAAAATTATATTTTTAACTTCTGTGGGCACACAACTCCTGTGACAAAAGTAAAGCTCATGCACAATGTTGAAAACGTTCGCAAATTCTGGGAAGTTGCTATATCTAATGCCCATTTGGAGAAAGCATATAATGTTGGCCCAGTTACAGTTCTTAAGCTGATCTGCAGTACAGTTTGATGCAAAGTCTTGACTAGACCAGTGTTCCAGGGGCCAAATTCTGTAGGCTGTTGTGTATTAGAGGGACAAAATTGACCTGAAAAGAGCATTTCATGAACCATGCAAATACAAGATTAGAAATGAAAACTAGAAAATGAATATTGTATGAATGAATCACATGCATGCATTCTTTAAATAAGGAAAAATCAAATGGTTTGTACTGCCCCTTTAATAGATCATTCAGAGTTAATGAAGGTCGGGGAGGATTTTTTTCCCTGTATGCTTCACTGCACAGTTGAGTAGGTGCATTATTCTTGCCTTTCTCTAAAACAGCAAACACAGACCACTGTAAAAGGTTGATACCAAACTCGAAAGGCCATCCATTTGAAAAGGTGTGGCAAGTTCTCAAGCATCTGTTGTGAATGCTTATTTACAACTATATATTTTTACCAATATACAATACCCAGTTTTATTCAATTTCACAATTCCCAGTGAGGAATTTACACAGGTTAATGCTATCCTGGGGAAACCTTTTTTTTTAATTGACAAAAGTAGGAATGAGTTTTTAAATCATGGTTTTGATGCACCCACTAATGACAAATGTGTATGAGCACAGAAAAATCTGAGTCCTAGCATGGAATGCCCATTAGACCACTTACCGCTATTCTTCTCCTATAAAATGTTCCTCTGAAATATTCTTATAGCAATAGTTAGCATTATGTAGCATCTGCATTTCTTATTCAGAGAAATTTCTTATGATAGGTGAAGAATTATTATTAAATAAGTTGATAACCAAACAAAACAGTCTACGTTTTAAACACCTTAACTTTTTACATTTAGAACGTAAGTCATCTATCATTTTTAAACAAAGGTTATACTTGTTTTTAGAATGGTTAATAGACTTCATATAAAAAATGAAGCAAGGGGGATTGCCATCTAATGTCCAAGTTCTGTATTACATGAAAATATAAAGTGTTTGCTTTCATTGGGGAAATGTTTTTACTTGTTAGCCGCTGAAAAGACTTTATAAAGTTTTTATATTTTTATTTGTGTAGGAAAAAACACTGCAACCTTCCGGGCAGGTATCAGGTAAGATACTGGTCTAAACTTACAAGTAAATGTGAAGTACATGTCTCCTGCTTCTTTACAAGAAGTCCATCTCTGTTCAACAGCCATTTTCTGTTGATCTCTAGAGTGGTTACTTGAAACCTACTGGCAATATCAGGGAACAAAAGCAAGAAAACGAGTGCAAATGGAAACTTTGTCTCATAGTACAGAAATGATGTACTTTTTAATTCAGCATTAAACTAAGCCTTTTTCTGTGTATTTAATATTCATGGCTGCCTACCCAGAATACAAAAATGCTCAGACTATCAGATTAAAGAAGATACTTGTTTAAAGAACATTTTTTAAAATTTTATATTCTTGTTCTATGAACTGAGGCAGTAAATAAAACTGTTACAAAGTACAAGCAATGGAAAATCCTTACCAATGAAATAAATAACTCTGGTGCCCAGAGTCTCCCAGTAGCTTTGGTTTCTACAGTTTCATAACAATGTCTTAAACTAAACCTGTGTGTTTGCAGAAATTGCTACAGGTTTTTTGTTTTGCTTATTGGAATAATGTTCAAATACAGGACTCCTACATGAGGGACCTTAACATTGACTGCAGAGGGCTAAGCATCTCAAAGACAGGGTCTTTTTGGAGAATTAGAGGATAGCAGGTTTTTCAACCCATTTTCCATTATTAGGTTTCCCATCAAATTTTGTATGGCATATAAAATCACTTTGACATTTAGAGCTGTATTAATCTGGCACTATGCATTTCAGTGACCTTCAGAACTTATGGTATGAGTCTGGGATCTAGTCACAGAGGGCATCTAATGGGGACTTGTGGCCCCTCTGACGTATGGAGCCCGAAAGGTATAAGCTAAAGGATACTTTCTGTTTCGGCCAGTTGAACATGAAAGGCTGCTGCTTGGACTTTGTGCTGTAAATTTCTTTGGGTTTGATTGTGTGGAAGGTGCTATAAGCAGTCCTTAATTTTTTTCCCCTCTTTGGCTGAGATGATACCTTAGGAGGAACTAGTAGTTTGTCTTTTTAAAATGTTGATTAAAGTTTCTACAAGCCTAAGATTGGCTTCAGCCAACTGTTTGGCACAAAACAAGTCAAGAGAAATTCAAATCCAAGAATAAATAGTTGCCTTTGTACAACTTGTAGGTGAAAGTTCCTTTTCAGGCAGAACTAAGAGTCATTTTTTTTCATTGGTCTCCATGAAAGTATCGAGTGGTCTTGCTATATCCAAAATCTTCACTCCAAAATTAGGGTATACGAGTAAATGTTAAAACATGGTCTGCATTTAACTTTAGGTCATAATTTTGTAAATATAAAGTAGCACCCATTTCTGGTAAACAATGGCCTAATTCTAAACTAAAAACTCTTGCGTTCAGAATGAGATGCAGATGTGATATTTAGATTTGTCTCTTATAGTCTTTACAGCTTCACTTTAGCATGGGTAACGGGACAAGCCTTTAACATGGATAATGGGAACTTTAACATTGCCGGTGTTCTAGATATTTCAGTGGTTTACTGAACTAGCTGCATTACTCTAGAGATTAGGGTACAAATTTCTGTCACAAATGAGTGGTTAGTGACCATATTAAAATCCTTGTAACATGTCTGGCTTTTTTAAAAAGCCAGCACGTGACTGTCTGATTTTGCTCAAATGACATAGGCTGATTTATTGAAAGTATCATTGATCTGAGGAGTACCCACAATTATGAATGGGAATTGCCATCCAGAATGGAATCTTGGAACGAATAGACTCATTTTTACATACATGCCTTATTTTAAAATATAGTGTAGCATTTTAATACAGAATCCTGAGAGCAATATGCAGTTCTTGAACCTTGGATTTATCAATAATGAAATGTGTGTGATGGCCCTGAAATACATCTATTAACTGGTATAGATGGCAAATGAAGTGCAAGCTTTAAAATGTCCAGTAGTAATTACAAGTGTGTATCAAATGCTGATTTAAGATGGATGTTATCAGCAACTGGGGTATCTGGTGGCTTTTATAGGTCTGTTCCTCTTGGATGATGCTTTAACCTTTCAGAGGCAGATTTATGTAACTCTGAAACCTGTCATTTTTTGTACGTGTAGGAGTCTACTCCAGCTCTGGTGTTTGTGCTATCAGTCTCCTCCCACAGGGTTTTTTCTGCTATTGTTGGGGACACAAAGGATTTGCATATCTGTGGCTGCAGAGCTAATGTTCTCTCACTCAGTTCAGAGGCCCTGCAAGGCAACTGCATGATCCCTTCCATTTTTTTTCTAAGGGTGAGTAGAAAATAAGAGACATCCATTGTATTTCTCTGCAGAAGCATTGTTCTTCCCCAGACAAAGATGGCATATTTCTGCAATCCATAGTTTCTGCTTCTTCAGCCATGGTTGGCTGCTGATGAGCATCTGTGCAGATTCTGAATAGCCTGAAGCATTTCCTAAAATAATTAAAAACATGAATTTTCCCTAAATGCATGTCAGGCTCCCCGTATCTAAAATATATAGCAAATAGAGTAAAGGGGTAAAAGGAAGATCTTTGCCCCTGTAATGATCTGTTCTGTGTTTCCCTGTATTAACTTTACATAAATAAGTATTTTCAGAAGACCTGTATAAAATATTTGACATGGCATATTTGTTTTTGATTCCTGAAAATTTTTTAGATAAAAGAATGTACCCTGGTTTGAATAATTTTTTGAAGAGCACTAGCTTTTTCCCATCATGCTATTGATTTTTGTAAAGGAAAGGGATGAAATAAATGGTTTTCATAGTTCAAAACTGCAGATAAAAACTGCATTTAAAATGTTAGCATCCAGTCTGCACAGCAGCCCATTAATAGACAGATGTGACTCAAGGAAATCTTGATAGAAGTCCCATACCTTGCTACGCTTGGGTCATCTCTGCTGAGGTTCCATATTAGATTGTAGCTGTGAAGCACTGTCTTTTCTTCCTGGTCTTCAAGGCCCTCACAAGTGGATATGCCATTTTCAGATGTCTCGTAATCTGCAGCAGGCTTGCCATCTGGTAAATGGGTAATCAGCTCACCAAGGTGCTGCTGTGCAGTGCAGACTCCCCATCTCAATGCTGTTTCTTGTAGGTCATCAAAAAATATTACTGTATTTTTTTAAATTGTCATGACTCCCACTCTAATTCCAACTTGTTTGCAGGCTAGCATCCAGCAGGTATGGTTTTTGTTTTACAAGCAGTGTTGCTCTTTTAATTGTCCATGTTGTTAGTCTTTGACATCTCTAACATCTAAAAGTAAGTCTGTTTAATTCCAGCATCCATTGATTTTTCATGTGATTGCTTGTGTGCATTCCAATAGGTGTGTGTGTGCGCGCAAGTACTGCATGCAGTTGTCGGAGAATTTTTCCTTCGGTGGTATCCATCAGTTTGGCTATGGAGCCTCCTGGCATGGCAGTTTTTAGATGAGCTATATTAGGAACTGCTGATCCCCTCCCCCACCTTCTCAGTTCCATCTTACCACCAGTGATGGTCATTAGGGTTTCTTAGCCTCTTGCATTGCAAGTGCTTTGGTATCTGTTAGTTTAGTAGTTAGAGTACTTCGGTTCTAGTTAGCTTGGGCGGGCGGGGAGCATGCTATGGTCTCAGGAACTTAATGGTGCCTCGGTGAGGGCCCTCAAACAGGTATGTGTCCTACTTGCAAGAGCTTTAGACCTGTCACGAAATAGGAGCAGAATTATCACCCAAAGTTTCTAATTGTGGAGGCAGCTCTCCAGCCTCAATCCATACCAGAGTCAATGCCAGCTCTGGGAATAAGCAGCCCACGGGCCTTGGTGCAGGACCCTTCAGCACTGAGTGAAGAGGTGCTGAAGCATTACTGGCACCAATCCGCTTTCTTAGTGCCACATAAGAAGAGGACAGATAAAGGCTGGTCTCCCGGCAAGCGTCCTCATAAGGACACCGGTAGGATGCACCGTAAGTCTGGGCACCTGAATGCCTTGGTACTGTTGACTCTGGCCCCACTGTGGGGCTTGAGTCCAGTGCTCCTTGTCTCCCCTGATTGGGAGTACTTGGCAGAAAAGTTGGATTATTCCTCCGCTTCTGAGGCTGCCAGGGACTTTGTTTCCATGACCACGTAGTCCCCACCTCAACAGGACTCAGCTGTGATACTGTTGGCACCAGTGCCAACATAGCATTCAACAGAGACCCCAGCTCCAGCACAGCATCCAGCAAAATCCCTAGCAGCCACCTCTGTGCCATCAGCTGCACAACCGGCCAGCATGTGATGAGGTGGTGCCATTCTATATCACCATGGTCCCGTTCCCCAGCGGAGTTTGCCTTGGCAACACCATGATCAGGTTCTGACCTCTCATCAGACTTGGGGGAGAACTTGTCGAAGTCAGATACGGCACTGTTCCTGGCACCACAGCCCTTGGGACACACCAGCACCAGAGCCACCCTAGCAACAGCAGTGGCAACAGCCAGTCCAATGGCCTTTTTGGACCTCATGGTCCTACCAAGTCTAGAGCCGTGTCAGTGATGTCAGAGCCATGAACCCCACCATCATCCCCCTTACAGTCACTCTTCTCCAGGGGATTGGGAATACGTATCCACTCGTGGGTCACCGACTGCAGCATTGGAATCCCCTTCAAGCATTCAAGACCCAGCTCTGAGGCTCCCCCCTCATCTCAGTGTGCATCGTAGCAGTGCAAACTTTTCCCCCGGTATTGACATTAGCAGCTGCGCTGCCAGTCTCAGCACGTTGGGAAGCCCCGGATTCTCCTTCTGGGGAATTGGAGGCCCAGGAAGTCCCTGTCTTACAGGCCTCCTTGTCCCTGTCTTACAGGCCTCATTCATCCCCTGATGAGTCTGTGGCTGGTCCATCGGCCACCATGCTCCCTACCCTAGACATCAGGGATGACCACGACCTCTTGAGACAGGTAGCTCAGAACCTCCAGCTGCAAGTGGAGGAAATAATCAAGGATCCAGACCCTATGGAAGACATCTGAGGGCCCTTCCAGAGTTGCCTTCCCATTCATTAAAACTATACAAACTAACACTAAGGTGTTGTGGCAAACCCCATTATCCAAACTCCCTATTGCAAAGGGGCCTGAATGTTTACTTTCTATCCCATAAGGGGTATGAGCACCTTTTCATGCATCCACAACCAGGGTCCCCTGTGGTGCAAACCACAAGGAATGCCAGGGATGACTTAGATCGATGCCCAAATCAAAGGATGGAAAGAAACTAGACCTTTTGGGGCACAAGGTCTATTCTAAGGGGGTTTTACAACTGCAGGTGGCCACCCAACACGTGCTGTTGAGCTGCTACTCTGGGGGGCTCTTACAAATCCCAGGAGGCTCCTCCCTGCTGATTCCCACTAGGAAGGTAAACTGGTTCCAAGAGGCCTTGGGCTCAGCAGGCTTAGCTACTCGTACAATGGCCACTGCCATCATCTCTGAGGAGGGGTTTGTGACTGCATGTCTCGGGCATGCCTCTGGAGCTTCAGACAACCTTTCAAGACCTCTCTTTTGACTGCTCTGGGCTCTTCGCAGAGAATACGGATTTTTGCATTCTAGGGTGACTCAAATCTCGGGGGATCCATAACCCTGCACCCCAGAGAAGGCCCTTTGACTGCGAGCTCCTGCCCGGTTCTGTTTTGGTCTACCAGGCAAGAGTCGTCCAGGCGCAGAGGCCAGAATCACCAGCATGGTCAGCCTCACTCCCAACTTGTACCAGAGGCCCTAAGTGACTCCCAGGATCAAAACCCAACTTTTGAGGATGCTTCCGAAGATGGAGCACCAGTTCTCAATCCAGATCCTTTCCCTTTCAACAATCGTTTCTCGCTTTTACCGTGCCTGGGCCCGGATTACCTCAGACCTCTGGGTCCTGAGCATGGTCCTATTGGCTTCTGGGAGGTGGCATCTAAAAGACCTCCCCCATGCCTACAGGAAGGGTGCACAGAGTCCAGAAGGCCAAGTGATTACAGGGGGCAAATTAAAAGAAAACAGGGACAGCTGTGGAGGTCAAAGGGCTAAAATGAGAGCTGGACAAGGACACCGAGCAAAGAACTCTGGACAATGCCCACTTCCCCTTGAAGTCCTCAAAAGAGCTAGTGGATGCTGCCCAGTGGAACTCTACCCGGATGTGTGAACGGATGGAGGAGCAGAAATAGGCCCCACAGTCGCAGGCCCGTCCCTCAGCCAACCTCTCTTCACTGGTCTTGTAAATTGCCATCTTGGCTATAGCCAGGAGGTTGACACAGAGGTCCTGTGACTTTGTGGGACTGTGGATGGGGAGTGCATAAATTAATAGGTGAGGGGAGAAGTGCAGATAGAATGTCAACAAGATGGTCTGGAGGAGTGGGAAGAGGGGCTGTAACCTGGTGTACTTGAGAGACACATGCACCAGGGTCTCCCTCACATCACAGAAGGGGAAAATGTCGGAAACGGGGGTGAACCATGCCAAGTACATGCCTGTGCTTTGGCACCGTGGAGGATTCTCCAGCTGATGTCCTTGGCAAGCCGCGGAACAAAGGTGGAGTAAAGGCTCGCCACCCTCTACTGGGGGTAAGAGATCCCACCATTTGTTATCTGAGTGAGACATGAGGATGGGAAAGTGAAGAGTGTGAAGCATGAGCATGTCCAGATGGCTTTGACGCAGTTCCAAAGGGGACCGACTGCAACCCATGCAGCCAGCTCAGGTGACGAGGGAGAGGTGGTTGGGAAGGTATGCGGGCTGGGGGCTGATGGAGAGATCCAGAGGTGAGGAGCGGATGGGGTACACCATGTCTCAGGATCTGGTTGAGATAAACCCAAGCAACAGGCGGCAAAGCGTCCCTCACCACCTGAAGTGTGCACCAGAGTGTATGAAGGGTGGAGAGCCCCATGCACTGGGCAAGCACCAGAGGATCCACCCAGTCTCCCCGGTTGTAGTCCAGGAGGCCTCCAATCCTGAAGAATTCTGCCAAGACCAAACTCTGGCACACTGAGGGGGACTCATCCACCCGCACACGGAGATGGGGTTTGTATAGCAGGAATTCTGCGAGGGTCCTGAGCATGGAGGAGAGGAGATATTCTACCCAGTTTCATTACCTCCTGCCCTCCCATCCCCCTTTCCTGCCCTTTTTTCAGGGCCTCTTCTCACAAACAACTTCTCATGCAGGACATGCACACATTCCTCACTCTGAGTGCAGCAGAGGAGATCCCCAGGGAGTTCAGGAGCAAGGGGTTCTACTTCTCTTCTGAAGCTGCAAAACCTAAACATCTTTATCAGGAGGTTCAAGTTCTTCGAGTGATTGCTCATGTGTATTCCAATACGTGTGTGGTCTCAAATTACTTTGGATCACTGAGACCTAAGCAATTTGAGACAAGCATGTATTGAAATAGACATGGACAACACATCTCAAAGAACAATAGTTACAAAAGGTAACTTTTTTTTTCATGGTCTTCCTAGCTGGCATCATTCTCTCTCTGGATCCAGGGGACTGGTACGCCACTCTGGGTTTGAAGGATACATGCTTCCATATCTCTCTTATCCCAGCTCACAGGTTTCTGGTCAAAGATCACCATTATCAGTTCTTGGTGCTATTGTTTGGCCTTTCCACGGCTCCCAGGGTGTTTACAAAATGTATGGCAGTTGTAGTGGCCTTCATCAGAAAACAAATCTATCCATGTAGACAGGGCTCGACAGACTATACAATCTACTCGCCCGGGGCGAGTAGATTTCAGCCACACGCCCTGTTCATTTGCGGCATGTGCATACGCAATGCGGCTCTTGCGCATGCGCAGGACGGGGCTGGTGAGCGGTTTTCGCCGCCGCTTGTCAAGCCCTGCATATAGACAACTGGCTGATCCGGGGCAGGTCTAGGGAATGGGTTCTGGCACACATGGCCTTGGCCAGTGCTGTTTTGCAGGCCTGCACTGCCTCCTGAATGAACCCAAGTCCATCCTGCTTCTGATCCAAAGTTCATTGGGGCTCTCTTGGACTCCACCATGGTGACAGCCTCCCTGTCAGAGAGCTGCTTCCATGTCACATCAGACCTCATTCATTCTCTTCAGCACTTTCCCATTACCCCAGCTTGAACCTGAAGGAGAAGCTTGGGAACCAGTATGTCCTGGTACTAACAGACAATACCACAGTGATATTTTATGTTAACAAACAGGGTGCTTCTCCCTCCTTTTGAGAAGTCCTGCTCCTCTGGGACTTGAGAATTGCCCATCATGTTCTCCTGTACTCTCCGTACCTACCCAAGGTACAGAAAGCCCTGGCAGACTCCCCCACGCATTGTTTCAGAACCCATGAATGGTCGCTTTAGGCAGGCATCACCTTGTCCGTCTTCCAGAAGTGGGGTTCTCCCCATGTGGACCTATTTGCAATCAGGAGAAACTGCAAGTGCCACCTCTCTGCTCCTTTCAAAACCAAAGCCCCGAGGCCCTCATGGACACATTTCCCCTGTGCTGGTGTCAGATCAACTGTTCTATGCCTTCCCCCTCAGACACAGGGTCCTGCTCAAAGTTCGGCAGGACAGGGCAGCTCTCATACTGGGAGTGCTGGTGTGGCCCAGACAGCACTGGTTCACCACGCTGTCTCCAGCACCCCAACTGAGAGTTCCTTCACATCATGGCATGGAGTCTCTGTGGTTGATTCAGCTTGAGAGGCATTGCTCACACCCAGTGCGTGAAGTGCTCCTGGATAGCCAAAAGGCTTCTACCCAGGTGACGTGACGTGACAAAGTAGATATGGTTTTCACTCTGGTCTGCTCAACCATGATCCTTCCACATTAGGCCCCATCCATCCCCCTGGTGCCTGATTACTTCTTGCACCAAAAGAGCCTACCTATTTCATCTATTAGAGTCCACCTTGCAGCCATCTCTTCCTTCCATCTGGGGGCAGGAGGTAAATCAGTATTCGGAAACCTGTGGTGGACAGGTTCCTAAAGGGCTAGGACAGGTTTTACCCTCAGGTCAACGACCTGATAACTCCCTGGCAGCTGAACCTAGTTCTTGCTAAGCTCATGGGTATCCCGTTTAAGCTCCTGGCAACCTGTTGTACCTCTCCTGGAAGATGGCTTTTCTGATAGCCATAACCTTGGACAGGTGAGCGTCTGAGCTCTGAGCTCTCACTTCAAAACCATCTTGTACTGTCTTTTTCAAAAACAAAGTTCAGCTACTCCCCTGCCAAGTGTTTCTGCCTAAGGTGGCTTTGGATTTTCATATCAACCAGGATATATCTTTGCCGGAGTTCTTTCCTAAACCCCATACCCCAATAGAGAAAGGGCCATCCACTTGCTGGGCATCAGCTGTGCCCTGGCGTGTTACACTGAATCTACAAAACCATTATATAAATCAATGAAACTCTTCATTGTAATAGCAGAGAGTGTGAAAGGCCTCCCCATGTCAGCCCAGTGCCTTTCATCCTGGATCACATCTTTAATCTGGGCGTGCAATGACTTAGCTAAAGTCCCAGCACTGGCACTGACAGCACATTCCACAAGGGCACAGGTTTCCTCTGTGGCATTTCTCGCTATCCATGCCTTCATGTGCCATCACTCAGCAAGCGTGGGATGATGCAGCTTTCAGCAGGACAGTCCAGCAATCTGCAGCCTGGTGATCTCCAGCCCCTCCTCTGGGGGAAATTGCTGGCGAGTCACTGATTAGAATGCTCATGAGCTATCACTCGAAGGAAAAACGCTTCTGAAAAAAGATTCAGAAGCGTTCAAGATGTGTTGCTTGTGTCCATTCCAAATCACATCCTCCTCTCCCTCTGTCAGAACAATAGGGAAAGAAGGACTTGAGAATGGGAGGGGAGTTCGAAGTGCCTTATGTACCAGAGGGATCCACAGCTGACCTGATGGGTACTGATAAGGGTACCAAACATTCTTCAACAATAATGCATATGGTGCGCAGGCACATTTAATGGCATGGACGTGAGCAACACATTTGGAAAAGAACAATTACAAAAGGTAAGTAACTATTTATAGACAAGAGGTGGTTTAATTTCTAAAGCTGTATGTCCACAAGTTTGGGGAGAATGATGGTTTGGTAGTTAAAACATTGAAACAGGACACTCAGTGCAATTTCTGTTTCTCTCAGATTCATTCGGTATCACTTTAGGAAATTAGTTTCCCATCCATAAAACAGCAACTAATGATACTTTTGTATTTCATAGGATAAATTAAGTAATGACTATTAAGTGCTCAGGTACTACAGGGGGAAGGGTTGACTGGCTATGAGACTGCACCCATGATGATCTGGGCTCAATATTTGTAAATGTGACAAGTGGTACATTAAAAATGGGGAAAGGTTCAAAATACAACATATAAAGAAATGTAGAAATAAAACCATGTCAAAAGGGCTTAGATTAACATCAGACAGGATTTAGCCATTCAAAGCCTTGGAATCAGCGGAGTAGAGTCTGACAATTTTCTCAGGGCCATTTGTACAATACAACATGGTAAGGAAAATAATTCTTCTTGTTTATTGCAATCTCATGGCAGATGAGATGGCTATAAGCAGACTGGAACAGTTTGTTTCCAATTCCCACTAGTCTTGCTGAAATTGGTACTTTGCAAAATTTTAAAAACTCATACAGTTAATATTCTATCGGTCAAACTACCAATTCCTAGCTTGAAAACCATTTTCTTCACCCAACTTGGTCGTGAATGGATATTTGTCCTGCAATGACCCCACATTAACAGGAGTGGTTTTTTTTCATCTGGTAGCTTTAAGCTACTTTCATTCAAACTGTTTTTTCTTTGCCTCCAAGTTTCACTCCCCATGCAGAAGACAGCTTCTGTTTCTCAGCTATCCTAGATGTATGTGTCACTACAGGAGAGTGAGCTTTCTGTATCTCTTGGCAGGCAAATGTTAATTGATATCTTTTATTACAATGTCTTCAGCATTTGTGGCTTAATACCTCCTTATTCATTTGCCAACACTGGTGCCTTTTCAGTTTCACCATGACTGGCCTTCAATGCAGCTGTATCAGTTTCACTGCTATAGGTAGATAGTGGGATCATCATACACAGCCTCGGTATCTGGGTGTATTTAGCATTTGGCTAGAAACATTTCACAGGTGAGTACTTTTCACATGGATTTAGTCTGACCTCTGTAAAGCAGCCCTCCAGCCAAGAAGTTTCATTCTACACTAGGCCAAGTAGGGTTTTCTTTCCATAGTTTAAGGAAGCCCTTCAAAAAACAGTTACTGAAGAAGTGCTAACAGAATCATATGTAAATTGGAGCGGATTATGTTTCTGTAATTGGTGTGTGGCTCATGATGGGGAGGTAGCACTTTAGAACTCTATTCAGCAGCAGCTGACTGATATCTAATGCATCAATAACACGGGTTTTCTTGCTGTATTCTGACTGTTTTTTGGAGTATATGTATTGCCTGTTCAGTATATTCAAGAATAGTGGAATAGTCTGACAGCTAAATGCTTTGTGTTTGTTCTTATCCCATCTGATAGGTGTGGTAAAGTAAACTGAAACTGCATTGATCTTACACTGACCATGAAGCCAGTAAAAATGCAATTGGGTGGCATCAATATCAATCCCCTGTAGCATCACACTTTTAGGCTGTGTACTAGCCTCTCCGGTTGGCAGGAAGCAGAACAGACAGGTAATTTAAGATTTGTTTTAGATAATAGTTTAGGGTGTGTTTGAATTTCTTCTTCTTGATGGCTTTATTATTTGCCCCCTTTTGAAGATTTGAAAGATGTGGTAGCTGTTTCTCTGGCTAATCAGTGACATATTTGCCTCTCCCACTTATTTTATAGGAACACGAAGCCCCATTCTTTTCTCCAAAGTTTTGATATAGCTCCACACGTTTGGGGAAGATCATGAAGACAATGGTAGCTGCTCTAGGCTATGATAAGGAGATAATCTTCTTCATTTATTGTGCCCATTATGTCCTCTTTGGCTGTGTATTATAAACAAGCAAAATCAATTGTGGCCAGCAGTTAGCGCACAAAGGTTTCTTTTCCACTACACTCTCCCCCAGCAATGACACCTGTCTGGAGAAGACAATAGGGACTAGAAGTAGCAGGTGACACAGGCCTTTTGCACTTCATCAAACAATAGTCAGGTGTGCGCTGTGGTAAATTATCAGTGTAAGCCTGTGGCAGTGGAGGCTTTGAGTCGCCTACCACCAGGAATCAATAGATAGCAAAAGCATTCCTGGGAAAGGCATCTGCCGTATTGTGTTGTAGGGACCAGCTGTCATTTTAGCTAGTAACTTGCTCAGAGAAGCACTTTCATTCACTCCCTCCCCCCCCTCCCGTTAGGTTTGGCACCTGTACACAGTGTAGGTGTGACTGGCAGGAAGGGAAACGTTTGTGGCCAGAGGTATGTGGACAATAACAACGTCAAACAGGTATCTGCCTGAGTTTCTATAACAGCTTGTTCAGGTGTATAGCTCACCTGCCATAGGGAAAGACCTGGCATGCGTGCTCCATTGCCACTTTATTTGAAACCCTGTCCATTAGGTTTCACTCTGCTTATACTTTTCACAAAATTCATTCACACAATTTCTCATTATAGAAGACGGGCCACTCACTGTATTACTATGAAAGTTACTTTGCAAATGTTTTTTTATAAAACTGCCTCTCACAGACTTGGTTTACTATAGTTTCACTTCTTGCCTGTTAGATCCCAAATGACTTAGATGCATTTATCTTGCATATACACAGGCCCATACGCAGGAATTTCTGTATGTGGGGAGGGGGCTGCTTTTTTGTAAATGTGAACTGCAAGGGTGTGACTACACCCCCCATGATCCCCCAAGTAAGCAGGGAAATCAGCCCCAGCCTTCTCCTGGCTGGCCAGAGCATGAGGGAGGGAGGCTCAGAAAGCACGCTGCTCCTGCCTTCCCCTGGCCAACCGGGCTTACTTAGCGGATCATGGGGGGTGCTTTTGCACCCTTCACACACACACCTGGCATATGAGTCTCATACGTATAGCCATATCCATAGCACCAAACATATAGTTGAAATCCATGCTCAGGATATCACAGGGGATTCTGAAATCTAGGATAATTCTCACCCTGTTCCCTTAATATTCTTGTATATTCATGTCCTAGCCTCTGTGGAAATAAAGGGCACAAGGATAAAATGCAAAGTCCTACTCTGCAGTGCAGGGAAGCTGGCCACTGTAAATCTGTTTAGGAACCATCATGTTTGACTTAAAGAAAATGGCTGAGCCTGGGCTAGGTAATTCAAGAAGATATAAATGGCTGCATTATAATGAACAGACACCTATTTTAAGCATGATCTATGTTTTTAAGAAAATTCATTACAATAAGTCTTAGAATACCAAGCTCTTCAATGAATTTTTCATGTCTGCATACCAAGATATATATAAAATGATCATAATCATACACCTTTGGGGCAATGCTGAGCACCAGCTGTTTCACCGATGATTTATAGGTTGCCATGCTCAAGGTTAATAATCAGGAGAAACAGGTTATAGTATGCAATGTATTTATGTCAGGTTAGAAGTTCAGTAGTGAGGATATGATGTTAGGAAGATGTATACTGTTTTAATTAGCTGTAACCCAGCTTTCTGGCTGATCAGATGCACCAACTGTCTTATAAAGGTGAAGTTTAGCCACCTTAACAACATTACATTAATATTAAACTTTGCTGAAAGACAAGCACCAGTTCACAATGGCACACTTTGTTCACAGGGCTCATAGGAAATTACGTAAACTGTTCAAACATTCACGTCCAGTAAACGTTCAATGGTAAAATAAATGGAGCGTCTACAAGAATAAAAAAAGGAAGGATGTTTTCAGCTTTCTATTTGAGGAGTAACTAAATTCAAAGTGAGGGACTTCTCCTCATTGTTAGGTATAGAAAGGCTGACAAACTTCTATGAGAAAAACACACAAGCTCAGGTTCCCCTAATAATTTAGCCATTTGATTGCCAGGATCTGTGTTTGTGTGTGAAAAACAAAAGCTTAAACAATGAATTGGTTTAGGTAACATTTAAAATATTGCAGCCAATTAAACCTTACATCTCTCTAATATATACACTTTAATAGGTTAATGGCGCTCAAAGCTTTTTCTCTAGAGCTCTGATAATACAGAAAGCACTGCTTTCACCCTAGTAAGCAGGAAAATTTTGTAGCTGGGGTTTGCTGTTATAATAGAAATACAGAAATTTTTCCTGTTGGACTGAAACTTTTACTACTATAAACCATTTGAAGACCCCCTCAGAGCCTCCTTATGCTGTCAAAGGGATTGTGAGAACTTTTTGCTTCCTCCCATTCAGCTAACCAGTGCTCCCTCCAAGTAAAATGTTCTTTCATTGCAGGGCTGGCTTGAGGGAAAATGGCATCCTGGACAAATTTGTATTTTGCTGATCCTGGTCCCCACTGCCCGGGCTCCCACCCATGCCCCAGCATTGCTGCCTCCTTCCTCCCCCCATTGCCTTGAGCCCCCTTCTGTGGCCATGCACCCCAGGGTCACCCTGCTTCTTGACTCTTGACCACAATACCCACCTATAAGGCCAGCCCTGCTGCCTTGATTCTTTAACCCATTTTGCCAGCAGAGTCCTGTTAGGATAAAATAGTTGATCCCACTCTTCCCCATGTTTGCTACCATATCAGGCGCCAGACTGAAACGGACTACAAGTCCAGCAGTGATCTTTACTCCAATTGAGAGTCACATTTCATGCATCAGTCACAGTGAAATCCCTCCCAGTGTGGAGGGCCAGGACAAGGGCTGCACAGGACTTCAATCCAACTTCGTCCCTATTTTGAAGCCTTAAGGATTGCACAGACTTGGTGCCAGCCCTCTGCCCCAGCGTGAATTTTACTCCCTGTTCATTTTAATTTTCCCCGGTGGTTTAACTGTCTAGTTAAGAATGGTGTATGCTTTCTTAGGCTGTACACAAGTCCAGGGTCCACCACACTTGAATCCACTTCCCACTCTGTAATGAAACATGCTAAACAAGCTTACATAAAATAGAGAATGCAGTCTGCCCTCCAAGCAAATGGGAAGAGAAGACCTGGACTAATAAACTCACCAGGGAGCAGAGTATATGATTGGAAGAGAGTGTTTCTCTTCTTAAATGTTTCGAGTACACTTGGAATATATTAAAAATTGGGGACTCCAACTAAAATGAGACAAAGGGCTAATTCATTTCCTCTGCATGGCTTGAAATTGCAGCTTGTATCAATGCTATGGAGTTAATTATTGTCCTGACGATGAAAGGGGCTATTACACAGTAATGAACGTCACCATGTCCTGCTTTCTCACAGACTAGAAGTATTCATAAATGTCAGCAAATCAAAATGCATTTGTCTGGGTGTATGTACCAGATGCCTTCCTTACTGGATATAAGGAAAGTTATTGAAAGCCCATTTAAACTGTGGTTTGGTTTGGGCTTTGGAGTCTCAGAAGTATGGTGAGCACTGTCACGTTTTCCCCATCCCTGCTTTATGAAAATGAATATGATATGAATATGCATAACTCAAAGATGTTTTATGCAAAACTGTTCATGTAACCTATCAGTTTTAAAGTTACGAGCTGATGGATCTGTTTTTGTGTATATATCATTTTTGTATGTGAAGTTAGAAATATGAAGTGTGGATCTCTTTATTTTTGAATGTGCTAATGAGAGCCATTACCGAGGCTCTGGATCTTAATGTCTCGGTACTCAAACCAATGACCTGTGAATAGCTGTGTTTGTCCTGTGAGTTCAACTCTGGTTGGTCCTAGAAAGACTGGTGCTAGAATCAATCGTGAACCTGTTTTTGTTTTTTGTTTTTTCCCCCTATGGGTCAGGGGGGTGTCAAACAAAGGGTTCCTACCCTGGGGGATAGCCTGTATAAGCAATGGGAAGCCTTTAGTCCTTTGTCTTCAGCTGGCATTTGAAAGTGCCTGGCACACTATGAGAGGATATAAAGAACTTTTGAAGAAGCTACAGACCCAGGTCAGAGTAAAGATCAACTCTGACTTGAAACTCTTTTACCTGAGATAAGAACAGCTGTTTAGGGTAAGAATTTGCATGTAACAAGTTTCTTAGGGGATTAGAACTAGCTAGCATTTTTTGTTCATTTTAATTTAGTAACTTACTTTGATCTGTTTTCACTTCAATCCTACTTTTCATACTTAATTAAAAACACTTTTAATTATCACAAAACCCAGTGTAAATTATTGTTACGGGGGGAGGGGAGGGGGAGAAGGGAAGGAGGAACAATCACTGTACATCTCTCTTTCATTGATAAAGATAGCTTACCCTGTATAAAAGTTTTACATGGGGAAAGATGGATTTATCTGGTGTATTGGTCCTTTTTGAGGGTTGGTTTCCTGGGTGCTAAGCCCTTAGAGCTGTGTCCTCCCAGAGATGAAGTGGTTCAGTGTGTTCATTGATCTACAGAGGGGTGGGGAACACCAGAGGGCAGGAAGTGGCATGATTAGAACACTGAGGCTGGCCCTGGAGGAGCCTCTGCCCTGGCTGGGGGTCAGCGCTGGAGGTGCCGCTACTGTGATAATGGCGTCTCCGGGCCGGCCCCAGACCGCGGGACCGTGGAAGCGGTGCCTCCGGGGCCAGCCCTGTTGAGAAGCTTCAGCCCCAGTGCTTCCTCCTCTGC
>CM057846.1:56214996-56242345 GCA_030068395.1 Apalone spinifera | reverse complement strand
TTCTTACAACAGAACACAACTATTTTACAATCCACAAATAATGTCTATAATTACGCTAAACATAAGTAAAGAGAAAACTAAAAGTGAAATGTGAACAGTTCAGTCCACACAAACATAGCAGGAAAAGACTGAGGTTCCAAGAGCTTATATTTGGTTCACTGAAGTGTCCGTTTGTGCCTCTGATATCAACTCCGCACCATATGCTGAGTCTGACGTGTCTCTCTCCACTTGCTTGTAGGGAATCCTCAGCAGGAGTCCAGGAAGATTCTTCCTTCGCTATGGTCACTGCTAGGCAGGCAGCTCACTGATTAACTAGTCAGTTAGCTCTCAAATGAACAGACTTAAAGATACCCTATTACAAGAAAATACAAAAAAACCCTGAGAACAACAAAATAGAAATGACTCTTTTCCCCGTTGCCACATTTACAGAGAAGCTGGAAAAATCACATGGACTGAGAAAATGAACTAGAACAATCTGACTAAAATCAAAACAGCATTTAAAGTAAACAATTAGCACAGAAGTTATTTCCCCTCCCAAGTTCTCTTAGCTCTAAGTAGCATTGCCCGTGATCCCCAGTAGAAGGTTAACACCACCACTACCTGCTGCAGAGTAAGGAACAGCAGCAAGTTCTCTGCTCCTGGCATAGCTTCCTCCAGCTCACACAGGCCTTAAAAAAGCAGCTGCCCTGTCTGCTTGCTCATGAAGTCTGACCCCGAACTATTGGACCCACCTCCAGAAGCTTCTGGGTGGAGTGCTAAATCAGCCCAGCAACAGTAACACACAACTCACTCCGACCTCCCCCACAGGGGTCTCTTAAAGGGATAGCTCCCTATTAAGTGCATGGGTTACAACTGCACATCCAACAATGTGATCTATGCTATCAAGTGCCAGCAATGCTCCTCTGCCATGTATATTGGCCAAACTGATGGTCTCGCCGACAAAGGATTAATGGACACAAATCAGATATTTGAAAAGGTAACACACAGAAAACTGTAGGGAAACATTTTAACTTGCCCTGGCGCTCATTAATGGATCTGAGTTTTCATATTATTACAAGCCAATTTCAAAAGACAGTTTGAAAGGGAAGCTGCAGAGCTTAATTTCATTTGCAAGTTTGATACCTTCGATAGAGGTGTAAAAAAGATCTTAACTGGATTACCTGCTACATTCCACATCCTAATGATATAAAAAGCCAAACACCTGGTACTTAAGGGTACTTGGAACTCCCTCTCTCTCAGCTTCATTTAGCATGGAAACTCTAATTGACTATTCTTTTCCCATTTTTTTCTCCTTTCCTTTTCCTCATCAACCCCTCTTTCTCTGCTATTTATTTGAAACCTGGACCCCTTAACTCCATTCATCTGAAGAAGTGGGTTGTGCCCGCGAAAGATCATACCATCTACATTTTTTTTGTTAGTCTTTAAGGTGTTGCAGGACTATGTGTCGTTTAAGTTTTTTCTACTACAGATTAACACGGCTACCCCTCTGAAACTTTTGAACATGCTTATTAATGCATCCCAGAATCATGTTTTGCTTTTTTGTAACAGTGTCACATTGGTGACTCATTTAACTTGTGGTCCACTATAAATATTTATAACTGGTCTCTGGCCCAATTCTGAAGTCCAGGCTATCTCTTGGGGGACGTGAGGCCTGCAGTTACTCCTCCTCTACTCCCCACCATGCCCTAGGTGTGGGGGCCTGGGCAACCCTCCACAGACCCTGCCTGATTCCACCCTTTCCTTTAAGTCCTGCTGCTGTCACACCCCTTCCGGCCGCTGCTGTGCTCCTTCCCCTACACGATGCAAGCCAGGGGATCACTGGGGGCTGGGTGGAAGCAGAAGGTCTCCCCTTCCTCCCACACGGTGGCAGGAGCTGGAGTGGCCCAGCAGCCTGCTTTGCCACGCCACCCTCCCCGTCTGCTGCATGCTTCTCATGGAGCTCCAGGAAACCTTGGAGTTTCCGGCTGCCATGGAGAAGCCGAGTGCAGGCCAGGAAAGGGTGGCAGGGCACAGCAGGCTTCCAAGCTGTTCCAGTTCCCACCACCACAATGAAGGGGAGGGCAGGCTGACCCCTGCTGCTCCCCCATGCCAGGTCCATCCATAGGATGGTTGAGGAGACTGCGGCAGGGCCCCCCAAAAGTTAGGCGGCTGCCCTAAACCATCCTATGGACAGGTTTTGAAGTAGATTGAAAGTAGATGGACCACTCATCTGATTTGGTGTGGCAATTCTAGGTTGGAAGCATCTGCAGTGCAACGAATGCTCATGATTTCTATTGTGAGTCTTGCGATATTAGGTGCTTTGTTCAGAGCCCCAGCTCCTGGAAGCAAAAGATTCTAACTTTTATGTACAGGCAGAGTTTCTAGCCTTCCTGGTTGCAGGAAAAAAGCTTGAAAACCTGACCAAGAACCCAATATGTATAAACTGTTTTTAAAAGCTCATGATCTGGGGGAAGGGACCTAGATTTTTTTTAACTCTTCAGGTAGGCAAAACTCTGTGTAATCGTTGCTCTATGGGAATGCCCAGAACTGTTCAAAGGAGACAAGAATTAGAATTTCTTAACTTTGGTGATACTTAAACAACATGTTTGTCACATCACCCTTGATAAAGTATGACAGCATGTGCTTGGCAGGAAGGCGTGTGCAGCTCTCCTTGCCTTTTTTTTTTTTTTTTTTTTTTTTTGTTCTCTGATGTGTACACAAAATGGAATAGAAACTATTATGCTTTGCTGTCCTGAAAAATATAGCTTCTTGCTAAGGGCTCTATTTTGCCTTACTAAATGCTATCTCAACTCAAAGACAAGGCCTTAGAGTATTAGTTCCCAATCTCTTAGCTGCTGCAGATCACATTAGAATGCAGCCTGGGCTACCTTTGTTCTGGCCTTATGTCCTTGTGTGCCGTTCCAGCTGTGGCATAGACTCCAGTTTGCTTTTTCCTGGTCGCTGCCTTTCTGAGGCCTAACACTGGTAAGTGTAACATGTGGAACCTCATTACAGTCTCTGGGAACAAACAGCTTCCGCGTGGCCATGTGGTTTTGAGAGAGTCTGCTGATGTCTTAGGGCTCTCTCCCTCTCAGTAAAACTGCAGATAGTTTTGCATCTTGCATATCAGCTGGAGCCGCCTAGTCTATGACCAGTCTGGGCTATTTAATTACCAAGAAATGGCACAGAATGATAACAGCCCCCTGGGCACAATGGGAACTGACTTCCACTATGTGGTGGGTATAAGCGCTAACTGTGACCCATGTGACTGATGCCACAAAATAAGGCATAACAATCGAGATTTCAGCACTTAGAGCTCCTCTGAACTAGAAACATTGGAAGCCCAGCACCTTTTAAAATTAGGCCACTGTCCCTAACCAGCCTTTCTGTATGTGTCAACCCATTATCAGATAGTCGTCATACAGTAACCGCTCTTAAATAAAGAGTGGCAGGAAAAAAGATTTAAGTAAGGAAGAGCAGGACTGTTCACAGAGCAGGCTGCTGCTGACAGGCAGCCTCAGCAACAACTTGAATACTTGATTCAGGCTGCAGATTATTTCAACCTCAGCACGGAGGCTGTTCTGGAAACTCCCTAAAGACCAAGGACATCTGAGTAGCCATTTTATTGCACATGATGGGGGAGGAACCTTTATAATGTGCAGGAGACAAAGGCTAACGAGGCAAACATCACACTCTCATTTCCATGCTGAATCAAAGAGCTAGTTGGAAAAATTGCCATAATAAATATAGCAATTTATTTATTCCCTCTCTAAGCTGCTTGGAAAAAAATTTTTCATCAAAAGTTTGGATAACATTTTGCAATTTTTAAATTCACAGATTTTTTCAAACAGAAGACTGTATAATACATCCTTAGTCATTTGAGCTATAACAATTTAGTTGCGCACAAAAACTTATCAGTCCTATAAAGCCCTATAACAGCTACCTATGGACCCACCAGTGTATAATAATATTACCCAAGTACAATGTTTATGCAAAGTATTGATATAACATTTTGCATAATCTTGGACAGGATAACATTCCACCATGTACTGTTTTTCCTGCCTAAACCATGCCTATCTATATACATAATTTTAAATAGTCCTACAGAACGAACACACACACACAAACTTTAACACATTGATCACTAGGGAAGAAGGAAAACTAGGCTTAGAAACTGTTTTAGAAAAGTTTGGTGAAATTTTTCAAAAGCTAACTTTGCTCCCTCTGAAATCCCAGTAAGTTTGACTAGTGGAGTCAATGAGAGCAGACTTAAGCCAACATGGAATACTTTAGAAAACACCATTTGTAGTTTAGTCAAGATGACGTACAATTTTCAAAATCTAATAGTACTAACAAAATCCCAATAAAAAATATCAGACAAAGCTGTGACCAGCAGTGGTACCCCAACAAACTGGAGTCCATTAAGGTTCCTACTTCCTTCACCAGACAGAAATCTTTTCACACCCTTGATCTTTATATCCTACAGCAGTTTCTTAGTGTGCTTCACTGCTAAAAGGATGGACAGATGACTCTTTCCTTGATGAGGTTGATCCAGCCTTCTATTAAGCACAACAGCTGAAAGAAGAAAAATGGAATAGAAATAGAATGACCAATGTTTCTGATGGACAAAAAATGAAAGGAAAAGTGGTTACAATAACCTATATAGCAATATAATTGTTCAGTTCTGGTTACCTAATAAGGGAAAATCCAATAAAGAATCCCCAAAACAAGCCCAACCCTAGCTCTAAGATAATTCCTTCCTGGCAGGGAGCGAGAAGAATGTATGCAAATATTTGTAAAGTCACCCTATCACACAGGTGATTTTCCCAGATAACATGTAACCTAATGCAACAGCTGGGAAGGTTTTTCCAAAAATGGTGACAACTGACAAGGAATGGGGTATATCAACGTGAGACTACGGTAGCCCAACCAAAGGTAAGACTGAGACTGTGAGGGAGTGTTTATTGGTCGTGTGAGAAGTGAAAATCAATAGGACTGAAGCATTAGCTGGAGCAGGAATGATCCCAAGTCCCAGGACTATTCATAATGGACACTGGAGTCTAAGTTGAAATAATCCATCAAGTCTATTGGATAATTTTTGGTTTCTTACAACTTTGTGAGCCCCAGTGTGACTCTAGTTGCTTTTGCAGAAAGCACATCAAGACCAAAAAAGGGTGGCGATCTTGAATGTGACAGCATATGATGGCACAGGGTAGCTTCTCACGCTTCAAAATTGTTATAGTACCGTCACTGAGAAACCAAGGGTATGTGATGTATTGGACATCGAACACAGCATAAATGTTAGAGACCACAGCTGTGCCCAAAAGGATGTCAGAACAAATTAACTTATGTAAATAAATTAGATTCCAAATTGAGCCGGATATTTGTGCTGATGACAATATTCCAGTCAAACAGAGCTCTACAAAGACACCTCTTATAGTAAACTTATACGGGTAAATTCATAGTAAATATTGTTAGGTCAGAAAATTATACTGTAACCACCACCAGGTGTATTTGAGCCTGAGCCCTTTGGAACTTAGTATAGGAGTCTCTACCCTTTGAGCTAAAAGCCAGTTGTCTTCCAGCCCCTGCTGTAGAGGTGTCTTGTTCTTATCTGTTGCTATGGTCTAGGTGCCACTGCATGGGACAGTGAACCACACTAGGTGTGTGGGTTACAATAGCACTTAAGACAATTGATTTGCTACCAGTTTGGTTGCACCTATGAAAAGAACCTAGCACAATAATGGGTGTCAGGTTTTTTATATAACTTATATATAATTTTATTAATCATTATTATTATTTTTAATATATATAATTTTATTCCTTAGCTTAACAGGCAGCACTATCCTATATGTAGTCCAGAACATGATCAAAACAGAAGAGCAGATTTCTACAGAACCAGATGAGAAAAATGGGTATTGGCAAGTTAAATTGGGTAAGGAATACCATGTTGTAGCCACTCAATGTTGTACAGCTACATTACAAATGTTGCGGGTTATCTTTTAGGATTAAACATGTCAGTGAAATATTTTAGAAGTAGTATTTCTAGAGCATGTAAATGCATTGTTAAAGTTGCATGAGCAAGTGTATATAGTTGCAGCTGACAGGGATGAGTATGATAGCATTCATATAAAGATAATACAGGTAGCAAGAGATTAAAACATTAAATTTAGCAAAGATAAGACTGAGTATAAAGTTGCTGAGATGATATATGTGGGTCAGGAAATGATTTCCGTAAAGAGTTAAAAAATAATGAAGCAAAGGTTAGAGCCATAATTCAAATGCCAGTGCCTGCAGATTAAAAAAAAGTTTACACAAGGTAATGGATATGGTTAGATATGCACTAATATATTCCAGTAGAGGCTGATAACCATTGAACCTTGAGAAAGCTTCTGTGAAAAAGATTATGTGGTTATGGGGCTACAGCAAAGTAAAGTAAATGGTGTCCAAATAAAATACTCAGCAACACATCTATCCTTTGTCTTCAATTGCCAGTAGTGATCTAGACAGATCCAAAAAGGATAGATTTGGGAGAAAGGTTTAGCAAAATGATTGCGTCCTAATACATGCATTAGTGCTATTTTCATTAGTAATATTTTTTTATAGAGGGGATAGAATTTCAGAACATCTGTTGGTCTATTTTTAAATTTTGCATGTATATTATAGAACAAAAGTAATTGGATCACTTGTTCAAGTCACAAACTTTGTGCATGGATAAGTCAA
Source organism: Apalone spinifera (assembly GCA_030068395.1). NCBI lineage: Eukaryota > Metazoa > Chordata > Testudines > Trionychidae > Apalone > Apalone spinifera. The sequence continues at coordinate 56,235,643 of CM057846.1, read as the reverse complement.
CAATGGCTAAATTAGATTTTGTTGAAACATGGCTTGTGTTGTAGATCTCGTTGCTAACTGAAGACCAAATTTTAAGAAAATTGGCACAGTAGTTGTGTATAGTGGGAGTTTCTTTTTATGCATATACAGTAGGATTTAGGTTTTTATTAGCTAGCATAGGGGTCTATATAAATACAACTCGGGAAATGCAGAACCAAGAGGATGTAGCACCATCTGAGAATATGGCTTCCAAAACTGGGAATAAGACATTGGGTACGAGCTGCCACAGTTCTGTTCCCATTACATACTGGTTTTAATAAAGAGAATTGGCATGTTATAGGTATAATTTAGTTCATATGACATTTTCAATTAGGAAAACTGATACTTGGTGATTTGACACAGCTGATGTTGGGCCCAGGATTAGAAAGTAGGTCTCAAGCAGATGTATAGCTTGATTTTTTTTTTCCCCCTAGACAATTTAATGTGAGATTGCCTAAGAGACAGAAAAATAGAGACAGAGGCTATGTCTACACTACAGGGCAGAGAGTATGCTAATGAAGTACTCATTAGCATTTTTCATGCTGTCATTAGCATATTCTGTGTCCAAGGTTTTTTTTTGTGCAAGAAGTTTTTGCGCAAAAACAAGGAGTGTAGATGGGTCTGTTTTGCGCAAATGAGCTAATGAGCACTTCATTAGCATACCCTCTGTCCGCAAAACCTTGTAGTGTAGACATAGCCAGAGATGAAAACCATAGGCAGTGCAGAACCCCACAGGCCAAGCAGATAGAATAGAAAAAGCGAATGCACCTGAATCTGTTGTCCAGCAATGTTGCAACACCCCCGAACAGTGTGTCTCCTCCCTTCCTCCCCCTCCCCCCCGCCCCAGGAAGCTGTTCATACACAAAAATGGTTTGTCTGGGAAGATTAAAAAACAAAGAGCATTTAGAAGCAAATATAGTATCTCCTGGGGGTACCACCCAATGTTACCCCTCAGTGGCCCCAGGGGACCTGGCTCCACTGCTGATGCTTCTGCCCCCCTGTGCTCCGATCTTTTAGAGTCAGACCCTGCTCCGTAGGTGACTCGTGCTAGCACTTGAGAGGTGCACCACACCCCTGTGGCCTGCCAAAATCTTGATGGCAAATGGGGTGCCCCAACATGCCCCCTCCCTGTTCCTCAGGGTGGCCCTTTCTGCACCCCCTCTCCTCACAGGCACCAGTCACCTATGCCATGCTCCCTGTTACCACAGTAGCAACTGTGTAGTGCCCCCTGGTGGAGAGGAGACCGAGAGCAGCACATGCAGGCAATGACCACCTAGGCGGGGTTCTTGTGTATTCCCTGGAGGAAATCTGAGAGCTTGATTTTGGGGTATGATGCTGTTCCTTTAAATCCAAAATCCCCAGCTTCCCATGGGAAGAAGAGCTCTGTGCTGTCACTGCAGACTATGGGGTTCCCTGTCCCACTGTGTGCCCTGTCAGTCTATCCCCCAGGTTGGACTACACAATGTCTACTGTTGCTCCGGTAACAGGCGCCGCTATGATGGCAGAGGGACGCTGCGTAATGGGAATAGGGGCAGCAGGCCTGGCAGGAAACAGAGATCCCTGCTAAGCGACTCTCAGCAGAGGAGGAGGAAAGTGAGGAAGGGCTGTTTGACTAGGGAGTCACAAGGGCAGGGCTTTACAGGAAAGCTGATACAACCTCTGGCTGGACTAACTTTCCAGTCTGTCGTACCTTGTATTGATTGCTGTGAGGCTGAGCTCCCTTCCCACCGCCGTAGAAGAGCTCAGTGTCGCTTGGAATCTTGTGTCTCTCACCAACAGAAAAAGGTATTACCTCCCCCACCTTGTCTCTCCCATATGCTGGGATTGACATGGCTACAACAACGTTGCACATAACTTGCCAAGGACATTTACACTGGGAGCAAGGGGGGCATACCCCTGTGAAACACACCCAAGCCCCATCACTGCCTGCTTGCAGCTCTGCAGAGAACCCCTTTGTGGTCTGGGAAAAGGAGGAGAGAAGGAAACCTTGCCAAGCAGGCAGCTGGTTTCCCCTCAAACTCTTTTTGCTTGCAGGGGAGAGCCGCTTGCAAAGGGGAGGATCTGTTTGTGGATTGAGCTGTACGAGCACAATCTGTCCCGCAGCATGGAGAGGGCCTTTATTTCCATCCTCTTCTTTTGTAACAAGGAGAGTTAAAAATTAAATACTGAATTATTATTTTTTTTAAATCTTAGGTACATATGTAATACAAGGTGAAAGAGAATGCACCTCACTCAGCATCACTAGCAAACTTCGTAGGCAAAAGCCTGTGCCGATTGAAAAGAATGTCAAAACTCCCATTAACATCAACGGCTTCAGGATTTCACCCAGTATCTTTGCAGAGCCCCAAATCACAACCCATTTAAAGGATGATGTTTGGTTCCATTATAGTAAAACACTCCAATCATCCTAATAAGCAATTAAATTTTAATGCTGTGATGCTAAATCATGATGCCACTAATGTGCACTGTATCATAGTCTACAGGTACCAGCTGTTACAGTGCTGAACAGCTGACAGTAGTATACTGACTCAAACACTCTCACGCGCGCACACACACATACACATACACACTCACTCCTCTGCCTCCGCCCTCCCTCTAGCCTTCACCTCCCCCGCCTCTTCCTGAGTGCACAAACAAAACAAAGAAATCTCTCAGCCCTCTCTGAGGGCGTCCTCTCCTCCCATCCCTGCAAATGAGATTTCATTGCTGGCTTCCTGGGTCTGAAAAACAACATGCTGTCTCCTACTTTTCACCCCTCAGTTTGCCTGTGCAACTGTTACATATTTTCTGCTTTAAAATAACCCTGATCTGTGTTGTTTTTCTCTCAGGTCAAAATTCACTTTCTTCCATTCACTGCACTAGCCATTCTCTTATCAAATAAGGTTTCTTCCCCCTCCTGCCCCCCCTTGCTTTTTTTTTTGGTTGAAGATGATAATTAACCCTTCACAAAACAACCCTTATGGCACAAATTACCACCCAGCAAATGTAGGGCTTTGGCAGGGAGGGGGGAGATGACACAACAAACATTAGACGGAGCAGCTTGTTCCAGACACAACATCTGCAGAACGAGTCCATTTTTCAGGATCTCTAATCTCATAATTCATTGTTTGTGTGGTGTTGGTTACAGTAGCTGAAAGGGGAAATAACAGCAGGTCAATTTGGCACAGAGTTGCTTTTGAATTTGAATTGAGCGACTTGCCCACCTTCTGATGACCGGTTGAAATGCTGCCAAAAACCCTGAAAAATGAGGAACCTCGTTTTAAAAAATTGGTGACATCTTAAAATATTATCCTGCTAAAAATATCTATTTTTAATACATCTTTTAACTTGTGTTTTTAACGAACCTTGCCCATGTCCTGTTAATTATTTTTGCAGTTTGTTTACTTTTGTCCCTGTCATGAAAATAGCTCATTAGCCAGCTTTGATTTTGTTTCCAGTCACATTCGCTTATCTGGCTCTCATGCACTAGCCGGATGCTCAACATTTCAGTTGCAAATGTTACAATAGAACGAGGTTTTAGTTTAAACCTCTCCCCCCCCCCCCCCCACATTTTCTCTTATTTTTTTTTAAAAAAGCATGAAAATTATTTTAGCAGGGCTGCTTATTACATTTTTATTCTAAATGCAGAGCCCAGCTTGGGAGCCTTAGTGAGGGAGTGTCCATCAAGGTTTGCAGGAGCCACAGCACATCTGCTCTTTGAAGAAAGAGAATGAGCATGAGCAAAGTAGATTTTTCTTTTGCATCCCATTTGTGTGTGTTTATAAATGTCCTCATGAGAGAGTGCCTCTGTGTGTGAGTCTGTGTGGTGAATAGAGAGAGAGTGAGTCTCTGTCTGTGTGGGGGGATGCCCTTCCTTCTCTGCACACCATCTCCTCTTCCATCTCCTCCCCTCAGCATTTGACCTTGAGTTCATGCTCTCCTCCCTCCCCGCCCTTTCTGCAGCTGGCAACAAATGAAGACTAGTACAGCTAGGGGTCCTAACAATTCCCTCCCCCCCCCCCACACACACACTCGTTCTCCATTTTGTGGTCCACAGCATCCCACCTTGATCCCTTTAACCCTCGCCATTCCGGAAGGCAGGGTCCAGGCATTCTCTGGTGAGGAGGGCAGACAGGTGGCTTCCTCTGAGTGCACTGTTAATGCCGTTCCCTTGAATGGCAGGCAGGGAGTCTTCTCCCCTCCCCCAACCCCATGTAGTGAGAGGTCATTATCCTCCCCCTTCCCCAGGAAGCACTCTATCTTTCAGTGTGCCTGAGCTCCACCAGCCTAGAGCAAGAGGCAGTCATGTCTGCTCCTGAACCCTGGTCTCGTGTGCTACAGTGCACAATGCTGCTGCTGCTAAACTAAACAACCCTAATCTGTTTGTCTTTTGAACCAGTGTATTATGGAACAATAGCCAGCCTTGTGCTCTTGGAGACTGTGTGTCCCTGTCCTTGCAGCTGGTGCTTCTACCAGTACTAAGCTCCAGTGAACAAGATCAGCTGAAACCCTCATTCTCCTTCATCCCCCTTCAAGGGCTTGTCTATCCACTGGGGCCACTATCAGTTACATGAAACATTTGGTTTCCAATGGCGTGTTTGTGCTGGAAGGCACAGGTCTATTTGAGCAGCCGGCAGTGATCCTAGGCAGAAAAAGCATGCCCTGTGTTAGTTTACAACAGTTTCACCCACACAGAAAAGTACAATGGAGACAGATCATGCACAATGACAGGCTGCCGGCGGCTCCAGGGGATCCATAATTTATGATGTTTTTCTTACCAAACTGGTTTTGGATTTCACAAGCAAGCCAGTTTCCTTCCCATTTGTTGCTTCCTTCCGCCCCCTATTTCAAGAAAGTAAACTCTAACCCGAAAATGAACAAGAGCAGCGACAACCGCCAAAATCACTATGCACTATATTTATATAGGGCCCAAGGGGGATCCCCAAACCTAACATCTGCATATTTATTGAAAAGAAACTCAAATGATTCACCACCCCTCTGTGAGTGTGCTTCCTGATGAGCAGTAGCCTTAGTGAAATTGTCCTGAACTGCATTCAGGTTCATCGGGTCATCTGGGAAAAAGCGGGGCTGCTAGGATGTCAGCAATTGGCTGATTAAAGGGAAAGAGGTTAATAATAGCTTTTAAGGGTGATTCTTGCTCAAAATTCAAAACTTAATCTTCTCCCTCATTGATAATCAGTCACACTCTGGCCAGATAGATACCCCAGCCAGCCAGAGACAATCAGATACTACTGCTGTGACAAGTGTGGGTTACGTTACTTAGCTCCAGATCCAAATTTCCCAGCTTGGTCTATTTCTGTAATGAAGTCAAAGAACCCTAGGCTTTGAGAATGTTCTGATCCAAGTCAGTATGTCACAGCTTAGGCCTGTTGCAGAGTGGTTCTGTTTCTTGTACTTTAAAAAACAAACAAACAGACAGCTGCATGTTTCAGGTATTGCTGTGCTCAACTCTGTTGCCTATTGTAGTGCACAGAAGTCTGGCACAAAAGGATCTGGAACGCGATGGAGGAAAGACCTGCCTCAAAAGGGCTTGTAAAATTCCAATCAGTTCCAATCACATCACTGGCCCTTGCTGGAGAGGGCACTGTGAGTGAGCTGGTTTCAGTTCCAGTGGAAGGTAACGAAGAGACAGGCCAAGCTTCCTCAGATACTCTAGGGATGGGGCGTGAGCTCACAGACAGACACTGCCTCATGCAGATGGCTGGGTTATCAATGTGGTTTACAAATGACCAAGTAAGGTTAAAACCACAGTCACTGTGGTTACAGACGACTGCGATTAGTCACACCGTAAGTGATCCAATTATGGCAACCCCCTACCCCATTTCATCTGTTTAAAAGGGAAGCCCAGGCTTCCATTAACTTGATTTCAGGAAGATTTTGTGTGGTAAAAACAGCCATGGCCTGAAGTTTGCAAGGGGGAGGAAAAAGATGTTTTGATGAGGTTTCATTTTCCAAAACTGCATCAGCTTAATGTTTGCTGCTTTTGAAAATGGAGTGTATCTCTGAGGGTGGGGGAGTGTTATGGAGTTCTAATATCACTGAAATGGCAAGTATTTGATGCTCCTGAGTTGAGCTTTGGAAAGAGAAGCTGAAAACAAGTCTCTCACTGTGTGATTCCTTAGATAACAAAATGCCTTCACAGGGCAAAAGTGGCACAACTTCTGGAGGAACTGGAATTTCTCTTGGACTCGTTAGCTTTGTGTTTGTGTGTGTATGGCAGATTGTAACACACAGCTCTTGGCAAGATGGAGGATGATGTAAAGGAAAGCACAGTATTAGCAGGCTGAGGATCTAATGAGTGAAATCTAAATAAATGGTCTGATTTTTTCAGAGGTACTGAGTACCTGCCCCTCCTAATAATGTCAGCGGGCTAGAGTTTATCTAGTGTAAATTGGCATCGCTCTATTCAGTGTGTAGCCTTGCAAGTTAATTTAATCATGCCTCAGTTTACCCACACTTAAAATTGGTACAGTACTTCTTCCCGCCAAAGGGTGGTATGCAATTTGATTGCCTAAAGGAATTCCCTCAACTTGAAGTGTAGTCCTGTTAAAAAGGGAGTTAAAAATAATTTGAGACTGCACCTGAGGCCCCTTTCCAATTATTTTGCTTTCATAAACACATTTTCCTATTTAAAAATGTTAAATGAAAGGTCCCCACCATCAAAAGGGGAAACACAGTGACTAATTCATTATAGAGGAGAAACAATGAGTGGTGCCAAATGCACCAAGGAAATACACTCGGGCAAGGCGAGGTGAAAGGAGACTGAAGAGCCTTTTTTTTTTCTGATCTCTTTCAGTGTGAATACCCTTAGGGGTTACCCCTAGAATATTCTCAGTCAGAGTGGGATTTTGCCTTTAATTGACTGTGTTTCTTTAATGAATTATGGCAAGACTGTTCCTCTGCCTGCATGTAAGTGCAGGGGCACAAGTGGATGGGGTAAGCCTCTCCTGTTATGACTCTGTTTGGGATTCCCAAACCTGAACAGGACATGCAGAGGCGAAGCGGTGCCGTGCATGACCTCCTGTCCCCCAGAGCAGGTAAGTGGGGGATGGTGGAGAGTTGGCTCTCCTCCTCTGAGAGCCAGCAATGAAAGCATGAAGCAGGGGATAGCAATTTGCTACTGATATAAGCCCCTGGCATCTAATTACCCAATCTGAAGCAGAGGGAGAGCAAGGTTTCATTGTTCCTTCCTTGGGTTACTCTTGGATAGCTCAGCAATTTACTGCCCCATATCATAACCTTGCCACATAACCAAGCTAGCCTTTAATAGTTTAAAATCATATAGAGAGCCTTTGATAAAACACGCTATGGGTATGTCTATGCTACAGGACAAGGTTGAATTAAGCTATGAAACTTCAACTACATTAATTGCATAGCTGAAGTCGAAGTAGCTTAACTCGGCTTTTGGCACTGTCCACACTGCAGAGAGTGGAAGGGAGAACACTCTTCCTTCGACTTCCCTTACTCCTTGTGAAAGCAGGATTACCAGCATCAACTGGAGCACCCCTCTCACTTGGAATTAGCTGTCTTGACTAGATCGCTAATTTGAACCCTGGACGATCGACAGTGGCAGCTTTGATCTTCCTCTGCAGTGTAGGCGTATCCTTTGGAAGCACACCATATTATTTCTTTTTTTAAGCAGTGAAGATATGCTCAGGGTTGTAAAAGACAAAAACAATTCCAAGGTCCCAAATCCTCCTTCTTTGCAAGTGCCCTTCCCCACTACAATAGATGTGGCCCAGCCCTATTCAAATATAGATAACACACCAATGCCCATGAATTGGACTAAGGTGCTTTGGTTTTACAATCCATTCATGTGAAGTAAGCAAAAGGGATTTTCAGTGGTCCAAGGTGAAGGGCTGCCCAGAACACTATGTCCACTGCCCAACATGCATCATCAAGCAGCTGGCTGAGAGAGATACTGTTTCACAGGAACCATTGGAAACATTTGTGTCTGGCCTTTGCTCCTGCTTTCTCTTCCTCTCAGCTCTACCGCACATTCCAGATTCTGTCTACACTTTCGACACAACTTTTGTCGTTCACGGTTGCTTAACCCCCTCCTCCTGTGAAGGACAAGGTTTTGCCTTGGCAAGTGCATGTGTGAATAATGCTTTGCAGGAGTGCTCTCCTGCTGACAGTGAAATCCACTTCTTGGTGGTGAAAGTATTTTGTCCCCAAAAGTGCCAACAAAAAGCATTCACATGCACCGATTTTTAGCAATAGGGCTGTGTCCATGCAGCCTTGTCATTAAAAGCTGCATAGTTCAGACATACCCTCAGGTAAAGCATGAGGATATGGAAACAACGCTCTCCATGTGCATCATTAGCAATATATTCACTAATGATGGACCTTTGGTCTGACCAAGTATGGCCGTTCTTATGTTCTTAGCTCCTTTTTCCACAAATCTTAGCCCTACACCAAAGCCTCTTTCTTAGAGAGTAATTCAGCCCTAAGAACCAGTTGTAATCTGACACCATGGCAAACCCCAAACTCTCCCAATTCATGTGCAGCTTCTTTTCCAAAGGTCACTGTCCCTATGCAGAAACTTGCTTAACAAAAAACACCACCACAAACATCATATCTTCCCAAGAAAGAATGTTTATTGTCTTGCACACAAAGTACTTGGAAATAGGGATGTAGTAGTGTAGTCTATTAACTGATAAGCAAAAGCTTATAAGTTAATGCTAAAGACTACACACATTCCCCTACCTTTCTCACCCCCTCTCCTTGCCAGTAAATTTTTTAGCAGTCTGGCTAGCAGCCCAGCTCAGCCCTGGCTTGTGACGGTTCCGGGATTTACCCTTGCTGTGGCTCTACATTTAAAGCAGGGCTACTTAACACACAGTCCGTGGGCTGCATGTGGCCCGCAGCCCGTTTGTACATGGACCACGGTGCCTTGAGCTGCTTCCCAGGCTGCCTGCCTGTCTCATTACTGTGGGCTCCAGTGGCAATGGCTCCCTGCAAGCCGAGCCTTGCTGCATTGAGTCATGCCGCATGCACAGGAGCTGCTGGCCAGCAGGGAAGCAGCAAGAGATGGCGGCAGGGCACACCTGCCACATTGGCCACAGCAGCAGTGCCTCCCTGCGAATGGAGCCACGCAGTGCCACACTGAGACAGACCATTTTCAGCGTGGACGAGGAAGCTACCAGGGGCAGCAAGAAGCAGCGGGGGAGTCAGGCAGCGAGGCACATGGCAGAGCTGGGCAGCGAGAGATGTGGCAAGGTGACAGCAGAGCCAGGCAGTGAGGCCGGGGTGAGAGGTCTGCACTGGGGCTTGGGTAGGGTTACCATACGTCCAGTTTTTCCCAGACATGTCCTTGTTTTCACATGTTAAATCACCATCGGGACAGATTTTTTAAAGGCAAAAAATGTCCAGGATTTAAAAGGCAAAAAATGTACGGGTTTTTTAAAAGGCAAAATAAATCTGCAAAGGGGGCCAGGGAGGGGGCAGCAGTATGTGCCTTCAATGGAATGTTTGGAGCAGCGCACCTGGACCATTCAGACACTCTGCACATGGGCTCCAGCACCTGGAGGGAAAAGCGTGTGGCTTGAGTGAGATTCAGGGTGTTACCCTCCACCCTGCTAGATTTATGTCCCTGGCTCTGTGGGAGGGAAAGGGCATTGGATTAGAACAGGGAGCTGGGGTTTACCTGGCTCTAGGGGAGGGGAAGGGCATTGGAGCAGGGGCTGTGGGGTACTTGGCTCTAGGGGAGGGAAAGGGCATTGGGTTGGAACAGGGGGGCTCGGGTGCCTGGCTCGGGGGAGGAGTGGGTGCATTGGGTTAGAGCAGGGAATTGAGTGTTAAAACTTTTGGCTTTCTTTCCTTTCCCGTAGGTGGACAGTGGGTCTGTTGGTTAGATATGGGGATTCCAGTTTCTGTTCTGTGAGGACTGTGGGAGCTGGTGCCTGGTGGGGAAAAGAAGGGATTCTGGGAAGCAGGATTCCTGGGTTCTTTTTCTAGCCATCCCACTTCTCCCCTCGGTGCCTTTACCTTCACATTTATTGTACTTATATTTCAGTAAATGTTGTATTGGCATTTTTTTTGATTTGTTAAAATTGTGAAGCCAAAACAAAAAAGTCAATATAATGATCTTCTGTTGATATGTGTTTTAGTAGTTAAATTCCTGGACTGTCATTGCTCTTTAAAAGTGCTGTCATATAGGTAGAAATTGGGTCAATATTGCATTTTATTAATATCAGCAGAACAGACTTAAATGGGGCCCGTGTGTTGTGTAGTCTTGCTTTAATCTTTGTATTCATGCCCATCAGTGTGAAGGAAGCTATTTGCATATTTATGTAACCACACTTAAGTTGTGGCCCTTGGCATGTGCTGTGGGTATCATTGTGGCCCCTGGGGACTTCCAAAATTGAGTAGCCCTGTCATAGAAGATACCAATTCTAGTCCATCCCTCTCAGTTCAGGAGAGATTCCTATATCACATTTTCAATGCTTTGCTCAGTCAATCAAATTGTGATGCTGTTACCATGTATGCCCCATCACATTCCGTTTGGATCTCACTGTTAGGCATGTTTGTCTTGTGCTCTCACAGCAGAGAGACCAGGCACGATTACAACTAATGCAAAGGTGATTATTACAACTAATACGAAGGGCTCCTTATGGTTCTCCCTGGTGCTCTACTTCCCAGTCTGACTGGCAATGGGACCTAATGTCATCACACCTAGACTTAATTTATCTGCCTAGACTAGATAAATTAAGTTGTATTTAAATGGTGTACATACACATCTGACCGTACCCAGGGATTCTGTAAACCCTGGCCTGGCCTTACATAATCAGTATAAGTGTTACACTACTTTGTTATCCCATTGCTCCTACTCAAGCCACTTTTGAATCATTCTGAGCAATTTCTCTCTAGTCTTCCTCACTGCCTCTTGCATAGCATTAAACTCCAGAGCAGCACTGACAGAATGAGTACCAGCTCCTCTGGCAGTGTGAATTGATGCGTTCTGGGGTTAGAAGCTCTACCTTCAATTTACACCAGTTGCAGAATCAGACCTTGAATGTGGAGGGCAGTAGATTTGCTCAAGCCCCAGCTTAGATCCTGTTTGATTTGGTACTTAAGTGTTACCACACTGGTGGCACGAAATCTATTCACTGATTTTTTTTTTTTACTTGATTAAACTATATTATACTGAAGCAGGATCATCACAGCACATGAGATGACTTGTGATTTGGAATATGGTATGTATTTTAACAAGCCACTCTTGATGGTAAGCCTGCCACGGGATCTAAGAAGGAGCATTATTTTGTAATTTTTTTTCCTATTAAAGGCTTTAAGGGCCATATTCTGCATCTGCCAGTTGCTCCAGATTTACAACTGGAGAATAAAGAGCAGAATATGGCCTTTTATCTATGATTTTAGAATGCCTTATGAGCCAATATGGTATAGAACTAAAGTGAACAGAGGGTGAAGCAGCAATGTGTGTCAACAAATTTCATTTGGGAATGTGGAGATGATATTTTTAAAAAGTTACAGATAGTAAATGCTTTGGAAGGGTCACTCTGCCAACTGCAGCTTTATTAAAAGTAATGTAGCATTTTTCTTTTAATGAGCATATTCAAAAAACTTATTTTGGGGGCCAAAATGCACAGATTTGGAGTGTCAGAGAGCTATATGTCTTTCAGAGCAAAATTCCTGAACTGCACAAGAATTCCAACATGAAGCTTTAAATATTTTTCATGTCAGCTCTGCTACTGCTACCTTTGTTTCTTCCCCCTCTTGTCTGCCTTTTCTTGAACAGCTGGACTCATCACTGTTCCATTTTTCTATTGGTTGTGATTGAAGTAGCTTGAGGTCAATTATTTCCCTAGCAATTGACAAAGAATCTTGACTAAGAGGAAAGTGACATTGTCCCTTAAACACACACACTGCTTCCACCCCCCACCTCAGTGTTAGAGGAGGCCATTCCTTTCCCTTTGCCTGCGGCCTAACATAATTGTGTCAGTGGATTCAGAAGAGTACATGTCTAACATATGGTAAGTAGGGAAAACATTTATATTCACTGTAAAAGAGCAAAAGATGATCCTAAAGAGTTCACCACAGAAAGGATTCTGGGCTGATGTATTAAGTTACCATTGCATTGTATAGTCCATTAAAGGGACATTTATCCTTGCATTTTTATGACAAACTTCTAATATTTCAGTAGTAGAGCTCATCACTTTGAGGAGTACAACAGCAGAATGTTGAAAAGAGCATGCATACCCTAGCATCCTTTACTTTGAGGTGCATTTCTTAAAGCAACCACATCAAAAACTAGTACATAGAACATACACCACGCAATATGTGTCTCCTGAGACTCATGTGAGCTGTGATGGCTCAAAACTGTTTTTCCCCTCCCCTTCTTCCCTTTCCCTTCAGACCAACAACTGAAAACTGTTGTAGGCAATCCTCTTCTGTCTGCCTGTTGGCATTTCTTTCCCTTATTGTTTTGACAAGGAGACAAGGTAATGCATTGCACACATGCAGAGTGTGCATTTTGGGCCACAAGTTCTAAGGAAGGTATAAATAATTAATCCATGTTAGATTACTTTCTGATGATACACATGAAACCTCTAGTTCTTTCCATCAGCTGTCTCCTCAAATGTATTATGCAAAGCTGTTTCTGAAGAAAGTTGTAAAGATCTTTTGTTTTCAATTAGGGAAAACCAAAGGCACACACAGGTACCTACCCATGCTCTCCTTAACCCACACAGACACTCTTTCTCTCTCTCCTGCAAAATCTTCACACACATCATTTCTCTTTCTTTCACTTTCAGATACAAGTTCAGCACCCATTCACATTTATTCACTCTAATCCAGCGATGGGCAACCCAGGCTAATGAGTATGCCACATGAGTGGCCCTCTTTCATTTCAGTGGATCGTAAGATTGTTGTAACCAAGACAGTTTCCTGGAATAGGGTACCTGCACTTGTGTACCTAGAATTTGTGTGGAGTGCCAACTGAATCATAGCAGTGCATTAATTGGATGCAGAGGGAGCACATGGTTCTCACAGTCAATGTTGTGTGCAATCAGCAAGAACTTCACTTCACGTGCCCTTGCTTTATGTGCATGTCAGGTTAATAATACTGGTAGGAAAAAACCTATGCGGAGGGAAACCAGTTGAATGTCTTGTGGGCCACACATTGAAACCTGATGGGCTGCATGCGGTCCAAGAGCCACAGATTGTCTGTCACTGTTCTAATCAAATTAATTATTTTTTTAAGGTATACTATGGCAGTGTTTCTCAACCAGTGGTTCGAGTACCCTTAGGGGTACTCGAGAGAAGTCTGGGGGGTACATCAACACAACTGAAATTTGGAGAAAACTGAGTTTTTGTTTTAAGTTTTACAGTGCTTTATTATTTTTGTACTTTTTACACTTTAAAAATGTCATCGCCCACCTGGCTACAATTAAGTTGTTTAAACAAATGTGTTGCATTGATAGAAAAAAAATTGTCTGAAAACTGTAGCTACTGGGGGTACTTATTATTTTTTTTAAAAGGGAGTACTTTATTTAAAAAAAAGGTAGAGAAACACTCTTCTGTGGCACCCGTCAACACTGTAAGGACCTGGTTTTCAAAGGTACTTAGATGTCTAAAGATGCAGTTAGGCATCTAGTAGGATTTAAAGCTTCCAGGTACCCTAACTCCCATCGATTTCAGGTTTTGAAAATTCCACTAGGAACCTATTTGCATCTTTAGATACCTACATACCTTTGAGAAATCTGGTCCTAAAAGTACTTATTCTAGCAGCAAATCCTCATTGGAATTATGACAACTTAGGATCTGCCCTCAGGATTCTTCATGTCCTGCATTGTACAGAACAGGAGAGCTTAATATCTTCATTAATAACATGGGCTGACTTTGTAACTGAATAATTTTGATATTATTTCACATGTGCCTGATGGTTCAGCAGCAGTATCCTGGACAATAGGGCTTACAGACAAAAATTCAAATCAACTTCATACAATGTAATTAAACATCATGAAATAAGAGTGTCCTCTCTCTCAATATTATCATGAGCCTTCTAAAAGCATTTTGCTTTTAGCCCCAGCTCTAGGAGTCATGTGAACATGGGAATCTTAGCTTTCACTAAAAAAAAAAAAAAAAAAGACGGTAAGTTTATAGTCCTCCTGGTTGCAGCATAATGTTTTAAAATGTGAATCGCCAGGTATTAAAAAAACCAGAAGTCAAAGAAAAGGACTCCAAAATGCATTTTTAAAAACCTCATCAGTTTAAAGTAAATCACTTGATTTTTGTGGGGACTGAACTCATGCTGTTTTAGCACTTTGGGCTGGCAGAACTGAATTTGCAGTCAGTGGACTTGCTCTGCCAGACTTCTGAAGTGTGGTAAGTAGATAACCATGGAATAGTGTGCAGGGGTGAGCTGATCACCAGGCAGGGGGAAAAAAACCCTCTTAATGGATTCTTTCAGATAAAAGAATCCCAGCTACCTTTCTTTCCTATAATGGACCCTGAGGCTAATGTCTTAAAAAAGGAAACAAAAGGATTGTTTTACATCACACAAGTGGGGCAGGAGCACAGTGGGTGAAAGAGGCACTTGAGTAATGCAGTACAGTACTGCCGGAGCTGTTCAGTGGAAAGGGGGGGGACTGCAGCAGCAAAGGGAAGGATGGGGGAGGGGCGCAGCTGTGTCTAACTTCTGCTTTGCTGTGTGGCCTCTGCTATTAGACCCTTTAACCCCTTTTCTGCTGTGTTTCAGCCCAGCTTTCTTATGGCATGCCTGTTCAAACGAATGGAGCAGCAAGGCAGGTCCTGTCTGTCTGCCATTAGTGCTGTGGGTCGCAGGGGTGTGGATCCAGCAATGAAGAGGTGAGGTTTGTGGCAGCTGAAAATTAAGCCACAAAAACACCTCTGGAAAACAGGGCTGCAAGCAAATGAGCAGTAAACATGATAGTTTAAAGAGGTGGGCTAGCAAAAAGGCTGATAGGAAAAGACTTTCCTTTAAAAGAGGAACTGTTTGGCAAGCGCAGGAATACAAGTGAAAGAATACTGTCTGGCATGCTTCTTCGAATGGCTACCACTACAGCCATGCTGCTCATCCTTTGTCTGCTATCTCCACTGTCAGTTTTCAAGAGGGTGGATAGAGAAGGTGTGACAGGAGAGCAGAATAAGTGGGAGCAGAATGAGAGGGCAAGGCAGAAACGGGAGACTAGAATCAGATATGTTGGCCAGCACCTCTGTTTGCCAGAAGCACAGGATACAGCTCATGTCCTGCTCATTATAGTTAGGACTGTAAAATAGTTTCCATTGTATCTTTCTGATTTTATGTTTGTAACTTTCTGAAACAGTCACTTTTGAGAAGCTGGCATTTCCCAGATTTGGTCTTCGCTTGCACACGTTCCCTACATCATCCATATTTGAGTAATCCAAGAATGAAAGGACATGATGACAAATTAATAGGAGCGAATACAGTGAAAACAAAAGCAAACAAAACAGTCATGTTTTCATTATATTCTTGTGCCTTTGTGTGTGCTTCAGTGACATACTGATGATTTCCATAGGCAAACTGTCCCCAGAACAGCCTCCTGGAGCTGACAGAACTAGATGGGAATTACAAGCTTTGTAAAGCTATCAGGAGCTATGGGATTGGTCCTGCTTAGAACCGGGCTGGACTTGATGACCTTCTGAGGTCTCTCCCAGTTCTATGATTCTAGGAGGCTGGCCTTCACGATAGTCAATAAAATCTTTACGTTGGAGGGGGAGGGGGAAAGGAAAGCTGAGATTATTACATATTCACATGACTCCAGGGGCTGGAATTTTAACTAATGATGAAATTGCAAGAGTTTGCCAATGCTGTCCATTTTGCAAGATAAACAATAATATTAAGCTACACATTAAGCAAGAAAAACAGGAATTAAAAATATATATTATGTGCAATGCCTCTGACTTAACATTGCTGTTGGAAGCTCAACATTTGCATTTTCTAACTCGAACAGCCCTACTGGATCCACATCTAGTCCAGTAGCCTCTCTCTGCTAATGTCACAAATTTCTTCAGAAGAAGGTTAAAAAATAACCCACAATAGGGAACTGTGGGATAATCAACCCCCAGAACATTTTCTTCCTAGCCTAGCCCTTGAGTTAGGTTTAAATTAGGAAGCATGAGGGTTTGCAACCCTTCCCAAATTCTATTTGAGAGAGATTTAAATCCTTATGCTCCCTGGCTTAAGTCACAATGCTACAGCAAAAATGGATGAAGTCACCCTGGACATAGTCCTCATTAAGGATTGGTGCTCTTTGCTTGGTTTGAAGAGGATACACAAATGAAAGAAGCTGATTGAAAAATGACTCGCTGCTTGGTCTCCTTGGATAAGCTTTTAACGACTCTCCTGAAGGCCACCTTCTTGATGGCTTTACAAAGCTCATAATTCCCATCTAGTTCTGACAGCTCCGGGGGCTTGTTCTGGGGACAGTTTGCCTATGGAAATCATCGGTATATCTCTGAAGCGCATACAAAGGCACAAAGATTTAAAAAAAAAATCAGGATATTTAAAAAACTCTTTAACATCAACAGAGAGGAAACCCATTGGTGGCTAAAAGTGATGGATCCCCCATGGGAGCCAATTGTGCATTCAGATAGGTGCAATTCTCATGGACATGTTAGTAGCATGCAAGTAAGTCAATTTTAGCTTTGGTGTGTGATGTTCACTTTAATCTACAATAGTCTGCATGTCCTAAATTGTTGTTTGCTCTTGATTTTAAAGAGGGTTGTTGTTTTTTTCATTGCAAAGTGAAAGCTAGTGTGCTGATGTCATGTTTAATCTAGTCTTGCAGGAAGTGGCTTCTGTCCAATTAGCAGTGTGGGTATTAGCCACAGTGGGAATTAATCATTCCCCACTCCATTCACTTCTGAGAGGTGTGAACGTCAATGCTTATTTGGAATTGTTGTAATACTAAAGTTAAACTAAACTGTGTCTCTTTTTTTTTTAACCAAGGAAATTAATTTAATAAAACTATATTAATAATGCAATGCTAATGACAGTTAATAGCACAAAGTTAGAAAATATAAATGCTAAATCAGAGGCATTGCAAATAATATATATTTTTAATTCCTGTTTTTCTGGCTTAATGTGTAGCTTAGTATTATTTATATTGTAAAATGTACAGCATTGGTAAGTCTTGCAATTTCATCATGAATCTTATGATATTTGGTTGTTACTTAAAGTTCCAGCCCCTGGAGTCATGTGAATATGTAAGAATCTCCGCTTTCTGTTTCCAAAATAAATACGTTTCTAACCTTTATGGTAATAGAGAGAAGACTGAAAATATGACTGAAGTGTAAATACTCAGAAAAATGGAAGCAAATTAAAAAAAAATTATATTATCTTAGAAACTTTCACAATTTTAAGCCAATCATATGATTTTTGGGGACTTCAGCTCATGATTTTTGAATGTTAGGGGCTACCAATAGTAAATATAGGCCATGAGAAATAAAAGTGCAATTTGGCTTATGTCACATTGTTGGAATCTTACTTTTTGTATTTCCTGACTTTGAGATTTCACAGTACAACTTCAATGTTGCATCAGCAAAGTGTATGCATTTATACAGTAGTGCATATTTGTGGTAGCGAAGACATAAGACTGCTGTAATGAATGTAAAGGAAATTTTTTATTTAGGCTACTGGACACAGACCAAAGCTGTATTTTTTTTTCCTAGCTGTCTAGCTCCCAGACTGATTCTCACAGTGTGGTGCCTCGTGTCACAGTGGGCCTTTCTAAGTCCTGGCCTGGATTAGGCAGTTCTAGAATAGAATGATGAATTCACTACACTTATTTTACTTAGTTAAAGTCACTTGCACAAGAGGCATTTGGTAATCTATAAAATACATATTCTTAAAAGTTTGCATATAGAAGCTGCTCAGGGTATAAGGGTGAATTAATGTTGGTTATGCCTTTTTCTGTTTGGGATCATGAACAGACAAAGCACGTATTATTATTTAATATTTATGCAGTATATACTCAACTGAGTAACCATTATGTTGAACATGTTACAGAAGTGTTTGCAGACTCAGGGCCTTAGTAAGTTCTGAACCACAGTTACTGAGAGACTCTAATGGAAAATATAGAATAGTTTTTTAATCATACTTATTTACCCAAAGAAGAAATGTACTTTTCCTGGGATGTCTAACTTGGCTTTGAAATTGTGGGATATGCTCAGTGTATCAGTAGTCTTTCCAGGAATTCCAATTACTTTGTCAAAGGCACCACTGCAACAGGTATGTGTGGGTCTGAATGTATGTATGAATATATATCCTTGTAAATATCAGTCTCCTGTTGTATCTTATCTTTAGATGCAAAGCTTGGTCTTCTCAGACATGATGGTACATGCTACTCCTGACTTGATACATGTCTATGCCACAAGATCTAACTTCCCACTTCTCAAGTGTGTACCTGCCCGTCTTTAATTTTTACTGTAGAGGGAATAGTCAAAAATAGAGTGCGTGCTTATGCAGATACACGAATGATATGATGAACAGTGACAACATAAAAGCTTTTATTGGAACACAAGCTCCTAACCCATTTGGGTGCTTGAAAATTATATGCAAGGAATTTACAAACACATCACAATAGAAAATATTATGGGGGAGGTGTTATAGTTAGGCAAACCAGAATTCACTTTAGTATAATCCAATAGGTCAATTAGGTACAATGCATAGATGGTTGGGCAGTTTGGTCATCTAAGGGTACCTCTAAACTGTAGCTGGGAGTATGGCTCCCAGCCTAAGTAGTGACAGGCAGTCTCACTCATCTTGGGCTACCATGCTAAAAAAAGCAGCATATAATTGCAGCACTGCCAGAGACTGGGTATAATTAGCTAAGTTTGGATGGGGGATGGTGGTGATGTCAGATTGGTCCAAGGTCATGTAGCTAACCTGATCCTCCACTGGTGCTGCAACATTCACACTTCCCTTGCCCCCTTTTGGGCAAAACAATCTGCCTTGAATCCATGAAGGGTTGTATGAGTGGATGTGTGGATGCAGGAGAGCTTGATGAAAGAGAATCTCCCTGAGCAAGAATTCCTACCTAAGCTCCTTGTGAAGTGGCTCTGCACCATCCCTTATAATAGGCTCTACCTAAATGGTGGAAGTGGGTCCTTAACTATTAGCCCTGTCCTGTGGTTATGGACTGGTTCTCATTCATTCAAATGAAGGGAGACTTCTAATTGTGACCTTGCACTAATCCTGAGGCATCAATCATAACGTAAGTGTCTCTTGTA
This sequence comes from Apalone spinifera, assembly GCA_030068395.1. NCBI lineage: Eukaryota > Metazoa > Chordata > Testudines > Trionychidae > Apalone > Apalone spinifera. The sequence continues at coordinate 56,216,389 of CM057846.1, read as the reverse complement.
ACAAGAACTGTCTGCACCACAGTGTGCAATCGGTGCTGCTGTAAAGGCAGATGACACAATTTCAGTCTCTGCTGTTGTATCCCATAGTTAGTCAAAGGAAGCTCCCAACCCAAAATCCAGAGTGAGGAAAATTAGGCTCTCCAATACACCTGGTCCTCTCACTTTGTTCCTAATTACTGGGGCATCTGAAGGAGAAATCCCTATTCTGTGGCCAAATAGTAGTATTCTTTTCCATCATCCCCAAACTTTCCCCATGCCATGGTCTCCCATATCTCTCATGTACTTCTACCAAAGACTCATTCTGATCTGTTGTCCCCTCGTCTTCCTAACAGGCCTTCTTCCTGAAACTTCCACTTAGCTAGCTAGCAATACTCACAGCATCAACATCAGCGAGAAAAGCCCCTGTTCACAGTTCTTTCTGGGATTCTCTCTCCCGTGTCCTCTTTTTGTTCCCGCCCCTGTTGCCTATTTCTGTGATTACCTCATTATACGGTCCCTTTCCTTCCTGGACTCTGCAGGAATCAACAGTAACTTCCCTCCATCTGCTGCTGCAGAAGGCTCCTGGGTTGCAGACTGCCCTTCCCCCAATATTTTGATCTCTCTCTCTCTCCCCTCACCCCCACAAGGCCTTCAAGAGTCAGCTGTCACTTGTTTTTATTTTCTCATGGCTCCTTTAACATGGTCACGTCTGACTTGCCTGTGCTGTTCCTTCATGGTTCAAAGAAAATGCAGCCAACTTTTGGCTGGTGTCAGTTTAGAAGCCTGTGTCTCTTTCTCTTCCCTAGGGGTCCTGAAGGCTGTTACTCCACTGTCTTCACTGCTTGTCTCTCCATAGCTTGACTGCAACTGCCATGGTTGTTTGGAGGAAATCTGAGTCCTGCTGTGAAGCCCCTCAGTTCAGCCCCTCCCCCCTGCATTTGCAAGGGTCCAGGTTTAAAATGCAACTTTCTTTTCCCACCACACCTCTTGAAGTTGCTGCGCTGTCACCATCGGGGAAGAGGATATCATTTCCACCAGGTGGCAATTAAGATGCTGAGTGTGTCTGGTTATGGAACGAATCTTCAGTAAGAGGGAGGATTCTAGGAGGAATATGTGGAGAGACAACCCATTTTATTAGAGGACTTGGTTTCAGAGCTCTTACCAACACAAAGCAGTTCACACTCCACACCAGGTGCCCTAGAGTACAAACAGCAAACATCACACTCATATTTCAGTAGCCTCTGGTTGGGTAGCCCGCCCCCTTTGTAGGCTTTGTGATTGTGCCTGAACCAGACCTGGTAGTAGGGCCTCTGGGGCAGAATAACACCTGGGATACCCTGGATCTCAGCAGCCCCATTGCCAGGTGTCCGGTTTTGAACTGGACAGTCCGGTATTTGAGGTTTCTGTCCAGGAA
>CM057846.1:56173542-56214896 GCA_030068395.1 Apalone spinifera | reverse complement strand
CCCGTTTTTTTTTTTAAGCCACCTGGTAACCCTATGTATAGCCAGTATTAGGAAGGAATTTAAGAGGTTCCTCTGCATTGGGAACAGCTTAATGAATTGGCTCCTTCCTGCTTCTACATCTTGATATTATTTCCCCAAGGCATAGCTAATTTTACTCCCCTTTGAGACAAAAGGGTGCAGTTGAAGGCTTTCCAAGACTAAGCATCACATGGTTGCTACATCTCTGCCCTTTTCTACAAGCTTAATGTACTTGCCACCAGACATCTTATTTAATGTCACATCAGTTCTGCCTCTGATACTCCCTCTCCAAGGAACTGTATCCTATACTTGCTGGGAAATGCACACTATAATATATGCCCCAACTAACTTACATTCCCTCTCTCATGTCTTCCTTTTTTCACCTTTAAATGGGAATGGAAGATGAGTATAAGGTACTTCTTTCTTTTCAACATTCACTCTCCAAATAGAGAATATGAGGTTATACTGATCCTCAAACTTTCTGATTTGCATAGCTCTTAAGATCAGAATCGGAATGTCTTCTGTTCCTTGTACTAGGTCAATTGAGACTGTTCACTGTTAGGAGCTGAGAGATACTGCTGCTTCTGGGTATGTTCCAGTCCTAAAAGAAGTGTGTGCTTTAAACTATAGTGCAAACAATAACACTTCTGGGAAGCAGTCATTCCCATTTGCTGCAGGTGAATCATACTGCACTAGCTAGATGACTGGTGAATCACTGAAGTATTTGACATGTCAGAGCAGTAGAAAATGATCTACCAAAGGTTTGGTCCCTAGAGAATGTTTCCTGCTGAAGAAATTTGGGGGAACTACATTTTTCCCCTCTCTTTTCAGCAAAATGGATGGATGGATGGAGATAAAAAGAGATAATCCTTCTGGAAGGAAGGAAGGAAGAAAAAAAAATGGGGTTAGGTTGATTGGAAGCAGTTGCCTTTCACTTCTTGTCCTAAGCTGCCTCTTAGCACAGCTGTATGAGTTGTGATTAGTTGGCAGGAAGGGAGAAGCAGGGTACGAGAGAGGATGTGGTTAGGCTGCAAGACAGCATGCCCATATCAGATGTAAAAAATGAAAGTTGTAAACTGCAACTTACCTGCCCCACTAGTCCTTGGAACACTACTGAAGGGCTCTGAGAAATGTACTTGTCTGTTTTATTATTTAACTTTCCACAGAAGTATGTTTCAGTCCAATATTGTTTTGTGATTGGGGCTTGGATCATTTGATGAGAGAGAGTGATTGTATTCTCAGCCTTAATCTATACTATTATAAAAGGAGAAGTACCCATTATGTTTTAATTTGAACAAGGTATTATAGTGATTTAAAGGGTGTATATTAGAAGCATTCTGAGATTACTGATCTTTTTCTTCTTGTTTGTTTACAATTTTCGGTATTAATAGCAACCCTTTTTCATTTCCATTTTTTTTCATCCTTCAGAGTTGAATGGTGCAAGTGAATGAGTCTGGCATTAGGAATTTGGTCTGTCCCAAACTGGCATGCTTTGACACAGAGGGGAGGGGATGGATATTTAAAACTTGTTTCCCCTGATGTCCCATAATTGTTCAGGTATAATTCATGGATGAGCTGCTGGGTTGCATCTTTCAGGGGCACAGCCCAAGGGGATGGTGACTTTAAGTCACTTTTGGGCTTTACTAATTCCAGGCTGCTGCAAGAGCTGAAATGGCTCCTGGACCCAGTTATACACATCTCAGAGGGTAGGAATCAGACTACTTGCTGAGTAAGGTGCTACTCCATGCGTGACAAGGAGGCAGGATCAGGTCCCATGTTTGTGGAGCAGAGCCTTATTTTGGAACGAATTTTGGCACAGACAGCTTGTCTAATTTTCTATTACAAATTGGCATACATAAAAATCATGCTAAATGCATACTTTGTATAGTTTTTACATTTTGAATTTTTATTCTAATAACAAGGCGACGTGCACAAGCTTTTCATACACTTAAAATTACGAAGTAATAATAGACAATAGGGGAGCCCCTTTGTCTTACGGGCAAAAAGTAACAGCAATTAGTGCAGCTATCATTAGCTCAGTGGATCTTTCCAAGGAGAGTAGAGAGCTACTTAATCGGAGGTTGGAAAAGTGCAGATTAAAAAGCTTATTAGGAAAACACTCTAGCACTAAATTGCTTGGGCTGCCCACATATTAATTCTAGTGCCTTGTTTCTAGAAGAGCGCCACATTTCTGATTTTTAATTTGAAATATTTTCCTCTTCTATAACCTTGTCTTCTTGAATTAAACAAAATCTGCTCAGCACCAAGAGCCCTCTGTCCCCCTTCCCGCAAGATGACCCATAAGAAAAAAAGAATACTTACGACCATGGCTACCATCTCTCTCTTTGCCAGGAGGGTGCTGTGTCTGAGAGTATGTTAAAAAATAAATAAAGAAGCAACAGAAATCCAATTTCTGAGGAATCTGGTCATTTCAAGGTTCCTATATGGATTCATAGATTTTTTATTTTATTTTTTTTTATGAAGGGATCATTAAGATCATATAAACTGACCTCCAGCAATACTACAGGTCATAGAATTTCACCCAGTGATTCCTGCATTGAGTCATATGTAATAACTACTCTGTCTTTAAAACCTTCACTCTTATTCTGTGACATGCATTGACCTCAGCTGCAATCTTCTGCCTCTGACACCCCCCTCTTGCCCTGCGCACACTCTTGCATGGTAAATGGGTGTGCAGTGTGTGTGAGAGAGAGCTCATTCTTTCTAAAAATAGCAGGCCAAGTACAGTACGTACTGCACACCAAATCAGTACAGTGAGATCACTTTCACCCAGCCTTCTGCTGCACCTGCTAGTATTCAAGCTGCATTTAAATCTGAATTCTAGGAGTTGGCAGAATCTGGGAATAGCCACCTTCTTAAATTTTCATGTTTTTGGTTTGGGGGCAGTTGTTTCTTATGAAAAAACTTCTGCTTGCTGTTTTCAAGGTACTAATGTGAAGCTTTGAGACAGCTGCTTCCCTGGGAAGATCATTCCTAGTGATGTTCTGGCATTGGGATTAGAGATGGGCAAAATGATTAGTTAATTTGATTAGTTAATTTGATTAGTTAATTTGATTAGTTAATTTGCCAGAAAATATAGTTTGGAGTCATTTTAAACTGTTCGTGAATTCAGGTTGATGTCTGTGGATAGACAGAGTCGAACAAACAATAGAGAAAAATTTCCCCAAAAATTTAAAACATTTTTGGTCAATATTTTTGAAACCCAATGTTTAACGTTTAATTTCCAGATGTTTAGTTTAAAATTTTAGCTGAGTTTAACAAAATGAAAATACTGCAGAATAGGGTAAAAACAACACCACTAATCTAAACTAAACTAAACTTCAGTTTTGGTGCACACTGATCGTTTTAGTTTGTCCAGACTCAAACTCCAGTTTGTTTTTTTTCAATTCAGCAAGAAAAAGTGTAATTGCAGCTTGATCTGAACGAAGTTCAGTCACAGAATCAAAACATCTATTATTCACCCAGCTCTAATTGAGACACTGTGCCACTCAGGAAAGTGAGGGGGAAATTAGAATGTGATACTTTTCCCTTGAGTTATTCATACATGTGCTCCTGTCTATTAGAACTCCTATCCACATTCCATTAGGGCGCCACAAAGCAGCAGCAACAGGATGCCATTGAACAACACAGTCACAGCAGGGAAGAGAGACACTTTCAAAACTGCCTTGTAGAAGGCCAGATTGTGGCTTCCTAAGTTGCTATGCTATAGAACCCCAGCCCCCTCAGTAAATCCAGTCAGAAATTGCAGCCCATATTTACACAATTTTCTTTTCATTCTTCATCTCGCTGTTTCTCATTTGGGGGGGTTGGCGCCTCGCACCACCATGCTCCTCTCTCAGCAGTGGTATGTGAGCGGTATGTCAGCTTCCCTGCATCATTCAGTCTTTGCTTCCCTGTCATGACCCACGGTGATCCCATGGCCATTCTGATAAACTTGGGTCAGGTTTGGCGAAATGACCATTGAAAAGAGTCTCTCTGCCTCTTTCTAGTTTGGACATTGATACTGAATCCATCATTCTGATATCTGGCCTCTTGTTTGATTGTGACTGAATATAGCCCCAGTATTGTCAGCTGCAAAAGTTTGAAAGTTATCAGTCGGTTTCCAAATTCATGAGATTAAAAAATAATTAATGTTTTGTGAGCCATTTTCTGACTTTTGAACTGCATAGATTAACTATATATATTGTGGAAAAGTCTGTCTTTATGCTTGTTTTAAACCTGCAGCCTATTAATTTCATAGGATGATCCCAGCTTTATGTTTTATGTGAAGAGGTAAATAACACTTCTCTCTTCACTTTTTTCACACCAGTCATGATTGTATAGCTCTCTGGCATATCCCCCTTACCCATCTCTTTTCTAAGTTGCAGTCTGAGGTTCCCTGGGTCATGCCGGTGCCATTGCCACTGTGGGTTCCTCAGCTAGGGCCAGGGTTTCCCAGCTGCTGCCCAGCCCGGCCGCTGCTGGCCCAGCTGGGGCTCCTCAACCCCTGCAGGACTTCTCTCTGGCTCCCGCTCCAGGACTCTTTGGTTCAGCAATATCAGTAGTTTAACTGCGACATGGATGAGAGTCCCAGATTTGGGAGGTTCAACCAGTAGTGACATATTTTATGCTTTCTTATTTATCTATTCTTTTCCTAATGGTTCCTAATGTTGTTAGTTTTTTTGACTGCTGCTTTCACATTGAACAAATGTTTTGAGAACAGTGATGTCAAGATCTTTCTTGAGTAGTATTAGTTAATCTTTGTAACATCATTTTTGTATGTAGATTATATTTTCCAATGTGCATTATTTTGTTCTTATCAACATTGAATTTCATCCACCTTGAATCCAGTTGAGTGATATCCCTTTGTAACTCTCTGCCATCAGCTTTGGTCTGAACTGTATTGAGCAATTTTGTATCTTCTGCAAACTTTGCTACTTCTCTGTTTACTCCTTTTTCCAAGTCATTTCTGAACATATTTCACAACCTAGTCCCTGTACAGATCTGTGGGAGACCCTGCTACAGTGAAACCTTTGTTATCTGGCACTCTGTTAACCAGAAAACTTTAACTGGCATTGCTCCCAGCCACAATACTGTCACATCTACAGATGCTCAGGCCTGGCTTGGTTTACCATGATTGGCTTAATTTTCTATTTAAGTACTAATCATCTTTAACTCAGAATAGAAATGTGAGACCAACTGCCTCACACTACAAAACTACTAATATTAAAAACTTGAGTTTTACTATTATTGTCCATTGGTTTTTCCTAGGTTGATTGGGTCCCTCAGATAACTGGAATTTTTAGATATCTGGCACGCTCTGGGATTTAGGGTGTTCTGGTTAACACAGGTTTTACTGTATGTACCTCTTTCCATTGTGAGAAAAGACTATTTATTCCTATTTTTTGTTTCCTATCTTCTGAGCCATTACTGATCCAGGAGAAGATCTTCCCTCTTGTCCCATGACTGCCTTCTTTGCTTAATAGCCTTTGCTGAGGGACCTTGTTAAAGGCTTTCTGAAAATCCAAATATACTACAGGTTAGATCTTCCTGGTCCAGGACCCTCAGGACCTGACCAGTCCCGAACAAAGGGATTTGCCAAACCAGGGGAGGGCTCTCCCCTCTTGGCCCATGCTATACTGCTGCTCTCTCCCACCCACCTGGGTTAGGGTCCAACCCACCCCACTGCTGCCTGGTTACTTGCTGGGCTGCAGCTCTCTAGCTCCCACTGGCCCCGCTGCTCCCAGGGCTGGAGCTACATTGCTGGAGCCAGAGTGCTGCAGCTGGGACTGGAGCTTCCTGGCTGCCATCAGGGCCAGATCTACGCAACTGCTGCTGGCCCCATGCAGTTGCCCAGTAGTTGGGGCCAGATTTCCCCGCTGCGCCACCCATCGCCTTGCACACGAGGCCCTTGGCTGAGTCGCCAGCCCTGCTGCTGCACTTCTGCCCCATGGCCAGACCTCGCTATACCCAGACTCTGTGGTCCAGGAACATATGTGGTCCTGTTGGACCATGGATGTTGCTGGACTAGAGTCTTCCAGTTAAGGGTGGTACAACTTGTTTATCCACTGGATCAAACTCGCTCACATTTGTTTGTTTATCCTCCCCTCCCCCCCTTAAAGATTTCTGAGATTTGCAAAGGGAAATCATTCCTCACTAAAGTCGTTTTGACTCTACAACATATCTTGTTCATCTGTGTTTGATAATTCTGTTCTTTCTGATCATTTCAACCAATTTGCACAGTGCTGAATTTAGGCTTTCTGGCCTGCAAATGCCAGAATTGCCTCTGCAGCCTTTTAAAAACATTTGAGCCTCAGTTATGATGTCTCTAAAGTTTCCATTCAGCTTCCAGGCATTTCACTCTTGTGACTCTTCCTTCTAATTATTCTTTAACTAGGCTCCTCACTTTTTTGTCGTGCCCCTTTTTGAAGTTAACTGCTACTGTAGTGGGCTTCTTTGGTATGATTTTGCTGCTGCGCTCTTATATTAGTTACTTTTGTTTCCTAGCAGCTACATCAACCCCATCCACCAAGATACAGATCAGTTCTACATCTTCCTTTGCCCTTCAGGCCCACATCTGATCCTCTTGCAACTGGGAGATGCTTGACAGCCTTCGTCATTTCACCCATGAACTACAGCACATTTGAATCCAGGCCTCCGGTGAGGGGAGGTGTGTCCATACAGATTCTAGTGTTAGCTCACTAAAGTCAATGGATGTGTACCAATGGCTAAGCTTTACCCAATGCTACTTAAGCCTACCTCCCTTGCTCCTGTTCAGGATCTTCATTTACAGTGTCAGTTGCAAAGTTGCTAGGATATTTTCTCTCTAGGTTTCTGAGAGGTGTAAAACCTTCAGAAATGTGAAGTTGCATAGTGGCTAAAGGCTTGGTCTATGTTGAACAGCATTCTTAGAAAGATTAATGTATGTGCCTGCTGTGATTATTCTAAGAGGTGTGTAAAATCACAGTCTGGAGTCTCATCCCTTTAAGAATAAACATTCTGAGACTTGTAGTTCTCCAGATGGATCACATGACCAAGCAAGGCATAAATGCTGTGGAAAATGGGAAGTATATGACTCATGTACAAAGCCCTACATGGTCCATTTTGGTCATTCCACAGTCATAGGACAGCTGGAGAGCAGTGACTGCTGGCTGGGAGCCCAGCTCTGAAGGCAGCAGTGATGCAGAAGCAAGGATGACATGATACGGTATTTCCATCCTGACTTCCGCGCTGCTGCCTTCTGAACTGGGCCTTTCGCCAGCAGTTGCTACTCTCTCTGGTTGCTTAGCTCTGAAGGCAGCAGCACAGATGTAAAGGTAGCTTAGGATAGCATTGCTACCCTTATTTCTGCGCTGCTGCTGACGGGGTGCTGCCTTCAGAACTGAACACCGTGCTATTAGCTGCTGTTCTCTGGCCACCCAGCTCTGAAGGCAGTGCAGAAGAAGGGTTGCAAAACTGTGAGCTCCCTATAATAACCTTGTAACCCCCAGCAACCCATTTTTGGGTCAGGACCTCCAGGTTAAGAAATGCTGGTCTGCGCCGTGAAATCTGTATAGTGTAGTGTTGACACACACAAAAGGGCAGATATTACAGTGGAGACCAGATTTCATGATCTATGCTGTGTTTTTCCTGTCCATGAATTTGGTAGGGCCCTACTCATGTGTCAAGGGCAGGCTACAGCATATAGTAACAGAAGTCCGTGTGACTCGAGAGATTCAAAGGTATAGGATGGTCATGAGAGTTGCAGTCTAGAGAGACTAGGGAAGGATAACGTCGGAGAAACAACCATAAGGAACTTGCAGTGCCTGGAAAGGAGCCTGGAAAGGGCGTGCATGAGGCAGACTACAAAAGGAGGAGTTTGTGTGAAGGAGAAGCCAAGGAAGAAGCTACAACCACAAGTGATTCTGGGGAAAGAGAAATGGCACTTTGAGTATGGATAGCCCATGGTATGGAGTCGCAGGATTAGTTGCTTGTAGCAGAGAGAGGGGAGAGTTTTTGTCACCCAGAAGGTTGGTGCAGAAATCCCTGCAACAATAGGACCAGGAGCCTGAAAAGGCTGGAATGCCACTTGGGCCAAGAAACTGATCACTTGTCTGCACAGAGTGTGAGGGATCTACTTTTTTGTCCTGTGTCAACAAGAGACATCAACATTCACTCTGTTAGGGAAGAAATAGTTACTTCCTGGAAGGGAGCTGGAAAATAACAATTAGAATAATTAGAATGAGTATAATCTACTTTTAAAAGTAATTTTCTAGCCTTTCATGGCTGTGGAGGGAAAAGCTTGAAAAGGTGAACCCCAAAGGATCAAACCAGAAGGCAAATAAAAAGAACCCATGGTATATTCGCTTTAAAATCTCATGGTTTTTAAGTCAATTACGTTCCTTTCTTAGATCTGACTCATGCTTTTTAGAATGTCTGGGATTGACAGTGCTAGAATTGTCAAGTGTTCTTCAGCTAAGCTACACTAGTAGTCACTGGCTACATAGCATTATTCAAATGCATGTACCCAGGGAATATAGCAGTCTGTGCTTTAGTTATTTTCAAGGCAGCAGTATGAGCGCCTTCAGCATTGGTGGTACCAGCATTGGTGGTAAAAATCCCTATTATCTCTCACTGTGCCCTCTTCCCTACATCTGCAATTCACTTGCCATACTAAATGATGTGATAACTTAATTCTGATGAGCTGACTGAGATGTTTTAATGTGCTGTATAGCACAAATTTAGACAGCATGTAAAATAGGCTTTTCCTGCCATATGACACAAACCACAACTGTCTGGCATGAGCACATAAGCCAGAAGCTGAAGGGAAACAAAGCCAGACATGATCTTTGATCATATGTTGTTTAAAATTAACAGCACTTAAATAACACATTTGTCTAGAAGTTAGATAGTAACACACAATATGTTTTTTATTCATTATTGTTTAATTATGGCTTATCATTCTTCTGAATGTCTCCAAGTAACAGGTGTTTCTCTGACAATGCTCATGCCAAAAAATGCCTGAGAAAGGACTAGCTATGTGTTACCCACTAAGGTGAGATCATTCAGGTGCCACGATTAACAACAAGCCACTGATGCCTGTTAACTTTTTTTTCATTACCTCTGTTTGTCATAAATTGTATATTTACCATATTTATCCACTGAGCATGCTTCCCATCTGCTGCTAGCATTAGGTATGTTGGTATGGCAAAGAGCACTGTTAGAAAATTCTATGCTTGACCTGCCAGAGCTGATACTAGGCTTTGAAGGAAAGATAACCCAGTGGAAAGGGTTCAAGTCTCTAGTCTGCCATGGGTTTCCTGTCTGATCTGGGGTAAGTCATTTAAAGTATGTCTGCACTGCAATTAAACATGCTCAGCTGACCCAGGTCATCTTACTCTGGCTCTCAAGCCTCAAGCTATGCTGCTCTAAAATTGCTCTTTAGCCATTGGGGCGGGGGGAAAGGGGTCAGGGTTGAAGCCTGAGCTTTGGGGCTCTGTGAAAGGGGGAGAGTCCCAGGCACCAGGCTCAAGTGAGGGTGGCCAACTTCTTCTCTCTCAAAACTGAACACTCTTTCCCTGCCATCCTGCAAGGCCCTCTCTCTCTCTGAGGCCCTGCCCACTACTCACTTCATCCTTGTACCCTCCCTCTGTCTCTCTCCTTATTCACTTGCTTATTTTCACTGGACTGGCTCAGGGGTTGGGTGCAGAAGGGGTGAGGGCTCAGGGGTAGGGCCAAGGATGAGGGGTTTGGGTTGCTTGGGGGGTGGAGCCCCAAGGGGTTTGGCTCCTGGGTGAGGCAGGAGGTTGGGTACTGGAAGAGGGAACAAGTGCTGGGTTGGGGTACTGGTCTCAGGGTGGAACCATAAATGAAGGGTAGAGCGTGTAGTCTTTTTTTTTTGACTGGGCATTCCGGTCAGAAACCCAACACCTGGCAACCCTAGTTCCAGTCCAAGCCAGAATCTTTACAGGGGCAATTTTTAGTTCCAAGTCAGTTGACCCAGGCCAGCTGTGGCCATGCTCTGAGTCTTTTATTGAATTGTATATGTACCCTCCATCTCTCTTTGCCTCAGTTCCCCATCTAACATTATTTATAGATTATAGCACTTCCACACAGCACAGCAGTAAGGATAAGTACATTAATGATTGTGAGGTGCTTAGGCCCTTACAATAGTGGGGACCATCTACATACCTAAAATAGTGTTCTAGTTAGTGTTCAGTGTGAGAACCCCAGCTTGAAAGATTACAGGAGAGGTCAAAGCTCCTGAGTAACCCAAGCTTTTTGGTTTGGAGCTGCCTTGTATTCTCAGACAAGTTGAAATGGTAACATACTTAGGGACTTGTTATGTGTGATCAGTCCATTGTTCTATCAAGCCAGGTATGCTGCCTCCAGCAGTGACCAATGCTTCATGCTTCTGAACAAGGTGAGAAGCCTATTTCATCTAGCCACGTTTCGCATGGAGGCGAGACTGTGCAGGCGATCAGATTACAGCAGGAGGCATGGGAATGATTAACTGTATCTTACTAGTAACGACAACTAATGTTATAGGTTATAAAATTAGCAAGCTCTTTTTGAAATTTAGCTAAATGGTGTCTGAGTCCAGCATCCCGCACTAGTGAGTTTACAGGCTGACCACATGCTGTGGGCTCAATCAGGCTGCGTCTGAGCAAAATCATAGCCGAGAGCTGTGTCACCCCAGGGAGGCGGTCTCTCAGAAGGTGCAACTTTTGCTGGCTCTTGTTGCTATGCCGGGAAGCACATGCCCTGTATCATTCCTCTAGCTGGTGCAGAACACTCTCTGTCATAGGGTGGGCCAGTTCTGCTGGCTGCTGCAGAGGGAGGGACAGCATGTTGTGCCCTCCCCCGTCCTTTTTCCTGTACTTCAGGTGGCTTGCTGGGGACACGCCTTGTTGTTAAACAAGGGTGGCAGATTAAGGGAGAGAAAAGGTTCCTTTTGTCTACCATTCTTTGCACTGCCATAATGGTCAGGCACACCCTTGGCTTGTTTGGTGAAGTACGGATTCTGTATATGTTCTAATTATACTAATTATATTAATTTAATCCCATGAACCCTGTTCCTTGGGACTGCTTCTCGGAAAGGAGGCGAGAGATACAAGTGTGGCACTCTCCCTTCTAGAGCCCATTAGTGCTATTCCTTATTTTGGCCAGGCAGGCTCACTAGAGAATGATTGAACGTGCTCCCTCCCCTCTCGGGGCCGAGCGTGCTGACTCCACAGTGCTTTTAGCACCTGCTGTCCTGGGAGTCAGGGAATGAGTTGGGGCCCGGCACTTGGATCTTACACATGGGAATGCTTTGCACTGTCACTGATTGGTTGAACCAGCCTCAAACAGACTTTTTAAGGAGCACAGTTATTTAAGGCCTAGACCGGGTAAGGGCAGCCTTGTAAATCTGGTGGCTCTGGGGCTGAATAGAACATGTCTCTGTATATTGGAGGGGCTTGCACCACCAACGTTAGTCTTGGGGGCCCTAGATTGCCCGTGGTTTATTCCTATAGTGTCATCTTGGTTTGTGGTCTCTCTAGAACAGAGTTCCGCCCACAGCAGTCAGTGTGCTGAAATTAAGTTTATTTAAACTACTCGTTTAAACAAACATTGTGAGGTTAAATAGAGTCCACTGAGGCAGAAGTTGCTGCTCGGAACTGCATTACAATTTGATTCTGGGCAGACTTTCGGCCAAAAGGATGCACTTGGGAAATTCCCACAATCTACCACGCATTTAAACAGACTCCAGAGGACAACACAGGGCTCTGAGAATTTCTTCTCCTCTGCTACCTTTTGTTCTTTTGAAGTTTAATTGTTACTTCATCCTCCTAGTCCACTCCCAGTTTGTTTTTGATCATTCTGACAGGTGAATTCACTAGTGCAGAGACTGCCATCTTTACTTGTCAGTACAGCATCTAGTATAATGGGGCTCTCATCCTTGTATGGTATTTCTAAGCTCTGCCATAATGTAAATCGTGATAATGTCATGAGTGGGGGGTGGTTTAGGAAATTCCTTGCCTGTTAGACTAATGTGGCCAGCAAATCCCATGGGCCTTAGGCAGTCTATAGCTGCATCCAGCAGAGAGATAAGGTCAGAATACTATGTCACTGGGAAAATATTGTGCCCATTAGGAGAAAATAATTCCCCTTAGCCTCTTGCAGATGCAGGGACTTTCACCCCACTTCTAAAATTTTTGTCATGTACAAAAAATTCAGCTACCACAAGCAAAAAATATTCTAATATGTTTCTCACCCTGACATAGTACACTGTGGGCAAAGGAGCATACAATTGTGTCTTGAAACCTCTGGAGGAAAGTACTTTACAGCACAGGAAGAAGTACCCCTGACTAGTAACCAGACACTTGCAGAGGGACAGAGAGCAAAAAGAAAAGCTGCATACCTGTTTAGAAGTGGCAATGTAGGAAGAGAAGAAAAGAATGCAAAATCCGAATCCTACTCCAAAACAAAATATTAAGACTATTCCATGAACTATGAAAAGCAATGTTACATAAGAACGACCACACTGGGTCAGACCAAAGGTCCATCTAGTCCAGTATCCTGTCTGCCAACAGTGACTAATGCCAGGTGCCCCAGAGGGAATGAATAGAACAGGGAATTATCAAGTGATCCCCCTCTCCTGTCATCCATTCTCAGTTTCTGACAGAGGCTAGGGACACCGTTCCTACCTATGCTTTCTAATGAGTACTGATGGACTTAAATGCCATGAATGTATCTAGTTCTTTTTTTAATCCTGTTAAAGTCCTGGACTTCACAACATCCTCTGGCAAGGAGTTCCATAAGTTGACTGTGTGCTGTTTTGTTTTAAACTTGCTACCTGTGTCACTGATGTAGTGCCATTTGGACACTGTTTCTAGAGAAAACTTGTGATGCTGATGGCAGAGTCCCCGGAGAATGGGCGGGGTTAACTTTCATTCAGCTTCCCCTTTCCCAATCTCACAGAAAGAACAAGCTAGCTAGCTAGCTGACAGATCTGAGGCACAGTTACTCTTCCCTACTTACAGTAACTCATTTAGATTTGCAGTTGATGGAAACCTCTTGATTGGGGAAAAAACCCAATTATTGACTCTGCCTGTTCTGTTTCTCTGGACTCTACCCACATGCCTTCAGATTCATTTTACTCAAACGGTCCATAGCCCTCAGTTATGACCCACCTAGTGGATCATATTGCTTCTCTTGTAAGTCCTGGACTGGTTTAAAGCAAAGCAGGCCCGAGACGTCTTTTGCTCAGCACTGTGCTGTTGTTGCTGTGTGTATTGGTGTCTATAATATGTGACAACTATTCAGTAAGTGATCTGTCTCCTTTAAGAGAGCAGACAGGCTCTGAGAGTGCTGTGTTACTCCCACCGGTTCCTCTCCTCTACCAGTCTCGGAGCGCAGCACAACAGCAGAACGCAGCTGTCAGTCAGCGTCCTAAGGGAACAGTCCCTATGTTTACATGAATGATCATATGGTAACCTCTTCCAGCTCATGGGCAAGTCGCATGGTTACCTCATCTGCAGTCAAATTACCTCATCCATGTGAAATGTAGCAAGTGCAAGACAGGAGCAAAGCAGACTGCTCTCTAGGGTCTGGCTTCCTCATTAGAAGACTGTAAAGGAGCTGTCCTCAACCGGACTGCTCAGGAAATAAACTTGAAATCTGTGAGTTTATAATTATCTTGATTCAAGAGGCACTTCATAAATCAACTGGGTTTATTTTATGACAGGAGAGGGCTGTGTATCTGTGCGCCTGAAAGGTAGTGGTCTGTGTGGATTTACCTTTCTCCCCAGTCCCCAAGAAGTCCACTGAACCACGACATACTGGCTCAAAGTCACATTAGCTATGACATTCATGTACCAGACTTTAGAGAAAAATGCAAAGGTATAAATAGGATTATGCTGCATCACAAAAGGGTGCAGAGTCCTGAGCTATCATACTTAGATGCCAAAATTTCACATCCTCCTGTTTTAACATTTTCTATGAACCAGATAGTTATCCTTCTCTTTAAAAAAAAAAAAAAACATGGCATGTGATGTCTAGGAATATAAAATAAATTATCTTTGCCATAGGCGGCTGAGTTTATTAGCCCCTGTCAAGCTATTCACAATGTAAAGGACATGCTGACCTACAGTGATCTCTTCCTTCCAATCAGCATTTAAACTGTAACAAGAGGAGCTCCAGTATTTGTTCATTTGTCAGTTTAACCCTTTGGGCTACCTTGGTGGATATTTACTGTACAGTTTTATTTGCAGTCCCAACTCTGGCGGGTCTTGCTTATTTCTAGTCAGCTTTTTCTATTGATTAAAAAACATAGTGAGCTCGTCTCCACCACCCCTGTAAATAAACATGTTTTAAAAACCCGAGACTAATATATATGTATATGTGTGTACACACACACAATATGTAGTGATAGTCTATTTATCATGCCCAGTTGGACACATTGTGCAAGCAAAGCTGCTCTTATCTGGCATGGGGTAGCATATTAAAAGGAAGATTCAGATTACCTTTTGCTTTCTCTTCCCCTCCCCCTTCTCCATCTTAGCTATTTGTATGCAGTGTCTCAAGGTACTAGGTAATGCACACCTGGAGCTTGCAACGTTCTGGAGATAGTTACTCAAATCCCAGAAGCACCAGTCAGGCTGGGAATGGTAGCCTGGTATCCATGGTGAGTTTTCCTATCTCACAGTGCCAGGTGTATGCATGTGCGTTATTTCTTGGAAAGGCTGTCCTCAGGGGGGAAAATGAGAAACCAGAAGAGAGGTAATTAGGAGCTACCTTCACAACTGAGCCAACTCATCAGGGATGGATATTGGAAGGACAGCACTGGAAGCAGGTGACATGTGCAGAGGTTTCATACAGCCTGCCAGCCACAGTGTTGTTTTTGTTTTCTTTTTCTCCATTCTGTGGGCACTGGCGTCGAGGGGAAGAAATATAAGAGTAGAAAACATAGGCTGGGAAAGAATACTGAAAAGCTGAATTTGAGTCCCTCAGTGCTAGTTCTTCACTAACTTGGAATGAGATCCATATTTGGATCAAAAGATTTGTTCAGAGAGGAAGTGTTCCCTGTTATTTTTTTTGTCATCTCAGCATGGCAGGGAGCTGCTGAAAAGGACATTCTCTGTGTGCTACTAACATGCATTTAGTTATTAAAACAAGCCCTTTCCTGCTAAGCTCTGTGCACACATTATATATTTCCATAATAGCTTATGCAGTGACCTCAAAGTGTGGCTGGAACACAGACCTACTCTGTTCGAGGAATGAAAGAAGCTGCCGTTTCACATATGGAAGTTAGAATCAGAGCCTCTCGAATGATGCCTAAACCTTACAGCCTTCTGTAACCATGACAGAAGGACGGTGGTACACTAAGCTCACAGCAAAAATTAGGTGAATATGGTTCATAATCTTATTTTAAATGGATTTATGGAGTGGGGAGGGAAATCATCCTTCTGTTCAGTGCTTCATAGCATGGTCTGGAAAGAGTATTGGCGAACAGCTGTATCAAACCCTTGTCATTGAAAGCTCTCAGGCTGAAAACAGACTTGTTCTTGTAAGCTGCTGAGCACTAACTCTCAGGAAGTGGTTGGCACTTCACAGGATCAAGTCCAAAGTGCAGACAGACACTTAGCTCAAAATGGGCAGGAATGTGCCTGTTTTAATCAAGTCTACGTGACAAGAATCCTTGCTTGGTGATGGGGGGTGGAAACCTAAGTGGGCAGTTCCCTGCTACGGGCCCACAAGGACTCCAGCCACCACTGCTGCAGGAGCAGTAGTGGCTGGAAGCCTGGGCCCTTTAAATTGCTGCTGGAGCATAGTGCAGTGTGCTGTGAATGGCTCTGAGGGCTGCCAGAGTGGGAGTGGTGTGGCATGCTCCAGGTGGTGCAGCCTCATCTCTTCCTCCCAAGGGCCCCTTCTCTTCTGGGAGCATGGAGCCGCCCCCTCCACCTTGCCCAGAGTCTATCTTACCCTAAGTAAGTGGGACCTGGATCCTCAGTGGGTTTCAATGGAAGTTAGGAGCCTAATTACTTGTGAGAATCTGGGCCTAGGAGTTTTGTTACTCTTGTCAACCAGAGCAGGATAGTGGCTACATTTCCCAAGAGTTGGACTTCTTTTACAGGTGCAATTGGCAATCTGGTGAGCCTGCAAATCAGACATGCAGATAAAATTGGAAAGATGAGAGTACAATTGCAGTCTGTTCTGCCAGTGAAGTGTCACCCAGCTGAAACACACAACCTTGAGGCTGATGAGAAACACATCACATATAAGCAGAGATGTGCAAAACTTTCTGTGCAAGCTGAAGCTCAGAACCAGTAAGCAGACCTGAGCAGAATTACAGTTTGGGGTCAAAGGTGTGCAGAAATGAGTGGTTTCAGCCTCTCTCTCCTCTGAATTGGCAGAACCTCAATCTCAAAGCGAAGTTCAGTGACATGATCTCACAAGCATCCAACACCTGTAGGGTGGTATCATATGCTGTGAACTGAAACAGTGCTTTAGTTAGAGGAAAATCTCGGTTCAGAGTTTCACTGCCAAATATACCAACTGATGTCCACTCTTCTTGCATTTCAGTCTCTGCCAGACACATTTGTTAAGAAGGATGCTTGTGATAGGATCTGCAGTTCTGCACCATATGACTAACAAAGTTGTCCACAATGGGGGCCATTTTCTAATAAACCCATCTTGCAAAGCAAGTAGATCTCATGTTTAGCAGTGTTGGGCAGAGCCTCAGGAGATGAACATATGCTTATGTGGCTTCTAAAAGCATTGCCATATTTGGAAACTTGTCTGAACTTGGTCTAATCCTTCTCCTTCCCCTTTCTAAGCATTCATGCTTCTTCCTACCTTCTTCCTATCATATGCTTCTTGTTTGCCCTAACTGATCCTTTTCTTTTCCTTAATTCACTTTTTCAGACCACCGAGCCCTCAGCTCTCTTTTCCTTTTCCTCTTCCTCAGTTCCCTCTCCCTTACCAGCCATAGGCACCATCACTGATGCATTTTTCTGTTTCCTTGACTCCCCAGCAGTCCTTTGTGTTTGATAATTCATGGGGGAGGCCAGGCTCATATTTGGCATTCTCTGCTGGGGTCTGACTGGTTTCTTTCAACCTCTAGTGTACTATGAGACTTCATCCACCAGGAGACTATATGGGGAAGTGCTGAATTTGAAGATAGCAGATAACCTCCTTGCAGAAAGCAATGGACTTGGTGAGGTCCCACAAATGATGTCAGCCATTTGGACACCGGGAAAAGGGATGGTGTGACATACCCAGGTGCGATCTACACTAATGAGCAGCTTTTTCACTCTGTTCTGCAGTAGTGGATGCTTTATAATGCATTGCTGAAAGAGTTCCCATCTGGGAAGCTCACAAGGAGTCTGCCAGCATGCAAGCAATACCCTGAGTGTTTGTGTGTGACTGTACCGTGCCGGCCACACTCGGGGTACGTTCCAGCCTTGGTTATACGGCAGAGTGACCCCCAACCTACTTCCAGCCTTAGATTTTTCCCTCGGGGCCGGCCCACAACATTTTGGCACCTCAGGCGGGGAGCTCAAATGTCACCCCCATACCCGCTCGCTTGGGTCAAAACTTTGAAAGATCTCAATTCTGCCTTCTTCCTGTTCTACTCTACCACCATCTCTGTGTATCTAGAGCAGAGAGAATACATATGCACCAGCAGCAGACACAATTTTCTACACTCTGTCCTAGTGGCGCCCCCCCACTGTCTGGCACCTGAGGCGGCCACCTCAGTTCTCCTCATGGTAAGGCCAGCCCTGGCCCAGCTCTTTCCTGGACACTACAAGTTTACATAAAGTGTGTCTCTTCTCTTTATAGTCTGATCCCCATCTTACAAACATTTCCATCTCAGTACCAGGAAACAAAACGTATATGGGGAAGGATGTTCCCTGCTGCTTTTTTCTTACTTCTTTATACTTCCTTTGTTTCCTTTCCTTCTTGATGACTCTGTTTACCCCTTATATAAAAATTAAGCAGAATACATGTCCCCTTGTTTGAGCCAGACCTGTTTGCCAACCTCAGTTTGGAATATGCATTAATAATATCTTACAAGGAAATCGTACAACTTTATATACCGTGTTGTCATACGCATTTGAGCAAGACAATGACTAGCAAACTGAGTTTTCAAATAACCTTACAAGTCACGCCTTGTACAAAAATTATTATAATAATGTGTAGACTAGAGTATACACAGGGGTATATTCAGTCACAGAGGGATACTTTTTAAAACTCTCTTGAATTTACAGAAGTATCGATTTGTTTTTTTCCCCCAACTAGCATTCCTAACAGTCAGACCAAAGAGCTTTCCCAATCATTTATACTTTCTGAGTAAGATTTCTGAGACCCTTTTAGTGTTAGACACAGACACAGATTACAAGTTCATGATTCCTAAGTCTTTGAACACTTCAGAAGTTTGAGATTCATTTAGGGATGAAAAAGAGAAGACAGATCAAATTTAAAATGTACCATCATTTAAAAAAAATGTTCTAATGGTTTTGAAACCTCCGAATCTGTTGCATTTTCCCATTCTTACCTTTGCATCTTGAGATGAACATGTTATTGCTGTGATCTCCCTCTCTGTTTTGCCAGTAGAATTGACAATTTTTTGCATGGCCCTCACCAGGCAATGAGACATGAAATCAAATTACAATGTCTGTCATCATCATCATCTGCTGCGGTTCTTCTGTTTTTGGTGAAACAGACTCACTTACTGAGTCTGCCTGCCAAGCACTGGGACACCAGAGATAACTCAAAATTGAAGTCTTTTGCCTTTCCCAATATTCTTAAAGAATTACAATATGGCTTCTTATTTCCTGGTTGCTCTTATTAAGTGTTGCAGTGAAAATTTTAATACTTTGATACTTTATTTTTAATTCTATTTTTCATATTAATATCCCCTTTCCATGGTACATTCTTTGCTCTCTAACATGAGATGACTGCTTGTTTCCTGGAACTTGCATGTCCCACACGCTCCTTCCTCATGCTTATTACAAATTGCTGTTTAAGCCACAATAACCAGTTACATTTCTAAATATACCCACTTCGCTCTTGCTTTAGAGTATATCTGCATTATTGACTCTACTCCCAGTGATCTCTGAGAAGCCATTTTATGGTAAACCATGGGAGCTGAGCTCTGCTGTGGGTTGTCAGGAATGCGAGGAGTAGCAGCTCTCTATGGCCTTCATCTATAATTGGATGGTAGGCATCTGTGACTGAGACAGTGCTGCTTGTATCAGTGTAAATTGTGGTTCGGACAGGGGAAGATTTCATAGGTTCAGGGTGGCCAGAGCAGGCGGGGGAGAAGCACTAGAGAAGTAGTACAAAGCAACCAACCCTGTAAAAGGATATTCATGTCCACCTTCACAACTGTTTGTAACCTCTTCCCAGAAGAGAAGCTTTCTGGGTGACTTTAAAGTTGCCCTGCAGTTGCTTCCCATAGATGATGCACAGGAGGGTATGATTTGCCCCTAAATTTGTAAGCTGCATGAGACATGGAAGCACAGTTAGAAACACTACCTAGCTATCTCATCTCTTTTAAACATCTTAGATATCATGAGAACATGGTCAGGAGTGGATCCTATACAATATATTTTAAGACACAGTACAAATCAATAGTGTAATTGTTTTGTTGCTTAGGGGCCAGGAGCTTTTGTTAATTAAGAAAACAACTAAACTACAAAGACTTCATGTCATTAAGAAAAATAATGAGGAGTCCTGTGGCACCTTAGACAAACAGATTTATTTAGACATAAGCTTTCATGGGCAAAGACCCACTTTGTAAGATGCATAAATGAGACTTTGCTTATGAAAGCTTATGCCCAAGTAAATCTGTTAGCCTTTAATGTGCCACAGGATTCCTTGTTGTGTTTGCAGATACAGATTAATATGGTACCCCTCTGATGCATCTCGTTGGGAAGTTGCCTTTAGTTTGCAGATACCTTGTTTGCAAAGTCTGGATGCTCAGAAAGCCAAGCAGGCTTAGTAGGGATGCCCTTTCATCTTCTCCATTCCATACATAGTCACAAAGGCAGCTCACATAGCTATCTTGAGGATAAAGTTTGCAAGCAAATTGGAAAGTGTTTTAGGTCAGCTATGAAATATGACATTAACAGCTGAGGCTGCCAGTGCTCTAGTTATATTTCATTCAAAAGTTAGTGATGGATACTTTCTATAATTTGTGATAATATTGTTAATGCTAAATTTCAAAATGTGAATAAAATGTTCACTAGCACATTCCTAAAGCTGAAAATTAAGGGAAAAGTCCACTTAAAGTCCATCCCCAAATGAGAGAAGATCTCATCATGACAATAAAACACTCAGACATTGAGCAAAGTAATTAAGCCAAGCTAATTAAATTACAATTAGCAATTATTTTAATTTCATTTTTAATGCACTGATTGAGCCTTATATAGTAATGATGAAGCTTTCTGACCATTAATCGTGTTGGGTTAGCATGGACATCAAGTGTGGGGTCACTGTTTTGTGATGCAGTTAGTTTTAAATATTAAATAATTCATTTTACATCCCTCTTGCAAATCTGTCGTGCAGATTCCTCAGCCTTTTGGGGAAATTAATATGTTTCATGTTTCTTTGTGTTGAATGAATTTACAAATCATAATATGCTCAGTGTGCAGTAACTTGAAAGGATATTGCCTTGGTTGGTGAACTGAATTTTGTACACAGTTGGAGAGTTTTACTGTGCCAGCACCATGGAAGTGCTAGTTGCAAAAAAAGAAACAGCATCATTCATGACAGTAACAAACAGCCTTTCCTCCTTTATCAGAAAAATCTGTCCTGTGATAATGATTCTTTTAGAATTTTCTTATCCTTAAAAGAGTAGGCTATGTTGTGAATTGGGTCTTTGGTATTAGCTGAAACTCCCAGGAGGAGTCTAATGTCAGAACAAGAATCAGTGTTTGTGTGAGTCTGTACCAGCTAAATTCTAAGCCCAGGGAGATTTCACTCTATGTACAGTAAATTTGTAGGCTTTTGCTTTGCGGTTACATGATGTGTGATAATTGTGTAAAATTTAAAGGGCCCTACTAGATGGGGCACTAGGAAGTCCTTGTTATTTAATGCAACTCAGTGGGTCTGACTTACCCATATATTGCTACAGCTTTAAGCTACTGTAATGGCATTGGTTTCAGTGGAGTCACACCAGTGCAAAATGGGAAAATTGGAGTAAGACTGTGGTGAATGAAATGCAATATATAATAATACCCATGTCAAGGCTGTTTCCCACTGTGGCACTCTGGGCATATCTAGACTACATCCCTCTTTCAAAAGAGGGATGTAAATTAGACAGACCGAAATTGCAGATGAAGCCAGGATTTGAATTTCCCACGCAACATTTGCATAATGGCGGCCACACGTGCTTTCGAAAAAGGGCTTTTCGAAAGTGAAAGTGCCGTCTAGACGCGGTTCTTTTGGGGGGGAAGGGAGGAAACCCTTTTTCGAAAGATCCTATACTCCTCAAAAAGGCTATGTCTAGACTACAGAGGTTTTTTTTTTTAAAAAAAGTGGTCTTTTTCGAAGTTAAAGGAAGAACACTCTTCCTTCAACTTCCTTTACTCCTCATGAAATGAGGGTTATAGGAGTCAGAGTAAGAAGTCCTCCATCTTGACAATATTTCAAAATAATGTCTTGCTGTGTAGATACACATTTTGTTGTTCCAAAATAATGCTGCTGTGTAGACATACCTTCTGATAGCTGACTTCTCAGTCTTAGGCATGCATACACAGACCTCCTATTACCAGCCAGGACACAAGAATCAAATCATTGCCTTAAAGGTGATTTTTATTAACAAACCAAAAAGATATACTTGATAAAGCATACTTGGCTGCTAGGTGTTAGAGCAACTGAGAGAAGAACAGATTAAAACACAGAGAAATTGTCTCTCTGGGACACAGCTTAAAATACAGTGTCTGGGGAGGCACATGGACTTAGCACAGAGAAGTTTAACTAAATAACAATATAAAGAAAACAACAGGCAGGTATATCTTCCCATTCAAATCCCATCACCTTCTCCCATTGGGTCTCCTGGCTCTCTGCCAACATCCTGTAGCTACCTAAGTAGCTTTAGTTATCAAATGCTGGCCAGCACTCCCATCCATCACAACCTAACAGTAGCTCTCAAAACTGAGGTGAAGTGACTGGCACAGGGTCATCCAAAGCCAGGAATAGAACCCACATTTCCTGATCCTTAGTCTAGGCACCAACCCATTAGGCCACTCTTCTCTATAACTTTTCCGCAACAGTAGTAATTCTTTCTTACCACTGGAAAGGGCCCCCAAAATCAGGGGGCACAAATACAAAGCAGAAGAATCTTGGAGAATCTTTCTCTAGACAACTAGTTCAGCTCCACACTACACACTTTTGCTGGTATAATAAATGTCTGTTCTTTTAAGATATTTAAGAATTGGCAAAAAAGTGTTCTGACCAGTATAGCTTAGTTTGTTTGGGGGAATTGGTCTGAGCTGTGTCTCCACTGGGAAGGTTTTCTGGTATAGCTATAGCAGCAAATCCTTTCTAGTGTAAACTAGGCCTTAAACTATGATTCTAGTTCTTTTATTCTCCCCACTGTGTCCCTTAAGTGCTTTGCACTCTGAGCCCTGCCTCTTACATGCTTTTCAGTGCAAGTATCCAAATAAATCTCGGTAGGCTTCTCTTTCATGCATTGTGAAATGTTCTCATTACCAGTGACATGGTGAACTCCTCCAGTGCTGCCAGCTTAGGTCCCAATCATGCAAATGTTCACACATGAGCTTACCTTTAAAGATATGAGTAGGCCCATTGAGTTGAGTAGAACTGGTTATGTGCTTAAACTTAAGTTGGTGTATAAGTGTTTGCAGACCTTAAAAAACACTGCCTAGGAACTGTAAGTCCCCATGCAAGTAACAACCCCACATAGAAAAGTATCAGAGTATGCTCAACCTTAAGATTGCTGACCCAGCCCTCAAGAAAAAAAATCAATCCTTCTGCCATTGACACCATTTGTTACTTATGATCTGGCTATCTCTTCTCCCTAGCGACCTATCTCTTCTCCCTGCTCAACAATGATGGCTTTGAATAAAAACGAGAAGCCTGTGTTATAATAATAAAGTCTCATAAAAGTCATTTCAAGAAGTTA
Source organism: Apalone spinifera (assembly GCA_030068395.1). Taxonomy (NCBI): domain Eukaryota; kingdom Metazoa; phylum Chordata; order Testudines; family Trionychidae; genus Apalone; species Apalone spinifera. The sequence continues at coordinate 56,191,762 of CM057846.1, read as the reverse complement.
GGGTGAGGACTAGCTGTGATTACATTATAGGCTACTTTTCTGTAAAGTAAATTAGTTACATGCTGTGCATTAGCATCAGGCAAAGGGCTTTTGTCACTGGAGGAAATCTCTTTAAAGGTTTGATTCAGAGACCAGAGCAAATCCCTAACATTGGTAAAGTAGCTGTAATTCCTGATCTCTCACGCATGGCTGATTTCCACAGGAGCAAACCTTTTGTGATCCAGGCTTTAGTGACAACCGGCTGCAGCTACAGTAATTAGATGGTTTAAAACTACCATCTCATATAGATCTACTTTGATTGCTTTCTCTCTTCCTTTTCTTATTGGGTAGGGGGAAGGTTTAAAGACATTGACACTTTATTAGATGTTTTGTCAAACAGTATTGTGTTTCCCCAGCTACCTGTTGGGGAACAGATCACTTAAAACCAATCCAAATATATAATATTTATTGGCATTGAAACTAATTGAATTAATGAAATAATGTTCTTAGGCTTTTAAACTGGATCCACGTAATTGTAGGTTGCAAAGTATAATACTAGCTCATGCAGAGATACCATTTTGTGCTATTCTGTTATCAAGTTCAGGTTAATCATTGGGTTTCATAGAATTGGAGGACTGCTGTGAGAAAAAGGCATGAACAATCAACTGGGGGTAGAACAGCTTTGTTGGACTATCAGGTAGCTACTAGATTTGCCTTCAGCCACTATAGAAAAGGGGCAATCACTGGAGCTGGTGGAAAGAATATTGAACTGCAGACATGGGATGATTCTGTTAAAATAGAAGACTGAATATTTCATCTTCATAGCCTAACTGATCACAGACTACATCCAGAATGTGTCATTGCCCTTTGTCAAGTGGTAGCACGTCTGGGGGTCTTGCAGGTTGGAGTCCCATTTGGAACAAAAAGTAATGATGAAGAATCAGATATGTGCATAGTATAATTTGTTTATAAAATGCACCTAAGTCCTGCTTTCTGTCTCTCTCACATTTCAAAGCTTAACAAAACAGTGTTCTCATCCTGCCCCCAGTCCCTGAGCTTTTCACCTGGGAAACCCCTCTAGCTCAAACCGTTTTCTCTGGAATTCTACATGGGCTTCAAAGATATACTTGGACCCCTTTGTACAACTGCAGACAAACCTCAGAGCATTACCAGCAAGACAAAGGAGAGTGCTTTGGCCCACACTGTCACCTTCAGGATGGTCATTTATGCCTAAATGATGCCCAATGTGCAAACCATTTTGGCATAACAATATTAATGGATAAATAGCAGCATAGAGCAAGGCATGCATGTTACATGGGATGCCTAAGTGCTTTTGGTACATTGCAAAGTTCAAAGGGGAAAATTAATATTCCCCACAGAAGAGGGACAGTAGACAGTGTAACAGCACTACTTGAAGGGTAATAATATTTTTGTTGTTTTAAAAATAAAGAAATCAAATGTTTTAGAAATGTGTATTTAATTAACAACAATTCAAATGTATTTCAGTTATATATGCCCATCTCCCCAATATCACAGTAGGAGGAAGTTTTTGAAGTGGGTAATTTAAAATCCTTACTCTATTTTCAATTATCTGATATCAGTTTCCATGGAAACAGAAGCAGGAAGCAGAAGCCAAACACAGGAAGCTGAATCAGTGCCCCTGTTAATTTCAGCTGTCCATGCATGCTTTTGGCTTCCACTTCTGAAGTGTTGAACTCAGTATTTTCTACTGACTTTCTTGCTATAAAACAGTAAGGAAGAAAAACATGAGAGAGAATCAGGAATTATTGGTAAGAAAGAAACCTGTGATACATGTTTGGTTCACCTAATTGAAAATTTAGGAGCTGTATTAAAAACAATGACTTCAAAGCAGTTATATAACTTATTAATGCAATAAAGACTGTTTCAGTTCTGCAGAGACAAATTCAGCATATATTTAATGGAATTACTACACTTAATGCTATGAATTGGGGGATAAATATGCTCTTGAGTACATCAGTGTAAATCCAGAATAACTCTATGGAAGTCAGTGGCCTTACTATGGGATGATAAAGCAGAATCTGATCCCAGTGTGAGCGGTTGCAAAACTTGGGGTATATTTCTGTGGCTATGGATGCAAACATTAGAAAAGTGAATGGGTCTGATTTTCAGTATGTGAAAACTTTGGAAGGCAACAGCGGTGTGTGTCTTTTTGTAGGCATAGACCAGTGGTTTGAAATAATAAAATAAAGCCTCTGAGTGGATTCTGCCCATAATTTGGGCCACGGTTAAATCTTTTTCCAGGTTTCAAAGGTGTCAGTCAAAATTGTTGAGTATCTCTTCACTCTGACTTTGGCCCAAGGCCAGAAGTAGAAAATATACCTTTCCCTCCCCTGTTCCAAGTATTCTTGTGGTAATGTTTCCAACACAGTGAAAACCAGAAAATATTAATTCAATAGGTTATGTTTCTCTAAAACTCTGAACCAAATAGCCAGGCCTACTGTGGTTCACCTATTATTTATTTTTTCACTGCTCACTGGCTTCCATCTTGTATAACAGGTACTTTGCTGGTACAGTACAGCTCATTGTAATGTAACAAAAGACTGCCTTGCAGAGAGAGACTTGTAAAAGGTTTTTTCCTTGTTTTTGACTGTAAAATATTCAAATAACCCATTTTCCGGTGTTGCTTCCTAATATGGAAAATAGCAAAGAAACAAAATTAGAGAGCGCCCAGTTCTGTTGTAAAGATAGTTGATTCTAAGTGGTGGGACAAGGTGGAATAAAGGAATAACAGTCCCTTCACATCAGTCCTACCTCCTGCCACCCTTCAAACACATTCCCTTAGAACACTACCAGCTGTTGCCACTTGAACAGCACTTATTCTACTTTCCCTGCCTGCTATGTCCTGGAGATAGCACCTTCATTTACATACCGCATTTTAATTGGCTAGTGAGTGGAAGAGGGGTGAATGAGCTGTCAGTCAGAATATCCCCCTAGCAAGCATTATGGGAACAACCCCCTAAATACACAGAACTTAACTTTTTTTTTGTCTTATAAAGGAAATTGTAATCCTAGGAAGTCTGAGTGGGTTCAGGCTTTCCACCAAAAAGCCCCGTGATCCCCATTTAAATATTGTATTGGCTACAATAGAAAGAACATGTTGGTTTTTAAGATGGATTGACCATTTGAAGCTTTTGGTAAAGCCCAGTTAATTATCTAATTTTATATTGCTTGATAGATTGGGCTAGGGCTGTTTCAGGTGCACAGAGTAAAAAGATCAGGTGTGAATAGTGAGGGGAAGGTGGACTACAGCTGGAGTACAGAGAGACCAGATGGCTTGCAAGGAAGGGAGTTAGAAACTCAGGGAATTCTAATGACTAGAAGCCCTTAAAGTGTCTTGGGATGCAGACAAGCTAGGACTCCTGGGAAGTTAGCAATTAGCATCTATTCTTTCTTGCATATAATTCTTTATTCTACAGTATGGTAGAGTCATATAATCTAGAGCATGTGTATGAAATTAAACTGTAACAAAAATGGCCCAAGTTGTCATATTTTTGTGAAATCTATGATGATTAAAATCAGATCAAAGTAGGGTATAGACCACTGTTTCCTGGGTTCCATATGTCCAGTACTATCCTATGTAAATTCATAAATGAGTTAGCTCTGTCTGTGTTTAAAGAGATAAATGGACAAGTACCATACAAAGCAGAAAATGCAGTTTGGCTTGCTCATAGAAAAAGAGGGCCTATTCTCCACTGTATTGCAGCTCCTGTGTTCATTCTGATCTGGTAGTGTTTTATCTTCTCTTTGCACTCATTTAAATGGCTATACATGGAGCAGTGCAATGGAGATTCAAGTCTGGAAGATAACTACACTTGATTTATGTCTGCACTTCAAACTGGGGGTATGTTACTCATTGGACTAATGTGCTAAAAATAGTATAGCCACTGCATTAGTGGCAAGACAGGCTAGGTACCCATACAAGACTATAAGCATCTATTTGGGGGCAACTAGCATTTCCTGGTGGCATTTTGCTGCCACAGCTGCACTCTATTTTTAGTGTACTAGCTTGATGAAAGCTAACACGTGTGTATATCCTCAAGCTGAGAATGCCATCCCCCCACAACTAGAAGTGTAGACATGCCCTTAATTCTACAGCAGGTTAAAAAAACATCAGTGGGACTTGGTTCTGTATTGAGTTTAGTTGCAGATCAATCCTAAGCTTCTGGATAGATGGTGTCAGGTTATGAAAAGATTTATACATGAATGGGGACTTGACCCTGCATACACTCAAAAGTGGTCATATAGACTTAGTGAAATCACTATTGCATACACTGCACTAAGAACCAAGTCCCAACAGAATCCAACCTTTAGACTTCCAGCTTGGGAACAGGGATCAATACCCGATGCTTAACAAAGACTATAGTTCTGGTGTAGTTTGTTAGTAGCCAAACAGTTACAACATAATTTAACTTTATAGAGTATAACCCTAGCATAGAACAGTTCATATTGAGTCTTATTTTGCATAGCTTAAAAACAGGAGCATGATATGTTCAGGTCCCATTAGGCACTCCAATTGATTCCTTTACGTGTTCTGGTGTTATCTCTCATGCATTCCACAATATGATCATGTGGACATTGGTTGAAAAGAAGTTCCATCACTTGAATTCTGTTTCTGAAGTTGCAAATAGCTGTGTCTCAGTCCCCATTTATGGAAGTGGTAGGCACATCTGCCATGGGAGGTATGGAGGCGGTTCAACATGGACCACATTTTTATGGGAGAGGAAATGATACCTATTGAATGCTGTGTTTTCATTTTTAACAGTGGCTGCAACTGCTTTGTTCTGTTAGATTGAAGAACAGGAATGCTTTGTGAATGGTGAAGCTCCCAAACAGGAGAGTGACTTGATTTCAAACTGAAGAGCAAGTACCTGTCAATACCAGGGGCTGTAGCAGGTTAATTGGGTATCCTGACCCAGAAGAAACTCAAAAGATAGAGCAGGTCAGTCCTTTCATCTGATTGCATGAAAAAATTATGTTTTCATTGAACTGAGTTCAGTTTAATCAGAACTCTGAGCCACTGACTTACTCAGGGAGTCTCCCTTTCTTAGGATGCAAGGGGAGAGCTAAAAAAACCCTGAGAATAAAAAAAAGGTAACTTTTTTTTTAAAGTGAATTAAGCGCAATTACATGCACCAGATTTACAGCACAGGAAACTGAACTTGTCTGTTCATCTACACAACAAGTATAGCTATTGGCTACAGCCAACTGAGCACCATGAATAGGGATAACTTTGAAAAGGATCCCAAACTAGGTCTTGCAGGGGGAGAAATCAAAATGTTGTTTCTCTTCTCTGAGGCTACCTTTCTTCTGGTGCCAGATATCCATCCAGCTCAGGGAATGCATAGGAAAAGAGGGTGAGGGAAGAAGCTGTACAAAGTGGCATGGTCTTCCTCAAAACTGGAGCTGATTCATAGGTAAATAAGAAAAACAAGCACTCCATTGAGTAGACCCAAACTATGGTCTCTAGCAGCAAAAGACTGTAGGAAAGATGATGTCATCAAAACGGCTATGTTGAGACCTACTACCTAGGCAGAACCCAGAATGGTCCAAACACAGCTCCATGCAATGGAGGAGAAGAAGCATCTGTCCTTCAAAGATAGAGTGCTAAATCCTCCACAAAGGCAGGAGCAATGTTCTGCCATGTGGCATCAAACACTAGCAGTGTTCTGCCATCTGGCATAAAGAACATATGAATGGCCATACTGGGTCAGACCAAAAGTCCATCTAGCCCAGTATCCTTTCTTCCAACAGTGGCCAGTGCCAGTTGCCCCAGAGGGAGTGAACAGAACAGGGAATCTTCAAGTGATCCCTCTCCTGTTATCCATTTCCAGCCTCTGACAAACAGCAGGTCTACAGTGTATGTAGAGTGATGTATGTAGAGTGAGCCAGTCCTTAATTATAAAGATTGGGCCAGATCCTCAGTGATGAAAATCAACATGGTTCCATGTACCACTTTACTGCTTTGACTTTACCTATATGATATTACATCAGCAGGAGATCTTGTAGCACTCTTACATGTTTAGGAGGGAATAACTGTTCTTAAGATGATGGAAAGGAATGCACCATTTTAGCTGCATTACTTTGGTTTATGTTTGTGGTTCTATTTCAGTTTAATCTTCAAAGTGTGACTTAGTTTATAGAGAAGAATGTCTCCAAAGAATAATCCAGTTTGCTTAAATATACGGATGCTCCCACAATAACAGGTTTTGCTTATCAGCTATACTTTTTACAAGGTTACTTTTAGTTTGGTAAAGGTGAATCTCATAAAGGGTATGTATTTTACATTTCAACAAGGAAATGTGCATTGTTGCATATAAACCAGACCCTATTGCTTACAAGTAGAATTCCCATAACATTGTTTTCATTTTTTCTTGAATACTGGATACAATTTGCTCTGTGACTCCTTTGTTGCTTTGTGGTGAATGAGGCTTTACTCAGCCAATGTAATTTATCAGCGCACTCTGCCCCACCAATACCACTGTTAATTATTAAAATAGTTATTAAAATAGTCACTTTGGTCCAGATTTTTAAAGGTGTTTAGGTGCCTCATTCCCATTTAAATCAATAAGAATGAGATGTCTAAATAGCTTTAAACATCTGTCTCTTTATCTGTAGACAGGCAGATATCATCAGAGGTTTGGAGGAACATACATTTTTTTTCCCCTACTGATTTGTCCCATTGCTAGCTTTAAAGCTAGCAGACATGCACATTGATAACTGATGTTTAGAGCCTGAATCCTCTCCTAGCAAGTCCCTCTCGGAGCAGATTCCTGTTCCAAAATGGACACCACCCTGAACTGAGCAAACTGGGTCGTGCTGATGACTAAATTCCAGCACTTGTATAAAGATGGCAGAATCTCACAAAGGGAGGGAAGTGAGGAGGAGGAGGAGGACTGGGTGATTTTATTTCACATCATGACATGTAAGTGCTAGAATACCAAAGAGCTTGTTACAGCACAGAAAATCCCCCCCCCCCCCCCCCCCCCCCCCCGCCACCTCCACTAGCAACTGCATTTGCACTCCAGTGCTAGTCTGCTGCAGAGCCTATCAAGCAGATTGCTAACAAAAAAGGTTACTCAGAAGGTTTCTTGAATAAGCTCAAAGGTAACAAACACCAACTGAGCAGATGTCATGAGACTGCGCTACTCTTTGGAAAACGGACGAGATAGTGTGGTTTCTTATTAACCTAACTACAATACTTAAAGTTCTTTAAAATTAAAGTTTGCAGATGTCACCTGCATCAGAGATGCTAATAGAATGAATGCCGGGAAGCCCACTAGTTCTGGAAATGCTTTTAAAAAGCAGCTACCACTGATTGTACTGGCATAAACAAATAAAACACTAATTTATGTATTCCTGCAGCTGCATCTCTAGCCAGATCAGAAGCAGGAGTCAGGACCAATTCACAGTTGACTAATGTTACCTCATTCTTTGCAAATTCTGGCGTTTAGCTATAATTAAGATTTATTGTTCACCAACTTGCAGGTCAGAGCAGGCATCACACTATGGATAACTTTTTGTGTTAGTAAAATGCCTGTTAGGAGGAATCTTCAAACCTTCCAAGCAGAACCTGACAGAAATAAATAACTAGCTCCTCTTTGTTTCAGATCTGACTACTCCTTTTTTCTTTTTTTTTTTCTTTTTTTTAACAGGATAGCAAAAGGTTCAGTGTAATGAAGTTCTGGACTAGACGAAGGAGACTAGGCAAGCCTAGTCTTTGACCTCTAGCCAAATATAATATATTTTCCCTAACTACCTTGGCTATCTGGATTAGTCACTGGCATTCAGGTTTGGTTAAAATATTCTCTAACCCCATCCCATTGTTCGCAGCTAGCTCTGCCTATTCTTCGGTAAACCAAGTGGAACATTTATCTGTCCCCGCTCCTGCCATTCCGCCAAGCTCCTGCCTGCATTGCCAGCTTTCTGCTTGTGAAGCTGTGGATGCTGCTCTTTTCCCCCATCACCCATATTTAAAGTCCTTAGACATGTATCTAGGTGGGTGCTCTTCCTGACCTAATGTGCTTGTCTGGAAGTATGGATCAGGGAACAAGAATATATCGAAGTAGCCATGTCCTAACTCTTCCCTTTCCTTGACTGTGACCCTAATCCAGGAAAGCACCTAAGCAGCTTTCATTATGTCAAATACATTTTTAAAGCCAAGCCCAGTGAGAAAAGAAGAACACGCTGCACCCCTGCTGCTAGGGGAAGGAGACATATAATACTCTATCCTTTCTCTCTCTCTGCTCATGAAGTGAACACACAAGCAGCTCTACAGTGCCTCAGAAGGAGAGCACATGACACTGCCATTTCCTCCTCTAGGTGGGATAGTGAGACAGAAACATGCCTGCTCCAGGTTGGTGTAAGAGAGAAGGGATACTCAGTCCCTGAATGCATGTAAAGAGGAGGCGGCAGAGGGGAGAAAAAACTGTTCTTTGAAGTCACAAGGCCTGAAGATGTAACATTGAATCTAAATGGCTTGTGAGCCAGATCACCACTCAGTGAAGATCACTCCAGTCCCATTGAAGTCAATGGAGACGCCACAATTTACACTACTTCATGACCAGACCCTGATTGGGCATGAATACTGAATCAGAACTGAAACCCATGTACACCCATTTTTGGAAATTGAGTTGCAGTGTGGTTTTTTTTGTTTGTTTGTACATAGTCAGGCTGCAAGGGAATTGCTGTCTACTATACAAAATCACTTCCTGTTGTGGCACAATAATAGTTTGCATTTGCCTAATACTGTTCACCTGATGATCTCAAAGCACTTTGGATCAGATCCTTAAAGGCATTTGGGTGCCTAATTAGGATCTGGGTCTTTGCTAATGTTAATGATTAAGCTTCTTAATACTTCTAAGGGTCAATTGCATATTATTATCATGATTAAACTGGGGCACAGTGAGAAACTGAGCTTGAATCCCGTGCACTGCATTTTGTGCAAGTTATTTACATTTGTTCATACTGGTATCATTTGGATTCTGTTTAGCATTTGAGACCAGTGTGCATTGGCACACACAACCACTAGCGACAGGCAGTGTAGAAACTGGTTTGTTCAAGGTCACAGCATGAAGCAGAACTCAGTTCTTTTGATTCCTACTCTTCAGCCTTAAAGGTAAGGCTATGGGGCAAAGATACCCCATTGCCCTGTACCTTTTGAAGTCATTTATAGCAGAGCAAGTGGATTGAAACCTCTACCATAGCAGGCTGGTAGCTTTTTACATAGACCTACAGGGTACTGGTGAATCAGGCTCCATGTTCTCAGTTCTGTAATTGCCTCCCCTTCTCCATCTTCTCTCCTCCCTCCAAACCTATACACAACAGTCCAATGTGCTCAGGAAATAAATGGTAAAATGTTAGTTGCAGGTTGGGTGCATAAATACAGTAGTGTCTGGAAGTTTTCTGTCCCAGCATTCCACACAGCACTGGCTGCCACACATCCTGACTCTGACTAATGCTTTCAGTTAGTAACATCTTTTACTGGTCTGCAGCTTCTGGTAATTTCACAAAGAAGGGCTGATAGATACCAGGAGCTTTTCTTTCAGCCTCGGTATAGTCCCCTTATAGTACATGGTCATTCTGAAACTCAGGCATAAGCTGAGACTACATATCAAATACTTTGCTTTTACAGAAAGTTACTTTGTTTCTAAGATCCAAAAAACCTCATCTCAGCTTCAGGTTTTTGAGAGAACAGCTCAGTTGATATTCTTAAAGAGGAGGTTGTATTAAAAAAAAAGTTTGTTCATGAGGGAAGGAAGGGGTGTGATGGTTTTTAACTCAGAACCCCCCTCCCCCCAAAAAAATTTTTTTTTAACACAGGGAAATAGAATAATATACACGAATAACTTGAAAACAATGGTAATATTGAATTAACCTTTTAGAAAAGGATAATCTGTGAATCTGAACATGTCAACTCATCTTTAGAACAGAATGACTGCGGGCTGGTGCTAAAATCAACATGCTTGTTCGGTGGATTTCTTCCACTGGGGATTCATAAGAAGAAGAAGAACAAAAAAAAATCCTATTGTTTCTTTCAATTTTCATAGGATCCAGCTGACCTAGTCAGGGTTAGCCTTTTGTACTGCAGATCCAAGAACTGCAAGCTCAAGGCTTGGCGCTTAGTCATTGGACCAGACAGTCTGTAGGCCTCATGGGACAGTAAAAAGCTTTGGCTTTGCAGAAGGGTGGTTACCTCTGTCACTGAATTTCTGTCTCTTTCGATCCCTTGAAGTTGGCTGCCATCAGAACTTCTCTTTAGCCGGCAGCATACATGCCAAACCCTCTCATTCGTAGGGATTTTAAGTAGAAATATCAAATCCAGGAGGAGCTGGGAATTCCCTAATGTTTGGCTATTTTCAAGGTCTCTGCTTCCCTCAGCTAACAATCTGTTGCGTTCCAGGAGGTTGGTGGAGGGTGGGAGAGGGGTGGCAGCATTCCAACAATCTGTATCTTCCTTAGGGTGAGAGATGCAGGCAGATATCAGAGATTCCCAAAATGCATGAAGTCTCCAAAACCACAAGACTCGTGGTACATAAGGAAGGGAGTGACAAGTATACCAGAAGGTGAAGAAATGGCTGGGAGCAACACTAATGCCACTCCATCTGGAAAGCTGAGTGCTGTTTAGGACGTCTGGAAAGCATTATTTCTGCAAATAGCTCAACCTCTTTCAGCTTAGAGGCAGGGATCCCAGCTTGCTGCCAAACTTAGATTTCCCTGATGGCAGCGTGGTAGGGGATATGGTGAACAAGTGCTTTAATGGCATTAAGCAGAAAAAAATGAATCAGCTTGAGGTACATCAGGCATCTACCCTTCTCCCAGAAGGCAGCCCACAACTTCAAATTGCATTAAGACAGACTTGTGTTTTATATCAATTGGATCTACCCATTTGATGAAAGTTTTATTGGGTGGGTCTGAAGGGGAATTTAGAAATCTCTTAACTGATTGTTCTGAGTGATTTAGCTTTGCGGAGGGACTTGTGGGAAATGTTCAGCTTTGATCCATGTGTGCCCCTGAATTTGTCTTTGTCTGAATAAACCCCAAAACTATAAATGAAACTCATTTGAAACTACTGCTGAAAGCTCCTAGTTTTGTGGTGTTACAAAACCAAAAATGGTTCCAGATTTGCTGTAAACCTGATCCAGATTCAGAAGCTATAGCAGACCCGCAGACTCTATCTGAGCTTCAAATCTATAATAGAACCCCAAACAAGATGAATCTGTGTGCTTTTTTTTAATGACTATTTTGCATGGATCTAGACTTGAGTCTGAGATCTAATAAACCAACTTTACCTAATCACTGTTGTGGGCAGTCCAGGAATATGCTTGTTGTTTGTTCTCCCTCCAATAAAAAGGTGAACTTCAAAAGAAAACATTCAAAATTCATCTAGGCACACTGTCTGTTCTCTAATAAGATATATATTCATGAGGAGTGAGTGATGCTGTTTCATAATGAACAAGTTGCAATGGAGATGATGCATAAGGGTCTTTGTGCAGTGAGGGGTAACCTAGGCTAGTGAGTTAGATGCATAAGTGGCCCTCTTACATCTCAGTGGGCTGCAAGATTGTCATAACCAAGACAACCTCTTGGATAGAGTAGTTGTGCTTATATACCTAGAGTTTGTGGGGTGTGCCGATTGAACTGGAGCAGCACTTTGAATAGATGCAGAAGGAGCCCTTGCTTTAAGTGTGTGTCACTTCTGTAATTCCTGTAGGGAAAAACTATGTGGACAAAATGCAGCAGCATCTGGCAACCCTGTGCATGGGCAACGGTAAACAAAATGTCTTGTGGGCCACACATAGAGCCCTGATGGGCTGCATATAGCCCTCAAGCTACAGGTTGCCCATAATGGTCTTGTGCAGGGGTGGTCAAATTCTGGTCAACAGGCCAGATCCAGTCCACACGGTTAGTCCCTGGCGGGCCCCCACCTCCATGTTTATCTGCACCTCTGCAGGTATGGGAGGGTCATAGCTCTCGTTGGCTGTGAATTGCCATTTGCAGCCAATGCGAGCAGCGGGAAGCGGCATCCCAGTCCTTGCATTGGCTATGAGTGGTGATTTGCAGCCAACCAGAGCTGCAATCCTCTGATACATGTGGAGGCTCAGGTAAAAAAAGCAGCAACGGCCTGCCAGGGACTAACCTTGCAGGCTGCCATTTTTTTATTGCTTACCCCCTGGTTGCGTTTGTGTATTCTCAAGTTGATTTTTAACCAGTTGTTTGATATTTTCCAAGATTATATGAGATGGGCAAGGTACAAAACTAGAATATTTTCCAGAAAATACTGCTTTGTCATTGGAAGTAATATTGTGCTTCTCTAATTTTACATTTCTGTGAAATTCAATAAACTGATTATTTTCTAATATTTTAAACAATGGGAAAATGTAATTTCAAATTTCAAAGCCACATATTACTCAGAGTGGAGACATGTGCACTCATGAATGCATTTATTTTCCTTTGCAAAGGAATATATTTTCAGATATGTAAAGAACTGCACATATCCCAATTTTCAAGTTGTTCCAGGAGATTATCCGTTTATTGTGGCTATTTTATACTCATCTGCATGCACTTGTGACTTTACACATAAATAAACTTGTTAAGGGGTTACTTACAGTTAGGGATGTCACTGGTTAATTAACCAGTTAATCAGTAAGCATCACTCTTACTGGGTGATGCTTACCGGTTACCATTTAACTGCGTGTGAGGGGTGCTCCAGCCCAACCAGGTCACCTGGGCCTGGCTGAGGTGGAGGTGCTCCCCTACCCACTTCAGTGCAACAGACCCAGCCGGTCTAGAGAAGCCTCCACATGCGGCGTGAGCTGAGGGTGCTCAATCCCAGCCAAATCCACTACGCCCAGAGCAGCCTATGGTGGGCCAGACAGGACTGAAATAGCCCCAACCTGTGCCATGGGTGGTGAGCTGCTCCAGCCCAGCTAGGCCCTCTTGCTGCTGGAAAGGGGCTGCTCCAGCCCATAATGTTTAACTGGTTAATTGATTAAATGGGATTTTACACCCCTACTTACAGTACTGAATACGATCTTGTTCCTAAAATGACAATTGCTTTACTTTAACTTTAATGGGATATACTGGGATTTAATGGGATTCCTCACAGTGCATACAGTTAAGCACCCACTAGTGTTTGTGGGGAACAGCGCCTACATGTGAGAGTTTTCAGCTTCCATAATAAAGCCTGAAATAGGTTTTAGATACTGAAGGCAATTTCCTATTGATTCTAGTACATCCCAAAATAATATTTAATAATTTTACTAGAGTGGATGAAAAAGAAGGAAGCCATTTTCTGAAAAAAATTAATGTTTCCATTTTCATTGACCCGCTTTTTTCATTTTCCATGATATTTGTTACTATAATTTTTACTGACATGGTTTCCAAAACATTTTGTTTCTTTGAAAGTAACTTTTATTGAAAATATTGGTTTACCGATAACAGTTCTGAAGACTTTTCAATTAATATTTCTGTAAACACTGTGATAGCAGAATCACACACAATTTCTAGGGGAAAAAAAACTGCTGGCATATTTTTATGAAGTTTTGCTTTTGAAGAGAGAGATTTTTCAAGGAAAAATGTTGCACCAAAAAAATCTGAACTACCTGAAGTTTAAGACACTGCTTAGGGCATACTCCTGAATTCAATTTGAGGCACTGCTCCCACTGAAGTTAGTGAGCATGCTTAATGGTTAAAGACTTCAGGACAGGTGGGTGGAGGAGTTTTGCCTGAGTAAGGACAGCACTGATATATTCTCTGAATTTGTAATCTTCATCTTATAAAGGTACAGATTTCCCTACTTAAATGGTAAAAGCAGACATTTTATTTTCTATAGCCCACAGTCTGCTGCCGCCTATTTGTTCATTTCACCAAAGCAGTGGGCTCTGGGTGTATGTATTCCCCCATTTTCTTTCATCTCTTTTCCTTCTGACCATAGAGATTGCCCCACCTATGTCAGCAAAGAGGATAAACTACCTTCTTTAATACAGTACCAATCCAAGCTTTCCCTCTGCCCTCCCCTCCTCCCCCCAGTCAAACCCATTTCCCCCATTTAGGCTGAGTTAGTCATGTCTGACTTCCTCTATTCACGTTATAGCTACCCTTGTTGCTTTTTGGTTTTTGTTTTGCTTCTTTAGTGTTGTTGTTTTTCAGCCAAAGCTGTCATTTATCATGAGAACAAGAGCAGCCATGTGTTGATTTTTCTGGATTCCTTTTGGACAGTATCCCAGTGCTAATGAAGGCCCTTCCAAAGTGCTAAAGAGCTGGTGCCAAAATCAGTTACAGTGAAAACAATAGGGGAGTGGTGCACAGACAGCAGATCTAGTGTGTGTGTGCGTGCATGCGTGTGTGTTTGTGTGTGGAGGGAGCACACTGAAATGTGATTTTTGTCCCTCTCCCTTAAGGATAATATCTACTGAAAAAATAGACACAAATTCATATTTGCTTATGGTCTGAGGCACATTAGAAATAAAAGTAGGAGAAAAATAAATGTGCACATTCATATATTAAGTTCTATGTAGTTTTGATGACAATACAAAATCTGTATGTATATACCATGGCAAAGATATGATGATAATTCTTCAGGAGTCATTACATCCATAAATGCAATACTTTATACCGTTAATATCTTTAACGGTGATGCATTTCCTTAAAAAGTTGTTTTTCTTTGATTCTTCTGAATGGGCCTCGGTGTGTGTAAACTAGTGGTTCCTTAGCGCTTCTGCCTCCTCATATCCAAGATGCAGGATAGCTCTTACAACATCTACATTCTTTTATCATATATTTGTTTACATGCAGGATGCAAAAGGAAATGGACTTCTCTGAAGTCCACGCAGCTGAGCAAAATTCACAATCAACAGAAACGTTTAGAAGCTATAAAATCTAAATAATCCATCTCCATGATCATATAGAACAGTCATGCAAATGTGAATAAATAAATCACATTAAATAAATATTTGCTTGAACATCTTGGATTCTAGGCTTTTATAAAATTTATTCCTATGGGACAAAAGCAGTCATTTCATTTTCCTATTACTATTCATCTTGTAGGATTTATGCTTTTTATGAATCAAAATACTTGGCTGTTATGCAGCACAATGATTGTGGTTTCACCTAGCTGAGTTTGTAGCCTTGTGCCCCACCTACTGGCTGAGTTTAGAACCACCGCTATCTCAGTCAAGGACCTAACACAGTAGCACTTTAGCTGTTTTTCTGAGCCAAATGGTAGAAATGGAAAAGTCCCATTGTATCAATGAGTCCATCTTGCTGCTTCAGTATAATGTAGTCCTATAACTATACTGCTACTGCTACACAGGATGTAAATGAACTGAACTATGCAAGCATGATACCTGTATCTTTCTCATTTATGTAAAGTTGTAGTTGTCTTTAAGTTCTAAATATTCTGTGAAGCTGTTTTTTACATGCTTGGAATACTGAAAACATTGAGACCCTCCAGGAGGAAAAAAAATCACAAAACAGGATATAGAT
Source organism: Apalone spinifera (assembly GCA_030068395.1). NCBI lineage: Eukaryota > Metazoa > Chordata > Testudines > Trionychidae > Apalone > Apalone spinifera. The sequence goes on along the minus strand of CM057846.1, from coordinate 56,176,258 downwards.
ATATATATATAGAGAGAGAGAGTTTGTGCTTGACATAGTCCCAACCAATTTTGTTGTGTATTTGCAGCATCCATTCTTCTTTATTAAACCCCAAATGATTTAATCAAAATGATGTTTACCCAACAGATCCAGGAAGCAATACTTTCATTACCAGATGCCAATCTTTCTCATGTGCATTTCAGTTTTGAGGAAGCCAGTTTATGTTTAGCAGCAGTTTGAAAAGGTCCCTCTGTGATAAGGACCAGATTAATGTTACTATTTACTTGGAGTTTTGTTCTAAAATATTTGTTGTTTTTTTTTTCATTTCCAATTAAATGAAATTTTTTTATTTTATATATCACAACTGATTCAAACTCTTCTTCAGTAAGAGATTGGAAGTACAGATAGTTTAATTTATATTAATTCTATTTCTGTTTTAGCAAATTAAAAATCAGTCTTTGATTAATTAGATTTACATTGGATTAGGTTAAAAATCTCTAAAATACATTAGCATTATAATTTTACACTTAGTTGTAAAATTCCTTGTTCTGAATAAACTCTCTTTTATGTAAAATTTAAGAGTCCATAGATTTTTAAGGCTAGAAAGATAATTATGATTATCTAGTCTGGCCTTTTGCATAACACAAACCATCAAATTTTACACAGTGATTTCTACGTGTAGCTCAACAAATTATCATTGAGTTAGGCAATATTTTCCAGAATGATAGCCAAGATATATTTAGGGCCCATGTAACTCTGTCATTCTGGAGGCTGGGTTCCCTCATGAACAACTGAATCTTATTAAAACTGCCCCCCCCAAATCAGAATTCCTAGTTCCCCCGTGTAACATCGAACAATTTCAGATGTAATATTTATGTATATAAGTGTTTCAGGAGAGCTCTAATGTATCAGCCATCTCCTCCTCTTTCACTTGCTCATTCAAACATTTCAACAGAGCAACAGATGGTCATTTCGGGCCATTTGCTGTGATTGGAATTGTAGTGCCACAGAGAAGGGCTGCTTTTCTTATTACTGAAAATAAGAGTAACTTTCCCTCCACAAATAAGACTTCCAAACACTGCATCAACACTGGTGGCTAAAAGGGGAAACATACCTACAAGGCAAAAAGTCCACCTATTTGAGGGCATGAGTTGCATATGTAAAATCATTTATTGCTGTATGATCCTCTCCTATTCATTCAGAGGGAATGGGACTTTTGCAATGGCAGGATAGATACTCCTGTATAATTTCCTCTGTACCTTTGGGTCTTAAGGATACCCTTCTTTGTGAGCTTAAAATGGCCTCCAAATTAACTCCTTTTTGAAGCATCTATTATTTACTTGCAAATTTTAACATTTTATTTATTTGGTTTCAAATGTGGTCTAATTTAGTGAGGCATCTAAGTTCCTCGGGAACCATAAAAATAAGAGTGTATGTTACAGAAAAGTCCTGTAGAATGGAATAGAAGTTTTCTGTATAGGGTTTTAACTTCTGTGGAATTTGACAATTCCTTTCCTCTGATAGAATTCTGTAGGAAGCTTTTAGTTTTGTTTTCAGTTCTCTGGCCCTGACACTCCTCATAGCTCTCTTGACTTCAATGGAGCTGTGTCAATTAACACTGGAGCTTTGATTCTGTAGTTTTGTAGAATAATTTCTGAAGAATATTATTGTGTTTCTATAGACGTTATTGGTTTCATTCATATTATATTTTGTAGGACTTTTCCACAACAGCAGGAAAAGTAGGTGCTAGGCTGGAGACAAGCTGTGGGATAGTTAAAAATGATACCTGCTTGGGCAGACTTGGTTTGTATTTTCTAGGGCACTAGTACATAACATTTTATGCTACTAGTTTGACTCTAGGTAGACAAAATGAACAGTTGGCTGTTAAAAATACACAGGCATCTCTATTATAAGTGGATTTGTGTGGTGGTACAAAAGCCTATATAGTATTGGATGCCTAAGTGAGTGTTGCTCTCCCTGTGAATACCCTTGATCAGTGAAACCAGACAAAGTGCTTCTATTTATAGTACCTAGAATTTAAATTCCCGGGGCAAAAGGGATTTTCATGGATGGACCTTGATTGTGGAACTCAGACCCTTGGTCATCTTGCTAGAGCCATCTCTTTTTTTCCCCATTCAGTACACAGTACATATACCCCATCAGTTCAATTGGGCCTTAGTGTGAATGGGGGTGGGACCTGACGGGTGCTTTGCCAAATCATTGAACAAGTGGTTGGGAAGTTTGTTGGAGAGCCGGTGCTCTTTATTGAGGCAATTAGAAATTAATTTGCAGGTTACATTGGTTTATATATAGTTAATTTTGATATTACTTATGAAGGTGTCCATGCTCTGAGGCCCAGCAAAAGGTGCTTGTTTTTATAAATACAATAGAAACAAATGTCTCTCAGCCTTGCTTTGGTTTTGCTAGTGCTTTGGTACACTGGTGATGAGTACTGTAGTGATGCTTTAGAGAGATGAATGGGCAGGTTTGGCTCTTTCTGTTCAGGAATAATTTTATTAATCCATGTTAACCCAGTTTTTTATATTAAATTTTTTTGTCCCATTTCATTCCCAGAAAGACAAGGAACATGGCAGCTTGCTGAGGATGTTCTAAACTGAAATGATTTAGGCCAATATCTGCCTAGATATGTCTGTGAAAATTGTGTGTGCATGCCTGAAGAGAGAAATCATATATATAGTAGCCCAGTGTCTGAGAGTCTGTAACACTGAAATGCTGG
>CM057846.1:56144075-56161285 GCA_030068395.1 Apalone spinifera | reverse complement strand
TGCTCTTGCACAAGAAAGCTCTGATGGCCATTCACAGAATGGCCATCACAGCACCTGTGCTTTTTCAGATAGGCTCTTTTTGTGCAAGAAACCTCTATGGAGCGTCCACATACCCCGTTTTGCACTACAGCTGTAGCACAAAAAGGAGTTATGCCTCGTAGAAGGAGGTATACCTACATCGCCAAACGCCCTCTGTTTTTTCGATTGACTGTACATTTTCTTGTGCAAAAACACACTTGAAGTGTGGATGCTCCGTGGGTTTTTGAGCAAAAACAGCTGTTTTAGCACAAAAACCTTGTAGGTAGATGTAGCCTAAGAGAGATTTTCTAACTCAAATAATAGTAGGAACCTGGAGTTTTGTAGTAGAAGTATCTGATTCTGATTTGTGCTATTGCCAGCTTGTGGCCATAATATACAATGTACATCACAACTCAATTGTGAAGTTCCCGGCGGTGGTTGTTTGTGTGGAGATAATAACTAAGGCCATCGTCAGAACGGGAGAACCAATTGTACCAAGCACCATACACACACACTGACTGTTGCAGCCCCAAAGATCTTCAGATAAAAACCAGGCACCCCTGGGCTGGATTTTAAAATTGTATAATATTTCTCTCTCTCTCTGCTTTAAAATGGTCAATTTCACAAAGCTGAAAACAATTCTGAGCCAATTCATCTAGGAGAGACATTTTTTCTGTTTAAATTCTAACTGATAATTGGGTACTATTTAAGAAAATTTTACCTGGTGCCCCAAAAGACTGCTTCCAACAATTAACAAAGGATACAGTATTAAAAAAAATTAGCTTAGAGGGGATGTGAAAGCAGCAATAATTTAACAAAATACCCATAATAAACAGACAAAAAGGGGAAGTTGTTAACAATGAATATAAAGTAGAGGCTAAAAATTGTAGAAAATTGATATGGGAAACAAAATAACAAGGAGAAATCTATGGCCAACAAAGTTCCATTGTTAGATGGAAATGGTACACTTGTCAATAATAATGCAAAAAAGATGGAAGCGTCCAAAATATTTGTATTGTGTATTTTGGAAAAAAGTCAACATATGGATATCATGATGATGAAATGCTTTCCATTCTGATAGTAACTGAGGAGGACATTAAATAACAGTTACTGAAGTCAGACTTTTTTAAATTGCTAGATTTATATAGTTTAAATCACAATGATGCCTTCTGTGTTTAAAATATATGAATCAATGAAAAAAATAACATATTAAAAAGCATTCTGTGCACCCAAATGCTTAACATCTAAATAGACAAGGCAGACCAGGAGTGAAAGAGAGTGAGTATTATTATCTCCATTTTACAGGTGGGAAAGAGACACATTGATGGATCAAGTGACTTGCTCAGATTCACTCAGAAAGTTTGTGTCAGAGCCAGGAACTGAAGCCAGAATTCCTTAATCCCTCTCCATTGCCTTTACTACAAGCCCGTCTAGTAACCTTCCTAGATTTGTCATTGTATACTATACAGGGTGAAACTCTAGTCCAGCACTCTCTGCTCTGACAACATCTGTGCTCTGGCATGATTTTAATTAGTCGCATGTCGACTTATCATGGGTGTGGCCAAGTTTCCTGCAGTCCCATAAAGTTTGTTTATAGCCACCATTCCTGGCTGTCAGTATTCTGTGCTGTTATTTAATTCTAATTTACCCCTAATTGTCTTGTAAATGCGCAATGAGCAGTGGAAGTGTTGGTAATGCTGCTAGACAATATTGACCTCCTGTGGTTTGGCAAATTCTCTGGTTCAGGTCCTGAGATTGCCAGACTAGAGAAGTTCAACCTGTACTTGCATATTGAATAATCTGATCAATGATGGAAATCTATTATAAATTGTTACCTCAGGTCTCCTTTTACTCCTCTTAAATATACCTACACTTGTGTTCTTTTTTCTACTTTCCTTTCACCACTCTCTTTTTATATTTCCAGTATTTATTCTTTATATTTTGCAGAGGGAGCAAAGTCAATCATAATAATTAAGGCAAAGCAATAGCTGAGTAATGACATGCTCAGACAGAACAAACAATTTTCTTCTTGATATTCCTGTTAGAAGGAATCTGTCATGTAAGACTAACATACTTTTCAGATCTTCTGAAATTCTTCTTCCTCTTATCCTTTTTTTTGCCCACGAATACTTTTTAAAGTTCAATTGCCTACCAGAAAGCTAGACACGCTGGGATACATATTTTCTAAGCTATAGTATTCAGGTACAAATTGAAGGAAAAAACAAAGCCAGAATATTGTATATACTGCTGCTGTTCTGACCAAGTATGTGTGCATTTTAGAGGGAGTGAAAAAAACCACACCAACAAGATCTGCTCAAGTGAGTTTACTAGATTCAATTATGTCTAAATCCTTAAAGCTCCTCCTTCCTAAACCTGCTTTTTTCATATTTAATCCCATTTTAAGTCAGGATAAAATTGCTTAATTTTCAATAATAAAGGGCAGGGCATCAAAAGGGGACAGAATTCTGGGATAAAACAATAAACACCTAGTCTGTTTCTATGGCAATACTGAAGAGTCCCAGAGGAAATTGATTGAAGTGGCCTCTCCAAATTGTAAAATTCCTAGAAAAGGGTTATCCCTACGCACCAAGAATTTGTGCAAGGTTGCAGGAATTAGGAAGGTCTGTATATAATAATGTTTTCCCCACACAAAGAAAGGGTTACCAAAAGTAAAACACTTTCACATACATGTAATGGTATCACCTTAACTTGCCACTGAAATGCAGCCACCTCTTGGGAGTGGAAGCTAGCAGTCAGCTTCTATCAACCATAGAGCTAAGCAGCTTATTTAAGAGGGCAGGCAGGGGATAAGTTATCCAAATGAAACTACACTGGAAATCCTGACGGACCAGAATGTAAATAGCATTGCCTCCCTTAAATGCCCATTTTGTTTTCTATTCATAAGGTAAAACTGACCTCTCTCCCCCCACCATCATAGGTTAAGATTTGGTTTCTGCGTTTTTAGCACAAAGTTTTGCAAAGGCTCAGAGTTCACTGAACCTAAACTCTTCCTTCCTTTTAGGACACATTCTGATCATAGATTCCTAGATGCATCTTCTTTTGCTGGCCTCCTCATTAATCTGTATTCAGAAGAGGATGAAGGACAATACTGAATGCTTTACAATGTCATTCTGTGAATGGATCAATGGTACGACCTCACTTGGAATACTCCTTTCATGTTTCATCAGTTTCACCTCAAAAACGTTACATGGCATAGATTATTTTTAAGTGCAGAGATGAGCAACAAAGGGTATGATAAGAGGTGCGAAAAGACTCTGAGATGAAGATGAAGTTGATTGAGTTTAGAAAAATGGCAAGAGTGGCACATAAAATAGTGGATGGTACAGAGAGATCATTTGAGTGCTGTTTAGTTAAAGAACGGAGGGGCACTCAATGAGTTTAAATCTGAAACTTAATACTTAAAACATCACTGCTGCAAGATATTACTGAGAAAAGAGCTTAGCTGGATTAATAAATATTATCCAAGACTATGGATATTAAATATATACAGAGTTAAACTACCTGGGTTAAAAATGCATAGAACATCAAACCTCATGCTTTGGGGCGTGAGACAATTACTAACTCCTGGCTTAATTACAAAGAAAGCTCACACATTGGCATGTTATTGAATGATCATTGTCTATTGGGGAGTACAGGAGCAATGCTGCTCCTACTTCAGAAGCATTTGTTACTGGCCAGACTAGGAGACCTGACTGGATAGGACCACTGATTTGATCTAGTGTGGTATTTCATATATTCTTTCAGGCTGTGTTCAGAGAACTGGCTCTCAGACATGGACTCTGTTTTCCTAGCTGCTCAGAAGTGGCTTGCTGGCCTCATTTCTCCCCCCTCCCTCCGCCCTTTTCCTGGGGCTGGGCTCCAAGAGTGTTCTCTTTGTTTTGCTATGGCTTGCCTTCATGCCACTGCTGCCTGCCAAATCTGAACTTGCAAAATTTGGGTTCAGTTGGGCAGGGGTGAATGCTTACAAGTTCAGACACCTTCACGCTTTCACCCAAATTGCCTGCCCAGTCCTGGGAAAAACCACCTGTCTGCACAGTGCAAAACTAGCTGTAGGCAGGAAATGGAAGAACAAATTAGGTCTAATACTACTTTAAAAAAAAGCCACACACTTAAAACAAACTCTGCATTGTCTTTTCTGCACACCATCTGCATAGGAGCTGGGGGGGATGTGCTTGACTCATACTGTGACTCAGTTGGAAGAAAAAGTAAATTGAAGGCTGATACAGATCAGCACTAAGGGCAAGGTTTAGACAAGTGAGCAGTTGTTCCTATACAAAACCCGAAAATGTTGTCAAGTTTGTTCCCTAACCAAGGATTCAGTGAAACACACACCAGACTCCTGCTAAACCTCCACAACCTTTATTGCTTCCTGTACACTCATATCTTGCTAACCTCTTCCTGTCCTGCTGCTGGTTTCCCTTTTTCTCCCTCGGGTGGGTTTGTCTGCCCACTAAAGCATGTCAGCAGGTGGAATTTATAGATGGGCTATGGCAAGCTTTTTATCATTCTGGTAATTTCTTTCCCCTCCCCCATTATAGGCAATAACCTCTTGAAGATTTTAATTTGAAAGCTGTTCCTTATCTAAAACAAGATTTCCTCCTGCATTGTCTGCACACTCTGATTTGCTGGTTATAAGAGAGTGCATCCAGCACTGAAAGATGGTTTGAAATGTGTCTGTTTTAAATACCTCCCTCCACAAAAACAGGCTGTTACAGGCTTTGCAAAATAGAACCAGGTTTGGGGTCAGCTACCTTACTAGGCCTCTTTATTCAGGAGAGTAGTAGGCATCAGAAGAATCGTAACAGATGTCTAGGTTTTTCTCTTAGCATTTGCAAATCATGAAAATTTCATGCTCTCATCATTTAGGGTGCATCTAGAAGAGGTGGTGATACACTACAGTTCTATCTGGCTTTTAGTACCCAAATGTCACTATTTCTCTTCTCTTACAAGTAAACTACAAAAATAGCTACTGTAGAAAAGACTTTAAAACCTACGGATATAAATAAATGTTTGATAAACAGCTCTCCTACACTTATTCCACCTTCCGACAACTCTAGCAAAGCCAAATTTCCCCACATGAACTGGAACATGATTTTCTCTGTGAAGAAGCTCACAAGAGTCTTGCGTGGGCCAAATACAGAAATACTTGTATGTATGGGTTTAAGCAGTCTGGTTTCAACATTATTACTCCTTTTAAACTAAATAGTAGAGTCAAATCTGTAACAATTGTGGCTTGGACAGTCTGCTCCAGCTGGATGGCTCCAATCTAACATTGTACCCTTTGTGACTTCCAACTCTTATGGTGAGTAATTGCAAGCTGGCACCTTGGGTGTGATGGGAGGGTTACACAGATCAGCAATTACTCAGAAATAAGATGTTCTTTTAAAAAAATCTTTCTGAGAATACTGGGACAAATTTGCCTGAGGTATAATTCTTGTGAATTTGGCCCAGCATGTAGGCACAGTGCATATGTGAGACGTTTACTTTTTTGTGTTAAGCCCCTGGGATTTTTAACATCTAGGCACCAAGACATGGGAAATATCTTCAGTGCTAACATATAAGAGATGGCTACAGAATTTACCTTCTTCCTCAGCAAGACAGAAGTACAGGGAAGGGCTGCTGGGATTGTGAAAGAGCTAACTTTGTTGGGTGATTTTTACTTGAAAGGAAACTGTCAGACTGTTGAGGGAGGGGTATCAGTTTTTATATCCACCATTTTGATTTTTCCCTTTAAAGATGGTGGTTAGCCCCCCTGTCACTATCCCTTGCCTGGAAAGGGCGGGAAAAGTGGGGTCGTATGACACTAATCTGCCCAGCAACAGTAGGGCTTATAAGGGGTGTTCACCTGCTGCTCAGGGCTCTCTGCATCTGCTCACTCTGCACAACTCAGTGATGCTGGAGTGACAGCTATCTGTAGGCCCCTCCAGGTAGGTGGGGTAGGCTCTTTGGCTTAATAGGCCATCTGAGGCAGGAGTCTGGTTGCTGCAACCAGGTAGACTGGTAATCTCCCACCAGAGAGGGTGTCTGGGACAGGCTTCTGTGGTGGAGCAACCTTGTGTCCCGCACCTGTAATGGTTGCTGGCACAGAGCTTATTTGTTTTAAGTTAAGGAGACTGCAGTAAGGCCAAGCAGCAGGATCCCTCAGATCTACTATTCATATACACACACATACTTTCCATCATTCGCCTTCTTATCTGCACACCACACACAGGACGTCAAGTCAAGAAAAGAAGATTAAAAAAAATGAGAGAAGACCTGTCTGAGCCTCTACAGCTCTGTCCTGTTTCCTTGAGTTCCCTTTTTCCATCCTGGACATCTACTCACCTTCATTTCCAAACATCACGATGGTGGTATGAGCCCCAATTATTTGTATTGCCCCCAGTTTTAATTATTTGCATTGTGGGTTCAGCTTCATGCCATTGTTTTATTATGACACCCGGATTTTGTGTGTGTTCTTTAAGTTCAGTGTGGCATTAATAAAGTAGTTGTTGTTGTTGTTGTCAGCCATTTTGTGTTGCACTTGACTAATACACGATGACAGAGATACTGCAAGCGTGGAAAGCCTTTGCTCACACAGACAAGATTAAGTCCTTGTCTAGCAAGACTAACAATGATTATCTATATATCATTGATGTCTGTCTGCGAGAGTATGTTTGTTCAAGAACTCCCCCTAAACAGTAAGAGCTAGGGCCACAAAACTTGGTATGCAACTTCCTCTTACCCTAACCTAAAGAAAGATCAGGGTTTGGTTGTGCCATGAAAAGGGGAAGTGTTGGAAATGGGACAAATTTCTAGAACATGTAAAGGGAGGGGGCAGAGAGAGGAAGGGATGTGATACTCATAGTCACTACTTGGGGCAGCAAGCATGTGGGAGAGCTATGCTGCAGAAACTTAGTACTAGTAAGAGAGTTGCCAGCTGAGGACAGGGGTCTGCAACAGAGCAGATAAGTGGCCCCCCTGCCCTAAAAGAGTGCCGGGGGAAGCCCCCCGTCTGTCTGCCCCCTGATTCCAGCCCTCCCCCACCTCCAGACCTCCTTGCCCAGAATCCCCTGACCCACCTAGGAGCCCCCTTCTCTGAAGAGGCCAGGGCCCGGGCCAAGGGAGGGAATCATGCCAGGTGCGGACATCCTACAGGTTTGCAGGCCACTGGCAGGGTGGGTGTGGGCGCTGCAGACCGGAGCTAGCCCCCCAGAGCCTGGCCCCCCACGGGCAGCCAGCAGGCCGGAGATGAGGGATGGGGAGATCTTGGAGGCCAGGGTCAGCTTCTGGAGCCCTGCCCTTCTCCACAGACAGCTTACAGGCTAGGGGGGGGGGGAGCCCACAGGACCCTCACCCCCTCCCCACAGACAGGCTACAGGCCATGGGTGGGGGTGTGGGGTGCTGCTAGAGATCACGGCTGGCTCCTAGAGTCTAGCCCTCTTGGATAGGCTGCTGGCCATGGTGGGGACAGTTGGAGGCTGGAGCCAGCCCCTTGGACCTGGCCCACCTCTCCCCTCCCCCTGTTGTCAGCCTGCAAGACATACACTTTATTTTCCAAAAAACAAAAATTAAGTAAGTATCCAAGCAACACCAGTTAAATCTTCTAGTCTAATATAAATAATCTGTGAATGGAAAAACAGTCATATAAACATACAACAGGTATGTATGAAAAGAGAAAAAATACTGCTGTGTAAGGTATATTGCCGAGACACCAGAAAATGCTACTTTGCTACTTCAAGGTATGTACGTTATCTCTAGGAGTCTTGCTCTTCTCTTCCTTCCTGGCAAACAGAGTTAGTATTTATAGCTTAAATCTTTAATGTCCTCTGATTCAGTACATGCCCGGTGTTCCAGTGCATCTGGAGATTTTCCACTGATACATTTCAGCCTGGTCTCTACTTTTAAGCTCAGGATCCTGGCAATTGATGCTGGATTGAGAGTAAGAGGCTGTCTGGAAGGGAAAAGGGGATAGAGATTGCATTGAAGAACTTGCCCAGTTGTAGTCTCCCCTCCAACATGCAAGATAAAAGGCTAAAATAACAAACAGACAATCTGTTTTAACCTTGACAACTTTTAATTTGCTTCTTTGCGTCAGTCACTGTGAATCTTTCCATCCCTTCAGCCTTCAAGTCAATGAATGCTGGAGTAAGTGTACATTTATCCCCATTGGCAACTGCTTAAATCTCATTTCTAATTCTATAAACTCAGTGTTCAGGGTAGTTTCAATTGTTATAAATATCTTTGGGATGGATTATACTTTTTAATTATTCAATATTACTTTTATATGGATACATATTGCAACAACACACACAGACATACACCAAATAAAAACTATGCTAGCAAAGAAAACATTTAATAATATTTTAAACTGCTCAGGATTTGGAGAAGCATATTAAAGGGATTATAAATAAAATCGGAAGTGGATAAAGCTAAAAGCAAAAATTTCAACAGACAACATGGTAGCAATACCTCCTCTTCCTACGCACATGCACACACCCATGCACACCCATACACAGACTATCATGCTCTCCTTATGCAAGCTTATTAGAGTACATGATAATGATTGTCACTAGTACAGTAGGGTACATGGAACGTGTCAAGGCAAGTTGGTGACTATGTTCCTTCCTACTGTTGATCATGGTTGTGTGACACTATTCTGTTGCACATTCTGCTTCCTTTGTAGTGGAGTGCCAAGCTCACCTGTTATGGGCTGTATCCTCCCAGATCGATAAGTCCAGCCTGACAGACTGTATGTGCTATGTGGTGCTATCCTCGTAGCAGGGTTTGGAATGGTCAATCTTCCTATGGCCTGTTTTCAAATTCACTGCAAAGAATTCTCTTAGGCAGGTGATTGTTGCCATATAATGCCCTGGTCTGCACTAGGGAGTTGTTTCAAATAACCCCTCTTATTTTCAAATAATAATCAGAGCATCCACACTACCAAGCCTGCTATTTCTGTATTCCTGTTTTCCTTGGGGAATAGTGCTTATTTCAAAATAGCAGTAATGTGGATGCTCTGCTGCTGCTATTTCAAAATACCTACCCCACAGTGTCATTCAAAGTAATTAATCCCCTGTGCTTCCTGGGGCTCTAAGTCGAGGTAGTGTATTCGCAATAACGAAGACTAATTTCGAGGCTCCCTCGTAAGGGGAATACGCAATTTCAATTTTGTTGTTTCGGGAATTATTTCAAATTTAGTTTTTTCAAAATAATTTCCTAGTGTAGACATGCCCAATATGACATGGTCGACTCAAGTCATTTGCTTCTGCTCTAGCATGGCTGCCAGCAGTAGTATTTTGTTGTCGGTGATTTTGTCAGGCCATTTGGTTCCCATTATGCTGTGCAGGTGGCATTGTTGCAGGCAGTTAAGTTTTTGGATAAGACAACAATAAAGGGGGCAGGTCTCTAATGAGTACGGAATATAAGGTAGCTCAGCTCTGTAAACCTGGCATTTGTGGACAATTTAATTTCCCTCTCCCCCCCCACACCCATCTTGTCCAAAGTCTTTTTTGTAGATGATCAAACCCTGAGAGAGCTGACTTTAAGCATGGTGAATGTACACTAGCATCGCAGCTATCCTCTGTAACCATGCTACCTAAGTAGCAGAATAACTTGATGTTGTTTAATTGGCAGGCATCCAATTTTATTACTGGTGGTGATGGAAGTAATGGGTTTCTGCCAGGAGATGGTTGATACAGGATTTCTGTACCTTAGTACAAAGGCCAAAAAGGGATATAGCAGGGGCAAAGGAATTCAGCAAATGTTTCAGGTCATTCTCAGAAAGGGCAACAAACACTGAGTCATTGGTGTACAATAGATTCTTTATTTCTCTTTGCTGGGATTTGCTTTTGGCCTTGAATCAGCAGTGATTTAGAAGCCTGCCATTGAACAGCGTCCTTAAAGTGACACCTGTACCAGTAGTACAAGCGGGAGCCAAGGGCAAACACACACAGTCCTGTATAACCCCATAGGCTACAGGAAAGGGATCAGATGAGTCAACACCTATGATTTGTAGGCCTATATGTTGTTATGGAAGTAGTGTATAAGGTCTGGGAAGTGAAACTCTGCAAGAAGGCACCAGAGAGTTCCCAACAGACCTGAATGCTCTTCTAAGGTTGCCAAAGGCAAAATACAGGGACATTTGTTGTTCAGCAGCTTTCTCCTGTAACTGGCATAAAGTAAATAGCGTATCATTCATGATGAATGAAAACCACACTGGGATCTGCAATAACCTGAAACCTTTTCAGCAATCGGTTACCAAGGGTCTTATCAGCAATGGAGAGAAGTGAAATGCCACAATAATTGCTGCAGTCGTGCCTGTCCCTTTTCCATGTGTACTATTCTGGCATCTTTGAAATCCTGGATAAAGTGTTCGGACCACTGTTTTTCAGCACTTCAGTTGGGATTGCATTGGGATCAGTGCAGGGTCCAGGAGGGGGTATGGTGCAGGAGAGAATTCAGCCCATAGGCCATTATCTTGCCCACCCCTGCTCTAGTATATGAGAATCCTCTGAGTGGTGAAAAGTTGGTGTCAAGGCTGTTCCCACTCTGGCAACTTGAGTGCAGAAGACGGGGGCCTGCAAGAGACATTAAAATAGCTTGTTACAAAAGGCTCGTGTTAAAACTCCCCAAGGTCATAGGTTCCGTGGCCTTGGATTGGTATCGCTGCCACCACCCCAAATGCAAAACCGTTTGGGTATGTCTACACAGCAGCGTTATTTTGGAATAAAGTTATTCCGAAATAACAGAGTGCATCCCAAGCCTTTATTTTGAAATAATGGTGAGCTGGAGGACTTCTTACTCCAATTCCTATAACCCTCATTCCACGAGAAGTAAGGGAAGTCAGTGGAAGAGTGTTCTTCCTTCAACTTCCTGCTGTGTAGACAGCGCCGAATGCCGAATTAAGCTATTTTGATTTCAGCTATGCAGTTGAAGTAGCTGAAGTTGCGTAGTTTAATTAAACTTTTACCCTGCTATGTAGATGTGTTCTCAAAGGGCACATGAAAGAATGGGGACCTGAGGCTACCCTCAAGCTCTTTTAACCCTCCCTCTGGAGAGAGCTTGAAAACTTAGCTGTTGCGCTCAGCTGAAAAGGGAACTTTAATTTTTCTTAGTAGTTTGGCACTGCAGTGTTAGGCATGTGAACATAGAACCTCCTGCTTTCTAGGACAGAGGAATCAGATCATGATCTCAACAGGGTGCTTCTTTATTAACAAAAAAACCCAAACACAATACCATACTTGGTGAAACATTGGTAGCTAGGTGTTACAGAGCAACTAAAAAGGATTAAAAACTCAAAGAATTGCTTCCCTGGGATTCAGTTTGGAGAGTTACAGTATAAGGGGTAGTTACATATTCTCAGCATAGAGAAGTCCAACAAACCCCATAATAAAGAAAATAACCTGATTATATCTATCTAAACATTCCCTGTTCTACTCACATATCTATCGTTTCAAGACTGGGTTCTGCTCTAGGCATAGATGTAGCTGGATTTTCCATTCAAGATCATTCCAGGCTCTCTTCTGGCCACAGCTTCCAATTCAAAAGCCCATACTCTGTTTCCATTGGCTCTCCTGGCTTCTTGCCAATTCATTTGCTGCTTTCCTACTATTCCTGGGGACTTTCTAGAACCAACTGTCTGTGGTTTTAACCCTTACGGGCAAGGCAATTAGGGTTAGGTCTAACGAGTTAACTACTGAGAAAAGACTTTAGCTTACTGAATATCCAGCAAGAATGTCCAGAAAATGGAGTGTCATCATTTTATAAGTATTGTTGGGTTTTTATTTATTTCATGGTTACAGTGTTCCATCTACAAGTCATCAAAGCCTTTTTCTCGGAAGGTGGGTGACGGGAAGGATCACGTGAGGATCACCTGTTGTGATCCCTCCCTTTGGGGCATCTGGTATTGGCCAGTGTTGGCAGACAGGATACTGGGCTAGATGGCTAGATCTAAACCCAGTGACTTTATATGACTTCCTTGAAAAAAAAAATCTTAAAGGAAATTCCAAGTTTAGGGAAACCTTAACTACAAGATGTATACAACAAAGATAAAGGATAAAATTAAAGGATGACAATTCTAGTTTATATTGAACTATGTTGAAGAATATTCACCAAATCCCATTCAGTCATAGAAGTCAGGGCACAGATAAGCTGCAGATCTCAAAGCATTCTGCTGCAAGCAGCTGCTAAAATATTGTGAAAATGTTACCACTGGTAAGTGTGTTTTGTAAGTCTTCAGCTGTGCTGCTACATAGAAGATACAAGTTGTTGCAACTCTTGGCTGTGGAGTCTTGGCTCTTCAGGTCAAGCTGTAGCAGTTTGTGCTTTTAGCTCTGGAAGTTCGGTTTCCAGTGTGTCAGCTAAGGCAATAGCCTTCACATGACACACACAGGTTTTAAATAACAGCCAGATTTGGTGAATAGGAACCAACAGCATTATTAGTAGCCTATTAGGAAAGGGGAGAAGAAGAAACTTGCAATAAGGGCCCTAGGTCTCTTCTGCCATTTAATAGTACATTATAATCACAAAATGGAAGTGACTTGAATCATTCAGATGATTTATTTGAAATGGGGATGGCTCTTCTCCTGCTTTCAGCCTCCAGCCCCTGACTATGCAAACAAAACACTTGCTAAAGGGGCAACTGCTAGTTAGCTCATTAAACCTCCAGGGTGTGACCCAACATACATTGCAATTCCATTACTCCTCCTTCTATAATGTATATATCTCCTCTCATCTTTAGATCTCAAAGCACTTTAACAAAGGCTGTCAGCATCATTAACCCCATTTTACAGATGGGAAAACTGAGATGTTGGAAATCAACTTGGCCAAAGTTGTCCAGCAGCAGAACTGAAAATAGAACCCATATTTCCTGAGTCCCAGTCTAGGTAGCCTATCCTCCAAGTTGCATTGCCTCACAACGATTTCAGTAGATATTGGACAGGTGCTAGGGTTAGCAGATCTTGACTCTTGGTAGATTTTCCCAATATTGGCCCTGTTGGAGGTATGTTAGAATTAAATAAAGGGGTCTGGGTAATCGCTTCCATGGTGATAGGGGCACAACATGGACAGGCACTGTCCCTATTGATTTATAGACATGTTTTTAATGCCTTTTCCCCTTCTTTCATGCTTGCTTGGGATAGAAAAGCACATAACTATACCAAGGATATAATGTCTAATGAATACTCTTTGTCTGTTGTCCCCTTTCCCCCTTCCATCCCACCCACTCTGAAACATATTCAGATTCACAGCTCCTTCTCCCCCTCCCCTCCTTGTAAATTGTTAATTCAAGAAGTTTGTAATGTAAAACTGCTCACTTCTGTTAAAAAGCTGTAAACGAGTAGGACTAATTATATTCATCACATGGTTATGACTATGCATTGTACGGGGGTTCACATTTCTAAATTCGGTTTTTAGGGGTGATGTAATGATAAGTGCATTTACCTACTAATTAAGATAAAAAGGTGAACCAGTAGTCAATTTGTTGCTCACTCAGATCGCAGGTTTTCGGGAGGGCTGGGCAGGTGGGGTTCTGAGGCAGAATGAGTATCTGCAATAAAGGAGCCCATGTACCCCATCCGCTTCTGTGTTACCTGTCCTTTTCTAACAGGCACCTGTGCACAAACCTGAGCACTAATAGTGGCCCCACCTATCCATCCTTCCATTGTATTTTTTTAATTGGTTAATGTTTGAGTTTGTGGGGGGCAAATTACCTTCTCATCAGCCTTCTCCAGAGTCCTAAGTGTTACAATAAATAGCTTGCCAACAGGAAACATGGATGTTGGATTATGTCTCAGAATCCAGAGAACTCTGCTTTCAGGAATTGCTTGCTGAGACAGCACAGCATATGGTGTCACATTCAGTACTTGTGGCAAGAGAAATAACTATGCCACAGTTTGCAGACAATAAAAACAAACAAAAAAATGCACTGCCTCATGGAACCAAACAGTGACTCAGAGTATGAGATCTGGCACATGAGTGCCATGCACAACAGCAGCAATAAATGGTTTGTTAAACTCTGATTAGCATCAGATATAAAGAGAAGGTGACGGTGCACAAACAAATAGAAAATGGAATGCCAACTGGATAGTAGGGAATCAGTGAATTTGATAGGCTACAAAGACCTCCTCATCATTATGTAAGAGACGAACACAAGATACCATGGAGCAAAGCCAAGCTAAATTAGTATGATATGTTCATAATATCACTAGGACTATATATATTTCAAGCAGACTCCAGTCAGGTAATACATATAACACAGAAACCACAGCTTTTAACTAAAAGAACCTGGGATAAACAATTCATACATTAGATACACAAGCAAAACAAAAAACATATTGAGACCAGACAATACGCCATGGCATCCATGCAGCAAAGCTGCTAAAAGATTACAAGGACGAAGCTGTAAGGCTAGAGTGTTTTCCAGGCAAGTTACACCTGGAAATAGATAAAATGATTTAGCCAGTATGACATCTGTTTCTCTGATTAGTGCCTAAAAAGAAAAAATAATGGGATCAGTAAAGTGAATAGAAAAAAGAATCATTGCTTAAATTCACAGATCCCACAAGTTGGATATGCAATATGATATAGCCACTGAGAAGCTTGGCAGGCTATGCATTTGCATAGACTCCAGCAACTTAAAGCATTAAAAAGTTATCACCACCAATTGCCTACAGTTGAAGAAATCCTACCTGACTTGACAAAAGCAAAAATATTCTCAGTGTTTGCTGCTGAACATAGATATGGGCAAGTGCTACCATATAAGGAAAGCAACTTTATAAGGATGTAGATGGTTGAGAATGCCATTTGGGATCAAACCTGCTGTGGAAGAATAGCAACATCACCCAAAACAGGACTTGCTGGGATCAGTGGCATAGTTAATGCCTTGCTGGTGTATGGAGATGGTGTAAGCTGTGGAAGATTTCAACTACATCTTCTATGTCTTAAAAAGAGGGAAAGAAGTAAGTATAAATGTTTAAAAAAATTGCTGCAGTGGGATATTTGCTGACTTCCCAAGAGTGAGAATCTGATCCTGAATAGGTAAAAGCAATATGGCAGATGCCCACACCTACATATATTAAATTATGTCAGAGACTATTAAGATTTGGAAACTGGTGACATAATTTCTTCCAAGACCTGAGGTGACTATTGGAAAAAGATATGCAGCATGGAAATGCTTACCTCAACATGATGAAGCCATACATATGTCAAAGAACTGATGGCCAACTGTCCCATCTTGAAATACTCTGATGTGAATGAACAAGAAACCAACAACATATCAGTGAGATTGGGCCTGGAGCTTCATTTCTGCAAAAGGGACAGCAAAATAGCTTTCATATCAAGTTGATTGTTGCAAATAGAAAAAAAGGTCACCCAAACAAAGAAGGGAGGTGCCTTATAATAAAGCTTGCACATGAAAAGTTCAAGAACAGGAAACCACTCACCTTGAACATGACCATAAACCACTAGAGGACATTTTAAAAAAAGCTTATGTTGGCAGCCCCCAAATGTGTTTACTATATGCCACTGAAGCGGCAATGCTATTACTCAGATGTGCACGTCAAGAAAGGGACTACGATGTATATAGCGGACTTTTTTTTCTGGAGCAGCCTGGCAGCACAAAAATATGGCGCTAGAACAAGAATATAAGAGTCTTAGAAACACAGAAAACACAGAAAGACATACAAATCGTTAACCAAGCCAGCTATGGTTTCAAGGCAGGAGCTAGAAAGAATCTGAGAGCAGATTATACAAGCCAAATATTTAACAGTGCTCATCTCTATCATTCTGTCAGAATGGCCAGACACCAGAGGAGAAGCCTGCTCAAAAAATATTGGAACACTGAGACGCGCTGATCATCTGAGTTGGCACCATATGTAAAGACAGCCAAATCATAATACCCAGATCACTGAGAACAGAAATTCTCTCTAATGTATCAGAACCATTCTGGAAGAGAAGCATGACTCTGGAAAGCCAGAGATGCCATATACTGGCCAAGTATGACCAAGGAATGAGGGAGCTGGTGAGCAGGTGTGATGTATGTGGAGAAATGTAGAACAAGCAGCAAAAAGATGCAATGCAAACACACATTATGCAAACAACACAAATCACCTCATTATTGTAGACTACTATTCAGATTTCTGGGAACTGGATGAACAGTCAGAAGCTATCTCAGTGCCCACTATAGACAAAGCAGTGGTGCATTTCAGCAAAGATGGCATGCCAAGACTCCAGTTTGCTTGCAGTGAATTTATACAATTTACCAAAGAATGGAAATTCATTCATATCACGACATCATTATACAGTAGCCAGTCAAATGACAAAGTTGACAGCAGTTACAAATATATGGCAAGTCATTGTGGAATGGACAAATCCTTCCTCAGAAGGCCTTGATAGCAGCCCAATTCAACACTTGACAACAAGTCACATGCATGGCCTGGTGCTTGTGGCCCCAGAATCACTATAAATGTTGACGAAATATGGAGTAACTGATGAAAAGGATGAGAGGCATGCAAAGATCAAAAGCTACTACATCAACAAGCTGAAGATCTCCTAGAACTACAAACTATTTCTTCGGGACAAAGCATGCACTTGGATGGACAAACCCTCAATTAGAGAACGTAAAAGAGGGTATGCTTGTATTTCTCTTAAACCACAAAATATTTGCCTACTATGAATCCAAAACAAGAAAACAGACACAAAGGATGGAAATAGGTGCTTCACTGAGACCTGATCAGTAGGAGGCAGAAGGAACAAAAGCATGAGTAATGATGGATGTCAGAATACCACATTATCAGAAAGACGAAGAGTAAGGTCATCTCCTGTCATCACAAAAATACTTGCACTCCAACATCAAACCACCTGCAAGGTATGCACAAGATTTTATACAACACTAAGGAGCGAAAGAATGTCCCTCCCAAACAAAGAGGAAAATATCTTACTAAACAAGTTAAAAATTTGCTAATCAAAACAAAGAGTTGGTGTTAAGTTAAATGCATGATATAGACTTTGTGTGGGTATAGCAGAATGTAAAGTACACAGCTTATGGTAATCATGTATAATTTTGCTATTGCAAATAAATATGACAAAAGGAATGCCATGATAAATAGTTCCTAATAGTGGATGCTAAAGATATTATTGTGTTTAAGAACTTGGAGAAGTCTATTTTTAGGTGTTGATTCATGAAAAAGAACAGC
>CM057846.1:56129027-56143975 GCA_030068395.1 Apalone spinifera | reverse complement strand
AATAAAGCCTGAATCTTGCACTGTTATGACTCTCATGCTTTTTTATGTATGAACACGGAACATGAAGGTTGGCCCTGATTTAAACAAACACAAAGTGCAGACCCTAATCTCTTTCCATTTGGACTTTCATTTCCTGGCTATCTAACATAATGCTCTGTGCTTTTCGGCAGTGCTGGCAGGATCAAAAGTCATGAAAAGACAATTCTGATTCCATTTCTATTATAAAATAATTGTTTTATCTATATGATAACATTCATGTATCCATCTTATATTGTCTGCATTTTAGTTATTCCTTTATGATCTAAAGGAGAATAAAGTGCCAACTGCTTACGTGACGTGATCACAAAGACCATATCTACAGCAAAGCGTTCTGCCAGCCAGCTGGGTAGCTACCATTACAGGGGAATGAGTCAAGATAGGAGTTATGGCTGCTCCACTCTTGATATTGGTTTCTAATGTCATTTACTGGAAGGAGGCCAAAAACACAACATAGGGATTTTGTCCCAGCTTCTACTAATGCCCCTTCATTTTATGGCTATAGAGTATTTCCTCCCCTCCCTTTCCTCCTGTATCCTCTACAGACAATGCCATTATGTAGCTCTGACAAAAGATATTACAAAGCAATGGTTAGCACCGTGCAATTTTGCAACCCGTTACTTTTGTTTAAAGATTGCACTTGTAATTTAATACAAAACTCAGGAGTTTTGTGCATGCCATATTTCAGAGGTCAGGGTTTCTAAACTGTACCCCATCTTACACACTATTATGGATCACTCCAGTATTTGCACTTACCTGTATTTCTATGACAGCATTAAATGATTGATCAACACACAAAAACAAACATGCTCTTATATTACTGCATTTTCACAACCTTAATTTATACATGTGACTCAGTCAGATTCCCGAGAGGAATTCCTGCTGCCTGACTGGAGCCATGTTATGACCCAGACAGTGAAGTGATGTTACCCAGGTGTATAGTTCTTTGTCATGCATTGATTATATTGGCTGTCTCGCCTCTCCCCACCTTCTGCTCTGTTTTAGTGCCACAACTTGTTTTCTATCTTGCAAGGAATAGGGTAGGAATGGGTGGCAGTGAGTCATACTACATGTTCTGGTACAAGCTTTTCATGTACCCCAGGGTAAGGATGTACTGTACCCTGCAATCAGCTAGACCTACTCTCTTCCATTTACTCCATGGGAATTGAGTGTGAGATGATAGTGCTGCTTCAGACTCATGCCTCAAAGAAGCAAATAGGACTGAGTGCTTATGGGCTGCTGTTACAAGATCACTGCTCGGAAAGCTTTTTAAAAAGTGTGAAAGTTTCCTGTTCTTAATCACACTCTTAATTCTTACTCATTCCTACTCTTGCTCTTAATTCATACCACATGACTCACTATCCCTGTACCTCTGACTTTTCAAACACCCCAAGGCACTAGTTGGATTGCTACTGGGGTGTCAGAATATGTTGAGGGGAGAGGGGGGCAGGAGGCCACAGCCTTCCCACTTCTTGAAAGTGGATGGGCCTGTCCTGACCACTTTTTGCTACAGGTCCACCTCTTCCCCCTGAGGCCCCACCCCCTTCAATAGGCTGGCAGCTGGGGAGCCTAAGCTGCTGTGGGTCCCTGTGCTATGTATCATTCATTAGTCCAGGGTGTGTCTTCATCCCCCACCCCAGGTTGATGAAGGATGTACAACTCCTGCATGTTTTGTGCCATGACTAGGTTATGGCTATAAGACCCCACCCCCATCCAGAGCCAGGTGAGGATAAGAGCTAAGTGGGCAGCTGTGGAGAGTTGTGGACCCTCCTGGCTTCCGGCATGCTCCAGCTTCTGGCTTCACTGAAGATGGGGCCTTGAAGGAAAGAGGAAGGGCAGGTGGGGCTATGAGCAAAAATATGTCCTTTGCTCCTTCCCACATATTTGGG
The DNA here is from genome assembly GCA_030068395.1 of Apalone spinifera. Taxonomy (NCBI): domain Eukaryota; kingdom Metazoa; phylum Chordata; order Testudines; family Trionychidae; genus Apalone; species Apalone spinifera. The sequence continues at coordinate 56,142,050 of CM057846.1, read as the reverse complement.
AAACCTCTGCCGCCCCTGGGTGTCACCTTCGTCTTATTGCATGGCCGCAAATCCCCCTTATCCTTCCAACCCTTGCACCATACTGATCCTTTGCAAACCATTGCCATGATTTTTAGCAATGTTGGAGGTGTGCCATGGAGAAGAGTTCAAAATGGCTGCCCTTAAAGGGGCAGGTGACCTTTCTTTTTTTCTCAACAACTCTCCCCTGACCCAAAAACAAAGGTGTGACTTGATTATGCTAATGAAGCACGGGATATTTAAATCCCTACTTCATTAGCAATTTCGATGTGCCTAATCTACGTCTTTCTGTCGACAGATATACCCTGTGAGGCATGTTTTCCAATAATTTAATCATAGATCTTTTCTGAACCCTCTCCAGTTTATCAGCATCCTTCTTGAACTGCCAGTGCCAGAACTGGGTGTACTATTCCAGCAGCAGTTGTACCAGTGCCAACTACAGGGGTAAAATAATCTCTCTATTCCGGTTAAGCTTCCCTGGATTACATTAGCTCTTTTGGCCACAGCATCACACTGAGCTCTTGCTCAGCTGATTATGAACCAGGACCCCTAAATCTGTTTTTCTTGACAGAATCCCTTGTCCTGTAAGTATGGCCTACATTCTTTGTTCCTAGATATATACATTTAGTCATATTGTATTGTGTATTGTTTGTATGTGCCCATTTTATTGTACAATCTAGATTACTGTGAATCCATCACCCATCCTCTTCCTTATTTACCACTCCCCCAATTTCTGTGTCATTTACAAACTTTATTGATGGTGATTTTGTTTTCTTCTAATTCCTTGGTAAACTTGTTAAGTAGCTTAAGGCCAAGGACTGATTCCTGCGGGACCCTACGGGAGACTCATCTATTCAATGATGGTTTCCCATTTAGACTTACATTTTGAGAACTATCAGTTAGCCAGCTTTTAACCCATTAGTATGTGTCATCTTAATTTTATATTCTCATGTTATTTTATCAAAACATCATACAGTATCAAGTCAATTGCCTTAGAAAAGTCTAAGTATATTACATCAACATTACTAACATTTTCAACCTAACATAAAATTGCATCAGAAAGAGATATCTGGATAGTTTGACAGGAGCTATTTTCATTAAACCCATGTTGACTTCCTTTGATTGCATTACCCTCCATTAATTTTTTATTTTTGCTATATGCTAAGATGCACCCTGTCTCCCATGAACATACCATGCATTGAGATAAAGGATTCTGCACCCACTTTACTATGAGGAGAGGTGCAGGCAGTTCCTTTTCACCTTCCCAAGGGCAGAAGATTCCTACTCCTAACCTTTTTTCCTGCTGGGGAGACCACATATTCTTCATCATTCTCCCTGGGTGGGGGAAGACACCCAAGGCTACTGCCCCTCTTCACTCCCAGAGGTTTGGAGTAAGAGACCCATTCAGGATGTCTCTTCAACCTTTTATGGATCAGAAAATCCTATTAAATTATTAGTTATCACTGCATGCACAAGAGCATTAGCAGAGTTTTGTAGAATCACTATCACAGGTACCACACATTTGAGATTACAAGATGGCTCATAAAATTGCTGCAAATAAGTTTTAAAAAATTGCATTTTTTAAAGTAAATTTATAGGGAAGAACATTTATGTATTTGAAAAGCATACAGGAACTTTAATTCCCATTTACAGAGAAATGACCAGAGAGAATAAATAAGAGATACATTGAGACAATTGGTTCTTTTAAAAAACAACAACCCTGAAAACAATGTTATATGCAACAGCTGGTTTAGCTAATAAAGCTGCAGTAGTAAAAGGAGAGGTCTCTGAGACATATATTTTTACACTTCAGAGTTCTAGTAATCTGTTTGTCCTTGCTTAACTTCTCCTGTGCCATGCCCCATTTCACACTTGAAGCTATATTTTATCTTAGAGAGTTCCTATTATTCTTTATGGGTTAGCAGGACATATGACCTATGACACTGTAGCAGTAAAGTAAGTAGGCACATGCAATTTTTCTCTTTAGTTTTCATATCTCAATACTCTAGCCAGTCAATTTACTTCCTCAGGTGCTGACAGCTGGTAATGCTCTTAACTGTGCTCTGCTTTTGGTAAGTTATGGATATTTCCTAACACATTTAATTGTATAACTTTACTTCACATGAAATGCCAAAGGTCTGGGGTAACCCATTCCTCCTCCAAGTTTATGATAGCACTGAAGATAATACTGTTTATGAATGGTGAATCTAAATCACTCTGGTGTGTCTTCTCAGACAAACTGACATTTATTGCATTCCTCCTTACAACACTTCTGACCTGGTCACTAGCAAGAGGGAAGTGGTAAATTTTAAAATCTGTTCTTAGTATATGTAAAAGCAAGCTGAAAAATAAGTGTATGAGTGGCTTCTGAGGTTTAAAGAAAAGATGTTAAAAGCAAGAGGTTGAAAAGAATAGCTACTGGTTTATTCACAACTGAGGTAAATATAGAGGGATTGCCCAATTTAGCAGACTGGAATTGGGATATGGAGCAGTTTACCTCTGAAGCCGCCGGGGTGAATTCAGTACAAGTTGAGGGAAAGAATGTCACGTCCAGTGGTTAGGATGCTTCCCTGCTCTGCCATAATCTTCCTGTGTGACCCTGGTCACATCTACCCTGCATTTAGGTACCTGTGTCTGGCCCATGCCAGTTGGCTTGGGCTTGTGGTGCTGTTTAACTGTGGTGTAGGCTTCCAGACTTGGGTTGGAGCTCAGACTATAGGATCCTGTGAAGTAGGAGAGTCCCCAAGCTCAGGTTGCAACCTGAGCCCAAACATCTACCCTGCAATTAAACAGTTCTCAAGAGCATGAGTCATCCGGCACAGACTGGACTCAGGTTTTTAATTGCAGTGTAGATGTATCCTTGACTCCTCTATGCCTTATGCTTACAAATGGAAGTAACAGAATTCCCTACCTCCCAGGGATGTTGTGCGAATAAATACATCAAAACAATTGTGAGGTCCTCAGATATTATTGTAACGGGGTCATGTGAGAACTTCAGTTAGTTTGGAAAATTATTACTATTGATAGAGGAACTCATTTTGCATAATCCCATAATCATTTGAACTTGATTGTTGAGTTTGCATTTAGCTAAGAAAAGATGGGTGGAGGGGAGTGACAGAGAGAAATCGTAGTGGAAAACAAATATGGTATCTCATTCTCTGAGACTCTGTATTGTGTATATTCATACCTCCATGTTATCTGTGTATGCACAAATTAGGTGTGCCAGTGTAGGCTTTGGTGGGTGTGTTTTGTTTTGTTTTTTTCCCCTAATAAACAGCACAGGCTTCCTTTTAGCAAGGGGCGAGGTGGAATTTTTTAAAAAAATTGTATAACCTCTGTGATGCAGAAGACATCCACGGATTCCAAAGTGTAAAAAAAACAAACAAAAAACAAACACCACACCACACCCTCCAAAAAACCCCACACTTTCTCTGAACTCCAGCTGGTCTTTTGAAGCCAAAGCTAGACTGAGGGTTGTGAAGCCTCAGTCTTCATCAGCCTCACTGATTTCCACCCCCACCAATACCATCTAACTCACGCCTGGGCAAAATATGGCCCATGGGCTGGATCCGGCCTGTGGATGTTGCGGGAAGCCCCAGGCAGGCTCCTTGCTTGCTTCGCCCCATCCACATGCCGCTCAGAAATGCGGCTGTGGGTGGTTTCCTTTTAAAAACTCTGAGTCTTGGAGGAGAGGAGGAAGATTTCAAGTGCTACTCCCGCCCCCAGCACAATCTCATTGACCAGTTTCTGGCCAAAAAGAGGTCAATGGGAGCTACCTGTTTGAATAACAGGCAGCCATGAAGCACCACACTCCCCTCCCCTCTGGGCTCAGTTATTCACTCATAGTTATTCACAAAGCACTGGCTGCAGCCTGTGCGGGTGTGGAGCAGGCTCCTTGCCTGTCTGCCTGAGAAACTGCTGGGCTGCTGGCTGGTAAGTCTTTTGGCTAGAGCCTGCCTCTGGCACCCCAGTCTCTTGCACCCCAGTCTCTCCCCTTCCCAACCCTCTGCCCCCTCCTGCACTCCAATCCCCTGTCCCAGATCATAATCCCCTCCTGCCCTAGCTCACAACCCAATCCACTGCACCCTAATCCCCCACATCTCCTTCTGTACCCTAATTCCCTGCCCTAGATCACAACTCAACCCCTGCACTCAAGTCTAATACCCCAGGTCACAACTGCCTCCTTCATCCAAACTCCATCCTAGATCCCATACTCCCTCCTGCACACCAATCCCTTACCCCAACCTCCCTTCTGCACCCAACCTCTATCCCAAACCCCGCACCTCCTCCATTAATATCTTTGAAGACTGCAGCCCTCAACCACTTTGCAAATTCTTGGAGTGGCCCCCCGCCCCCATCAAAAATTATTGCCCACCCCTGATCTAACTAAAGGCTCTTTGAGCCCTTGTGTGGAATGAATTTGGGGAGATCAGTCCAGTTTCCCCAATACAACTGGTACAAATTGGCAGACCCTGCAGAGAAACCAAAGGCAGGGAATAAATTATCCTCTTATCAAGGATCTTTGATGCAGTCCTTCTAGTACAGCATTGAGCCACACCAGCAGAGTGGCAAGGAGAAGGCTGTTCCCACAGGCTTGCTGTCAGTGGAAAAGACAGGACTTTATGCTCAGGGACTGTGAAGCTTGCACCTTTCACAAGCACCAAATTTGTTTGTTTATGTTTTAAAGTAAACACAAACAGCAAAGTTTCTAGTGCTTTAGCCTTTCTTCAGGTGAATTGTGGACATGTGAACAGCTGGATCCCACTGAGGAAAAGCTAGGAAGAGACAGGCAGGTCTGTTTGTTTATTCTGATATACTACAGAGATCCTCAAAAATCTCTCTTTACTATTGAGATATAGGTGACTGTATACCCCAAATGACTTACGTCCACTAGAGCATGTAAGCAAACACTTTACTTTAGGCATATGCTTATGTTCAGGTCCACGAGACCTAATACATTGTTCCCAAAATAAAACCCATGCAAAACAATAAGGATGGCTGCTGAACTAAGCTCTACAGTGGGGAAAAATCAAATGGAGACAGTGATTGGTTACAGAAGGGGTGGGGAACCTTTTTTGGGTCAGGGACTACTCATTCACAGAAAAATCAGAGGCTACACACGTGAGAAGCAAAAAAAAAAAAAGTTTAAATTAATATCTAATGGGAAGTGTCATATTTATAGCTTGAAATACCTAAAGTCCTATAATGTATATGTTGTACTTAGGACCACGGTGAGTAGGTAAGTGAGAGTAAAGATAGCAATGACCATGAACCTACATAGAAGGAGGTGCATTAAAGGTATGGTGTCAAATCTGATGTTTCTTGCTTTTGTGGCTTGCCTCCCAGTGGAAACATTATGTACAATTTGGAGCTAGCTCCTAAACTGGTGTAGGCTATGCACACCCATTGTAATCAATGGATGCGTACCAGCTTTCACCAGCGGAGGTTCTGGCCTTAATTTTATGTGTGTATTATGTTCATTGCCTTATAGCCAACTGGAGGAAGAGTGGCAAAAGCTTTTCTGAGAGTTAAATAATGAAGGACAAATAAGGAATCTAGGCAGGAATATTTCACACACAGGATGAGAGAGTCGATAATACTGACTCTGCCATGTGACGGACATTACTACTTGTAAACTTGGCCCAAAGTTACTGATCCCTTAGCCCTGATCTATCTTATGACAGGGTCCAGGAAATACAGACTAATCCTACGTCCTACCTTTGAGTCACTCAAGCTGGCACAGAGAGGGATCATTTATTGCTCCTTGCATCCCAGTGTGTAATCATTCCCCAGGCCAGCCAGGTGATACTGATGCCTGACCTCTCTGGTAGTTCCAATAGTGGAATAAAGAATTTGGGAGGGACTGGGTCTGAGGCTACTAAAGAGATTAACTGAATCTGCACGGACTTCCTCCCCAAGCCCCTTCTAAGTCAGTAATATCAAGCCCCCAAACAGAGGGGAAGCCATCTTCTGTCCCTGGTGAATGTTCTGCAGCCATAGTTCTCTTAGAGTCTATGCCAAAGTAGATTGTCTAGGCTCTTGGGTGATCAAGGCCATGGACTAAATTATTGGGGATGGTGCTGAGCCCAGGAGATAGCTCATTATATTTCTGAAGGAGAGGGACTCAGCGGCATATCTTGAAAGAGCAAGAGGCAGACCAAAGATAAAAAAGAAGGGGCCATTTGTACCAAGTACCCTTCATCTGTTTCTAAAAATTCCTAGGCCTAACTGAGTGCAAAGAAGCAGAGAAAGAGACAATATGCCCCCAAATGCACTAAAATAGGGCAACTCCATGCACACCTTAGCATCAACCTTATCCTACCTCAAACCACCCCCACAGAGCCATGTGTGTACTTAGCAATGCGACTGCATTGTTGGTATTACATTGAACAAGGAAGGAGGTATCAGAATGACATCCCCACAGCATGAGCCCCTCAGAACTGAGTCAATTAGTCCATATGCTGAGATTTGCTGCTATGAGGGTCTTTTTGCGCTGTATTAGAGAGACCCGAAGACACTAACAGCAATGTTTGAGTCTTTTAAATGCTGATTTAGAGGTAAAGCGTAGAACATACAAGCTTTTCTTAACATTACACGTGCTTGCTGTCAAATCATAAGGTCTGCATCTCACATGAAAGTCCTGTGCAAGATGTGTGCTCTTCTTCCTTGTTAATGGCAGGAACAGAGAGCCTATTGTGTTTGGTGTTTTGTCACTTTGCTTCTAATGCCCTTTGTGCAATTTCCCCAGGGCATGCTCCTCTGGTACAGGATTTTTCCTTTCCTTGTGTTGTTGTGGATTGACACCCTAAATTGCAAAGGCCCTTTGGCGATCATTAGAATCTGATGCGTACCAAGTTTTCAAAACTTAAATCTCCCTATTGTAGCATGTTCTTGAACACCTACCACAGGAGCGTCTAAACACAGTTGTTAGTTACAACTAGCCTATGGTTAGATCTACACTAAGGAGCGTACAGCGGTGGAATGCATTGATTCAGCTGCACTGCTGTAAGATCTCTAGTATAGCTGCTCTATGCCAATGGGAGAGAGCTTTCCCATTTACAACAGTAATCCATCCCACTACTGTGTGGTAGCTATGTCGGCAGGAGAAGCGCTCTCTCCCGATGTAGCACTGTGCAAGCTGGAGCATCTGGTGGTGTAACTTACGTTGCACAGGGGGATAGTTTATTCACATCCCTGAGTGGCCTAAGTTACACCAACATAAGGTGGTAGTGTAGACTTGTCCTCGGTGGAGATGTAGTATCCAAAGTTGCTTGGAAACGTATGTGATGTAGATAAAATATCCCATCACATTTTGACATTCATGTGTAATCCTGCATTACATGTAGGCTTTTGTTGTAATGAAAAATATTCTCTCTAATAGAAACAACAGTTGTTCTGGTATTCATTTAAATTAAGAGCTGATCTATATAGAAATTGCATTAATATAGCTAAACTGATATACCTAAATTAGTTGCATCTTCTTTGTGAGGATTTTCTTAAACTGATTTGAGTGTGGGTAACTCTTGAATTAGTTTAAGGAGGGTAATATTAATGTTTCTTAATTTGGTAGGAAGGGGGCTTCTGGTAAAGAATTGAGCTAGAAATAACAAACTTTAAAAAAATCTTCTACTTGTTAATGCAATGTTCTGAAATCAGAGCTATGGTTGGGTCTTTAAGGTGCTTAGCAACTCTTGCAAAGTGCTGCATGCCCTTAACTCCTGTCAATGAGAGCTGATGGAGTTCAGTGCCACATAAGTGCTCAGCACTTCTCAAGATCAGGCCCTTTATTGTCTTCCCTTGTATATTTCATCATGTATAATTTCCTCCAAGCCAGCCAAACAGCAGCCTAGGTTTTGAAGCACACTTGTTTCTCTGAGTGTGTCGGCAAAGTGTAGCCCTTAGAATACTGTGAAATCCTGACTGATTGGAAAGGTGTTTTCCTCCACTTGGAACATTCCATTGTCACGGGGGAAACTTTTTCTCTCTGGAGGGGGGAAAAAAAAGAGGGAGGGGGTTAATTGAAAAGAATGCTCCCTGTTTGAAAAATGAAACAATTTACATTACAATTGATACCTGTCATTGGGAGATGCCTTCTTTATATTTAGGGCTCAATCCTGTCTTTGCCAGATAGTGCTGTAATCTGTCATGCAATTTGCCATTGCTCTTAAAAAAGCAGTTTTCACCTCCGTGAAATAAGCAGTATAAAAACAGGGCATGCTTTCAGATGGATAGTCTGTTGTCCTTGGGTACACATGGGTATGTTAGCTGGGCCCTCATTTAGCAGAGATGGAGTCTTTCACAGCTGTTGCATCCGTGCATTAACTTGGAAGAGGCTTTCTATTTTACCTGCACATTATATGTCAGGATTTTTTTTAATGTGGGTGGTTTTAAAAAAAAAAATTTCATATAAGACTTTGTAGGTCAAATAGAGCATAAATCCTTGAAAATAAGTAATGATGATGATACATCTTTAAGCATCACGCTTTAATGTGGGTTCTTAAAAATCTGTGTCTAAATCTTGGCAGGAAATAAACCGTCATCTGCATTTGGAAGACTTCTAACCTCTTGCCATCAACAATGTCTTTAAAGTGGAGTGGCAGAGTGGAAAGAGAACCTGTGTGCTTCAGGGGAAAGTGCACAAATTTTTAGCATTGTGGTCACTTTTCCAGGAATGACCTGCAGGTTTGATTGACCAGAAACCATTTTGAGTAGATGGGAGGCCTGGAGAAGTCATTTATTTCTCCATTGGTAGCTCAAACTTACTTAGAATTAATAAGAAACATGCAGCACTCCTTTGTGAAAATGTATGGCCTGGAAGTACAGTATTTCCAAGCCTTATTCTGCTGTGTGTAGTATAGCAGTGTGGAAACAGTTATCCCTTGTGGGTTTTTTTCTTGTGATTATTTTATCTTGATCATAATACATTTGTTACCCTTTATCAACTTCTGTTTTGCTTTTTAGAATTAAAAGCATATTATTTAGGAGTTAAAAAAACCCACAAAAACCAAAAACATCAGATGCAGGAAAGAATGGCAAAGGTAATGTGCCCCTTGGCAGTGGGCAAGGTATATGACAAATGTGTTCGAAGCATAGAACAAAATCAAAACAAGTTGTGAACGCAGTTTGTATGCAATAATATAACTCTTATAGTGTTTTCACCGTTGTTTTTTTTAAAGGGATTTTAATACTTACCCACAGCATCTGTGTAATTATTCTCAAACTAAAGGCCCTATACAGAACTATGTAATCCTGGGCATAGTGCTTACTACTTTGAGTAATCCTGTTGATTCTGATAGTAAATGTTTTCAGGCACTGCCAAATAAATTTCATTGTTTCCTAAACAGTTCTATATTTTCATAGTAAAGGCACATTCTGGTGTGCCAATGACTGTGGCTCCCATTCAGTATTTTCTTGAGCAATGGTGAAAACGTTCCTCATTATAATTTGCTTGCTAATAAAAAAAAATCATCATTTTTTCTTTCATTCAGCAGAACTGTACAGTAAACGGGATTCAAAGGATTAATGCATGAAGGAAATGTCAATGTTAAATCTATAGACAGTCCCTTTTGTACTGCATGTCATAAATTCAAAGCAAGAGATTTTAGAGACTTGCTAGAGAAGGAAAAGTGAAGGATTAAACAAATCATAAGTCACTTTCTCTTTCTGTGCCTTGAATTCATGTGTATTTTGGTCTGTTCTTTGGTGTTTTTATTTTAAAATCATATCTCTTTAGTGAAAGGGGGAAAGCACAAACTTTTAAGCATAAAGTTTGGGTTTTCTTAAATTTCTGCTACTGGAGCAAGGCAATCCAGCTGCTCTGGTCCAAAGCAGTGCTAGTATCCTTTATTGCGAACACTGAGTAATTTAGGTTATTCACAGTTGTGCTTTCTGAGAGAATATAGGGAGAGACAGTCTGAGCTTTGTCTTCCATCTGACAGGGGAAGTCTGTATTAACTCAACCTAAGGCAATCAGGTTATAAAGTTGCACTTTCATGAATATTAGTTTTCAGATAAATATTAAATATACTCTGCTTTACCCCAGCTCGATTTACAAGATAATCATGAAACTCCAATTAAACAAGATAAGGACCTTCAGCCTGATTTTCCATACTAAAGATCTGAGCCTGCAATCAGATCCTCAAGAGAAGAAATCTCTGCCGATTTGTTTAACTGGTCGCCACTCAGTTCTTATGACAGGATCTAAACCTCAGTGTGTAAAACACATGCGCAATTGAATGCCTAGTTTGTTCACAAAATTACCATGGGTGCAAATGCAACTCAGACACATTGCACATGCTATGGCGAGTTACCATACGTAATGGGGCATTTGCATACCACATGAATCTGTGAGTATGTCCAATTGTGGTAAATAGACATAAGAAATAGGTAAACTAAGAGCGAGCTCATCTTTCAGGTTTGAGCTTTGTGTAAACTCAAACACTTATCTCCCCGACCAACAGAAATTGGTCACTACATCTCCCCCCTTGTCTTTCTAATATCCTGTGACCAGCACGACTACATTAACATTGCATAGTCAAACTAATGTATTTATCCATGCAGATGGTTTCAGTGAACCTTGGCCAGAAATATCACAGAAATGATACAATTTATTTTACTTTAAGTGAAAAATGTTCATATCACCTGTCTCCTCTTCTCTCATGTAGCCATGGTCATGAAGTGGGAGCAATATGAGTTCTCTGGCTTGTGAATGAAGAAATATATGCTTGGGTTGGAAGGGGGTGTTGCCAAAAATATTAAAAATGAGATGGACGCATGGTCTTTATCTTCCAGTATACCTCTTATCTCTCTCTTGCTTTTAATGATTTAAAGAAACATGTTCTGATTATTTGATGGTGCATTTGATCATCCTCAGTGCTATGCAGTTCTACATCTTGATCAGTATAAATTGTCATAAAGAAAGGCAGAGCCCCACTTTTAGATATTTCTTGCTACATTACAGAATAAAATATATTATAAATTCCATATCTATGGCTTTTAAAGTCTTAATAAACAAAAGGGTCAATCAATGGGGTCTGGACGATGACGTAAGATGGCTAGGATGATGTGAAACAGATTTCAAAATGAAGGATCTCAGTAGCAGTCTTGCTGCTTTCAGTGGTGCTGTTTGGAAAGTACTTCTTGGTGTGAATAATTGTCAGAATTTGGTTTTGCCAATTTTAAAGCAGTTATTAAAGTCTTTAATGAGCTACTGTTAAGAGGTACACAGGTGGTCAGAGATAAACAGGTGAAGGAATACATTTTTGTAATGGAAAAAACTCTTGGTGGGATTTTTTTCTCCATTAAGGTGGTTTCAAACTAACTGTGAAATCAAGGACTCAGTAGCTGATGAAGGCAAACAAAAAAATCCAGGTGGCAAGTCTGATTGAGATATGACCTTGTTCAAAATCAATAGACTGTTTCTCCTTCCACCAAGCACAACTGACTCTTGAACTTCAACAGAGGCATTTCCCTCACAATATTAACATTTTAATTGCTTGTGCCAGATTTTCTGGAAAATTAAACCAACTATATTTGAACACACACAAAGTGTGCTCCCATGCAGGTTTGAAACCACTGCTTGTGATTTAAGAGCTGTAAATAAATGCTGCCACCTTAAGGAAAGAAGAAGAATTTTTTCACAAAAATGAACTTGAAAAAAAATTTCTTCTGTCCCATTCTTTGTCCATTTCAAAGTGTATTTTTAATTACTGTTTATAGCCTTTTCTATGATTCTTCTGCCTCTCTCTATCAAAAAAGCAGGAAACATCAGATTACTACCATACATTTTATTTCTCAAAACTAGCTGCAGCCTGAGGAAATACAAAAGAGAGTTTCCATTGGGTTCAACACACTTGGATCAGATCATAAATTAAAAAAAACCCAAAACCCCAACCCACTGTTGAGATGAGCAATTATATGTTTTCTAGTTGAGGATAATGAGTGCAGTCAAGCAGTGTCCAACAGATTCTTTGCCAAATCACAAAGCATAAAAAGGGCAATTCTGAGAACATTAAGCATTTGGTAGTGTCAGTTGAGTTCCCAGTGGACAGGTATCAATACTGCAAATGTCAGTAATTGGCATGTTTACTGAGAGAGTGACTCAAAAAGAAAAGGACTCTGAATAGGCCTGGAGACTGAACTGGTTTCTTATTCTGAAAGGCAGTCCAACGGGGTCAGGGTTGAGGTGTCTTAGCAAGGCAGTATGGGAAAGCATGCACTCGCATGGTACTTGTGGATCCTTTTCTATTGGTAAATAGAAGACTTCATTTTCTAGGGCACTTTTCAGAAGCATTTAAAACTTGTTGTGCACATATGTACATGCAGACTTACAGGTCATCTACTGCAGAAGTACTAATATTGCAGTGTGTCACCTGGCATCTTACTAAGGATCTTCTCATGCACTTGAACTCAAGCTTTTGCTGATGCCATTTCCACTCTAGTACGATACACCTGATGGACAGACAAGGAAAATATTTACAGAAAGCACATCTCTTCTGAGTGTACCTAACCAATGCTGAGCTAGTATTCACAATTCAGAAACTCATACCATGAGTGAGGGAAAGCATTCTTTGATTTGCCAGGACATGTGAACAAATGTTCCACTCTGCTGTCAGACTATTACCAGTACAAGGCTCCAATGAAAATGAAAGGTGATTGACAGTCAAAATAGATTAATTTGTCTTTTATTTCAGGTTTTGCTGATTTAAGAACTCAGTTCATGAGCTAGGTAGCTTTAGCTGGTATGTCCATGAATCATAAAATCAAGGAATACTAGAATTTGAAGGAACTTTGAGAGGTCACCAAGTCCAGTCCCCTGCCCTTATAGCAGGACCAAGCACAATCTAGATCATCTCTGAAAGATGTTTATCTAACATGCTCCTAAAAATCTCCAATGATGAAGATTCCACATCCTTCCTAGACAATTTATTCCAGTGCTTAACCACGCTGAGTTAGGAAGTTTTTCCTAATGTCCAACCTAAACCTTCCTTGCTGCAATTTAAAACC
>CM057846.1:56115968-56128927 GCA_030068395.1 Apalone spinifera | reverse complement strand
ATGGGTTTTATTGAACAGGTTGTACCTCTTATCCGGCACGCTCAGGACCTAATTAGTCCCGAACAAGGGAGTTTGCCAGACGAGGGGAGGTCAGTGCTGGCCCATGTGCTGTCACTGGCTGTGGTGCTCTGCTCTGGTGGCAGTAGAGGAGCCTCCATAGACCAAGCCCACATTTTACTCATGGTTAATTAAAACAATAATTATATGGCAGTAGTCCCAATAACCTAGAGGGGAAAGTATCATCCAGTGGAGAGAGCAATGAATTGGGACTTAGGAGTCCTGCATTTTATCCTTGACTCTGCCATTAATTTGTGAGGCCATGAGAAAGTCACTTCATTTCTTCTACATTTACACTTCTGAAAATGGGATGAGTGATTAGAGCAGATCATGATATTTTAAACAGTAGAGTTTTATTTGAAAAATGGAGTTTCATCAAAATGGAAATGGTTCATGCCGCTGTCAGTTTAAACAATTTCCAATGAGAGAAAATCTAACCAAACCATGTTGACTTCCTTGTTCAGTCTTGATCATGTTGAAACTTTTTGTTTTGACAAGATGAAAACATTGTGTGTCAGTTTTATTGCTTCATCTAATTGTGTTTGGACTTTTATAGAATGCTGAACCTCTCTAGTGCTGCACTCTCTGGTCCGGCAACATCTGTGGTTCAGCATGATTTTACTTAGCTGGATGTTCACTTATCTCAGGTGTTGCCAAGTTTCCTGCAGTCCCATAAAGTTTGTTTACAGCCACCAGTCCTGGCTCTCAGTATTGTGTGCTGCCATTTAGCTCAGTAATGGATAGGAGGACTGCTGGCCTGCCCCCTGTGACTAAAGGTGGCTAGTGGGGATGATGTTCTAAGTTAAGGGCTGGGAGGAGCAATATACAATAATCTGGACTACCAGGCCTCCAAGGAATTCAGGGCATGCAAGTGGACTGGACTGTGAAGGGATCATGAGTAAATAAGGGAAAAATGAGTATTTAGTCACGATCAGGATATTTTTCTTTGTTTTGGTTGTTTGGTTAAACTTCTCTGTGTGAATTCCACGTGCCTTCCTCTCCCACTCAGCATATTTAAACTACAGCCCAAAGAGATTGCTGCTTTGTGTTCTGATCTGTTCTTTTCTCAGTTGCTGTGTAACACCTAGCAACCAAGTATTCTTTATCAAGTTTATCTTTTTTGTTTTGTTGTTTAAAATCCCCCCTTTTTTAAGGAGATGATTTGGTTCTTGAGTCTGGAAGGTAACAGGTCTCTGTGTGTGTATGCCTACCCTGGAAGGTCGGCTATCAAAGACACAGTTTGTTTTCTGTGTTTTCTTTTGTTTCTTTTTTCAAGCTCTCTTGTGGCAGAAAAGCTTGGGGTACCCTGGGGAAAGAATTCAAGAGTTCCTTTCTGATTTTTTCAGGGTTCTTTAAAAAAAATCACTTGATGGTGGCAATCTTCTAGAGTCAGTGCCTCTGTGACTCGGAGTTTTTTTTTTTTTTTGCAAGTGGAGCCTATAGAGGCAAAGTATTTAAGGACTTTTGCAGGCCCCCACTTTCTGCACTCAGAGTGCGAGAGTGGGGAACAGCCCTGACAAGCTGTAATTTACCCTAAATGTCTTTTAAGAGCCCAAAAGTTTCAGAGGGTAGCCGTGCTAGTCTGTAACTGGAAAATCTTAAACAACAAATAGTCTTGCAGAACCCTAGAGACTAACAAAAAATGTAGATGGTATCATGAGCTTTCATGGGCACAACCCACTTCTTCAGATGAATGGAGTTTAAGAGCCCAGTAAGCAGTGGAAGTGTTGGTAATGCCGCAAGACAAATTGATCTCCACACTTTTGAAACAAACTGTTTTGCCCCACAAAATGAAAAAAGTATCATTATCAAAACAAAATGACCCACGATTATTTAGGGAAATGTTTTTAAACTGTGGTGTTTTTTGAATTTCCATTCTGCAATAAATGTTGGGTTTTTGTTTGAGCAATAAAAAATTTAGAACTTCAGACTTATCCACAGAACGTGGCATAGATAAATGTGTATTAGACTGAGTGTGCACATCTCTTGAATTCTAATCTAAAATTTGTTAATCCAGGCTCATTGGAGGCTTGACTGTGGCTGAGTCCTATACAGGTCTCTAGGCTCTTCTCCAATCCTAGGCTTATAGGAACTATCCCATGTCTGGGCTTGAATGTTTATAGAATCAGAGACTCATGGTACTGGAAGGGACCTCAAGAGGTCATCGAGTCCAGTCCCCTGCCCTCACAGCAGGACCAAGCACTGTTTAGATCATCCCTGACAGGTGTCTGTGTATGAAGTGCTTTAAAAATCTGCACTGCTACGTATTTATTATTTACAGTGCACCTTGAGTATTATAATCAGCTTCCTTCCTTTAGAAATTCACAGTGAAGTTAGTGATTGTGAAAAGAGCCAGATGGCTACTCCAGACAGCTGAAGTGTCTTTGTCCACATGACAGGTGTGGCATGAGCAATAAGGACAGGGAACACAGGCATTGCGTTACAGTGCTAGTATCAGAGCCAGATGCCACAAAAGGAATTCACATGAAGAAGAGGCCAGATCTGCACTTTTCCCCTTGTGCCAGTCAGGAGATCAGGCCTCATGAGAAGAGTACCTGTTTCTGCTCATTATAAGGTGACAGAGCTGCACACTGGTGCGAACTCCTGCAGAAGAGCTGAAGAAAATAATTTGAGGGTGTCTGGCTGACCTGTGGCCAGTCTTCACCTGTGTATAATGTAATGTGGGGCTTAATGCTGATCTGGGCTTTTATCTGTTTAATCCTTGATCTTTCTGTGGTGACAGGCAAAAAAGGTGTCTGTTGGTGCTGTTTGTGGTGGTAATGGCCTGTGATTGCTGTTGCATTTACTCAGGCCACCAAATAACTGTCCTCCTATAACCACTTTCAGTCATTTCTGGCTTGCAATAAATTCAACAAGGAAACAAGAGATGAAGGGCCTGATACTCCTCTCACTTGCACAACTGGAATACCTTTGACTTTTATGCAGCTATTCCTGATTTACCCCAGTGGGAGAGAAGGATCAGGTTCAAAACATCTGAGTTTTCTTTCTACCTTTCTTTAAAGTCAATAGTTCATAATTATGGATAGACGAGACTGGGCTGGTACTCTATTGAAGAATAGCACATATATCTGAAATACACATCTCTTTATGGGAAAGTTGTCTTTGCAAAACAGTAAAAGTAGCCTCAAGAGAATCTAAGTGTGATTAATTTGTTCAGCCACTGGGTGCCATTGTTGGCTCATCTGTAATAGACTGAGGAAGTATTCTATAGGAACAAAATTTTCTTTTAAATATAAGAAAATGTTTCAATTTTCAAAGCTTTTGGGAGTCTCAGAAAAATATTGCCACGGAATGTGACTTTTTAGTTAAACTAATTAGGAAATAGAATGTCAGGAAGGTGATTAGCAAAGGGCTGTGAAATATGTGGAGCTTCTGGGTTAACAAAAGAAAGACTTGGATCCTTAATGAAATGGGCTTGCTTAGAATTATGAATCTGGGAGCCTATTCCTTATAGTGATTAATGGTAAACCACTATTTTAACTTTGGATCAAATAATGGGTTGCATCTGCGAGGCTTCATTAATCATCATAAGAAATAGGCTTGCCAATTCATTACTTCAGGGTAGACATGCTGAACAGTTCAGCAAATTTCAGGACAGGAGTGAACTTTAGGCAGGGCTGGCTGAAATGAATGCAAATATTAGGGGTCTGTTATCTATTTCAGT
The DNA here is from genome assembly GCA_030068395.1 of Apalone spinifera. Taxonomy (NCBI): domain Eukaryota; kingdom Metazoa; phylum Chordata; order Testudines; family Trionychidae; genus Apalone; species Apalone spinifera. The sequence continues at coordinate 56,125,185 of CM057846.1, read as the reverse complement.
GCGTTGGGATTTATGAGCCAAGAATACCCCCCTCATTTAATAGCTTCCCCTTCTAATCCTGCCTCTCATCTCACTCGCAAGTTGTTGTTGTTGCTAACAATGGTCATGGTACAATAAATAACAAATGTACATCATCCAATCCTATATTTGGGGCCAAAATCCTCTGTCAGTTTCAGGGGGTGTAACTCCCAGTATCATTAATAAGGATCATACCTGCGTGCTTGACAGAAGATTTTGCTCCTTTTAAAATAGTTAATATGTATACTTGGTTAATCCAACAATTGAGAATTAAATCGTCTTTCATCTTCAGACAGATTTCAATGGAAGGTAAAATTTGCTCTTAAAAGCAAGAACCTCTTATTTTTATCTCTACACACAATCTTATTTTCTTAAGCCAATAGGTTTCTTTCCTAACTGACCCTTCTGGGTGGGCAAATATAGGACAATGCAAATAGTTCTTCCAGTTGTGATCTTGCATAAGGAGGTGTCCATTATCTTTTTTGGGCTATACACATTTGGGCCATACACATTTTTAACACCCACATGGGTATTGGTACTGAAATGGGGCCAAGTAGGGACAACTTCAACACACTCTTTATTTACCTCTAAGGGGAGATGGAAAGTGTCAACAGTTGAGTGAAATCCTTGGATGAGGGGATGGAGATTGGAACTGGCAAACTATGGGGATTAGAGGTTGCGGGGGGCGGGGAGAGGGGGAAAGGGAGTGTGAGGAGAGGAGCTGAGGAAGGAAATGGGGTGCAAATAGGAAAGGTAGAGTTTGACAGAGTAACGTGGGGAGGAACTGTAGAGTGTGGTCTAGACAGGGTAATTTAGATCTGGTGATGAAAAGAGAGAGGTGGAGACAGAAATGAAGTAAGGGAAGAAACATGATGAAGATATGAAAACAGAATAAAATACAAGGTACAGAGCTATATCCTGAATGTGAATATATTGGGATGAACAAGGAAAAGGAATAAGCTCAGGAGACATATTAGAGAATTAGAGGAGAAAAAAAATCTGTAATAAGAAACAGATGAGTGAGGGAGACAGAGAGAAATGCCTAACAATCTAAAATAGTAGGGGGAAAAAACAACCAACCAAAAACAGAAGCAAAGGAAAAAAGAGAGGCAAGGAATGTGACTGTCCAATTTTTAAAGTTCTATTGAAACTGATTTTTAGAGTTGAACAAAAAAGGGAGACTCTTTTTTGAAAAAATACTTGCCTTTTGATTTGGTAAAATATTTCCAAATTTCTTGACCAGCTCAAGCAATAATGAACACAATGGCACAAAAGCACTGCAGCATCAAGATCCTAATGTGCTTGTCACTGAAGTCTGCACATGAATAGTGGAGACTGATCAACAGCTGGAAATAACACATCAGCACCTGGGTGCTGTGTTAATTTGGTACATCAGCACTTTGGATTCCAATACCAGTTCATTGCTTCCAGATGGCAGCTGAACTCTGAATTGGTAGAGGGTCTTTAGAAGCATTTGATGCTGGTCTGACTCCTCTCCCATTGAACTCAAGTTTCAGTGTGGGCAGATTTGGGCCAATCTTGAACACTTTTGAAAATCCTGTCATTAGAATACAACAAAAGAACGGCCATACTGGGTCAGACTAGTCCATCTAGCTCAGTATCCTGTTTTCCAGCATTGGCCAGTATCAGGGGCTTCAGAGGGAATGAAAAGAATAGAGCAATTATCTCCCAGAGCATAAGGTTGCATCTCTGACCATGTTGGCAAATAGCAATTGATGGATCTGTTCTCCATAAATGTATCTGATTCTTTTTTGTCCTTCACAACACTACCTTGCAAAAATTACCGCAGGTTGCCTGTGCACTGTGTGAAGATGTGCTTTCTTTTGTTAGATTTATAACTGCTCTCCATTGATTTCATTGGGTGACCCCTGAGTCTTGTGTTATCTAAGTGCATAAAAACCCCTTATTCACTTTCTCAAAACCTCTCACGATTTTATAGACCTTTCCCTAGTTTTCTGTTTTTTAACATAAACATGTAATCTCTCCTAATATGGAAGCTGTTCTGTGCTCCTAATAATTTTTGTTGTTCTTCTGGGTGCTTTTCCCAACTCTATTATATCTGTTTGGAGATGGGGTGACAGTATTTAAGGTGTGGGAGTACCATGGATTTATAGTATCAGAGTTAGTCTGGTGTTAGTCTGGATCTGCAAAAGTGTAATTTCCACTACATGCATCTGACAAAGTGGGTCTTTGCCCACGAAAGCTTATGCTCCAATACATCTGTTAGTCCCATGGATTTATGATATTATGATATTTTCTGCCCTATTTTTCTAATGCTTCCTAAATTTTGTTTTGTGTAGTTTTGTTTGCTTTTTGGTTGTTGCTGCACGGTGAGCATATATTTTCGGAGAACTGTCCATGATGACTCCAAGATCTTTCTTGAGTGGTATCCTGGTAGCCCTTAATTTAGACCCCATTATTTTGTATCTACATTTGGGATTATGTTTTCCAATGTGGATTACTTTACACTTATCAACATTGAATTTCATCTGCCTTTTTGTTGTCCAGTCACCTAGTTTTGTGAGATCCCTTTATAACTCTTTGAAGTTTATTTTGGTCTTAACTATCTTGAGTATTTATGTATTGTCTACAGATTTTGCCACCTCATTGTTTACCCTTTTCCTAGATCATCTATGAATACACTGAACAGCATTGCTATCTGTGCAGATCTTTGGGACACTCTACTCTTTACCTCTCTCCATTGAGAACACTAGACATATATTCCTACCCTTTGTTTTACTGCTTTTAGCCAGTTACTCATCCATAGAAGACTCTGACTCTTATCCCAGAATTGCTTGATTTGCTTATGAGTCTTTGGGGTGGGACCTCGTCAAAGATTTTCTAAAAATCCAAATATATTAGATCAACTGGATCATCCTTGTCTATATGCTTGTTGATGACCTCAAATAATTCAAATAGATTGGTGATGCATGATTCCTGTCCCCCAATTTATTGTGTTCATCTACACGTCTGATTGTTCTCTTCTGTACTATAGTTTCAACCAATTTGCCTGGCACTGAAGTTATGCTTATCGACCTTTAATTGACAGGATTGCCTTGTGGGCCTTTAATAAAAATTGGTATTACGTTAGTTACAGAATCATAGAATAATAGAACTGGAAGGTACGTTGAGAGTTCATCGAATCCAGTCCCCTGCACTCATGACAGAACTAAGCACAATCAGACCATCCTTGACAGATATCTGTCTTACCTGCTCTTAAAGATCTCCACTGATGGAAATTTGATGACCTCCCTAGGCAATTTATTTCAGTGTTTAACCATGCTTACAGTTAGGAAGTTTTTTCTAATGTCTAACTTAAACTTCTCTTGCTGCAATTTAAGCCCACTACTACTTGTCCTATCATAAGGCATTAAAAAGAACAATTTTCTACCTTCTTCTTGTAACCACCTTTAAGATACTTGAAAGTTGTTGTTATGTCCCCTCTGTCTTCTCTTTTCCAGACTAAACAAACCCAGTTCTTTCAATCTTCCCTCATAGATCATGCATTCTACACTTTTAATCATATTTGTTGCTCTTCTTTGCATCTTCAAGTTGTTCTCTTCTTTCCTGAAAAGTTGCACCCAGAACTGAATACAATACTCCAGTTGAAGCCTAATGCAGCGCAGAGTAGAGTGAAAGAATTATTTTTCATTTCCTGCTCACAACACTCTTCTTAATACATCCCAGAATGATGTTTTCATTTTTTTTCCAACAGTGTCACCCTGTTGACTCCTTTTGAGCTTGTAGCCCCTAGATCCCTTTCTGGAATTCTCTTTCCTAGGCAATCATTTCCCATTTTGTATGAGTTCCTTCATAAGTGGAGTACTTTGCATTTATCTGTATTGAACTTCATCCTATTTACCTCAGACCATTTCTTCAGCTTTTCTAGATCACTTTGAATTATAATCCTAGCCTCCAAAGCACTTACAACTCGTCCAAGATTGGTATAAATCTGTCATTATCTAAAACGTTGATGAAAATATTGAACATAACTGATCTCAAAACTGATACCTGAGGAACTCTACTTGTTATCCCCTTTCAGAATGACTGTTGATGAAAATATTGAACATAACTGATCTCAAAACTGATACCTGAGGAACTCTACTTGTTATCCCCTTTCAGAATGACTGTGAAACATTGATAATTACTTTAGAGCAGTGTTTTTCAAAGTGATCTGTTAGTGAACTTGCTAACTGGCTGCTGCAGTTTGTTTATTTACCAGCTCCGCAGCTAGGAGCCTTGTGGCTTCCATTGCCTCCGGTTCACTGTTTGCAGCCAAGGGGAGCTATGATAAATGGTGGTCTGGCACACGCTGCTTTAAAGGAACAGTAATTTGAGCAGTTATATAACCACCTTGTAGTGTCTCCATCTAGGTTGTATTTCCCTAGTTTGTTATTGAGAAGGTCATGTGAGGCTGTATCAAATACCTTATTAAAGTCTAAATCTACCACATTACCTACTTCTCTGTTATCTATGAGGCTTGTTACTCTGTCAAAGAAAGCTATCAGGTTGGTTTGACATGATTTATTCTTGACAAATCCATGCTGTTACTTATCACCTTATTGTCTTTTAGATGTTGGCAAATAGATTCCTTAATTATTTGCTCCATTATCTTTCCTGGTACAAAAGTTAAGTTGATTGGTTTGTAATTCCCTTCGTAGTCCTTATTTCTCTTTTTATAGATGGACCCTCTGTTTTTCAGTCTTCTGGAATTTCTATTATATTCCATGAGTTCTCAAAGATAATTGCTTAGATATCTCTAGTCCGCTCTTTGAGTACTTTAGGATGCATTTAATCAGGTACTGGTGACTTGATGACATCTAACTTGTCTAAGTAATTTTGAACTTTCATATAAAGACTGATTTAAGCATTCGGTTACATGCCACAGTTAGTAGTTCTACAATTTCATATTTGATTTCTTCTGGTCTCTTGGGTGAATACCATCTGGGGTGGGTGACTTACAATTTTTAATTTTAGCAATTTTTTCCAAAACCTCCAGTGTTGTCACTTCTTCCTGGGACAGTTCCTCAGATTATGACCTAAAAAGAATGGCTCTGCTGTGGGAAACTTCCTCACATCAGCTGCTGGGTAGACCAATGCAGAGAATTAATTTAGGTTGTTTCCAATAGCCTTATCTTCCTTGAGTACTCCTTTAGAACTTGGATTGTTCAGTGGCTACGCTGATTTTTCAGACCTCCTGCTTGTAATGTACTTAACGTTAGGGCTGTCAAATTATCAAAAAAATTAATAGCAACAGAATCAGTATTTTGCAATTCACCTAATGCAAGTATACAGGTGCAATTTAGAAACATATAATTTTATGTATAAAAATAACTTCATTAAAAAAACATTGTCAAACTTTAGAGGCTAGATAATCCACACAGTCCTACTTCTTATACTGTCAATTACTTAGACAAACAAGTTTGTTTACATTTTTAGGTGATACTATTTCCCACTTGTTTACAATGTCATCTGAAAGTGAGAACAGACATTCATATGGCACTGTTATAGTTGGAGTAGCGAGATATTAATGGGCCAGATACACTAAAGATTCATCTGTGCCCTCATGTTTCAATCACCATTCCAGAGAACAGGCAACCATGTTGATGATAGGTCCTGTTTGATAAAAATCCAAAGCAGTGCAGACTGACGCATGTTCATTTTCATCATTTTGAGATAGATAAAACCAGCAGAAGATTGATTTTTTTTTTTGTGGTGGTGGTCTGGATTCTGTAATTTCCTCCTCAGAATGTTGTGCTTTTAAGACTTTTGGGTGTGTGTGCCACACTTTGTCACTTTCAGACTTTGGAAGGCTCTTCAGTGTCTTACACCTTGAGTTCAGTGCTGTAGTTGTCTTTAGAAATTTCACATTGGTATTACCTTTGCGTTTCGTCAAATCTGCAGTGAAAGTTTTCTGAAATGAACAATGTATGCTGGATCATTATATGAGACTACTTATAACCTGAGATATATTGAAGTATATGGGTAAAAAACAAGAAACATGCAGTTTTCCCACAAGGAGTTCAGTTACTAATTTAATTACTGCATAAATTTTTTGAGTGCCATCAGCATGGAAGCATGTCTTCTGAAATGGTGGCCGAAGCATTAAGAGGCATACAAATGTTTAGCATATTTGGCTTGCAAATACCTTGCAATGTCATCTACAAAGGTGGAATGTGACTGGTTGTCAGTTTCAGGTGACATTGTAAATAAGAAGCATGCATTATCTCCCGTAAATGTAAATAAACTAATTTTTTTAGCGATTGGCTCAACAAGAATTAGGACTGAGTAGACCTATAGGGGCTAAAGTTTTGCATTGTTTTGTTTTTGAGTGCAGTTATGTAACAGAAAAATCTACATTTGTAAGTTGCACTTTCATAAAAAAGAAATTGCACTATAGTACTTGTATGAGATGAATTGAAAAATACTATTTCTTTATCTTTTTGTAATAAAAATAATATAAAACGAGCACTGTACACTTTGCATTCTGTGTTGTAATTGAAATCAATATATTTCCAGATGCATAAAAAATCCAAAACTATTTAATAAATGTAAATTGATATTGAATTGTTTAACAGTGAGATTAAAACTGGGTCATCACTCCTGTGAGGTAGGGAAGTAATATTATCTGCATTTTACAGATAGGAATTAAGGCTGAGCGAGATTGTGTTCAAGGTCACATAGGAAGTCTGTGGTGGAACAGGGAGGTGAACTGAGGTCTCTGAAATCCTATGTGATTGGGCAAGTCTTTCTTCTATTCTGCCCCCCTGCTCTGATCACTGATCAAGCTTCAAATGTGTTTTTTAATCAACACTTTCAAATTTAAACATTTACATTTTAAAAGCTGAGTAGGACAAAGGAAAGCCAGGATGCAAAGTAGGGGAGAGAAGGAGTTGGGAAGGTGGGGGGAGAAATAATGGGAAAGAGGGGAGACCAGGTGAGGTACTGTTCTGGGGCTCTATGTGGGCAAGTGGCTGGTCCTAAAAAAAATACTGTAAATGGCAGACATGATCAATATACAAACTCCGTGGCCCTGTTGAAATTAATGGGAATTTGCAATTGACTTCATTGAGAGAACAGATAGAGGATCTCTCTAGCAAACTGGTGAGAAGCTACTTGAGAAGCCAACACTCCAAGGAAGGAGAAGCAGTGCAGGAGGAGGATAGGGAAGCCTACAGAAGAAGAGGTAGGAGGTAGTTCAGGGAGCAACAAAAGACTGAGGAAGATTGGTTCTGGCTATTCTAAACATGGCCACTGAGCTTAAGCCCAGTGCAGTGAGTAGACGGGCCTCTAGGTTCTCCTGCCTTCTCCACTCAAAGTCTTTGGAGAAGACTGTAAATTCAGGAGACCTAAGTCTAGCTGACCCATTATACCCAGGGAACACCTGATTCCCTGTTATCCTGAAGGGAACAGAGGCTGTTGGTCAAAGGACTGGCTCATAACAAGGAGGGACCAGAGGGTTCTGTGTGGTGATATGAAAGGGATGGAGTCCAGTGGTGTAGCTCCCCATCCCACCACAAGGGAGTACCATCAGAGGAAGGTTATACATTACCAAAAGTGGAACGAGAGAGCTCCTCTCATCAAAGATGGATGATACGGAGTAATGCTCATTCATCTTGAGTGGCGAGTGCTGAATATTGGATATTCCAAGTCTACAGATAGCAGCAGCAGCAGCAGCAGCAATGATTCGTGATGCACCTGTCCTAGGAATGACAGGGAGCCCAACAGCCATCACAGATCCAAACAGGTCCAACCATTGCAGACACTGGAAGAAAAGGAGTCAGCCAGTCCTGATGTGATGCTGCATGTACTTTGGCAAGAAAAGCATGGAAGTTAGGTTTGTGTCTAGAATAGCAGAGACCAAAAGGTTGCTGGATGATGAAGTGCACTGACACACCTGAAGAGGTCCAGGCTATGCAGAACACTGTGTTTCAGATGCCAGAAGACCCCCCAAAGGTTGATGAAGCCAACCAAAATGTCAGATGGAATACAGTTCAGTACTGAGAAGAGTGAAGTTCCAAGGATAATATGTTCCAAGTGTGGGAAGCAGAGGCATGTCAAGAGACATTTTCTAGAACAGTGATTCTCAAAGTGGGCTGCGGGCCCACCTACGTAACCCACTGTTAGGCCCCTGCTGCTTTGTTTATGTAAAGTATCTGTAGCTATGGAGCCTTGCAGCTTCTATTGGCTGTGGTTCACCATTTCCAGCCAAGGGGAGCTGCAGGAAGCTTTGATCCATTGCCCAAACATGATAAAACCACTGTAAAGTGGAATTTTCATGGCCTGTAGTTTTAATTAAAACTGTTTTTTTTCCCACCAACTCCAGTTACCATTCTGCTGCCTAGGTGATCAAATGTCCTCAGTGTCTCACCCATATTTCCTGTTTGTGACAGCTCAAATGCATATTCCTTTTGATCTTTTATAATAAACTTTTGGACAGATTCAATTTTTGGCAGATCTCTCGGCAGCTTTTATGCTCTCTTTGTTCTCTGATGAAGACAGAGACCGTGAAGGTTCATGAAGTGAGTACCCGAACCCGCTGATTAGACAAACATTGATGGCTTTCCTGACTTCGATTTGACATCTTTTGGCATTGTAGGACATGCAGATGAATTCCAGTTCTAGTGACGAACTACCCATTTTGTCAACATTCAACAGCCCAATCATTGAGAGCTCTCTCCAGCCCAGGAAATGAAGTGAATCTCATTGGACATTTTGCTTGCCTCTTAGCATGTCCTTTAATGGTGTTTTTTTTATTTTTTGCTCATTCTCTTATTTACTTCTCATTGATACAGAATTCATGAGCAATTGTTTGTTCTGCACAGTCAACAAGTTTGTTTGAACGCTATATCATAAGCAAGCCATTTTCTTTTGATTTCACCATTGTTCATATTAAATACAGTGTGTGAAATTCTTAGAAAATTATTTAGTTATAGATTTCATAGGACTTAAAGCAGGTGATATTCCTGTATAATCACTGTCAAATTATACTTGTTTGTTTCAAAACAGCCCTGCGGATTGCCATGTCTGTGTCAATAACAAACTATTTACATTTTTGTTTTTTTTACAAATTATACACATTTTCAGATTGGCTGAAGACTTTTTGGCTACGTCTAGACTGGCACCAGAGCTATGCAATGAGGCTTAGCGTTAGAATATCGCCAAGCCTCATTTGCAT
>CM057846.1:56105713-56115868 GCA_030068395.1 Apalone spinifera | reverse complement strand
AAAATGGCGGATCATTAGCTATGCAAATGAGGCTCGGTGATATTCTAATGCTAAACTCATTTGCATAGCTCTGGCGCAAAAGCGCGCCAGTCTAAACGTAGCCATAATGTCCAGTGGTCAATATGCATGAAGAGATCAAATTACACACTAGCAGGTTGACACCAGTGCCATAGCACTATTGTTCATTATATTTTTCTGATTGGCTTATAAGGTTTAGCATTTTCAAATGCACGGGTCAAAATTTCATGCAGATCTGCCTCCTATTCTTTTAGCATTAATTTAAGCCAATCTACTCCACTAAACAAAGCGTTTGCAACTTTAAATGACTGCAATATTGATGTTAATAAATTGCCAGTATTTTTATAGCACATACTTATATTGATTGTAAGATAATTTTAGTCTAGTCCTGTAGTAGAACAATAATAAGAAAAGCAAACAGCTAGTACTAGGAAAATTGAACTTTAGGGAAGCACATGTTTTTAAGTGATTTGTTTACATGGACATGAACTGAGAAAAATGATGTTTTTAATATGTATACATTTTATTTATATTAATACTCATTTTATCTTAATTATAACAGCATAAATATATAATTTAATTAAAAATAAAGAAGCAAATTCAGAACTGACATTCCATCGTTGGTGATCTACAACAGGAGTCAGCAAACTTTGGCTCCTGACCCCGCAGGGAAAGGCTCTGGAATTCCAGAATGTGTTGTGTACCAGGAATGTCTGCCGCAGGATGGAGCCCCTCAGCTCCCAGTGGCTGTAATTCGCAATTTCTGGCCAATGGGAGCTGCAGGAAGTGGTAAAGGCCAAGGTATGTGCTGGCTGCCACACCTTTTGGTGGAGGACAGCAAATTTTAGCTACTGGGAACGGCAGGGCTCTATGCCTACAGATCCTCCAGCTAAACAAAACATCCTGGTGTACCAGTGGCTTACCCTGGCAGGCTAGTAGCTGAAATTTGCCAACTCCTGAAATATAGGATTGTCTTATGAAAGGATCATAGAGTTTTTCCATTTTTACCTATTTATAAGCCAACCTTGGGTGGTTGGCTTATAAATGAACAGGCTAATGAATGAATATGTATGTATGCTATTCATGGGACTGGATCCTGTCTGTAGCCATAAAATGAGAGCAAAAGTTAGCTTGTCTGTGAATAAAAAAGGAGGGTAATGATGACCAAATGAACTGAGGGAGCTTTGTGAAAAGCCATTCAACAGTCCCAGCTTATCAAAGTTATCAAGACCCAGGATACAATGACTAAATCATTAGAAAGGGAATTGAACCCCAGGTAATGTCAGGCCCAATACAGGATGAGGCCAGGCCCAAGAGGGAGTTGAAGTACAAGAGGGAAGGGTTAAAGACCTGAGATTTGGATATGGCAATGCAAGGCCCTAATAAAAATGGAGCTGAAAAGAAGGTTATTGTAGAGGTGAAAGAGAACCTCTCATGGAGGAAAAAAACGATTCTCTAACAAACAGCATTACATAGAAAAACCATGTTTTCCCAAAGGGAAAATGGGGCACTCCCAGGACAATTTGAGCTCCTGTCAAGCCCTCCCTGCCTCCTGCCCATGTAGGGCCAAGCGCAGGTTGTTCTTTGCCCTCCAACGGCTGTCCCCAGTTGTCCTGCCACCTCCCTTTGTTTAGGGCCATCCAAATCCACCCCACATGTTCAGGGTCAGTCCTCCTTGCCTCTACTCACATTGGGGCCAGCCTGAGGCCCTCATTCCCAATAGTGCCTGTGGCCAGCTGAGCCCCCTACCGCCCACCCACATGAGGGGCTGATCATCCAAGCTCCCCCCTATATGCTTGTGCATATGGCTGTACAAGCCCCTTCCGCCGCCTCCCCCCCCCACCCGATTAGCTGGCAAGAGCAAATAGAACAAATGCCCAGTTTTGTCAAGAGAGTCATGACACCCAGGACTGGGCCTGAAAAAGAAATTGTCTGGGCCAAAACAGATTGTACAGTTATCCCAGCATTACACACAATGTGGTGTGGGCCCAAGAGCTTGAGACATGAATTCCTACAAGTTCTTTGCTGGCACCCATAGGAAAGAAGACACCATAATAATTAGAAATCCCAATGGGAATTACTTTGGATAAAAAACAACATTGTCTCTGAAAGCTGTGACCAAAGAGCCAGAGCCAGCTTTGCACAGAATGGTCACAGAACAGTGTTGTTGATTACCTCAGTAGTAAGTAAGTAAGACTAGACGTACATGATGCAGAACTGATTTTAAATTATAATGCACCAAAAGACCCTGGAGGGCTTCATTCATCGCATAGCTGTCATAGGCCTTTGTAGAACATGACTTACAGTACCATCACTTCACTGACGACCACAGAAAAAAATGATTAAAGGGCTTGCTTGCATGCTTTCTCAAGACAGCCCTGACTGGAAGACAGGATTAAGGGAAGTGACTAGGCTAGTAGACCTAGAGAAAGTGGGTTAAGGGGTTGCCCTGCTTGAACCCATATAGACAAAGGCAGGGCTTTATGTTCTGGAAAGACAAGATTCACGGGGACAGGTGTACAAGGGGAAGCATAAGGCAGATGCAGTCAGATGCTGTAGCTCCCCATTCTGCCGCAAAGGGATTCTAACAGGTAAATGCCCTGCCCCATATTACATTTGTACAAAAGCAAAAGTAAAAAATTAAAATGAAGGGTCTGATTCTCCTCTCACTTACACTGTTTTTACCCCATTGTAAATCCACCGAAGAAAAGTCTGGATTTGCAGAAGTCAATAGGAGTTTTGCCATTGCCTTGAATGGATCCAAGATTTTTTCTGCTTACTTCAGATGGAATTACTCATAAGAATGTAAAACCAGACATACAGGGTCAGACCGAAGGTCCATCTAGTCCAGTATCTTGTCTTCCAACAGTGGCCAATGCCAGGTGCCCCAGAGGGAATGAACAGAATGGGTGATCATTAAGTGATCCATTCACTGTCACTCATTCCCAGCTTTTTGCAAGCAAAGGCTAAGAACACCATTCCTGCCCATCCTGGCTAATAGCCAGGCCTGGCCAAAGAGTTTGTGGGGCCCAACGCAGTGTGGCTGAGTTGCATGGCTCCCAGTCATGGCAGTGAGTGAGCAGCCGGGTGGGCGGGTCAGGGAGCCAGGTGGGCAGGGGTTGGGGCCCAAGGCAACTGCCTCGTTCACCTTGCCTAAAGGCCAGGCCTGCTAACAGCCACTGATGGATCTATCCTCCATGACTTTATCTAGTTCTTTTTTGAACACTGTTATAGTCTTGGCCTTCACAACATCTTCTGGCAAAGAGCTCCAAAGGTTGACTGTGTGTTTTGTGAAGAAATATTTCCTTTTGTTTGTTAAAAACCTGCTGCCCATTAATTTCATTTGGTGGTCCTTAGTTCTTGTGTTATGATGAGAAAATAGCACTTTATCTACTTTCTCTATACCGCTCATGATCTTATAGGCCTCCATCTTATCCCCCCTTTTCCCAAAAGTCCCAGTCTTATTAATCTCACCTCACAGGGAAGCTGTTTCATACCCTACTCAGTTTTTTGCCCTTTTCTGAACCTTTCCCAATTCCAATGTATCTTTTTTGATAAGGGATGACCATACCTGCATGCAGTATTCAAGATGTGGGTATACCATGGATTTAAACAGCGGCAAGGTGATAATTTTGTCTTATCTATTCCTTTCCTGATTCCCAAAATTCTGTCACTTTTTTTATTGCTGCTGCACACTGAATGGATGTTTTCAGGGAACTAGCCACAATGATACCAAGATCTCTTTTTTGAATAGTAACAGCTAATTTAGACCTCCTAATTAGCTGTTACTAATGGAATTTGACTCCTAAATGCCTAAATCCCTTTCGAAAGTAAGATTTAGGTCTCGTCTAAATGAACAGTTAGATTGAGGTAAACTGGGCTGTAAATATACCCTACAGGACCTTGCCATGCACTAAGTCAGGGGTGGGGAACCTCAGGCCTGCGACTCGGATGTGGCCCCTAGTTTGCCTGGAGCTGGCCCCTGAGGCTCAGCACTGGGGAGCCTGCGCTGGCACACCAGTCCCCCAGCCACCCACCTAGAGGGCTAGAGCACATAAAATATATTAGCCTGGGCCCCCCTACTCTCTGATGTGCAAGAGGAAGGTGAGTGTCTTTATCCTTCTCATTCAGGAGCTTTTCACTGTACTTCTCACTTACGTGTGGCCCTTGAGAGATTTTTGTGTGAATCCCCTGACCCAAAAAATGTTCTCACCCCTACACTAAGTGGTGTTTGTGTGGACTCTACTGCCATAAGCTAAATGCCCCCTATTGCTCTTTGCTCTACCTGCTTTGAAACAGGAGCAAAGTGCATTTTGGAAGTTTTAATGTGTGACTGGATGCTTAGTGATCAGCAGGCTAGTGTGGGATAGGTTTATACCTCAGATTTTACAAGCTCTTTGTATAGACAATCACCGAGCTCCTAAATCAGTTACCACTGGTATGCTGAGCACCACGATACCTAAATACCTTTACAAATCTGGGCCTTGGTTTTTGATATCTAATTAAAAGGGAATCACTGAAAAGGCTGGAACACTAATTCCAGTAAGCTAATGAGAAAATATACTTTCAAGAATGTCTCACTTTTTTCAAATAAATATATCTCTGGGAAATGAAATTCACGGGTAGGTAGTAAAGGGAAAAGATAATTATAGGAACAAATCATTAACTCAGTGAAGAGACAGCTTGTCATCAGTGTTTTGTATCTTATTGTACATTTTTTGGTTGCATTGTTAAAATGAACTTGATTGAAACACTGGGAAAGACTAACCCATGTTAAAAATAATTATGAAATCCTAGTAAAGACAAGGCCTACAGAGATTAGCCAAAAGTAAAATCAAAGGGCAATATTATTAATACAAGGTCAGTCTTCTGAAATCCTTTTCACAATCCTAAAACTGACAAAATGCCCATAGGGACTTCAAGACTTGTCCTAAAGACAGAAAAATAACTTTTCCTATAATGTATAATTAACTATGGAAATAATGCACATGTCAAAAATTAACAATGGGAAAAGTAAGACACATTGCCTATTTCTTCTGAAGTTGGGAAATGTTCTGCTAGGAAAGAATCATTTGGAAGAGAGGACTTGTATTCCTTTGATTCAAACTCTTTTGTATATGAAAAGGCCAAGTTAGAGCGTTCAACCATATCAAGATGTTCTCATATTATCAACAAAGTTAAACTAAAATAAGTGATATAGTCTGTGTACTGAGATAATAGTGCACAGACATGAATAATATCATATTAAAACCAACGTTTAAAAACTAATCATAACTCTCTCAATTAATTAAATAAAAATTCCCTCTTTCAAATTTCACATTGAGCAAAGTGTGCGCCAAACATGTTTGGAAGTTTATATTTACTTTTTCTAATTAAATAGGCATAAATATGCATGTCTAAATAATTAGATGGATTAGTTATAAAGAAAAAATGTTTTGGTGTTGACATGCCTCAGGTGACTAATATTTTAAGACGTAAGAAATTCATACTCCGTTATGAACCACCAGAGGTCAGTATATCCAGTAAAATGAATTGGACAGCTCCTTTGCACAGATAACTACAACCCACTGTTTGCTCTAATGGTGTGTGGTTTTTAACAATAAATATTGCTAAGTCAATTTTATCATACGAAACAGGCAAATATGCTAATAAACTATAAAACCATGTATTATCTTAGCTTAAGATATATGTTTTTCCCAAATATACTTGATTGCTCTTCACGCTTACACTTCCAGCCAAATACTGTATATTGTATTTAAATACAGAAAATGCAACATAAAGCACTACTTATGAGTAAGACACAGACTCTTTTATTCCATTACAGCATGAAAACTTACCCCAGAATTGTATAATATAGAAGAAGCCAAGTCTCATTTATTACACTCTGAACAAAGCCTAGTCTTATGTATTTTTTCCATTCTTACTACCTAGCCTTGCATATCATATTAGATATAGGAAGCATGGCATCATTTATCAGATTCAATCAGTAAATCTCCCTCATTAATCTGTTTGTACCAGGAAAAACACATTTCATGAATCATTTTAGACTGGAATGCCCTTATTTAAAGTGCTAGAAGAGGCTGATGCATGTAAACTAATGCATGATTCTTGGCATTTCTCAATGTGATCCTGACTATTGGGTTTCTTTGATATGAAGTGATGGGCAAAGGCAGCTCCTTTAAAATATGTTTGATGCTGAACCATCATATGTGAAATCGCATTTAAGCCAGAGATGTAAAATACTACACATGGCCAGTCTGCTCTGTTTCTGGTGTAAAATGATGTAGAAGAACACTTGTGTGGAGAAGTGATGAATGAGGTTGAGGTTTTCCTATAGTAAAGGCATGGCTGACACAAATTATTCCCAATTTAAGATGATGTAGGGATTCCCCGATATTCAGTAATGAGTGAGCAGAGATTTTATTAATATTAAGTGAAGCCTGTGGTTGAGTATCTTGATTAGCCAGGCCTCAAATTCCTTTTCCAGTTTGATATGAAGTTGAGTTTCCTTGAGGTCAGATACTCCTGAAAAGTGGGGAATTTTTGATTCTCCATGACTACAGTGCTGTGCAGCTCCAATGCAATGTGAAATGGGTACTTGCTTTTTTCCATAATATAAATGGCCTGAGGCTGGGATTTGCTGATGAACAGATGTATCAGACTGAGAACCAGCCAAGTGATAACATATTTGATGTAAACTAGACAAGAAATATAGTAACTATGCACATACGAATAAAGGAATCCTCCCTGCTCATTCTGTTAAAGATAGCAAGTGACCATATGAGGAAGAAGGGGTATCAATATGCAACTAGATTTTGCAGGATAAACTGCAACAGGAGTGAAATTGAGCGTCATGCAAGGAGAACATGAGTAACCACCCTATACACAGACCTGAATTCAAAGAATTCCTTTGAAGTAGCACAAAGGCAAAAAAGAATAAACATATCCGTTTAATTTGGTTTCTTTAAATACTTGGCAAACTGAAAAACATAATGGAGAACTGTATAGTGGCAAAAATGTAATTAGGATGAAGTCTAATCCCAGTGTTCATTTTACAAAGAGGTTTATGAGGAAGTCAAATGCTAGAGTGGGTTCAACGGATCAGTAATAAAAGACTTAAGACATGATTTAAATAGGCAGCGAGAGCTTCCCTGTCAGAAAGCGGTACTATAAGGCGGGTAAAAAAAGTGCTCAGAAGACAGTACTCAAAGAGTAGTTATCAGTGGTTGACTGTCAAACTGGGAGACCTATCCTGAAGTCCAGCAGGGGACTGCTCTGGGTCTGGTGCTATTCAAAATTTTCATTAATGACTTGGGTGATGGAGTGGAGAGCATATTTATAAAAGCTGTGGATGACACCAAGCTGGGAGTGGTTGGAACCACTGTGGAGCATAGGATCAAGAATTCAATATGACTTTGCCAGATTGGAGAATTGGTATGAAATCAATAAGATGAAATTCCAGAAAGACAAGTGCAAAGTGTTACACTGAGCAACAATAAATCAAATGCATGAATACAAAATAGGGAATAACTGGTGAGTCAGTAATACTGCTGAGAAGGGTAATACTGCTGGTCATCATAATGAATCTTAAATTCAGAATGAGCTAACAATATG
Source organism: Apalone spinifera (assembly GCA_030068395.1). NCBI lineage: Eukaryota > Metazoa > Chordata > Testudines > Trionychidae > Apalone > Apalone spinifera. Next base: position 56,108,236 of record CM057846.1, on the reverse strand, counting down.
ATTCAGTTACAAAAATGTCTGAGGTCATTGAGTGGTGTATTAGCAGAAGTGTCATATATCAGACCCAGGAGGTAATCGTTCCATTGCCTTTAGCATGAATGAGGCCTCAGCTGGAGCATTGTGTCCAGTTTTGGGTAGCACGCTTTAGGAAAGAGATGTACAAATTGGAGAGAATCCAGAGGAGAGCTACAAAAATGCTAAAAAGTTTAGAAAACCTGATCTATCAGGAAAGGCTTAAAACAACTGTATACGCTTAGTCTTGAGAAAAGAAGACTGAAGGTGGACCTGTTAGCAGTCTTCAAATATGTTAATACCTGTTATAAAGACAGTGATCTCTATGTTCACTGGAGGTAGGAAAAGAAGTAATGGACTTAATCTGCAACAAGAGAGATTTATGTTAAATATTAGGAAGAACTTTTTAACAATAAGTATAGTTAAGCACTAGAAACCCTACTCTGATAAGCTGCATTTATTTCATGTAAAGTGATTCATAAAGTCACCATCTCTTCTGCCTAGGTATCTATGAGATTGGGGATGCATGTAAAAAATGATGCACAAGATCTGTTGTCACTGATGTAAATGATGGAGGAAGTTCAGTTTTACTGAAGTGTCAAGAGACTGCATCTGCTTAATGAATGGAAATGAGCTTCTCAGAGGAATGTAGAATCATATAGCATTGAACGTCAGAGAACTGTATCCTTGTACTCCTCTGTATGTCCACAAAAGGGAAACCCAGCCTTGTGGATCATATTAAGCCAAGGATATATCAAGCCATGCATTGGTTTATACCAATGAAATTAGAATTGTGCATCAGAGAACATCAAAGAAAGCCAGACTCCTTCATCATTGGGCATCAGGGAAATGTGGCCATATCCATTAGTTTCATTGAAATCCAGGTTCAAACATCAATTCATATCAGAAAAACCTAGCCTCACATATTACTTTCTCTTAGAATGAAACACAGACTGATGAATTACCATAACTGACCTCTGCAAAAATAGTACATCTCTTAGCCTTCAGGAAATCCAACCGCAGGAAGTGTTCAACGTTAGGGAAGAAAACAAGCTTGCCAATCAGTTTACATCAGAGAAACTGCACATCATCATCATCATAGGTACATACAATATTACAGCTCATAGAAACAGGTCTGCCGGGGAGGTGGGGGGGAGAATAATGGGGGTCATAGCAGCGGTGGCAGCTGGAGCCCTGGGCCCTTTAAATCACTGCCAGAGCACCACACTGCATGCATGCTCCAGGCAGTGCTAAGAGCTGGGTGGGGGACATGCCATGCTCCAAGCAACACAGAGATTTGTGCCCAGCTGCCCTTGGTCCCTTCTCTTCTGAGAGTCCAACCAGGCACGGCCGTCCCATCAGAAGTTGAGGCAGGCCAAGAAGTATTTAAAATGGATCCCCTAGCTCAGTTGGGGCCAAGCCAGGTAAGGAGACAGGCATGCCCTGTTTGCTGCTGCCAGCCAAGCCTGTTGCTGAGCCAGGCAGCACCTGGACCTGGAGAGGCCTTAGGCTGAGGAGGAGCCAGAGGTGGTAGGAATCCCAGAGGTCAAATGCCCTAATGAAGCTCAGGAACTTAGGTATTTTAATTTGATGATGATATTCCTTAATAGTTGGTCAGTGTGTTGCGGGAGGATGAGTTGCTGACCCAGTGGCTGGATACCCCAATACTGTTAAGGCCAAAGGCTGTATTGCAGTGGAGTACGGTGGGCCTGCATTTCCCTACCAATACCACCTCACTCCTGAGGTGGCAGCCTCCCTACCACAGATCTTTTGGCCAGTGCTTGCTCCCCTGCCTCATGGCTAGTGCCATCAACTGTTTGCCAGTGCTCCTCTGCCTCAGGATATAGACTGCTTACCAACTCTAATATGGCCTAGGGCCTCTTGACTGTTGGGAATTAACACCACATGTCTACACAGCAGGGCCAAAACTGAAATAAGCTACGCAACTTCAGCTACATCAATTGTGTAGCTTAAGTTGAAATAGCTTATTTCGGCTTTTGGCGCTGTCTACACATCAGGAAGTCTGAGAGAGCACTCTTAGTCCAATTTATTTTACTCATTAAATGAGGATTACAGGAGTCAGAGTAAGATGTCCTCCAGCTCGACATTGTCAAAATAACTGCTTGTAGTGTAGATGCGTAGTATGTTATTTCGGAATTACACTGCTATGTAGATGTACCCTTACAAAGGCCCAGGACTCAGCATGTATTCTGTTGAATCCCCCCAAAATAGGCTGTGATCCTAATGACATATTCAGATGTTGTGGCCTCCCTCTGATCCAGAGGGGGAGGGATGACTGTGCCTCTCTTACTGGTCTGCAGGGAAATCCCTTCTTCCAGGAATCCCAGACTAACAGGAGTGCTTGCTTTCAAGTGAGTAATTCTGCCTCAAGAATTGAGGCAAATCCAAGAACAAGGTAGAGTGCAAACTCTCCAGCTGCTCATGTAACCCACACACCTAGGGTATGTCTACACTACAGTGTTATTTCAAAATATCTTATTTCGAAATAGT
>CM057846.1:56077944-56095559 GCA_030068395.1 Apalone spinifera | reverse complement strand
CCCCCCCCCCACCTGAAGGGACTGAAGCCTGAGAGTGCCTTACCTCCATGAGGAGGGCCCCAATGATGGACTTCCCCACGCCGAACTGGTTGCCCACAAACTGGTAACTGTCGTGGGTGTTGAGCTTCCACATGACAATTGCAACCTGCTTCTCCAGAGGGATGATGGGCCACAGGTGGGTGTCTCATCATTGGAGGGCGGTGGCAAGCCAGGCAGATGGCTCCAAAAAGATGGACTTGCACATGTGGGAGTTTTGAAACCACTGCTGGTCGGCCCACCACTCCATGACCAGCTGGTCTCACCAGTCCGAACTCGTGTCCAGCCTCCAAAAATGCCTCTCCATTGTGGGGTGCGGTTGCATGGGTCTTACTCCTGCACTCAGGGAGAGGGTCTCAAGAAGGAGCTTGGAGTCAAGCTCGGTTAGAACCAGGAAGTCAGCTGGCACAAAGTGCTGCAGAAACTGCAGCATGGCCATGTGGGGCCATCGCATGCCCAGAGGCAGCTCTGACTCCCTGGCACAAAGATAAAAGCTGTGGTGTCAAAATAGCTGGGCAACCAAAGCAGGCACTGCAAGAGCTTAGCTGTCCCTCAAAGAGGTAGGCAAGCACGCAGCAGAAGCAGAGAAACAGCTGTCCAGAGGGGGAATCCCTTTAAGCACATGTCTCTCCTAGTCTTCAGCAACAGCACTCAGAAACAACTGCTGAGTAAAGCCCTGGCTGGATCCTGTTATTTCCACTCCAACTCATCTGATTAAGTGTGTTTATATAAAAATTAGAGTGTCTTTAATGGCATCTCTCTCTCTCTCTGTGTATATATATAAATACACCTAGAAACTCCATTGCGCAGGTTTGAAGGGCACGCCCGTGCCTATGAGCGACAACAACACCATCATCAAGCCCTGCAGCGATGGGAAAGGGGTGAAATGGCAGGTGGAAGATGACACTGGAAGCCGCAGTTCCGATCTTGCATGCAGATGGTTCAGGTGTAAGGGTCGTCTGATGTTGACCCCGGAAATGACATCTTTGGCAGTATCCTGACCGACCAAGCAGCCTTTTCTAGGGATAGCACTGCTTGCTCCAGACGGAGGGGGGCCTAGAAAAGGTGGCCCAGCCAAAACTCGTTTCCATTTCTCCCAGTTGGCTAGCCGTGGTCAATGGGCATCTTCAAAAGCGGTTGAACTACAAAGAGAAAGATAAGGTACACACCTGCCTCACAAGGTGTGATAGGACTAAAGCTTGCTTGCTGGAACATTAGAACCATGAGTGATACAGCAGAAAGTGATTGCTCAGGACGGCGCTCCGCTCTAGTTGCCCACGAACTTTCAAGACTGAATGTCGACATCGCTGCTCTTAGTGAAGTCCGCCTCTCTGAGGAAGGCAGCCTTCAAGAACATGGTGCAGGTTACACCCTCTATTGGTCAGGCAAGCCAGAGTCTGATAAACGCCTTTCTGGCACTGGCTTTATGGTCAGGAACTCCATTGCATCCAAATTTGCAAACTTGCCAACGGGCCACTCAGATCGCATTATCTCCATGCGTCTCGCACTTAGAAACAAGCAGCATGCCACACTGTTTAGCGTATACGCCCCAACTCTTCAAACGGATCCAGCAGAAAAGGACAGGTTCTGTGCAACCTCATCCAGAATGCTTCCGTAGACGACAAGGTCATCGTCCTTGGTGATTTCAATGCCCAAGTAGGTAAAGATTTAAAAGCCTGGGAAGGAGTGCTTGGCAAGCATGGTGTCGGAAACTGTAATGACAATGGGCGCCTCCTGTTAGAATTCTGTGCAGAGCAGCAACTTGCCATCACCAACACCATGTTCCAACAGAAAGACAGCCTGAAGACAACCTGGATGCACCCTCAGTCTAAGTGTTGGCATCTCATAGTCTACATCTTGGTGCGCCAGAGAGATCTTCGAGATGTTTTACTCACTCGAGTAACGCCCAGCGCGGAGTGTCATACAGACCATCACCTTGTGCGCTGTAAACTCTGTCTCCATTTCAAAGCCAAGCCAAAGAGGGGAAGCGCCCCAAGGAAGAAGCTCCATGTTGGCAAACTCCTATCAATTGAAGTGAAAGCTAAATTCCAGGCGAATCTTCAGTCGAGGCTTGAGGATCCCAGCTGTCCCACAAACCCCTCTTCAGATGCTCTTTGGAAACATCTCAAAACCACCATCTTGCAGACCTCTGAAGATGTCCTAGGGTTTTCCTCTAAGAAGAACAAAGACTGGTTTGATGAAAACAATCAGGAAATTCAAGAATTGCTGACGAGGAAGAGATCCGCCCATCAAGCGCATCTTGCTAAGACGTCCTGTCCTGATAAGAAGGCAGCCTTCCGCCTTGTTTGTAGCAATCTCCAGTGCAAGCTTCGAGAAATTCAAAATGAATGGTGGATCAAACTTGCAGAGAGAACTCAGCTTTGCTCGGATCCCGGTGACTACAGAGGGTTTTATGAAGCCTTGAAGGCGGTGTATGGCCCTTCGCATTACAGCAGGAGTCGATGGAATTCCACCAGAGGTTTGGAAGCATGGGGGCCCAGCGCTGCACGCCAAACTCCATGAGCTCTTTGTCTGTTGCTGAGAACAAGGCAAACTACCACAGGACCTCCGTGACTCTGTCATCATCACTCTGTATAAAAACAAGGGGGATAAGTCAGACTGTTCCAACTACCAGGGGATAACTCTGCTCTCTGTAACGGGAAAAATTCCTGCAAGAGTACTTCTTAACAGATTGGTGTCCACCATTGTAGAACTCCTTCCAGAGAGCCAGTTATCTTCAGAGCTAATAGAAGCACCATCAATATTATTCGTTCTTAGACAGCTACAAGAGAAATGTAGGGAACAGAACAAGGGATTGTACGTGACTTTTGTCAACCTTACCAAAGCGTTCGACACTGTGAGTAGAAAAAGTCTGTGGCTAATCATGGAGTGACACGGGTGTCCCCCAAAGTTCCTCAACATGATCATCCAGCTACATGAAGACCAGCGTGGCCAAGTCAGACATGGCACTGATCTCTCAGAGTCCTTCTCAATATGCAACGGTGTAAAGCAAGGCTGTGTTCTCGCGCCGACTCTCTTCACAATCTTCTTCAGTATGATGCTCCAAAGAGCCGCAATAGAACTTGATGACGATGATGGTGTCTATATCCGATACCATACTGATGGCAGTCTGTTCAACCTGAGGCGACTAAAGGCCCATACTAAGACAGTGCGGCAACTCATCCGAGAATTACTCTTCGCTGATGATGCTGCCCTTGTTTCTCACATGGTGACTGCACTGCAGCGCATAACATCCTGCTTTGCAGAGGCTGCCGAACTTTTTGGACTAGAAGTCAGCTTGAAGAAAACGGAAGTTCTCTATCAGCCTGCACCTCGGGAAGATTACTGCCCTCTCTGCATCACCATTGGCGAGTCAGAGCTGAAGACAGTTCATCAGTTCAGCTACTTAGGGTATATCATTTCCTCGGACGCCGAGGTTGATAAAGAGATTGATAACAGACTGGCAAAGGCAACCTGTGCATTCTGTAGGCTGTATAAAAGAGTCTGGAACAACAAGCATTTGAAGAAAGGTACAAAGATTGGTGTGTACAGAGCCGTTGTACTGAGTACCCTCTTGTACGGTTCCGAGTCATGGGTCACATACCGGCATCATCTGCGTCTCCTTGAGCGCTTCCATCAATGCTGCCTCCGCACCATCCTTAACATCCACTGGAATGACTTCATCACCAACATTGAAGTCCTCAAACAGGTGGAGGTTACTAGCGTCGAGGCCATCCTTTTGAAGACACAGCTGCGTTGGGCAGGGCACATCTCCAGGATGGAGGATCATCGCCTGCCCAAGATTGTGCTGTATGGCGAACTCGCCACTGGCCACCGCGACAGAGGAGCACCAAAGAAGAGGTTCAAGGACTCTCTGAAGAAATCCCTTGCGTCTGTCATATTGACCACCGCCATTGGTCTGCTTTAGCCTCGGAATGAGAGGCCTGGAGACGCACCATTCACCAGGCTGTCTCCTCCTTCGAGAATACACGTAGGGTTGGTCTTGAGGACAAAAGGACATGGAGGAATTCCTTGCTGCCACTGTGGCCGAATCTGCCTGTCCCGCATTGGACTCATCAGTCACCAGCGAGCTTGCATCAGATGTGGACAAACCCCTTCCTAAATCTTCGTTCGTGAAGTTAAGCCATGATATAGTAGGTCTTTAATGGTATGTTTACACTAGGAAGTTATTCTGAAATAAGTTATTTCAAAATAATAGCTCCCAAAATAACAATTTTGAAATAGCACTATTCCTCTTCACAAGCAGGAGTTATTATTTTGAAATAACAGGCTTGATAGTGTGGACGCTTGTCTTATTTCAAAATAAGGGTGGACATGCTCTAAGGTGCCACAGGACTGCTCATTGTTTTTAAAGTTGCAGACTAACACAGCTGCCCTTCTGAGACTTATTAACAGGCTTGTTATTAAGGTCTTCAAAGACATAAGGAAAGAGTTTGTTAAACAAGTCTAGACAGCTGACATTTTATTCTTCACTATAGGAGATCATTTTATAGCCTAGGAGACACACAATTGCTGAAATTAGTACTTAATCCTGAACAGCTTTTGAAATACCTAGTTCTAAAATACAATATCCAAGGAGAAGGAAGAAATGAGACACTAAAGTAAAGGCTATTTTCTCCCCCTTTGGTGACAGAAAATGGATGTAAGGATCAAGAACACTTTACCTTGCTAGAAACTAAGAACTAAAAAAGAAAGAAAAAAGAAATCCAGTAAGGTAGGGATTCAAATTTCAGATCATGGCACCAGCAGGAAAACCTGAGAGATATTGAAGCCAGCCAGGTTAATCAAATGTACAGAAGAGACAGATTCTTACACAGAAATACTCAAGGACAAATTCTTATCTCTGATATCCAAGACCGAGTATCTCCCTCTGAAATCACTGGGAGCAGCTCCCAAATATCTATGAAGTAGAATTTGCCTTTACAGATATTAAGTATAAAATGGAAAAGGGGATCTAAAATCTTTGGTGCATTGCAAGGGTTAGTGGGAAAAATGCCAACTGCTGCTGTATATTATATTTCATAAAATGCTATATATAAAATTACTCTCAGCACCATACAGCTCCAGAAAAGGACATTTTGCATTTAAAGGGGCGGTGCTGATTGTACTGAAGTTAATAGGAATTGGATCAAACTAGATGAAGGTACAATTATGGAGTACAGTGGGAGCCTTTTAAAATGTTTCATTCATTCATTTGCAAATCCAAACTTGTGGGAATCTCACCTATCACTGGTTCTGTGATGTTGCTTTCAGTCTATTCCAGGAATTTAAAATTCATTCAACGTGGCTGGCCTGGTCTGATTCCCAGCCACTTGGCATCAGCCACTTTAACCAAAAGTTATTGAAATAGAAGTAGATAAAATAAATCAGGTTGGTGATTATTTATTTTTATTTTAGATGTTAGTGACTGATACTCCGCTCCCCAGTACCTGGGGTCACTTAGCACGAACCAGCATATTAACATTTGGTGCAAGTGACTGGGCTAAAGCTACACTGAGTATTGAGTTCAGATGTGTGTCAAGATCATGGCTTAGTTTTGTTGATATTTATGATGGAGCATGCCTATTCACCCATGTGTTCCCAAATGTGATGGGACTTCTCAATGGAAAGGACTTGTAGCATGGATAATTTGTTCTGAGAGAGTGATAAAACTCAGGAATTCCAATATTGGAAAACTTGCTTTTCCAGCCTTTCCCTGCAGTTCAGTAAGTTCCATTTGGAGCTCCTCTAGTACATTAGGCACACTGACGGAAAACAGAGTGTTAAAAATTGCAAATTTTTCTTCCTGGTTCCTGAAATCAGAGAATTGTCCTTGACATTTCTTTTTCAGTTCAGCAGTTTTATCCACACACTTTTCTGTGGCATCATCATGTTGAGACCTGACAGTACCATGTAGTAAATTAAAGGTGGGAAAATCTGCTCTTACTTTAGGAAAGTTGCTTATCCTGCAGTTGAAGTTTAATTTTAGAGATGTGCGTGTTGTCATGGTACATCATGGTTGTGCCCTCTATATGCGTGCACTCAGTGAGTTTAAGTGCTCCGGAACACACAAGAATGGTCATACTGGGTCAGACCAATGTTTCATCTAGCCCTGGATCTTGTCTTTTGGCAGTGGTCAATACCAGATGCTTCAAGAGGAATAAATAGAATTGTTAATAATCAAGTGATCCATCTTATGTTGTCTGTTCCCAGCTTTTGGCAGAGGCTAGGGACACTTCAAAGCATGGAGCTCCTTGAAGGCAAAGTCTTGAAGCCACTCATTGTCCTGTAATTCAGGGACTTCTTTCCCTTTTGGATCCATGAAAAGTTAGATCTCACCATGCAATGCTAAAAAGTGCTTCGACACAGCCTGCACACTGCCAGCCCCCTACCCTGAAGGACCTGGGTAACGCCAGATAAGTCTGCTACTAAAATATATAGTTTTAGTAACCATAACCCTGCTCACATGATTCATATGCCGAGTTTTACTACAGAGAACTTCTCGGTGTTAATATTGACCTACAAGTTTGTCACAGGTCTTGCTTTCTTGCCCACCATTGATGATGCTTCATCTGTGACCAAAATCACAGCTCTTGTCCAGTCCACATCTCATTTGTTCAGCACTTCTGCCAAGTTGCTGAAGAGTTTATTTGCTGTTCTTTCTCTCATTGGCACCAATCATACAGGCTTCTTTGCTATGCACATGTTCTTATCAACTCCACAAATGAACAGAGCTGACAAAGCTACATCATTTACGTCTGTGCTTTCAACTGCAATTGAAAAAGCAGCAAAGGACTTTGTTTTGTCCCAGAACTGACTGTTCCAATTGTGAGCTAAATCATTGATCATCTCAACAATTGTGTTCCTTGAGTGGCTGATATTTTCAAAAACACTATTTCTGCCGCTTTTAGTATGCAGCTTCCCAGAAAATTGTCCCTCAGAAAATAGTTTTGTGACACCTCTATATCATGAGCAATCACAGAGCTTACCTTAACAGCAGCATCACTGACGTGACTAGCATTAGTGAATACTGATTACTGCTTTTTTCAAATGCTCAGCTAATTCAGAGTCTCTCTCTTTGTGTAACTTTCCTATGTCATTATTATATTTCTCATCAGGGTTTCATTCATAGCGTCTTGGAATGTTGTGTTCTTTTACCATAGCTACCTGCTGCTTACAAATCAAGCAGGTGGGCTTTCTATTCATGCCCACAAAGAAATATGAAATTGCTCCTGAAAAGCACAGCACTTGTGATTTACATTTCTTGTCGTGGATAAAGACATAATGGCTACTTGTCACAAGCTGATAAAAAGAAATGAACAAAGGACATGCCCTTTATTTTGTTTTTCTTTAAAGGTGACCTGCCATTCTACCAGCTGCCATAGGTATTAACCTTTTGACTTATTTGAAGTTTCCTTTTCTTTGACTTGCAAAGTTGACATATCTACTCTCCAGCATGTGGCTAAGTGCTCTTCGCTGCCTGGACCTCTTCCAGCCTAACCTGGGCATGAACCAACCTCTGCCAGACTTAGGCATCTCCAGCATCTCTTAAATGTGACCAGTTGGTTTTACACCTGTATGTTAAGGTTTTTCTGAGTTGCTGTACCAGAGTCTGGACTACAGTGGTGTGATTTGTAGACTGCACGAGTTTGTGGAGATCCAGGGTTCTGTAGCCAACTTTGAAGATTCGTGAGGAGTCTGCAAGGCCAGATGAAATTATTCTGCCTGTTGGATCTAACCCACAGGCAATATGGTTGACACCCCCGGTCTAACCAGTACAAACCTTGCTTCTGCAATTTTTTCAGGACCAACAGGGGGTGCTCATGTTCCTCTTGCTTGCTACAAGAAATTCATGAATGATAAGATGCACATTTTAACAGTGAGAGCAATTGACCATTGGAACAGGTTACAAACTGGTAAATGTAGCTGGAATATGACTTGATAAGTAAATCAACCAGCTCAATATGACAGAGGGTAACCACGTTTGTTCATGTTTTCATATTTAGGCTTCTGGAATCACCATATAAAATGGTATATTCACACAGAGCCTTTGGAATGAGCAACTATAGTTCCCTTCCTCTTTAGCAAACAATTCAACCATGGTTGACCATGATTGACTACCTGTGGTGAGAAAATGTCCCATTCTGAATAGTGCCACAATATTTTAAATTAGATCAGTACTATTTAATTCCATACTATATATTCAATTCTCTACCTTGAGAACTGGACCTATATTTCCCTAGGCTACATTGCACAAAGCTGGAAAACTTTGTCCCGCTGAAGTCAATGGGAACTTTTTGTCTTTGACTTAGTGCAGCCAGATTTCACCCGTAGTGTAATGGATAATATCTGGAAGGGAGATGGTCACATTTTTAAATTTAAAAAAGGGGAAGTGCTGATGAAATTTTAATGAAATTGTCGTCGTCTTTTTCGTCTAACTGATCAGTTGGGTTAGCAATCTGTTTTTAATGTTCAGAATCTCAGCAAATTTTGAAATAAAATATTACTCCATTTTCATTTTTTGCCTGCTCGGATATGGAGCGATCTCCCCATCCATGTTTTTGCTATAGATCATCCAAAGATTTTGCAGCTTATAAGTAGATTTTTTTTTTAATTTACTTTGTAGTGCTGTATATTGCTTAAATCCTACAGTAATCTGTTTGATGTTAGGGTACGTCTACACTTGCTCCCTATCTCGAGATAGGGATGCAAATGTAATGTACTGAAATTGCTAATGAAGCGCGGGATTTAAATATCCCGTGCTTAATCAGCATAATTGTGTCCGGGCGCGATTTTGAAATCACATTATTGCAAAATAAAACACCCTGTGTAGCAGCGTTATTTTGAGAGAAAACCCTTCTCTCGAAATAACTGTAACTGCTCATTTACTGTTACTCCTCATTTACTGTTACTCCTCATAAAATTTTGAAATTGCATTATTGCGCCATTTTGAAATCACGTTATTGAGAAATAAAATGCCCCGTGTAGCAGCGTTATTTTGAGAGAAAACCCTTCTCTCAAAATAACTGTTACTCCTCATTTTAGATTATATCATTTTTTTAGGTATATCAGAAGCAGGAAGCAATGCTGTGTACACAACACAATCATAATCAATGCTAACAAAAAATTTGGATTAAATGTAATGTTTCTTAGTTTAAACCAATCCCATTAGGATGAGACCTAATGGGAGTGGGTGGAAGCAGATTATCTCATATCTTTCTGTTGCAGGTTTCTTGCATCTTTGTTTGGAACATCTGGCCACTTTTGGACACAGACTACTGGACTAAATAGACCTCAGGTCTGATGCAGTAGGGTAGTTCCTATGTTCCTATCATGCATCAGTCATGTCAGTACATTTATGCCCACTGCGCTCCACTCCCCTCATCATATTTCTATCAGTGCATTACTTGACAATCTGCTTAAATATTCCAAGTGCTTCAGAGGAAATGCGCATAGTGTGGTAGCAGCACCCTATAATAACACACTTTGAAATTGGTTACTGAAGCATGGCTAGGGGTACTGTCTACTCTGCTTTTTTTTTTAAACTTCTAGAAAAAGAACCATGTACCAACCTAGCCTGCAGGCAAGGATGACACACTATGAGCCACTGGGGTTTAAGTATGCACAGACCATGTTGCATGCAACCTAGTGTATGTTTAAAGTTATCTTTGTCACAAACAGTGCAGTTGGAGGTACAGTGGGGAATGACCAGCAAGTAACCAGTGAAATGTCAGGAAAGACTGCACTGTTCTTTCACTTAGAGAAGCTGGTTCTCTTCAAGAAATGGCTGAGGATGGGTCAGCTAGTGAGCTCATTTGTTTTTCACCTGTTTAAAAGCACATTTTGATAACTTTCTTCTTCATTCATTCACTTTTGACAAACTTTCCTGTGAGCAACTTTTGTTTGCATATAGTTTTGGGCTGGTGCTTCTATTCAGGAGAATGCAGTTAGCAATGGCATAAAGTTAATATGTGTTTGTGCAAATCTGTGTACTCCTGCCCACAGACCCTAAGAGAAACATGAAAGAATGTGGTTTTTGAATAGAACACAGTGCTTAATAATATAACATGGGAGGGAAAATTCCCAAAGCTCAAGGCCAGAGTCACTAACAAGGGTAGGTGAATGTACCCTTCATCATAATGAGATCTGTTTATTAGCCCTAACAATACTGCTGGCAGAGAGGAAATGAAATGGAAAAGAAAATGAGTCTGGCTATCCCCTTCACAGCTATATTAACATAAGAACAGCCATACTGGATGAGACCAAAGGTTGATTTAGCCTGCTGAGCTGTCTTCCAACAGTGGCTAATGTCACATGCGTCAGAGGGAATGAACAGAATAAGCAAGCATTGAGTGATTCATCCTCTGTCACCCATTCCCCAATTCTGGTGAACAGAAGCTAGGGACACCATGTCTGCTCATCCTGGCTAATAGCCACTGGAAAGACTCCTTCTCCATGAATTTGTCCAGAACAGAACATCTGGGTACAATACTATTAACCTCTCTCCATTCTGAAAACTGACCATTTGTACCTAGGCTTTGTTTCCTATCTTTTAACTAGTTATCTAGCCATGAGAGGATCTTCTCTTTTATCCCATGGCAGCTTATTTTGCTTAAGAATCTTTGGTGAGGGACCTTGTCAAAGCTTTCTGAAATCTGAAATACAATATATATCCACTGGCTACCCTTGTCCACTTGCTTCTTGACCCCCTCAAAGAACTCCAGTAGATTGGCGAGGTATGATTTCCCTTTACAAAAACCATTTTGACTCTTCCCCAACAAATCATGTTCATCTATGCATCTGATGCTCCTGGGTTTTTTGCTATAGTTTGCCTAGTGCCGAAATTAGGCATACCAGCTTGTAATTGCCTCTGAACCTGTTTTAAAAAATAGTGTCATGTTAGCTATCCGCCAGTCATGTGGTATGGAAGCTGATTTAATAATCCACAATTAGTAGTTCTGCAATTTCACATATGAGTTATTTCAGAATTCCTGGATGAATACCATCTAGACCTGGTGTCGTCTTACTATTTCATTTATCAGTTTGTTGCAAAATGTCTTTTAATGACACCTCAATCTGAAAAAATTCCTGACAGTTGCCACCAAAAAAAATGGTTCTGGTTTAGCAATCTTCCTCACATCCTCAACTGTGAAGACCGATGTAAAGAATTCATGTAGTTTCTTCACAATGCCCTTATTCCCCTAGGGTGCTTCTTTCACTCTTGTTTGTTGCAGGTGAGTGTGTCACAAGAAAATCAGTTCACTTTTCATGAGTGTTGTGTTGGATTGATTTCAATAGGAACAAAATTAGGTCATACTGAGCCTTATTGGGGAAAAAAACACTTGTGGTGTAGACAATAACTAAAACATCCAACAAAAATGCTAACTAGGGTAAGTCAAAAGGATTGAAAAGCCAATCACCTGAACAGGACAATGAAGCTGTAAGTGTTCACTTTTTAGATACTTTTCCTTTTTCAGAAATCTGCTTAAGTGCCGGAGAGAGGAACACTAAGGAGAAACCCAAAGGAGCAATATCGAAAGCTCTGTCTAGTAATTTCTTTTACATTTCATATTTTAGTATTGCTTTTCATTCTTAGCAATGTTCACTTAAAGGCATGGGAATAATTTCTTCCGGGTGATTTTGGCTTTTTCCATTTACAAATATTGATTTTCTTTTAAAATGTTGACGTTTACCTGGCATTTAACAGCTCAAAACAATAATACCGACCTGCATAATACGTCATCTTGCTACAAAAAAATCTGTGTTTGGGAATCATTCCTGTTAGAACTGGTGGTAGTTTGGAGAAGGGTGGTTATTCATTTGGTAGAGCTAACTGGGAAGTATAAAATATTTTGGGCTGAATCCTGCCAACTTTATGCAACCTTATACTGTGAAGTACTGAGCACTTTCTGAGCATGCAACAGTAGTTTGACAACTGATGAGCTTTAACCATTATTTAGTACTCCACTGATAATCATCTCACTTTTACTTTTCACTCTCCACATTTGTTTCATCCACCAGCTGTCTGTTATGTTTAGATTGTAAATTCTTTGGGCGCTAAATGTCTTTTCATGATGTGTAGACACAGTACCTAGTACAATAGGACCCTTATCCCTGAACAGGGCCTATACATGCATACCATAATACAAATGATAAACAGCAACAATCTTGTACAACTTTAGTGGAACCTATCCCTGAGCACAGGCTCCTGCGTTGGCCTTTGTTTTTACATAGGACTAAGGCTGTAATATTTTTCACAGAGACCAACACTGGAAATCACAGCCCTGGCACAGGATTCCATGTATAGTGAAGAGAATGACCTAAGCATAAGTGCTGGAACTAGGGGTGCTGCTGTCCCTCTGGCTTGAAGTGGCTTCCATCATATACAGGGTTTGCAGTTTGGCACAATGGCTCTCACTCCTACTGTACACCCCTCAATGTAAGAAGACATTGCTGTAGCCCGGGGTAGCCCATGGGCTGGATTTGGTCTTCAGGGTTAGTCTCTGGCAGGCCCCCACCTCCATGTTTACCTGCATCTCCACAGGTATCAGAGGATCGCAGCTTTTGTTGGCCACAAATCACTGCTCATTGCCAATGTGAGTGCCAGGAAGCAGAATTCCGGTCTGCAATGTTTCCCGCTGCTTGCATTGGCTGCGACCCGTAATTTTCAGCCAACCAGAACTGCGATCCTCTGATACCTGTGGCGGTGCAGGTAAACATAGCAGCAGTGTTCCCTCACTCACAGACCCTGATTGCCCTGAGGGTCGGGGAGCGTGTGAAGTCTTTGCCCCCTGCCCTGCCAGGAGCACCCGGCACCTAGAAAGAACCACCACGACTGTTCTTGTGCAAAAACTTGCGGTGTGTCTACACTGCACGTACATTTTTGCTCAAATAAATTTACAGTAAGGTGTCGGAACAGATGGCTTCTTGTGCAAGAGTTATTCCTCTCCCCGTGAGGAATAAGCCCTCTTGCTCATGAGCTCTTGCGCAAGAAGGCAGTGTGGATGGACCACAGAGGTTTCTTGTGCAAGAGAGTGTCTCTGGCTAAAATGGCCATCAGAGCTTTCTTCTGCAAGAGAGCGTCCACATTGCCATGGATGCTCTTGCGCAAAAGCACATGGAAGTGTGGACATGCTCTTGTGCAAGACCTTTTGCACAAGAACTCTTGCGCAAAACAGCTCTTGTGCAAAAAGCCTGCAGTGTAGACGTAGCCCTGCAGCTGTTTTGAACAGCTAATGGTTCCCTGTAGGTGCCACATGCCCCTGGCATTGTGAGGAGTCTTCCTATGCTTCCTCCACCCCCAAGCCAATGGGATGCAGGTGGAGGGAAGGAAGAAAGGAAGGAAAGAAGCATCAGGAAGGGGGCTGAGAGAGGCTTTTCCTTTAGTTCAGGAGGTGCCTTGCCTGCCCTCCCTGTGCCTCCCAGCCTCTGGGAGCAGACATAATCTTTGGCTCCCCTGCCCCGCTCCACCAGGGGCATGTGCACCCCTCCAGGGGGAGGAGACTTTGTGCATTCCCCCATCCCCAGCTCTCGACTGGCTTGAGGGTAGGGGAGCATCAGGGCCAGATCACCCCGCTTGGTGGGCAGATCCAGCCCACGGAGGCCCCTTTGCCCACCCTGATCCACATAAATAAAATGAATCCTCCATTCTTCCATGACCCTTCATGAGCACTCCAAAGATCTGGTATGCTTATCCCAGCCTTAGCTTAACTACTCATGCCTCTTAGGAAATGCTTGTAATCTGATAAGACTAGTCTCTCTCACAGTATTTTGCTTCTGTCCAGAAACAGAATGAATAGAAAAGCACAAAAACATAATATTTGAAGTTACTCAAACTTTCCTAAATCTCAAAAAGCTTTGCCTACGTGGGTCGTCATTGCCTAATCATTTTGATCACTACGTCCTAATGAAAATTCTTATTGAAAAATGTCAACTGGTTTCTACTGGTTTCATAAGCATTTACATTGTAGAACACAGCAACAGGTCTACTAGTTCCTTGTGTTAAGTTTCTTAGAGTTATTAATATTATACATTAGATACCGATAGAAGTGAAAAGAAACATGGGCAGGGCAGTTAAAGGATGCTAAGCATCTATTGGAGTTTCTAGTCATTATGTTTATTCACAAATGGCCTTTCAAGAAACTAGGTTTTAGTGACCTGGCTACCTCTGCTGAATTATTAAAGACACAGATTTCAGAAGAGAAAAATGACTTTCAAGTAGAAATAATTCAAAACTAAAGGTTCTATTCTGAAATCCTACAAATTTCAGGAGGGGCAGATGGTAGAGTTTGAACTAAAATCCTCAGCTCTGATACTTCACTTTCAGTTTTGGATCTGATCCAAAGTCAGAATGCATCCATTTTCCAACTCGGGTTCAAGTATGCATGAAATCTTACTAGAGAAGTTGTTCTTGTGAGATTTTGACCCAAGAGCATGATATCTTGGTACTGCCAAATGTAAAGCCTAATTCTAGCACTCGTTCTATTTTAAACCGAAACAGGATGCACTCACACCTGTGCAGCTCACCGCTAATCTTAGCCGCTGTCTACATGAGTTAGATTTAAACTAGTGCCACAGAAGATAAAGCTCAATATTCTATTGCTAATCTCCAGCGTGAAACAGTCTTGCAAATGGGAAGAGGCACCCTTAAATTTTTATCAGGCTCCGATATTTATCTAAAATTAAACACTTCTCTGGGCATAGCAAATACCGTCAGTAAAAGCAAGCCAAACTGGTACATGCGTAATTTATTAGAGCAAGAATAAGAATGGTCTATGTTTCACCCCTCTAGAGACTCTCTCACATTTGTCTGTCTTCACATTTGTATCCGTGACTAAATCCTGAGGGAATGAAACCTCAGCCCATATCCTTTTTTTTCTGCCACACATTCAGACTATTTTGAGCTAGTTTTGTTTTTATGCCTTCATTGGCATTTCCTTACCTACAGAGGCATTTAATTTTGTAGTCTAATGGCAATGCCAGGACATTTTCTCCACTTTGCTTACTTTTAACTGATTAAAGCTCCTGGTTATGAGTGGGCTTTAGAGTTCCTTTTTTTGGTAATTCTGGTGCATTTCATAATGACCAGAGAATGCCAGCTCTTCAGAGAATTTAACTTGCCTTTTCTGAATGCAGTGGGATACTTCTAGTGCATGATAGCAGTGTCCATATAACCAGTTAGTGCGTAGCACACTAATGTCATATAGATTTGCACCCCCTGTTTGCCATGTACTAAGTGTCTGCACAGAGAGCACGTTAACTTTATAAATCATGCCACTATTCCTAATGCAAATATTTATGCAATGATTACTCAGGATATATGACAGAATGAAAGTGAAGCTTCAGCCAGATCAATAAATATTGAATTGTGCTGCTAAATAGACCACTGGTTCACATTTACAAAGAAATCAATAGATTAAAAAAGATGCACTAGACTTTACTCGAGTTAATTGATTTTTATATTAAAAGTAAGTAAGCTGACTCTTTTTTTAGCAGAAAATTAACACTATTTCCATGTCCAATGGGTTTCTGTGTCTGAATATATACCGTACAATTTAAACTAAGGATAATGTTATGTATTATGTGTATTGTGGGAGCACAAATGGGCCTCTTTCCCTCTGTGTAACACACTGTACAAACATACAACTAAGCTAATCCCTGTCCTGAAGAGTTTCAAACATAGGTGTCACAGTATAACTGTTTGAGATGTATTTACATTCATGTGGCAAGATAGAAATTGAAAATGTAAGGACACAAGCATTTGCCTTAGGTCACTGATAATGCCTGACATCAGAAGCATTTGGTTAATGATAGCAACCAGCACTAATTATCAGAATGTGGACAACAAATTTCCTGTGCAGAGTGAGTGTAGTCTGGTTTTCCCCAGTATATCTTTCTAAATGGCAGCTTTATGTTTCAATCTGTGGAGATGCCTTTGTCTGATGTGTCTGTCGCTGCCAGATGGTCCTTGGCTGTGGTGAGGCTGAGCCAAGACAGGGAATGATGTCACCCCCTGGCATTCATCTTGAGGAGAGTCTTCTAGGCTGTGAGGCTGGCATCTGTGGATGGAAATTGGACAAAGAAGCCCTGTAGTGCCAGATTTAGTACAGCCTATCTCCTCGAGGCCCAGAGCCCTCGCTATATTAACTAGATCGAGAAATGAGCACATCTCTCTTGGCCATATTGAGGGATTATAGGTGTGTTCTACCTACAGACTCATGCCGGGACCTCTGCTGTCTCTGGACACATCTACACTGAAGGGCAAAAGTCGAATTAAGCTTCGCAACGTCAGCTACGTCCTGTAGACGAAATAGCTTAATTCAGCTTTTGGTGCTGTCTATACAGCAGGAAGTCAAAGGAAGAACACTCTTTAACAGGAGTTGGAGTAAGAAGTTGGCCATTTCAAAATTACGTCTTGCTGTGTAGACATAGCCTCTGCGTCCTACAGAGAAACATGAAAGAATAAAACCACAAGTTCAGCAAAACAAGACACAAAAGAAAATAAGAAAAAAATAGTAGCACAACAAAAAAAAACCATTTTAAATATTATTGGACACCTGACGATATTAAAAAACCTCCTTCCCTCCTTGAGCATGTCCACATGAAGCAGGCAGTGCTCACCGCAATACACTCTGGACACCAAGCCCAGAGTCAACCTACCAGTGATTCAGGGTGACCCTACATTGAGAAGGGGTGAAGCGGTGGTGGTGTTAGTAGGACATTCACTCCTGCCCCTCCTTCCACAAGCACAAATCCTCATGTAAGGACATAGCCAAAGCACTCAACCTAAACAGCTGAAGATAGAATTATATATCATAAGCTGCATGCACCATCATGCAGAATGCAGGAGAATGTGAGCAGGTTGATGGGAGTGATTAGAAAAGCCTTTCAAATGATGCCACACTGAAGACTAGGATCGCTTATCTTAGGACGGCAGTAAATAAGAGAGGGCATGTATATAAAACCAGGGGGTCACAAACTGTTACTTCAGTAGTCCAAATTTATGGTACATGCTAGGGGCTTCTTGCATCCCATAGACTCCCTGTCTGCCACTCTCCCATCTCCCTCTATTTCAGTGAATCACCACTTACCTCCCAGCCCCATGCCAGGGGCTCTGTGTGCCCCTTCTCTTCTCCCTGTCCCCACCATTTAACCCCTTTTCTTTCTGCCTGCAGCATTTTCAAACTGTATTTGGAGGATGGGCCTAGATCAGTTGGGGTGTGTTCTTATACTGAAAGTCCTAATGACTGCCATCAAATGTTTGTTTGTTTTTGTTTTTGTTTTTGTTTTATCTGCAATCTATTATATATGTGGTTGAAGCTGCTGAGTGTGCTAACCAGATGCAAGGAGCTCCTGTGTATTTGCTTCCCCCCCTTCTGTTTTTCCAGTGTTCTCCCAAATCAATAGGGTTCTACCCACTGATGCCTAACTTCATTCCCTGAAATTTTGGAGTTGATCAGATGTGGCATTCAAAAGCAGTCATGTTATGTAAAGAGAGACAGACAGCAAGATTCAAGATAGCAAGAGAGACAGCAGAGATTCTATGAAAGGACACTAGGTTGGGTGTTTCTGGTCTTCTT
>CM057846.1:56056046-56071439 GCA_030068395.1 Apalone spinifera | reverse complement strand
AAGCTTTGTCGACAGTATCTATCGACAAAGCCTCTGTCGACAAAAGCCTGTAGTATAGATGTACCCTATGTGTGAACTTTTTTGAAGCACTCTAGTTTATTTTATTTTGATTGTTGTTGCTGTCGATTTAGTGACAGTACTTTTGTTTACAGTAAGTATTGTGATAAATAACTACATGGCAATGAAGAATTCAGTCATAATTACACTGTTATATTGTCAGTGTAGGGAGGATGTTAGAAAATACTTAAATTAAGATGGCCATGTGATAAGGCAAGCCTTGGCATGGGCACTCTTCTGCAGCAGGCTTCAGCACAACTGATGCATCCGCCTCAGTTTCTTCTGGAGTCCCTGTAACTCTTCGGCTACGTCTATATTGGCAAGATTTTGCGCAAATATTCTTTAACGCAAGAGTTTTTGCTTTAGAGTATTTGAGATGTTCTTTTGCGCAAGAGCATCCATGCCAGTGTAGATGCTCTCTTGCACAAGAAAGCTCCGATGGCCATTTTAAACATCGGGCTTTCTTGCGCAATAAATTGATGTTGCCTGTCTACACTGGCCTCTTGCGCAAGAGGGCTTATGCCTGAGTGGGAGCGTCAGAATATTTGCACAAGAAGCACTGATTTTATACTTTAGAACATCAGTGTTCTTGCGCAAGTACTCGCGGCCAGTGTAGACAGGTGGCAAGATTTTGCGCAAAAGCAAGTGCTTTTGCGCGAAATCTTGCCAATGTAGACATAGCCTTCAAGTTTTCAGAGTATGAATAGCCCTTTTCAGGGATAATTTATTACAAAAGGCTCCACAGCCATAATCCCCTAGCACAGTCCAAGCAATACAGTTACTCTTTCAGATCTCTACAGTCCATCAACTCCAGCATTTCTCATCATGCCCCAGCTTCCATTTACAGTTCTGATGTCTCTCACCATGCCCCAGCTCTCTGACAGGGCTCCAGCTTTCCTCACTGTGCCTCACCCCAGCTTCTCTAGGGAGGGTACTTCTCTGCCCTGTTATTCTTCTCGGACACAGTTCCCTTACCCAGAGACACCAGCAAACTCAACCCTCCAGCTTTGCCTTGCCCTCAGCCCTCTCTGATCCTCTGTCCTCAGCTTTCCAGCTCAGAGAGTCAGCACGTAGATGCTGAGCTCAGCCTTCAGCCCTTTCTGGCCATGGCTGTCTGGCCTGGAGAAGTTTGTCTGTAATCACCCCCATCCCCTTCCCTTGCCTTTCTTTTCACTAGCAGTGTCTGGCTCCATGGCTCATGAGGGAATTCTCACCACTCCTTTATTCTGGGGCATCCTCTCTCACATGCTCTCAACACAGCTCTCTTGGGCAATTCTGAGGACTCAAGTCATTCTCTCCTCCATCTTCCCAATTCTCTCAGGTTCTTCTGACCCACCAGCTCTCTGGGCCACCCCATCTTCTCCCTTGTAGTACCCAGAGAGTCATCTGACTCCTTGCAGGGCCAGTACTACCCCGTAACAGGCTGACTTTGTGGTTTGCCTGCTGCAGCATTTTGTCTTTCTTGCAACACTGCTGCTGGTCCCTGTCATACCCTTTCTTCTGCGTCCCCCAAGCAATCAGCTCATAGATACCAGTGTTTCTATGGCTGAATCAGAGCTGTGCTTGCACAGCCTCTTCTCCCCAAAGGCCCAGGAGATTCAATATCTACTGTCTGCTCCAGGCAAGAGTGCATTTGGGGCATGGTTGGCTGGGCAGTCGCCCTCAACTATGCAAAGCTACTAAGTGTGTTTGCCAAGCTGGCCAATTAGGATATGGAATGTGTTGGAGGGAAGGGCTTCTAGTTTCCCCTGGGCAGTGGAATCCATAATGGTGACCAGAGGTCAGGGTGGGACAGCCAGTGGAGGACAGTAAGGGTCAATGTAAGTAATGTAGTGTCTACACCAGGGGTGAGAAATAATTTTAGAAGAGGGGGTCCACTTCACAAATTTTTGAAGTGGCCCCAGGATGGCCCAGCAGGGCAGAAGGGGGAGGGCCGGGATACTTCCGTGCTTCCCCGCCCACAGTCCCTGATTGGCCTGGGGAGAGTGGGAGAGTGCATGAAGAGAGTGCATGAAGTCTTTGCACCCACTGTCCCCCAGGAGAGAGTCACCAGCTGTTCTGAACAGCTGGTGGTTCCCTCTAGGCGCTTGCACCCCTGGCAAAGGGAGGAGATTTGCACGCTCCCTCTGTCCCCAGGTCAATCAGACCCAGGGGGGATGGGGGAGCATGTGAAGTCTCTCACTCCCTGCCCCTTCCCTGCAACCGGCATGCAGCGCTTAGAGTGAACCACCAGCTATGATTGGCCTAGGGACTGGGGAGCAGCAGGGCATCCATGGGCCGGATCAAACTGCTTGGCAGGCCGGATCCAGCCTGCAGAGGCTCTCTTGCCTACCCCTGGTCTAAACTCACACTGTGTCAACCTACTTATATTAACCAAAGCTCTGCCTTGCTGAGGAAGGTGGTATTACTTTGGGGCACTTACATTGGTGGGAAACAAAATTAAATGTGAACACATGCCCAGACCCATTGATATCAGGTGCCTTGCATTGATTGAACTTAGTGCTGTAAACCACCTTTTTAAAGGTGACTAGGTGAGATTTTCAAACATATTTATGTGTCTAAAAGATGGAGATTGTATCCTAGTGGGATTTTCAGTAGTGCCCCCACCCAAGTTAAATGCTTAACTCCTTTGAAATCCTGGAATTGGAACTAAAATAGGAAGTAGGTCCCTAATCTGCTTTTGGAAATCCCACTAGGTTCCTAGCTGCATCTTTGTAAATCTGGCATTTAAGAACCTAAATCTCATTAAAAGTCAATGAGACTTTGGTTCCTAAGAGTGCATCTATACTGTGGGCTAAAGTTGAGTTAAGAGATGCAACTTCAGTTACGTTAATTGTGTGGCTGAAATTGAAGTAGCTTAACTCGACTTTTGGTGCCGTCTACACAGCAGGAAGTTGAAGGAAGAACATTCTTCCTTCAACTTCCCTTACTCCTCCTGAAATGAGGGTTACAGAAGTTGGAGTAAAAAGCCCGTTATTTCAAAATTTCAAAATAACAGGCTTGCTATGTAGGTGTGCACTCTGTTATTTTGAAATTGTCACTTGACAATTTTACTCATACTCTTTAGTTGTAATGACTAACAAGAACATTTATTTATTTTGTATGAAAGATTATATCCTCTGGAGGCTATCCACATATTTTGTTTAAATAGCTGTGAGACACCTTCCGACTGCACCTTCTTTATTACTTTAGAGAAGCAAAATATTTCACTTACCAGTTCTGGATAGAGATTTCCAATAAAGAAGTGTGAGATGAGTCATAAAGCATTTTATACTTTGACCATTACAGCTCAACTTCTAACAGAGGTCTTGATCAATATACACGTCTCACACATCTCCAGCACAATCTGTAACAGATCTATTGAGATGGTTAAGATCATTCATGTTATTCATAAAAAATCAAAATAACTTTTACTAACCATGTGTCTAAGCTGGCATACAATATGACAGATACTGGAATATTTTTCACACACTTTTGTGCCCATGCATTTAAAACTGATTTATTCTGCAGTTTCAGACTTGTCTGCAGAGAAAAAAGAACAATCAATGCCAATTTTGTGGTTCAGAAACATAGTATAGGGATTGAATGAAACCTGTCTTTAATAGTAATTCAATGGGTTTGTGAGTCCAGGACTCTGAAAGTGTCTCCAATATGTCATCTTGTCCCCATCCTTCCCCCATTACTTCACAAATCTTGATTTTCTTTTTTGGACACATAGAGGACATTTATGGGCATGCAATTATAAAAGCATCTCTCATGAAAAAGAAATAGATTCATTTCCTAGCATGCTACTAAACCTAAACAGAAAACACAGAAAGATAAATTGGAATTGTAGTTGTACAGTTCAAAAATGGTTTTCAAAAATAAAGCTAGTCTGTGTTAAACAAAATATTCATTAGATTAGGTAGCAAATTCTGTCACTGAGAGTCTCTTTAGATGTTTGTCATAGATATTATGACAGTGTTCTAATTTTTTACTGCAGAGACCCCCTGTATGATGGGTCAGCAATACTGCTTGTACTATCGGATGCAAATTTTGAATGACATGTTAATAAGTGTTTGTTTTTAAGAGCCAAAATGACTGCTATTGATATTAAAACAGGCCCACAAGAAAGAACATAGACAAAAATCTGTTGTCTTCCTGCAACCGAATCCAGTCATATGGTAGAGCATTCTAAAGAACAACACAGTAAAATAAAATAAACTCAAAATCCCATAAAACGACGAGTAGTCCTGAGGCACCTTAGAGACTAACAAAAAATATAATATGATGTTTTTGTTAGACTCCAGGGGCACGTCTACACAGCAGGATTATTTTTAAATAACTGAGTGTATACACAGCAAGCCCGTTATTTCAAAATAATGTCAAAACAACGGGCTTCTTATTTTGAAATCTGTGACCCTCTATTTCAAGATAGCTATTTCGGAATAGGGGGTGTGTAGACAGGGCAGCTGGAGTTATTTTGAAATAACTGGCCTCCAGGGCTTCCCACGGGTGCCCTGCTGGCCACTCTGTCCACACTCATCAGAACTCTATAGTTCCTCTTCCCCTGCAGCTCTTAAAGCTGCAGCCACAAGGGAAAGGGCTTGTGGCACAACACAGGCCCTGACAGCCCTGTGCCACACAGCAGCAGCTATCACAGCTGCCATGAGCGACCCTCCACTGTTGCAGCAGAGCAGCAAGCCAGCACCCAGGACTCTGCCCAGGGACAAAAGAGGTGCACGTATTCCTGGCCTGGTGCGGAGTTCCTGGACATCATTGAGGTCTGGGACAAGGAGAAAAACCTCCAGGATCTCCGCACCAGACACAGGAATGCAGATGGCTACGGCTGGATGGCTGACAGCCTGGGCCACAAGGGACACATGCACACCCAGGAGCAGATGCGCATGAAGAGCAAGGAACTCAAGCAGGCTTATGCCAAGGCCAGGGAGCACAGCTCCCACTCCATGGCAGCACCACAGACCTGTCCTTATTATGACCAGCTCCATCACATCCTGGAAGGATCAGTCTAGTCCCTCCCTGCCCCCGTTGTGGACTCTGGGCTGGAGACACCCGTGGTCACTCTCCCGGGAAGTGGGGGTGGGGCAAAGCCAGTGCAGAGGAGGAGGAGGAGGAGGAAGAGCTGGATGAGGCCAGCACCATCTTGATGACCATCAGCGAGGATGTTATGCTCGCCCTGGAGCCAGTATCCCGTCCCAGGATATCTCCAGGCTTCATCTGAAGCTGGGGACGGCCGATCAGCTGAGTGCCATTACTTTCCCTAGACACATGGGTGGAGGCAGTGGGCAGCGAGGGGCTGCTACGCACTCCTTGATTGGCCTTCTTGACCTGGAGATTGCATAGCAACCTGTGCACATGGGTGAATGTGGAGTACCAGTCTGGGCCATTGCCCAGGGGGTGTCTGGAGAGGCCTATCTTACTCTTGACACTGGGTGGGACAATCGGACACCCTTCCACAACAAGCCACCAATATAAGGAGGCTGGGGACACACACACACACACGAGCACAGGGCACAGGGCACACGGGCATGCCCGCACTCTCAGGTAGCATCTGGCCATGGGGACAGCACAGCAAGGCAGAGGATACTGAGCCCTTCCAGAGGAGCCTGATGGTAAGCAAATGAAGTGGAGGGGCCCCCAGGAGCACCTCCCCAGCAAGTGGCATCTGCTGCTCACACATGTCTCCTGCCAACTCCCTGTCCCCCTCTCTTCTAGGGGGCAAGGATACAAGTCCTCTCTCTGTGCAGGATGCCTCCACTGCCAGACCCAGTGTGTGCACGGCACGGAGGGAAGCCAGGCTGCCCCATCGCCCTCCCCACGTGCAAGCTCCTGCCTGCTTTGCCATGAGGCATAGAGATAGTGAGGCTCCCTCTGGAATATCTGTGTCCCTGCAGGAAAGGGCCCTCTGTCCAGGCCTCAGGTACCCCTGCTGGAAGCACATCCCCTTTATCTGACCAGAGACCTTTTGGTGTCAGCTCAGAGATGAGGGCTGGCTTCATGCACAGTGTCTCCTGGGATGACTGCCCTTCTCTCTGTTCTCCACAGCTGGACCAGCTGCTAGTGGGGCATGAGCCACTCTCCCACACCATCCTCCCGACCCATGTGACCCACAGGTGAAGACAAGCCCAGTGTAGGGTAAAAATTTCTGAGACAGGCTATGATATTCTGTTAAGAACCCCTATTCTACATTTCAAGTCTGGAACAGACACACAAAACATCTCTGTCTATGTCAAAGAAAGATACAGTAATGAAGTTTACTTCCCCCCCTCCTCCCCCGCTTAGCCCATCGGAGGAAGGTCATCATAGAGTTAACGATCCAGACAACGGGTGAAAGACAGGACATAACACAGTCAATGGTACTAGGAACAAATGCTTACTGTCTCTGCTTTAATCTCCAGTTGCAACACCAATGAATCACATCTGTGTAAAGATACCTTCCTGAAGCTAACAGACACATCGCCACTTAACACATAACTGACAATTGATGTCTGCTTTAAGTACTTTTTGGCTAGATATAGGGTATCCTGTAAGCTATGGGTGGAAAACACTATGTAACCTTTAGATTATTGCTCTCATTTTCCCTCATAGTTAGCAAGTATCCAGGAGGTCCGGGATCTTCCCCCCCATCACTTCGTCCGCCCATCAGTATCTTATATAATCCATTGTAACCTATTGTCTGGCAGTGTTCACCAAGCCTAGTAAGTGAAGTGACACTCCACCAGTGCTGTGTGTTAATAAACCCTTCTGCTTGCTTCATACATGGATACAAGAGCCATTGATTACTTGGAGGCAGGTCCAGCTCCATGACAGGAGTGCTGTGGTGTCTGCAAGGGCAACCAAAGTAGGCAGAAAAAAAAGCTTTGCTGCCCCTCAAGGAAGTAGGCAAAGGAGAAGAGCTGAGTCAGAGCTTTACAGGGGGGTCCCTTTAAGCAAGAGTCTCAGATAGCCTCAGGAAGCAGCTAACGGAAGTGAGTGCTGTCCTGATGCCTTGCCTGAAGTACTTCCAGGTGGCCTTAAATGCAATTCAGCGTCCAATGAGTGTGGATGCTCTATTTCAAAATAGCTCAGTTCTATTGTGATGGGCATTTGCTTTGTAGATACGCTATTTTGAAATAAGCTATTTCAAAATATAAATTTCAAAATAGCTTATTTCAAAATAAGCATGCAACATAGATGTAACCTAAGGTGCCACAGGACTACTTGTTGTTTTTAAAGTTACAGACTAACACGGCTACCAAATGCCATGGCATTTAGCCAGCTTTAACCCAGGATAAATGTATATTTTGTTTCCGGTTTGACTGTACTACAATTGTGCTGGAGCTTTCTATGGGAATCCTCAAAATGGGGGAGCCTCCTTGTGTTCTCTCACCTTGGATTCCCATGCAAGTCCCAGCCACAATCTGATTCAGGTGATCACTGAAACACTATAGTTGAAATCACCATTCTAATGGAGGCAATGCAAAAGCTTCCATTGATTTCACTGGGCCCAGGATTTCACCTAGTGTCTGTTTTAGGACTCACTGCTGTCTGTAACAGACTGTATTTCTTACAGAGAGTACACAAAAAAGTCAAGCAAAGGAGAAAACATAGGTATTGGCCAGGCATGTTGGACAACTGGGGGACAAGCACTTCCCCAAAGACTAAGGGCCTTCTCTTATGTTGGATAGCTGGGTATGGTACTAAGGTGGCCCATAGTGATCAGATGAAGTTTTTAGCCACATCCATTTTAACCTCTATAAATGGGGAGGAAAATCAATGAGAGAAATTCATGTTCACCCCACACCCATATAAAAGCATGATGATAAATGACAGAAGACGCTTTAGGCTCACTCACTGTTACAGCTTCCTTCTCCCAAGCACAGTACTTGAACAGTCTATGTTTTTACACAAGGTGCTGTTTCATGCAGACTCTTACAATTCTAGGATCAATGAAAGGTAGTTGAAGGTGAAATCCAAACTGACAGAGGGAAGGAACATTTCCTGCATTTTCTACTATTGTAACAGTATTAATATGACCTAAATGAATGTTCTTATCAGGAGACCAGCTTTGTAGCTATTAGTATTGCCAGCTGGACTGGAACATGAAGGTTGGGTCTTGATGAATATAGGATTTTTCTCTCCAATAATAAAACAAATGCCCACTCTCCCTAAAGGACTTGACATTGACCAAATGGCAGGTGTTTGTCAGACACTGCCTGCAGCAATTCTTACTGCTGCACCAGATCAAGCTGCACCAAAGAAAAGACTATTAAGTGTCTGGGGACCCGGATAACAGACAACAATGATAATGCATGTGGACAAAGGTAGAGGACTGTAATGTTTGCTGGGATTAAGTAGGAGGCTAAGAACTGGTTTTGTTATACCCAACAACGTGATCACAGAGACTCATTTTAAATGTCATGAGACCTGAAAAAATAGGATCATTTGCCTGGTACCTAAGATTTCTCAAGATTTTTGTCCTTGAACTATTATGAAGTCAAAATTAGGGTTGAAATTATTGTGTAGTTTTTTATTGCCAGATGAAATAAAGGCACTGGACATTTACAGAGCGAGGACTGGATGCCTTATGGGACTGATTATAGGATAAATTGGCTTTTGTAACTGTGTAGTCCATCTGAATCCAGTCCACTGTGGTAGAGAATGAAAGGCATTGCTGTTTGACAGCAAAGTGATTGATCTAAATTAATGGAGTACAGTTCCTAGTCCACATCATGAAACCAACAACATTTCTGGTGCTTTCCTCAGCAGGAAGGCAAACTATTAATGGGAGCCTGAGCTACTTTCTCACTACTAGAAGTGCTCCATCCAGTTTAGGTTTGGGGAACATTAAATAAGGAAGCTTGTCTTGTCATGCGCTAAATGTTTTCATGGATAGCGAAAAGCCTTGCGACTATGGCTGTCAAACCAGCACTTCTCATAATCTCCAGGGCTAAAGTTTTCAGTCATGGTGCCCACAGCTAGGCATGCTGAGAGATTTAAATAGTTTGATTTTTAGAGCTGCTGAAAAGCTGCACAGAAATCACCCTGTACAACTTTTTGCCAAGTGTAAAAGTACTGATGTGTATTTTTGGTTCCAAATATCACCGGGAAACCTAAAATGCTCTTTACTAAGCACCATTCCCTCAGGAGAATGAAATCCATCCAACTGCATAGGACCAGGACAAGGTCAAAGCACCACGTAAGTCCTACTTGCCCCTTACAATAGGTCTTACGCAGTGCTCATGCGCAGTGCACAGACCTTGTCCCTCTCCAATAGAGGAAATCCACCAAGAGTGCTCGTCTCACAGAAGTTTAAACAGAAGCCTTGAGGTATGAGTTTTATCCATCTTTGTTAAATGAGTATATCAATAACCTGAAAGCCAGTTATATGCAGCCCTCTTTCACAGCTGTGGTGCAATAAGAAAGCTATGGATTTAGCTGAGAGTTGATAACTGAAATATGACTCTTAATTTGTAAGAAGCTAATGGGCGATCAAACTTGTGACCTCTCAAGTGTCATACAATCATTGCCAGATGATCCAGAACCAGGGTGCAACTTCCAGGGTGTGGGGTTTCAGCCTGGCTTCTGCTGAAACCCTGAACCTTGGCAATTGTGCCCTGCAGGCCTGAAGGCCCAAGACCCTTTGCCCCACTGGGCAGAAGCTGGAGGTGACAAAAGGAAAGACACATCAAGTCACTTCCCCACCCACCCCCAATTTTTACCAGGGTTTGCTGACCTCAATCAGTCACTTGGTGCCACCTGGACCCATCCCAGCATTGCAGCTGCTAGAGCCAGAAAGTGAGAGTTGGGTGGCCATGGGAGAGACAGCAGCAAACAGCTAGGAACTGCAGGGAGAGCCACTGCTTTTGCTCCTGCCACTCTCCATGGAACTAAACCAGTGGCCCTTGGTGCAGCTGCCAACCCTTTGCTGCTATCTCTCCACAAAGATATAACACATTGGAGCTGCAGGGAGAGGTCATTGAGGGGAAATGGGGATAGTGCCTGGGGATATGATTTAAGCTGTTGGGAGAGAAGGGAAAATAACACTTCCAGCACCAATTGTATTCGCCTCATCACCCTTGCACAGGGCAGAAACCCTGAACCTCCTTCCCTCCCCAGTCTGGTAGGCAGATGTAACAGGGTTGACTCTCTGCCACAACCTCCTGCTGGTTACTCCTGGAATTAGTTCTGTTCCTCAACCCTTCTGGCCAGTGTCTTGCCCATTGTCACTCTCTGCTCTGCTGTGCCCTCTGGACCCACTTCGCTCTCTCGACTATGGCATCCTCTTCGGGACACTGCCCACACATCCTCCGGCAGTTCCCACCACTCTGTTTGCGCCCCCTTCTGGGGGCGTGCCTACAGTCCCCCATCTCACACCTACCACCATGGCCAACTGTAACCAAGATCTAGCCCCTTCCCATGAGGAGCAAGCTGCAGTCTGTAAAGGCCATACTTTGGTGTGGTGAGGTGCAATGAAAGGGGAAAGAGGGGACCCAGGCCCTGCCCTCCTCCACTCCCCTTAACTGCCCTCAGTGTTCCCTGGGCCATTTCCATGTGACCCTGGAATCTTTCCAGTCCTTGTATCAAGGCCACAGCCAGAGAGGTATCAGGCTACATTCCCTCCTCTGCTCTCCTAAGCCTGCCCAATACTGCTCTACACTGCCCAAGGTGCTTCTCCCAAGGAACCAGTCCTTCCTCTTCACTGGTCAGGACCCTACTGCCAACTGCTTTGCTGAGCAGCTCCTTATAAACAGAGCTGTCTCAGCAAGCTGTCCTCTGATTGGCTTCCCATAAGTGCTTTCCATATCTGGCTCTGTGCAGGCTTCTTCCAGCCTGCTTTAATTTTTCCCATGGAGAATGGCAGGGGCATGAAGGGCTGTGTGAGTTACACTGTAACTGCAAAAGAGCTGCACACAGCTTACAAGCCAGGGTTTGGCCACCCCTATAATATCAGAACAACTTTAAATAAATAACAATTCATTGCACTTCTATAGCATGATCTCAAAGCACACAACAAATATTAGTGAATGTCATGTTCCAGCATTCTTATTAAGTGAGGAGGTATTACATTTCAATTATATTAAATCACATGATATAATGCCTTTTGCAACAACCAAAAGGAAAAGATACACAATCTAAAACAGATAGTACACTAAAATGGCCATCAAAACTAGCAAAAATTATCTTCTTCAGCTCAGTGCTGTAAGATCAAAAATTGCCTCCTCGCTGATTATTATGATGGGCTGACAAAAAGACTTAAAACATTATCTTTTTGGATTATGACTAGGGAGGGGGCTGCGCCCCCTGCTTGCTATACTCGCCAACCCCCCCCCCCTATTTCTAGGGGCAATTGTCTGGCCAGGGCAGAGGAGGAAGGCTGGGAGCAGAATGTCTGGCTGAGGGGAGGGAGCAGGAGCGGGCTGGGGAAAGTGTCTGGTGGGGGGGAGGGTGCAAGGGCGTGAAGCAGTAAGGGGTGAAGAGGAAGCACTCCTTCAGAAAAAAGCTTCTTCCTCATAGAAAGAGGCTTACCAATGTCAGAAAAAACCCTCTGTTCTTTTGATTTGCTTATGGAAGAATGCAATTGCAGTGTGGATGTAACTCAGATTTTGTCAGAAAACTGGCCATTTTTCCAACAAAACTCTGTAGTGTAGACATACCCTTAGGGACACCCAGAGCACGGGGCTGCGTCCCTGACTATCTTGGCTAAGAACCACTAATGGGCTCTATTAGTCTATCTAATTGTTTTTTGAACCCAGTAATAGTTTCAGCCTTCACAACATCCTCTGACAAAGAGTTCCACAGGTGGTTTGTTGCATGAAGAAGTACTTCCTTTTGTTGTTTTAAACCTTCTGTCTCTTGATTTCATTGTGACCCCTGATTCTTGCATTATGTGAAGGGGAATTCTGCAAAGAGACAATGATTGCAATACTAATAAAAAGTAACATCTAACATACCGTCCTCCCTTCTGCAGTGGGCTTTACTGAATAGATATGGAACCTCATTTAATACTAGGCCATGTAGGGGAAAAAGCATTTCCTGAACCCAGCTGGCAATCAGTTTATAGCCTGAAGCATGAGGGTTGCTATAACTTTGACATGTTTATATCTAGTTTAACTGAAGATGGTATTCCTTTCTGAACATTTCCTTCAATAATATCCTGTGGCAACAATCTCTACAGATTAATTATATGTGATCCAAAATACAGTGTGTCCTTCTATCATTTTATACAATTTGTTGCCTTTCAGATTTGATGAATGATGTCTTGTTTTTGTAGTTTAGTAAAGGGACAACGGGACCAACTATCTGGTATTCATTATACTATTCATTAGTTTACATACTTTTAATATAGCCATCATCTTCCCACTTTAAATACCTGAAGTCTTCCTAGTCTTGCCTAAAAATAAGAGTTTTCTTGTCTTATTCTTCATGTTTCTGATTTTTCCCCTATGTCCCTTGCTGGGCCTTGTCAACATCTGCTGAGACCACTCCGAAGTCAAATGACCAAAAATGATCATGTTACTTAGTACAAGAATCAATTCATAAATTTTGGATCAGGCCCAAAGTACATTTTTAAAATCCTTTTATTTATCTAAACTAAATTGTGTCAGCCATTACATTGGGTAGTTATTGAGGCTTCTGTCCACTTAAAATGCTACAGCTGCTATACCCCTGTAGTGTTTCAGTGTAGACCCTATCTACACCAAAAGGAGAAGCCCTCCTATCAGCGTAGCTAATCTACCTCTTTGGGAGGTGATAGCTAGGTTGCTGGAAGAATTATTTCAAATTAGTGCTGTCTGTATAGGGACATAGGTCAACTCCACCCCATTGCTCAGTGTTGTGGAATTTTCACATTCCTGAGCTAAGTAGTTATGCCACCTAATTTTCTAGTGTAGACCAGGACTGGGTTTTGTTTGGCGTTCCTGGGATCTATACACTCTAAATAATTTTGTGTTTTCATCAAACTTCTCTCACCACATTCATCACTCCCTATTTTCCAGATTTTACATAAAGGCATTGCCCATTCTCCCCTCTTGGGACTGATCCATGGGATACTGCACACATACTGCCTGGGTGAACGCTGGCCTTTGGTTCCTACTCAAATACCTTGTATCATCTATGCAAAAACATCTCTGCTTTGAACATAATCTTAGGTGCCTTAATCCAATTGCAGCTATTCAGCCTGATCCAGCACTACTAAATTCAAGCCTGGAGGCAAGAAAGAGATTGACAGTGCTTGTGCTACACTTGTACATATATAGCACGCAGTAACCTAATGTGTAATGTAATGCACACATGGATAACATCATGTACCTATTCTTCAACAAATGAAATACATAGGGAAAAACTGCCCTTAAAAAGTTGGAGTTTTACAGATGCTTTCATCTTTATAAGTTTGATATTGGCTATAGAAATCTTGGCACAGGACGTTTCTTGGGGATTAATGACTGGCTGAGGTTATTGATCTTTAACTTCACCTCCATTGATTCTGAGGCCAGAAGGAATAATTGTGATCATCTAGTCTGACCTCCTGCATAGCACCGGACATAGAACTTCCAAAATAATTCCTAGCACATATATTGCAGAAAAAAATCCAATAAAAATGGTCTGTGGTGGAGAATCCACCACAACCCTTGGTACATTTAATCAAATGGTCCCTTAGATGATCTGTTCCACCTCATATTGAACTGTGGGAGTCTCAGTACCTTTCCTAGACCTGGATAAGAGCTCAGTGTATCTTGAAAACTTGTCTCTCTCCCCAGCCGAAGTTGGTCCAATAAAAGATATTACCTCACCCATCTTGCCTCTCTGTATAGTCTTAGTAATAGAGAGGTAGCCATGTTAGTCTGATCTTGCTAAAACAAAAGGAAAAACTATGTAGCACTTTAAAGACTAACAAGATGGTTTAATATTAAGCATTAAACCATCTTGTTAGTCTTTAAAGTGCTACATAGTTTTTCCTTTTGTATAGCCTTAGTTACTGTTTAATGTTAATGTGTGTAACTATTCATTCACAATGTTCCAGAGAGATGGTATGAAACATACCATAGCTAGTGTATTTTTAATAAACTCCAGAAAAATGGACCTTCCATAAGAATTAATTGCTGATTAATTTATAGAACTCATAAATATTGCTATTGGTTAAATAAATGAATAGGCTTGGCTATGAAAGTATTCCTTTTCTCTACTTTTTAGTACAAAGATGATTGAAAACTTTAAGAGAAAATCTAAGGGTCTCATGCATCCCAGCATTACTCCAATTTTAAGCTTGCCTATCTCCACTAAAGTCAATCAAGGGTATAAAACTGGAGCAATGACATGCTGAATCAGGCCATCAGTTTTCAGTACACTCCTTCCATTTGCTTCGCAAATTACTCCAAACAACTTGCCCACTGCAATTAAACTGATTTACTGTTCTCAGGAAAACAAGGCCCAGTAGTCTGTTTTATCATAATGATGAAAGGAAAATGGAGCCTTTTTTAAGATTAGCAGATTAATAAACACAGTGAATGGCTGGCTGGCTACTTTTAAGAGTCAACTTTGCTCAAAAGCATCAACATCTAATATAGGATGCTATCACCCAGAACATTGGGTCCAATCCAGCTTCCTCATCTCCCCTGCTGAAGTCACTTCTACATATGTAACTGCCACTGGGCACATTTGAACCTGGGAACTCTGGAGCTATAAAGCCTGCTGGGTCTTAGATTAGGGTGTAGAGTTCACTCATTCTTATCTCTTGCTGTAAGTGGTCTAAGTGCCACTGCAAGGGACAGTGAACCACTAAGGCTGCGTCTAGACTGGCATGATTTAGCGCAAATACTTTTAACAGAACAGTTTTTCCGTTAAAAGTATTTGCGCAAAAGAGCGTCTAGATTGGTCCCGGAGTTAGCGTTAGAACGATGCACTTTTGCACAAAAGCGCGTCTACATTGGCGGGACACTTTTGCACAAAAGCAGAAGCCCAGAACCATTTTGAAGAGGGCAAAAGGGCACCAGCCCTTTCCAGGGGCAGGGGCTGGAGCTCCTTTGAGACACGTGCTTAAAGGGATCTCCCTGGACAGCCGTTTCTTTCCTGCTGCGTGCTATAGGACCTCTTGCAGGGACTGTCAGCATAGCAGTTTTTATGGTTGCCCTCTGCCTTTTTGGACACCACTGCCTTCTGCCTTTTAGTGCCTTTGCCTATTTTTTTTCATCTGCCTTGGTTTTTGTGCCATGGAGCCAGGGGTGGCCATGTGTCTGCTCTGGTCCCTTCCACCCATTTTGGAATGCCTGCAGCTGGTGCTCCAGGCTGCTGCACTCCTCCTCAAGGACCTGGAGGTGCAGATCGCTCTGGACTCCCTCACCAGGGAGGCCATGGTGT
>CM057846.1:56035239-56055946 GCA_030068395.1 Apalone spinifera | reverse complement strand
TAATTTGCATCCCTTTTACGGAAAAGGGATGCAGTCTAGACACAGCCTATGAGTATCTTAGTGTTACTTTTTATTCTCGCTGTGGTATATTCCCCATGTTATTGATTAAATTGTTCACTAAAGACTATTTGTAACTAATTAAAGGTTCAATACCAACCTGCGTCCAATAAGAAAGAATAAATACTTAGTTCTTAGCATGTCTGAACATTTCAAAGTTTCGAAGCGTCTGGCTTGAGGGACTTGCTACAGCCCATTATGCACACAAGGATTTCTAGAAACATTCTGAGCTAAGTCAGTTTTTGAATTTCAAATATTCCCAAAGTTCAGAAGGCCTCATATTCCAGTTTGCTCACTGTAAGGGATCTTTTTACCATCCAACCCTCAGAACGTGAGCACCGAGTTGGTTTGAAGATGCAACTTGGACTACCTTGAATGCCTTGACTTGCTTATGAAGTTGCCCTCTGTGGCTTTAGCAAAAGCCACCCTTTCACAAAGTCTTCAGTTAGGAATCAGTGGCATATAAAACCCTGAGTAAAGTCTTTATGTGCTCCCATGGGGTCAGGCCCCTGTTCACTCATCACAGTGGCAGGAGCCGTGGGAAGTAGAGTAAAATGGTGACTGTGTATGAGAGGCTGCAAGGAGAGGCGGGAAACAAGAGCTGGTGCTGTGGGGGAGCCGGCTTAAAGCCAGTTCCCCTCAGCACTCTCCATGGTACCGCCAGCCCCCCTCCCCCACCTCTATCAGAGGCACTGGGGGATAGGAGAGGCTGCTGAGAAGCCCCCCACCATGCGGGCCCTCCCACGGACAGGGACTGCTGGACCTGGCATGAGCTGGGTCCAGGACTGCTGAGCCTCTGCATTTTAAATGTAGTAAGAACCACTGGGCTCTTACTACATTTAAAATGCAGAGGCGCAGCAGTCCGGGAGCGAGCCTCCCCTTATCAACGCATGGTGTAGTCGATACAAATTGTATCCTCCTTAGCCTGGAAGTGTGGAAGGGGTTGTCCCAGGTGTTGCTCCCCCCCTAGGGATGGCCCTATTCATCAGGGGGGAAAAGTTACCCACAAGGCCTAGACAGCACTATCCTGTGCCACAGCCTCATGGCATAGGACTGGTGAGCTGGCCATTTCCCACAACCTGAGCAGGGCTGGCACCTGGAGGGAAAACCAAGGAGCTGCTGATTCTAATGGCATGGCTCTCTCTGTGCTAGTGTATTTAGACAATGTGGCAGCAGCGCGGCGGGGGCTGTTAAAGGTGCCCCCTCACAGAGGGGTTATAAAATCCAAGGTCTTGACCTTGATGGAGGATCCCAGGGCTTCTCCTCCCATGAGAGGATCCCAGGGCTTCTACCCCCTACCTTCTGAAGGGTAGACTCCAAACCCCTCTACCCTTCAGAAGGTACCGTAATGTCCAGAATAGAAGCGGTAGCACAAAACGATAGGCATCTCTCTTAAGCAGCCTCAGCAGTAGGTAAAATCCAGTGTGTGGCAGACGAGCTGTTCTGGGATGGGGAGTGGCTTCAGCTAGTTAAGGCGTGTCCCACACTCACACTACACTCCTCACATGCAGTTTTGATGCCACCCAGGCTGTTGATTTAAGAAGGAAATTTTCACACTGATGATTCAGAGTGCGTGATTGGTGAGCAGGATAGCGCGGCGATTTAATATAGTTATTATTTTCATCACTGAGTGCCCTTACACCTTATTTCCCCCATTGCCAGGGTCATGATCTGTCCTGAGTGCTGAGCTCTGAGCACCAGGACAAGATGTCCACCCTCAGTGAAGTGTTTCCCCAGGACCACTGAAGCAGCTCTTGGCTATCTTCTGCCCTCTACAGGATGTAATTAGAACTGCTTGACTGTGTGTCACAGACTTCAGACTGTAACCACCCATGGGAGATTCTCCTTTAGCATATGTTGAAGCTGCCTGAGATTTTTGGTGTCAAGCGTCTGAGTTCAGTGGATTCTGTGATCATGAATTCCCTACTGGCTACACTGGGCAGACAGTGACAACTGATGTTCTTGCTCAGTTTGCTGCCTTTGGAGCTTCCCATTGCTTCCACCCATAAAAGTTGAGTTCTGAGAACCAGCATCTCTGCCAGCCCCAAACCCCCTGCCTGCTCATTTGCTTGTGGCCTAAGGCTTTAGCTGCTTCATTAAGAAGCTGATGGTGTTTAAATCGTGCCTGCTCCTGGTCTCGTACATAACTGACCCCTGCAGCGCTTTCATTCCCTGGGAGTGATCCCTGCCATGCAGAGTTTATAATCTAGGCTGGGGTGGGCAAATTCTCACCCATGGGCTGAATCCGGTTTGCTAGGGTTAAGCCCTGATGGGCCACCACCACTATATTTACCTGTGTCTGTGCAGGTAAGGGTGAGAGCAGCTCCCATTAGCCATGTATCTCTGTTCCTGGCCAATGGGAGCAATGGGAAGTGGTGTCCTGGTCTGTGCTGCTTCTTGCAGCTCCCATTGGCTGGGAAAGGTGATCCATGGCCAACAGGAGCTGCAACTGCCCATGCCTGTGGAGGCACAGGTAAATATAGCAGCAGCAGCCAGCCAGGGCCCAACCCTGGAGAACTATCACCATTTTATTGCCCACCCCTGATCCAGGTGTAATTGTAGCTAGGGACTGGGCTTTTAGTCAGCAATTTATCTAGATGTGCTATTAGTCTAGTTAGACAATACAGAGATGAAAACTGTAGTGAGGCTGAATTACAGACAGTTCACTTACTAATGTTGCAGTCATGTTAGAGAATCAGGGATATGGCATTTTAGGTGCTGAACAAACAGAACAGAAACTGTGTCTACCCTCTGAGAGCATACACATTTTAGTGGAAGGGTTTCCTGCTGTTCCTGGAAATGCCTGCCAGGCTTCTTGCTGAAGTCCTGGGTGCTTGAGAGCTGATTTCCAGGACAAGAGAGGGAAAAGGATTATATAATCCTTTTTTTCCCACAATCCTTATCCACTGTCCCTTTAATCTTAAACTTTGGTAATCAAACTCATGATTCTGTTCACAATCAATCTAACTCAGTGCTGTGATGCTCTCTAGGAGCCGCTGCTGAGGTCAATCAGACAAGTGGGGGTGCTCTGTTCCTTTGGGGACAGCAGGCCCATTATTGCAGTGGATGTTCAGGGGAGAAGAGGCCGGACATGAGAAGAGAATACTTCAAAAGAACTTGAGGACTGGGTGCTCCTGTTTTTACCCTACATGGGCAGAGGAAGGAGTTCAGGCTCCAAGCCCATGATCTGGCCTCAAGACCCTGCTCTGCCAAACTCCCTGCATGACCCTAATCCCACCACTTCCAGATCTGTGCAGTGGGGATGAAGCATCCCCATCTCTCAGGTGATTTCAGGTGGATCATTTAGTGGTCTAAAGGCAAGGGTGGGGCTCATCTGCACATCCTTAGGGGACGCCTATCCCCACCTCCTACTCACTCATGGAATTCATTCTCTACCCCATGCATGTGCTCAACAACCTTGACAACCGCCTATGGAGAACAGAATATTTCTGCTCCCTGTGGTTCCCCACAGTAAGAACGTCAGAATCATCTATCAGGACCATACCAACAAGGTACAGCCTGTCTTACTGCAACCCCACTCCTCTTTCCATCCTGCCTGTGGAGCCAAGATGGACATGTGCATGGGCAGTAATGAGAACCCAGACCCAGCAGTGGTTGAGAAGCAGTGCCAGATCCCAGCACTGAAGAAACCATCATGCCGGAGGCACCCAGTAATGCCACCAGGAGGATCAGACTCAGGGTGTTCTGCTCGTCTCCTCTCCCATGGCTGGGCTCACCTCTCTTGGCAGTCTAAAGAGGGCCTTGCATGGCCAGCACTTAAGTTGGAGTCTCCCCGTGTACTCAAAGAAATGGTGTTGGTGATTTGGTGGCATTCCAAGTTACTCCCATAGGAGGTGCTGTGCTGCCAAGGGTGCATCCCTATGGATGGGAAGGGTGGCTGAACCCCATATCTAGACTGACCAGATATCCCATTTTTAAAGGGCAGTCCCGTATTTAAGCCCTCCCACAGGTGTCCCTACTTTTTAAATTGGCCCATATTTTCCATCTCTTCCCTTTCTCCAGTACTGGTCGATCCTACAGCTGGCCTTGCTTGCCAGTTCCTCCCCCCCCCCCCCCCACAAATGGTGACTGGAGTGGTCCAGTGGCTGACAATGGGGGTGAGTGTGCAAGGCTGGTGGTCAGGGGAAGCTGCTGCTTGTAGGGCCAGCTGCTCCCCCTGCTGGTCCAAAGCCCCACATCACGCCAGCATGGGGACACTTTTCTGCCTCTCAGCTAAGCCCTGGGGTGGTGGGGAGGAAGCTGTTGCCATCTTGTTCATGACCTGAACCTGCAGGTCCCCGGGTAGGGGCATTTAGCACACTCTTCACATGTTGCCCCCCCCACCCTTAGTTCTGTCCCCAGGCAGTGTGAGGCTGCTCTGCCCCCTAGGCATCCTCCATTGCTGAGCAACCTCTCTGGCCACGTTGGCTGAAACTCCTGCAAACAGATTCTCTGAGCCCTGGTGCACCTTCAGGCTTAACCCTTTCATGCCCATGCTTAACCAGGGAATAACAGATGACTGGGTTATGTTGGTGGCCAGCAGCAGCTTGGAGGTGTTAGCTGCCTTTATACACTGTACATGCAGGAAGGGCAAGCTGCTTCTAGCAATAGGGGATTGGGGGAGGGTTATGAGGGTCTAGATGACCTCTGAAAAAACATGGGCATGGTTATCCCTTGCCCCAGCTCCATTCTGCTGCAAGTAGCTTCCCTCCCTTCTCTCCTGCACAGTGCCAAAAGGCTGCTGCTGGCCACGTTCTGGTGTGAACCCTGACAGAAATCTGCGGAGGAGGTCCCATGACCCTTTGCATCCCCCACATATTGCCTTAAGAAAATGTGGCGCCAGGTACCAAAAGAGCCAGACATAGAGGGTGGAAAGTGCAGGGCAGGCATGTTTGCATCAGGTTAGTCAGTCATCCCCAGCCTCATATGAAAGAGATGTAGTGTTTGTGTATGTGTCACCTCTCCCCATCCAAACCTTTAAGGTAAAATAAAAAGACTCCAGCTATGCAGTATTTCTTTTTAATAGGGGCTCAGTTAATTCTCTCTCTTGTGCTGCATGCGTTCAGTTAGCTATTGTCTCCTGGACATGCATATTTGTGGCCATGGATAATTATATCATATTCTGAAGTACCCACTTTGAGCAAATATACTGACCCAGAGCCTTGTTTTAAGTTTAAGCAAAAATGGTTTGGCCACATGCAGGGCCGGTTCTAAGGGTGGCTAAGCAGGCTGTTGCCTTGGGTGCCAACTTTCAGGGGGTACTGTATCATTAAGCCCCTCAGCTCCCCAACCCACCATCCACTCTGGTACATATGGGACACAAAAAAAACTTTTTCCAAGCTGGCTGGCAAAACAGCTAAGGCCATTCCTGGCCATCTATTTTGCATTCAGTAGAGCGTTCTCACATTCCTTGGTTTTTTAACTGCTGAGGGTTAAAGGCAGAAATACGGCATGAAAGCATGCTCTAGTTTGGGAGGAAATTGGTGCATGCTCTAGTTTGGGAGGAAATTGGTTTTGATTTAACTGTATTAAGAATGCTTGAAAAAAATCACTCACTGAGCAAACTCAGTCAAGGTTGTGTGCAGTTTAAGTGCACACTCAAGGAACAGTGCATTTGCATGTTAAGTGCACACCCAAGGAACAGTGCATTTCATAAGTGAATAGCACACTTAGCTGAAGACACGTCGCTAATGTTCAGTA
The DNA here is from genome assembly GCA_030068395.1 of Apalone spinifera. NCBI lineage: Eukaryota > Metazoa > Chordata > Testudines > Trionychidae > Apalone > Apalone spinifera. The sequence continues at coordinate 56,050,189 of CM057846.1, read as the reverse complement.
AAGCAAAAGTCAAAAGCCTACATGGTTACTGCTCAGTTTGTTGTCTTGTTGTTCTGCTATCATTCTATAGGAGCCTTCTTTGTCGTGTTAGAATTATGCCACAGTCTGCGAAAACCAAACCCTGTTCTTCAAGGCAAGAAGTCACATGACCTAATACATGGATAATTAGATTACATGAAAGAGCCTTGTTAGTTAAACCACGTTGTGCTTACACAAGGCTGTTAACCTAAATGAAAGTGGGTCCTCTACATTTTGAACCTCGGTTGTAATCCGGGATTTGTAATCCGGGATTTCTTGGTCTGGCAATATCCATTGTCTAGCAGGACCACGGATGTTCCAGGACCAGAGAGTCCTGGTGAAGGTCTGGTGGCTGGGTTGCCTGGCACGCCGTAACTGGGTAGCCAAGCACAACTCAGTGCTCTTCAGTGGGGCTGCCCAGCAGGGCCAGGACCTTGGCACAGTGCTGCGGGGCCAGGAGTTCAGTGCTCTGCAGCAGGGCTGCCGGACAGAGCCAGAAGCCCAGCACACAGGGAGCTGGGATGCCTGGCATAGCAGGGAAGGAGGTGGGTGGACTGGTAGGGCAGTGAGGCTGGTGGCAAGGGAAAGCCAGCCAGGAGGCTGGTGGCTGGTCCAGGGCTTGGGAGAGCTGATAGCAGGGGAGCCAAATATGACCTCCCCTGGTCCAGCAAAATCTCTCATCTGGGACTGGTCAGGTCATGAGGGTGCTGGATTAGAGAGGTCCAACTTGTAGTTTGTCCAGGTTAGTCCCACAATAGCCTCCTACGTATCGGTCTGGCATAATGTCCAATGAAGTGAATAGAAAGACTTCCATTTACCTCAACAGGCATATGTGAGCATACATGACTATTAAGTCACCATAATTGTATTAATGTTGGACACTTTCCACGTGCTGCCAATTTGGGAGACATGCTGTCTTCCCCCATGCTGGTAATAGGATAATTATCAAAGCCTAGAATCCAAGCATGATTCAGCCTTAAAGTCCAGAACAATTAACCCATGCACACCAGGTAGAATCCCCTCCACAATAGAAGTCAATGTGCTTTGAATGGATTGAAGTGCTAAGAGTATTTCAATTGAGTAATCAAAAATAGGGGTGTCTGCATAGTGCACAAGATCTTGGCTTCATTGAAGTCTCTTGTTCTGTGGTGTGCACTAAGGTTGTTGCAAGTCACAAATTACATTTGGTCCAAAGAAATGGCCCATTGGCCAATAAATTCCTGGTTCACTAGTAAAATTAAACACAACTGAAGCCCCTAAGATTTTGATCCTGTTAGCGTTTCTAGGATCAATACCAATACTCTGCGTTTCTTTGGTGCCTCCCATCTAAATTAGTGTCTACAATGCTCCTGTGACATAGGCAAGTATTAACTAACCCCAATTTATAGAGAGAAAAACTGAGGTACAAATAGGGTAAGAGATTTGTCCTTTTCTACTGTGTCATGCAGCGTATCTACAAGAGAGACAGGAACAAAACTCAGATCTTCTGATCCTTGGTATTGTAAATTAACCATTGGCAAAAACTTCCTATATTACATGCTTATTATAAGAGCCTTTCTTCCAGAATCCAAGGATTTAATTTATATTAACTGGTCTAAGTGTAAACCATCTTTTCAAAGCTAGCTCACTGATGCATCCTTCTTGCATTTCCTGAAAATGTGTTTAATAGTCACTGCACATAACTCCTCCAATGCCACAGTGCAGAGAACGGAATAGGAATCTAAATAAAGCACAGTAGAGGCTACAACACTGATTCTGGGGAATGGCATTAGGTCCCTCCGATATTATATATTCAGTGCACATTTTAATATGCCACTGCATGCTTTTAGTCACAATTCTTCATGTAATCTTATTCTTGCTTTCTCAGCAATACTTACCTTGCATCACCTCTGAAACTAGAAACCACCCAATAAATAATGAAGGGATTAGGAAATACCATGCATCCTGCACCCTCATACTCATTTGTCAATGTGCTTAAAACCATTTTCAGACAAAGGTGCAACCTAACATACCTGGATTTCTTACAGCTGTGCCTATGGGGCTAACAGAGGTGCTAAAATATTTATTGAGGAAACTGCACTAGAAGCAACAGTAAAGAAAGATACCACCACATATATATATATATATGTACACACACACACACACACAGTGCTACGCTGCCTTTTTTTTTACAGAAGAGGATATACAAATGGCGCTCTCATTTGCATATCTTCCACATTTGTTTGCGGAAGAGGTTTTGCCGATAAAAAGCCATTTGTCGGGGAAAAAAAACCTTTTTTGCAAGATCCTGTAAACCTCAATTTTTGAATGGCCCCATCTACATGAGGCTTTTTATCGGCAAAACCTCTTCTGGAAAAAGAATTGTAAGAAAGATATGCAAATGAGAGCGCCATTTGCATATCCTCTTCTGCAAAAAAATGGCAGTGTAGCTGTAGACAGAGCTGTAGAAGAAATGACAGTCTCTTTGATCATGGGTATGATTTGCACATTTCAAGTGATGGTGCAGAGTGAAGTAAATGGTTCCCCTGCAGTGCTTCTGCAGCCCACCAAGGTTGGTCCGATGCTTCAGGTGCTGTCCAGGGATTCAGGAGACCTTTGGTACAGCCCTGGGCAAGTCACTTGATTGTGTTGCAACTCAGCCCCCATCTATAACATAGGCATGAGGGCTCTTCCCTACTTCACAAAGGTGTTATGAGGATAAAAGTGTTGAAGACTGTGAAGCACTCAATACCCCAGTGATGGGGAGTTTTAGCCTGAGAGTTTTCAATCCTGTGTGTGTCATACTTAGTAAAGAGGAACCAAAGGAACCCTTTCATTGAGCTTGAGTGGGTCAAGTAGAATAAACTTTCAATCGCCAGCTAGCTCTAACTCTGGCTCACAACCCCAAAACCTCATCATCTTAACCTAAAGCTGTTTTTTTTTTCAGTAGGGAAATGTGGCATTTTACTCAGACAGTTCATCAAAACCTTTATGAAAATGGCTTATTCTGTATCAATTCAGTATATTTAAGATAAAATTGGGTGAGATCTCCAGCTTGTGTAAATCAGCAGAGCTACATTGAAATCACTGGAGCTATGCTGATTTATGCCATTGAAGGCTGGGCCTAGTGCATTTAGTGAGCATTTGCTTTACAAAAGATATGCATGCACTACCAAAAAAAAAAAAAAAAAAAAAAAAAGAAGACGACATGCTAAAGCGACCACTTGGAAATGTGTCAATAAACTGCACTACATTTTGTTTTACAGCACTCGAATATTTTTTCCTTTACCCAAAAGGTAGAAAGCGCTAATTCAGCCAACAAAACTACACCTTATAGAATGCCTATCACATCAAACCTGAAATGGTAGCCACCTCTACTGAAATTCTCTCAAAATCCTACAGGCAACACAATTTTGCTTATTCTTAAGGGTAATAAGTCTGGCTATTATATTGGGGAGCATCTGTCATATGTGGTCTAGCTTTCTACTGAAGTATCATCATAGGAGTGGCCCAAACCCTGCTCTTGTTTTCAGGGTTCAGTGGCCAGACCCAATTTTAGGTGCCAATTTAGCTTACCCATGGGGTTAAACAATCTCTGGATTTTCTTGGCTTTCCAGAGATGGCTTGGCAACAGAATTAAGTAACACCTGGCAAAAGGGGCTACTTCTGCCGGAATTAATTCTCCATTCTAAGGGTTTCTTTCAATAGCTATTATAATCAGAGCGTGCATAAATAGTGAAATACACACACAAAATATCCAGATACCGGGTATTCTTTGCCTTTCACTATCTGTCCACACACACACTAACAGAACAAGAGACATGTCCCTCAGACAATTAAAGTCTCAGCCAAAAGAGGAAGGGAAGGACAAGATCCACTGATCTGTGATCTGTGAAGTGACAGCTCGTTGGCATTACTCCAGCCAGCCTCCTCCTGGTCCATGCTCCCTGAAACAAGCCTATTAATCCCTTTCTGGACATAAAATATAGGGTTGCTTGGGGTAGAGGTCCTTCTCCTCTCCTGTTGAACAGCTGACAGCGTGGATAATGACACAAAAGGCACTGAGAAAGTACCATTGCCCTAGCATTTCCTTTTCTTTCCTGTCTTTCTCCCCCTCCCCTTCTTGATTGTTTATTAATGATGAAAATACTTGGCTGATACAAAAAAGCAGAGCTGCTGGTAAACAGCCCCTGTGTATCCTGGGATCTGCTGCTGCATCTGCTTCTGGTGCTGTGAGTCAGGGCAGCAGATGATTTAGAGGGTTTCTTATTGGCAATTTAGTTAAACCTGCTGTGCACAGTTAGGCCTTGGGAACATAAGATGAACACACGTTTTAATGATTAAATCAGCATGTATGTGGAATGGGGATGGCAGCAGGCTCTCCTCCTGAGGGACCTGCCAGGTTGACAAGCATAAAGCACAAAAAGCTTCCAGCCTGTCAGGCTGCTACAGGACCCTAGATCTGCTATAGCTTCTGTGTAGATTGCAGAATGGCTCACCAAAGATGTTTTAAATGTACCCAGCATTAGCAAGATGATGATGTCAATATTTAGGCCCCAACTTGAATGCTGCATCCCTAGGAAATGAATTTCAATGGCTTTCATTTCCTGGTATATAAATGTAAGCTGTTAAATTGCTGACTGTGTTTCTCCCCAGAGATGAGTGAAATAACTCCTGTACATTTAATTACATATAAATACAGATGTACACAGAGGCCCAGCCTTGGCTGGTGTAAATCAGCATAGCTCTGATGTCTTCAGTGGAGCTATATTGATTTACACCATCTAACGATTGGGGTCTCATTCTCTCTCTATGTATGCACATACATGCACTTCAACCCCAATTACACAAATTTCAACTATCCAAAATGGGGTCATGTCCCCCATCTGTTTTTTCCCCACTGAAAATTCTCTCAGTTATCCAGAACCACAAAAATGTGAAATTATTCAATGTCCCCAGTGACATTCAAATAATTGAGGTTATTGTGAGTGCATGCATGCTTGTTTGCACATACATAAGATCTTACTATCAATATTATTGTAGGCTTATAGAGTCGCTAGCCAAAGTGTCATACACTTTTGTGCTTCATTTGTTTTAAAATACTACACAAAATATTTTAAAATAACAAATTCAGTCTAAAACAGCCCCCAGTTACACAACTTATTAAACAACCAACTGACAATGCATGGATATTTGCCTCATTTCCAGCAATCTCAATCAAACTCACCTTTCAGTTGTCTTCAATCATCTGCGACAGCTGATAGCTTTGCACTGTGCTTTGAGGTCAACAGTTTATATAGTTTGGGACAGAAGTGGGGGATGTGAATTCTAGAAGCAAGGACACTTCAGGAAAACATACAGTGAGAAATCGGACCCCTTGCATTAAGGAAGCCGAGTGGCTGATGGAAGAACACAAATATATAGTGCCAATAAAACGTTTAAAAGTCTCGCAACCATTTCCAAAATATTTTCTATAAAATGTAATGTATGCAGAATACTTGATTGTGTAGTTTATATAACTGCACTATTCTTAAAAAAAAATATCCCAGAGGACCAAGAAGCCATTATCCTTTCTAGAATGCAGGTTTTTAACAAAAAAGTTATAATTCTAAAATAATTCTACATCTTAACCCTAGGCTTATCTACCTCCTGGATAAGTCCTGGTCTGTGTTGCTTCCTGCTGCTCCCATTGGCCAAGGACAGTGATCCACAGCCAATGGGAGCTGCAGTCTTCCATGTCTGTGGAGCTGCAGGTCAAGAGTGGCGGTGGCCCACCAGGTGATAACCCTTGTGAACCACCCCCATCTTATTGCCCACCCCTTATTTAGAACATAGGGCACCCAGGAAGAATAAGGAAGATGCAGTACTAGAGGGCCCCAGAGCACAGCATAGGGGCTTTACATGACCTGCACAAGATGGTAGGGCTGTTCCTTCCACCCCCTTTGCTATGGAAACTTGTGTACGGGGCCAATCAAAATATAAACAAACATTATTTGCTCTGAAAGTATTTTTTGTTGTTGTTGTCCTCTTGATTGACAGCACTTGGGCACAGTAAAATTACCAAATACATACAAAATCATCCAGTACTTCAAGAGAAGATTTCTCATGGATGTCAGCTGTCCCCCCACTGCACAAACTACCTATATTAAAAATGAAGTCAGCATCCTACGCAGCTATCCAAAATATGGCGTATGTTCAAGAGAATCAGTGAAAAACATAAAATTTCCCAACCTTTAGCATGATACTGCCACCCTCACTCCCTCGCTCATACTGAGCAAAATCATACCCTATAAACAATTCTATGGAAACTAGTTAGAGGCAGAGCCTTAGCTGATTTAAAACAGATGATCTCTACTGAACTTAATAGAGCTATGCTGATTTACACCGCTAAGAGTCTGGCCAACTGAGATTGCTTGGAGTGTGGTAATATTCAACAGATGACATTCACCTTGTGAAGATGGCTCACCCATGGCCGTGACTTTATTAAATCCCCACCTATGACCTATTTGTCTGGCTTTACATGGGACTTATGTGATACACGAACCCTCAACAGATGGGTGACTTTTATCCATCCTGAGTAAGCATTAGTGAATCAGGCTCTCTATGATTAAATTCATCAGATCAACAATTAACTAGTGAACATTTTTCATTTGGTGAAAATAGCACATTGTGTACATATTTTAAAGTAGTTTTGGAGTTTGAAAACATATCCAAAAGCTTCTAACATATATATGAAATCCTCTGAAATTTTATACAGGTGTCATTTTTCCATTAAGAATAGTAAATTATTGGCCCTAAACAGTTTAAGCATAATTTTTAACCTGTTGGAACTTTTGGTATATTAACTTTGCAAGGAAATAAACAAAGAGAATTATAGATGAGGGAAGAGAATGAGTTCCCAAATAGTTATTAAAAATGGACTATTTGGGCATGTCTACACTAGGGAGTTATTTGAAATAATCCACTTATTTCAAAATAACAAGGTGAGTGTCCACACTACCAAGCCCACGTTTTCGAAATAACGGGCTTGTTATTTCAAAATAGTAACTCCTGCTTGTGAAGAGGAATAACACTTATTTCAAAATTGCTATTTTGAAATAGCATTAGTGTGGATGCTCAGCTGCTGTTATTTTGAAATAATTGGCCTCCAGAGGGCCTCCAGAGACCTCCACTCTAGCCACACACCTGACATCTCCAGTGCTCCTGTTCTGCTGCAGAATTTAAAATCCAGGCAGAAGGGAAGGGGCTTGTGGCACCACATCAGCCCTGTCAGCCCTACTTGCCACAAAGCATCCTACTTTTGTGGAGCCATGTCTGACCCCAGCTCTCCCTCTGAGCCCTCCACACACACCTGCAGTCACCTCTGAAAAGAGGGGACTGGCCTGGTCTGGTGTGGAGATCCTGGATCTCATCAAGATCTGGAGCAAGGAGACACACATCTCTGCACCAAGAGGCAAAATGCTGAATTCTACTGCCAGATGGCCACCAGCCTGGCCCAGAAAGAGCACAGCTGCACCCTGGACGAGGTGCGAATGAAAATAAAAGAATTCCAGCAGGCCTACACAAAGTTCAGGGAGGAACGTTCCCACTCTGGGCCAGCACCTCACATATGCCACTACTATGAGCAGCTGGATGCCAACCTGAGAGGGGGGCCGGATCACTTCCCCACCGTGTCTTTGACTCCAGACAGGACATGCCCATCATCAGCCTCCATGAGGGCAGTTTTGTGGAGGAGGACAAGGAACAGGCTATCCTGGACACCATGCCCACCAGCCAGGAGGTTGTCATCTGCTTAAAGCCAGTCCCTCCCCTGGATGTCTCCCAGAGCTCAGATGAATCCAGGGAAGGCACTGCAGATGAGTTCTATAATTTTCCTATACGCACATGGGGGCAGGCAGTGGGCAATGAGGAGCTGCACACTTCTCACTCAGCCGTCTTGGCCTAGGGCTCGCACAACTGTCTGTGCACATGGGTGCACATGGAGCACCAATCTAGAGCACTCAGCTCCATGATGCTCTCACACAGGAACCTTGATCTTTCTCACAAGGTTCCTGCATAGGCCTGCCTTATTCCAGCCTCTGTGGTGGGACACATTCCCATGACAAGCCACCACTAAGGAGGCTGGTGTTATGGAAACACACAATAGTGTTGCACACAGCACAGGTTTATGGCTACACTTGGGCAGCATCTGCTCACACTCAAGCGTGGTGATGTGGAGGAGACTAATCCCCTGCATGGAAACCTGCTGGGAGGAGGAAAAGGAGGGGACCTTAATTGCACTCTCTTTAGTAAGTGGCATCTGCTGCTCACACACTCCTCCCCCAACACCCTCCCCTTCTCTCCTCCAGCAGGCAGGTATATAGAAGTTCTATCTCTGACACTGCTGGATCCAATGTATGAGGGACACAGAAGGAGGCCAAGCCATTCTGTTCCCCTCTCCCACCCTCAGGATCCTGGCCTGGCCAGCACCTTCCCATGCCTGCTTGTCCCCAGGCATGGCCTTGCTCGAAGCACATCACCATTGTCTGAACCAGCTCAGTGTCAGCTCAAGGATTAGGGATAACTCTTCATACACATCTCCTGGGATGACTGCCCTTGTCACTTTTCTTCATAGTTGGGCCAGCTACAAGCATGGCGCATCCACCATCTCCAATGCCATCTTCCCAACCCTACAAGATCCACAGGCAGAAGTGAACCCATAAGGACCTCGTGTGGGAACACCTAGACTGCTGCTGTTCCCTTAGCTGGAGCTTCTACAAGGACCACCAGGAGTGCTGGGCTGACCGCGAGCTGAGGAAGACCATGTGGGAGTAGCTGACATGCCAGCATGAGGCCACATGCTCCTCTCTTACATCAGTCATGGAGTGCATGCTCACATGTATGGGGCAGTCCACTAACCTCTACCCCACCCCTGCCTCTCCAATCCCTGCACAACTCCCCACACCTACCTCCTCCAATTCTAAGAACCTGCACCCACTCCCGCAGAGCAGTTGCTGTCTGGCATGATGAGCTTCCAGAGCACAATGGTGACTTGCTTCTGCAGGGGGATGATGGGTCACAGACGGGTGCCCCTCACCTGAGGGCAGGGGCGAGCCACTCACAGAGCTCTAGGAAGGTGTCCTTCTGCATGCGGAAGTTCTGTAGCCACTGCTGGTCATCCCACCACTGCAGGATGGTGCGGTCCCACCAGTCGGAAATGGTCTCCCTCCACCAGAAGTGGCATTCCAAGGCATGCAGGGGATGTTGCAGTGAAATTTTGTGCATCAGGAGCACCAGGGACTGGGTGAAGGGGTCCCCCGGTCCAGGCTGGTCATCGTGGCCTTGAAGCACCACATGGGCAGTGTGGATAAACTGTGCCTTAAGATGTAGCAGGAGGTCCAAGAGCCTGGCACTGCTTTGCATCAGCTCTGGCTCCATGCTGGGAGAGGCTGTGGCATCCACAAGGGCAACCAGAGCACATAGCGTGAGTTTGCTGTCCCTCGAGGGGGTAGTCAGTGTAGAAGTGGCGTGTGAGATGTGGCTGTAGAGAAACGTCCCTTTAAGCACAAATCTCAGCTAGCCTCATCAAGCAGCTACAGAAAGTGACTGCTCACATGATGCTCTCCCCCAAGTGCTTCTGGGGGCTTTAAATGCGATTCAAGCTCCAATGAGTGTGGATGTGCTATTTCAATATGATTCTATGCTATTTCAATGGTGCCTTGTAGCATGGATGCGCTACTTTGAAACAGTTATTTTGGGAGTTATTATTTCAAAATAAGTTATTTTCCCAGAGTAGACATGCCTTCAGTTTTAGATACAGCAATTTGTTCACAAAAGAAAAGAGTAGGTCAAATTTTTCTTTATTGTTGTTTTTAAAAATTTCCTACCCACCTGCTAATTGCTACAAATTGAAGATTAGACACCTAATGCTGAAAAAAACCAAATGAAACTAGAGGGCAAGCTGAATTTTCTTAAAGCTCTATTGTCCTCTTAAAATACATGCAACTTCCAATAACGTTACTGCTGACCTTTTAAAGTGCTGAATATTTTCAGTTGCCATTCTCTGTGTATGCATCAGCATAGACATGAGTGACATAGTTAAGAGATATTTGTGGTCTGTAACTCCTTCCACTCTTGAATTCTCTTCTAATTACTTTAAACACTTTTTATCCTGAAGGGTAAAAGAGCAAAGCATGAGGTCAGTGCAGTGGTTAAGATCCAACTGCATCCTAATTTGACATCTTAAGTAGTATGCAGGTCTTATGCTTGTCCTCTGCACAGGGATACATTTCACATGAACAACATAAAAACCAGAGACAGATTGCTGCATAAGTTTTGGATGACTCTTAAAGGGCCCAGTCCTGCTTGCAGTCAGGGATGCCCAGATCCACAAGAGATTAGGTATCTAAATTTCAGATCTAAGTACTATTGCAATTCACAAAACCCCTGTGCAGCTGCTGCCTAACCCTGAAGGCATCTAAAAGTTCCACAGGCACCTATTTTATGCCTTTGGACATGCACACTGAAGCTTCAGACAGGGCACCTATTTCACATCAAAGTCTCAACATGATTCTTAAACCAAGTGAAGATAGATGTAGACCCATCTATAATACCTGCCTAGCCTGACCTGGTAAGTGTGCTTAGAAAAAGTCTAACTTTATACAGTCAGGGATGGAAGCATTCCTTATAACCTTTACCCCAGTGGCTTGGCTCACGTGGGCTGTGGAAACCCTGCTTTAATTTCCCCCTCTGCTTGATGAGGAGAAGATATTTGGACAGACATTTTCCTACCTCTTAGGAGTGCCTTAACCAGTGGACTACAGCGTGATTCTTGCACATTTGTGACCCAATTGATGTTTAATTAAAATGGTTTCAATAAGAGCAACCAAGATACCCATACAAGAAAATCCCATATCTCATAGACTCACTTTTCTTCTTATTAGGTATAGGGTAGAATTGAACCTTTATCTCCTCCAGCCTGATTAGATGTTTGAATCCAGGAGAGGATTCCCAGGTGGGGATCATAAACAGACTAGGCACCTCCCTGCAGCCCAGACTTCAGTGCTTAACTCCTTGACAAAGGGGGGCTTACAAGACATCCCGGTCCTTAGCATCTCCCATTAGCTAGCTTAGGTGGGTCCCCTGCTTGATATGCTGGCTTTTTTTTTATCCCACTTTAGGTGCCAAACACTCGCTCTGCAGTGTGTAGGAGCCCAGGTGCTTAACCTAGGATTTGTGAATTCCAGTGTTTTTCAGGGTGTCTAAAAGTTAGGTGTGGCAACTCTGTGTTGCAATGCCTGAGTCACTTTATGGAGCTGAGCCTAAGAATTTTGTAACTGTCAGCGAAAATAGGTCCTAATTAAATGCCTCATATAAAATTTAAATTGAAACTTAGTATAATGTTTATTACCTGCTATATAAATCCCAGCTATATATCCTACTAACAGCCACTGATATTGTGGGAAGAGAAACATTTTTGCTTTAGCCCAAATGGTAACCACCTGGATCCATTTATCATCTTAACCATTGACACAACTAGCTGAATTCTGACCTCCTCAGGCTTTATGTCAATGTAGGTCACACATATATGCCTAGGGTTAAGGGTTCTGGTATTGACGCATATATATATTTTATCTAAAAAAAGTTTTTGGTATCTCACTAGTTTTCTATTTAAACAAGACATTCATGCTCATAGGAATAGCCAGATCACAGTGAATGTCATGTCAAAGAATCATTTTGGGTCACTTTTAAAAATGACTGTGTAAAACCTGCACTTTTTTACTAAGTCTATCTGCACCATATTTTTTATATAGAGTTACAGCTACAGTGATGAACAATAAGTTCTTGCTTCTTTTCCCTCTCATTAGTCGTCTAAAGCTAATGTAGCAATGAAAGAAGAGGATTCTATTCCACCTTATGTACTATCAAAAGACTAGCTCATTAAGTTCCAAAAATTACATCCGCGTAAACCCAACCACTGAAGGCCACTATATTTTATTAAGGACATAATTTAGTCTGGAGAGTCTGAATTATTGGTGATGATGCTCAGAGTGAAAAACCACAGTTAACTCACAAGTGGGTTTGCAAAACTGGCAATGAGAAATAAACCTAAGGACATTTGAAATATAATCATTAGGCCACAAGAAATAAGGAATCCCACAATGCTATTTTTAGAAGATCACTTCTGAGAGTAGCCCCACACAATGGACCAGCAAAGACTGGTTATCTACCAGAGACAGCTTTTATTTAAAGGTGAGAAAGACAAACAAAACAAATGAGAATACTTTGAAATGGTCACCTAAGAAAGTGGATTGTCTAGTCAAAGTGGTCTATAGAGTTATGTTTATTGTACTTAATAGTGTTAACAATCCTCACTGAAGTGCTGCATAGCAACTAGGACATTCATTTTTATTATATGATCATTAGCTGGATACTTGCAGTAGGATTCTAAAAATACAATGTATATTTCTATTGTTCAAAATTATCTCAATACAGGACTAAGTAGCCAATGATACCTCTGGAATCCCGGGGGGGTGAGGGGGGGCAGCTATGAAGATGCTCTAGGGTGCTTCCTGGCTGCTCCTGAATTCTGGGCTCCTTGCCTCTACCATGGAAAACTGTTGTTTTACCACTCCCAGTCCATGTGATTGGGTCAGAGACTGTAAGAGGCATAGTGTCCTGGTTTTAAATATATGAGTTTGGAGGAAGGGGGTGAATATATGGGAGTGGACATAGATCACCATTCTCTGCTAAAAGCAGGGGACTTGCCTCAGAATGAGAGGTTCCCCCCTTTTTATTTTTAACTGAATGTAACCTCAGAGTTGCAGTAGTGCTGATAGCAATGCCCATAGTTAAAGTTGCCTGATATGTTCCATTGCAAGAGCCTGTGCTTTTTTTCAATTGCATATTTATATCATTCAGGATGAAATTTTCTTTGTTGAGTGTTTGTTTTTTTAAAACTAGTTCAGAAACGTGATCCAGCCATTCCTTAGAATAAAATTAGGAAAAATTCTGTTGCTGTTTCACTGAAAAGTTCTACAACCTCCCTACTTTGGAACAAGGGGCCTGAGCTTGTCAGGGAGTTTGATCTGATATTAGAATTGTGCTTTTTGCCATTCTCATGACCAGGGCTCGACAAATCTGTTCATTTACTCGCCCGTGAGTAGATTTCAGCTTATTGCCCCGTTCACCGGTGGTGCGTGCATATGCAGTGCGGGTCTGGTGCATGCGCAGTGCAGGGCTGGCGAGTGGATTTCACCCCGGTTTGTCGAGCCCTGCTCATGACAAACTTCCAGATGTGGGCAATTTATAAGCCTTGGTTAAAAACACAGTTCTCCCATGCTCAGTAGAGTCTTGTTAGAGTTTGGCAGCTAAATTGTCTGAAGAGACTGATGGGACTGACAATGCTCCATCCTGGGCCTGTAGGGTCTGAGCAAAATTTTCCCTGCAGTTGTTCCTTCTGAATGCCAGGGGAAGCTGTGACAATAGTCATAAGAAAACATGACATCAAGAGGCTGTTTGTCTCAATTCTCACCCACCCTCAACTTTTCTGGCAAGGGACAGTGTGGAGGAGGAGGAGGAGGAAGCTGCCTGACTCAGATGCAGTGGGGACAAAAGATGGATGGAGTCGGTGTGGAGAGAGTAGATTGGGACAAAGTAGTGGAAGACTGGAAGCTGCAGAGGTGACACTACAGTGAATGGGGACTGGGACTTGTTAGGTCAGGAGACTGGTGGCACAAGTTTCTAGGAGTGAGGAATCTGAGTGGAGGAGAAAGGGATCCAATCAGCAGCAAGAGATTGAGATCAGATGCGGGGAAGACTGGCTGGGCACAGAGTGGGATAAGGGTCTGAGTGGCAGCCTGGGAGCAGGGGGAAAGACTGCAATCAGATCAGGAATCTGGGTGGGACGGAGACTTGGAAAAGGAGCCCGAGGGGAGTAGGATTGGCTGGGCAAGCAAACTGAGGTATATGAGTGGAAGATGGGGACTGAAGAAAGGGGTGGGAAACTGAAGTCAGAGGAGGAACCTAATTGGAAGAGCAGGACAGGCTGGGGAGCGAACCTGAGACTGGTAGCTATAGGGGAAGACTGGCTCTTGGACAGTGATCTTGGAGGGTGGGAGTAGAACTTACTGTGTGAAGGGAGAACTTTGGGAACTGGGACAAGAACCCAAAGGGGGGTAGATTGGGATGAACAACTGAAAGAGGGTAGACAGGATCAGGACAAGGACAGAACAGAAAGGCAAGGGCAGGGGCAGAAGTTTCTGTTACCTCTAAAGCACATTCCCCTCGAGAACCTGTCATTGAATTTCTAAGATTCCTGAGTCTCACCATTCTGCTGTTGACAGCAATTATCTGTGGCAAAACATGTGTCTAGTACTCCTTTAGGGTATGTCTACACTACAGTGTTAATTTAAGTTAGCTTAATTTGAATTAAGTATTTCAAATTAATATAATTCAAATTAACGCATCTCCACGCAAAATGCAGTTGGAATTAGCATTTTGCTATTTCGAAATACTGCATCAACACTGACTGGACACAGAATCGGATTTTAAGGCCAGCCAGAACCAGATCAGGCAGGGTATCAGGTAAGGAGTGTCTGTGTGTGGCTACTGCTTGAGGCTATCTGACGCCTGTGCTTAAAAGGAAACACCACCCATTCCCCTCCCCCCCCCACCTGCTGTCTCCCGAGCAACTGGTTCTCAGCTGTCCCTGCTTGCTTGCCTGCCTCGATGAGGGATAGCAAAGCATTTGTGTCTCGGAGTGCTCTGGTTGCCCTCACTCGGGACACCACAGCACTCTGCAACACGGAGCCAGAGCTGCCCCATGGCACTCTGGTGCTTCTTGTGGACGTGTTGCTGTGAGCCTGCCTGCACTTTCTGCAGGCTGCTATCCCGGAGGTCCATCGGGGGGCTGTCAGTTTCCAGGAGGCCCTGCAGGAGAGCTTCCACCCTGAGGAGCACTAAGAGCCTCTCT
>CM057846.1:56017341-56030768 GCA_030068395.1 Apalone spinifera | reverse complement strand
CATTTTGCTATGTCTACAAAGCTCATCTACATGGCTCCGTCAATGGAGCCATGTAGAGTAGACATACCCATGATCCTTCTCCTGTCATCCATTTCCAGTCCCTGACAAACAGAGACTAGTTTAGGATGTCTAGCTCAGTGAAACCATCTGTTATTTTGTGCACATTGCCCAACTATACTACTCTTTACCTCATGGCACACTTTAGTGGCTGGCTTATCTCAATGACAATTATCTCTACCATTGATTTTTTCAATGCCATATTTATGATGCATCAATTGAAAGGAAGCTGGGACTGCTGCAAGCATCCACATGGTGATGACCATTCATTTCTCCAAGGTAAGCACATCTTGGTGTTCATTCTCTTCTAGATGGGAGTGAGCTGAGCACACAACTCCAGGATCTAACTTTGCTGCATCCAAACGCTCTATAGCCACTTCTTGTCATCTCAGGCCTGCTTCTTAGTTCTCCCCACCACTACTCAGTGCTCATTGGATGGAACCAAAACTGCCACCCCATAAGTTGCAGTCATTCTGTAAAGACCATCCAGTCATCCTATTTAGTTTGTCTGGGATCCTTTCAAATACAATAGAGAAGTGAGATGCATCCTTCTGTGCACATCAGTGTTTCTAGGGGAGAGTTCATAAGTGGCTAGCAGGCAGGGGAGAGCTGTGGAGAATAGGGTAGCACAGCAGGAATTGTAGGCATCTGTCTCCAATCCCACACAATTTTCTGAGCCTTGTGATGTGCATCAGCTGCCCCCCACAATACATGATGGCTACGTCTAGACTGGCATGATTTTGCGGAAATACTTTTAACGGAAAAGTTTTTCCGTTAAAAGTATTTCCGCAAAAGAGCGTCTAGATTGGCACGGACGCTTTTGCGCAAAAGCACTTTTTGCGGAAAAGCGTCCGTGCCAGTCTAGACGCACTTTTGCGCAAGAAAGCCCCGATCGCCATTTTAGCCATCAGGGCTTTTTTGCGCAAAACAAATATCAGCTGTCTACACTGGCCCTTTTGCGCAAAACTTTTGCGCAAAAGGGACTTTTGCCCGAACGGGAAGGGCAAAGTATTTCCGCAAGAAGCACTGATTTCATACATTAGGAAGTCAGTGCTTTTGCGGAAATTCAAGCGGCCAGTGTAGACAGCTGGCCAGTTTTTGCGGAAAAGCAGATGATTTTCCGCAAAAACTGGCCAGTGTAGACACAGCCGATGGCAATTTCCCACAAGGTAGAGCTCCTGTCAGTGAAGCAGAGGACCCAGGGGTCCTCAGTTACCCTGCAACATCCACTGGCTGCAGCAGCCAAGTATGAACACAATGGTTCTGCTGGAGTCACCTGCCAAACAGTTACTAGAACAACTGTCTAGGGTCCACAAGAATTTATGTAGAGATGGGAAGAAAGAGGAAAAGAAGAGCAGGAGAAGTATTCAGGCACTTTAAAAGGGGAAGGCGTGGCTGTGTCAACAATATTAGCTAATATCCCCCCCTTAACCCCCAAATGCCCACAGGTGAAAGGCTGCCAGTCTCATGAAGGTTTTTGCGGGTAACAAGAAACCGCTGGGGAATTGCTTTCTCTGTGACAGCCAGCCCCAGCTGCTCTGGCTGGAATCACAGCCAGAGTCCTAGCCAGGCGGGGAGGAGGGGGTTCTATCACCGCTGAGGTTTAACAGGGGAAGTGGGGTGTGGAAAACAGCCAGGGGTGGATATTCCCTACCCCCTCTCCCCCATCTGCCTAGTGCAACTCACGCTGCAGGCTCTGTGAGAAACGCCTGCAAAATCGTCCATCTGGCAGGAGTTCAGTAGCACGGAGGAGCTCACCAGGGGGGTGCGCGCTCCTATCACGTGTCCCAATCCTGCTTCCAGTGTGACCCTCACCATCCTGCGGGTGGCATCCGTCAGGGGCCCGCTCTCTCGTCAGGTGGGCTCCTCGTCTGTCCTGCTGCAGGAGGAGGAGGGGGGGTGATCCGGGAGGCCGTTAGGACCCGGGGGAACTCCAGCCGCCGTGCGGGGCTCCGGCGCCCACGCCTCCCACCAAAAATTCACAGCCCGGTGCCGCTGGGTCGCTCTCCCCCCCCCCAGTTTTCTCCAGAGAGCGGAGCCCGGAGCCGGCAGCGAGGAAGCCTGCTCCCCCCGCCGTCTCAGCGGCAAGGGCACCTGCAGCGGACGGAGCCGGCCGAGGCACGGCGGCGCGGCACTGTGGAGGTACTGGGGTTTGGTTGATTCCGGCGTTTCAGCGGCTCCTGCCTCCCCCGCCCTGCCATGGCTGCGGCGTTTCAGCACCCCCCTGCCTGGACAGCGCTCTCGCCCACCAGCTGCTCCGCATTCCCGCCTGGCCCCCCGCTCGGCCCCTCCGCCTGCGCTGCCCCAGCAGCCCGAACCCGCCAGGGCAGGGACCGGGGCACAAGGAAAGTTGAGCTGAATGCTGCGATCTAGCTCCCAAGAGGGGAACGCGGCTGGGGACAGTGAGGGGAGGCTGGCAGATGGGGCGCGCGCCCACGCCCAGCGGGGAGCTGCTGCTGTCTCCCCCCATCCGCCCCCGGCATGTTAAACCCGAAGCGCGAGGATGGGATGGGGAAACAATCAGGGTCAATCCGATGTCCTGGTTCTCTGAAGGGAAATCAGCAGCACTGGTGGTTTGCGCGTGCGGGGGAGGGTTGTGAGTCACTTCCACCCGGCTCCCCTTAGCTCCTCCACTGCAGAAACTCAAGGAGTAAGTTGTTCTCATGCCATGTAAAAGCCCCCGAAGAGCAAATAAAGGCAAGAGACACCATACATTTTATAGGATCTGCCATAACTGATTTTCAGCTGCTCAACGCTTTGGGGGATGTTGGGAGTTTTTTGGGGGGAGGGAAATTTTTCCCCTTTCTCAAAATGTGGATTCCTAAATATTTGCTCCAAATAAAGCCTAAGTAAAAATGAAATTAAGGAGCAAATGGCTGGTCTTTCTTTCACTAGTCAGTGACTGGATCATATTTTGGAAGGACTGATCAAATTATAGAATGGCAGATTTCCATGTAAATCAGGTGCTAAATCTGATTTTCTAGTACAGGAAAAGTTAACATGGTACCATCATGTACATGGCATGCTATACAACAACAATATGACAGGCATGGCAAGGCAAAGGTGAGGATTTTATTTTTCAATATTAGTTATCCATATACTAAATTGGATAACCTTATATGTCTTTTACTGATTTGTAGTTAAGTATGCAGCTTGAATATAACAGGGTCCATTTGTTTCTGCCAGATAATTGGTTCTGACAAATATTGCTAATATTTTAAGGATTGTGTTGATTCAGCTCAGCTTTGAAAATCATGGAGTATTTTGTAGGAATCAGCCTTTTGCAAAGTAATACAAAAGAATAAGACATTGCTATATTCCATTTTAAGAACCCTTTAAGTTCCCAATTCATTACTCAATCCTGACTTTTAAATCTTGTGCAGATCTGATTTTGCAACTCTTATTTACATTGCATAGCACTTACTCCAGTGGGGAATCCGCTTGTCTTCTGCCGTGTAAGGACAGGAACTAATTTGACAGCATTAGTTCATATATAATTCATTAAAGTATGTTTTGTACATAGAGGGTACCTTATTCAAGCTCCAGAATAGGCTGCTGCTGTTCCAAAAGAGAACACTATCATATAAAATGGAAATATCTTGAGCAGTTTTATGATTATATTCCTTACACCTTGGATCTGTAAGTCTCTGCAGCTTTCCATATACATGTGTAATCAATGATGCATTTATAGCACCATTTGGCTATATTTTATTCTCTCTATATATGTATTTTATTCTCTCTCTATAGCTGTATCTAGTGTGCCCATTACTGTGGCATCTGGACACCAGTATCACATACACACAGCATATAGTAAAGAAAGAGAAGCAATATCAGGTTCTTTTATGGGAGGAGGGGAGTTGGGAAATTCAGTGAGTAGTGACTAATGCAGTTTTTGTTTGAAGAATAAACAGAGACCCGTCCCTCTTGAATTCAGTACAATCTCAAGAGATTTAATCTGAGAACTAGCCAAACATTTTCTTTCCTCAAAGGATTTGTAGAAATCAAAATCCTAATATCTGTCATGTTCCTTATCAGATTACAAACCCTTATCCATTCTAAAATGAAATTGAATGTTCCCTTTTATGTAAATTGAGAACTGCAGGTGTGTGCAAGAAGTGAGAGGTAAAACTACAGGAAAATGCTTCATTTCATTGGTGTGAAAATCCAATCTTTCTTTTTTTCCAAATAAATGCAATACAGCATTAGTAAAGGGAGTAATTCTGTAGACCCTTTCTAGGAAAAAATGTCTGTTGTCTTCATTGGGAATTATGCCACAATCAGAACTAAAAACCGCAGAATTGTACCAATCATGTACAATTATCTTTAGCATGCAGCGAGGGGACTGTGGTTTTTTTTTTAAGGAGCCAACATTTATAATGTGTATCAAAAGTACAGGAAAATTAGGTAAGTCATGTTTTTTTAAAGGAATAAATTGATTTATGTGTCAGGTACAACATACACATATGTTTGTGCAGCTATTGTAACACAATAGTCTCTACCCACATAGTAACTCCTGTCCCTCAGCATTCAGTCATCTGCCAATTAGATTTCAGCATGTTTCACAGATACCATATTTATATGTGAGAATTCATTGCATTACCCATTACTAGTAACGTATCCTAAAAAAAGAATATCAAACGGCATGCATAGTATAGTCCATTGGATCGATTATGAGAAAAGTCTATGAGTATGGTGCTTTGTGCAGAACTGCATACTGATATTTTGACACACATATTTCATGAGTGAGACATGTCCTATTGCCTGTTTTATTCCTTCTGAATTTTCCATACTTTGCATGCCAAAGTTCATTGATGACAGTGGATATGATAAGCATTTTATCAAGCCTTGGTTCCCTATTAATATCAAATTATTTGAGAAAAGACTGCTATCATTTTATTAGCGTATAAGATATTTTGTACAAAATATTTAAAAGACATTTGAGTCCACCTACATAATGACATCCACTCTATAAAACTTATGTATCACATATGATGCAAATTCCAGACTTAGAGACCATTGGCCAAATTCTCAATCTCTTTTTACACCAAGAGTTTTTTATTTGGATCTCCTAATACTTATCAGGCCATAGCAACAACAGGAGTCAATAGAAGTAGATGGTGCAGTCTTGGCCGCTCTGCTTGCTGTGCGGTGGTGCCACAAATACCAATCTAGTTGATGCAATATTTTGTCCTATTCTATGGCTGAACTACCAGTATTGGGTAGAAAAGTGTTGCACTCAAGTAATCTGTAAGGGTATGTTTACACTACAGCATTAATTCGAGTTAACTTAATTCGAAATAGTTAATTCGAATTAAGCTAATTCAAATTAACGCATCTACACACAAAACCTATTTCAAAATAGCGTTTTGCTATTTCGAAATAGTGCATCCACTGACCCTGAACTGAAGTTAAGGCTGGCCGGAACCAGTACTGGCAGGGTATCAGGTTAGGACTTAGCCTCAGGCAGCAGCCCCACACACTAACTGAGCTCCGTGCTTAAAAGGACTCTACCCCTACCCCAGACAGACAGTTCTCAGGGTTCCCCACTTGCTTGTCTACCTCGATGAGGGACAGCAAAGCAGTCCTGTCTTGGAGTGCCCTGAATGCCCGCATGGCGCCAGAGCTGCCCCTGGGCACACCGGTGCATCTTGTGGGGTCACTGCCATCAGCCCAGCTGCACTTGCTGCAGGCTGCCATCCGGGGGGTCCATCGGCGGGCTGTCAGGATCCAGGAGGCCCTGCAGGAGAGCGTCCACCCCGAGGAGCACTCAGAGCCACCCTGGTCCTCCCCACTGGGGGCTCCTGCCCCGTTCCTCCCTCACATCCTTCCACTTGCCCCTCCCTAACCCCCCTTCCTGATGTCAAACAAAAGATACGTATGTTCAAAAATAGAAACTGAGTTTATTGAACAAAACTGGGGGGATGAACCTGTGGGGAGACTGGGAAAAGGAGGTGGGAGAGGGGAAGAGAGACGGTGGGAGAGGGGAGGGGGAAACCTGGGAGGAGGGAGCTGGAAGGGGGAAGCAAGTGGAAGAAGGGGGAGGGGAAGCTCAGGGCCCAGGGCTGGGGTTCCCCCTCCTTGATTTTCATGCAAACCTGCTCCTGGGTTCGCATGTGGCCTTTGGTGGCCAGGCTGGCAGCTATCCTGCCATAGATGGCCGCATTCCTCCATCTAGTGCGGAGATCATGGACATTGGGGGCATCCCCCCAAACCTGAATAAGGTCCATGATCTCCACCCTGAACCAGGAAGGTGCCCACCTTCTCCAGTCCCTGTCAGGTTCCTGGGAGCTGGCAGACTGCTTCTGGGAAGCGGTGGAGGGCTGGCTGCCAGTGGCTTGCTGGCTCATGTTTTGGGGCCACTGGGTCAAGGGCCCTGGTGGCTACTGCTGGCTCTGGGCCGGCAGGCTTGGAGCTGGCACAGACACTGTGGCCAGGGTCTACCCCTTTAATGGCTCTGGGGCTGGGGGAGAGGAGAATAAGTTTTCCTGGTTGTGCCCAGCGTGGTCACCAGGGCTCTCTGGGAAGGGCTGGAGGCCCCCTATTTCGAATTAAGTATCTACACAGCACTGAATTCGAAATAGTTATTTCGAATTTGGCATTACTCCTCGTAGAATGAGGTTTACCAAATTCAAATTAAGCGCTCCGCTATTTCGAATGAATTTCAAAATAGAGGTTTGCATGTATAGACGCTATTAAAGTTAATTTGAAATAACGGCTGTTATTTCGAATTAACTTTGCAGTGTAGACATACCCTAACTGACTTTAGGGCTTGTTTACATGTTGCAACAATATGTACTACAGGGGTATGATTTCTAAAGCCACTAATATGTCACATAGTCATTAGTCCATGTTGACCCTTCTGGTTCATACTAAAAAGTTTCCTATTACTCTAACAACTACGACACACTAGGGAACCAGAAGGATCTTCACAGACTGCATGACACCTTAGTCTGCTTTGGAAATCATACACCTATAGTGTGCACTACTCCACAATTAAGACCTGTCCAAAAGTTAAAAAAAAAGATTCATGTGAGACCATTAGGAATCTTTCATGTATTAGTGTCAATAAACTTAAGGAAGTATTTGTATTTGTACTTTAGCTAGGATTTCTAGTTCTAGGAATTCTTAGACACTGTGGAGTCCCATACTGATGTTATAATCACAAACATTTCCTATTCCTACATTCAGAGACGCTACAATGTCTCAGTGATGTAAATACCAGACTTAGAAAGATAATAAAATGAGATATTTCCTCCATTTAACCTTACTGAGCCATTCTAGCTCTTCATACAGAGAAGTAGGAAATATTTGTGATGGAGTTATTAAGATGGGACTTTAACAACCTCTTGGATTTAGATGAGTGAGAGCATCAAAGTAGAGGTGCAAATATTAATTAAATATAAAAAATAATTAAACCGGCGGAGGGCTAGGCCATTTAGGCCCAGCCTTATATGGGAGACAATGGGGAACTGGAGAGCCCTGGAAGGGACATTGAACACACTGTCTCATAGAACTCCCTACTGATGAGGAAGAACATACACTAAGCTAATTAGCCCATGAATACAGCTTAATCCTGGTATAAAGAATGGAATGATGATCACATGGTGAGGGTGCTAACTCAGAAAACCTGTGGTCATGTCCCTGATGCAAATATTTCTTGCATGACTTTGGGCAGGTCACTGTCTCCCATTGCACCTGAGTTTCCCCTCTATAAAATGGGGATGTACTGCATGACAGGGTTGATATAAGGATAAATACCATAGTAGTGCATGGTACTTCATGTAACAGGAGCTATATATGTAGTATATGTAGTTATAGTTATAACTCCATCTCTCCTTCCTTATTAGGGAGTAGATTCTAGCCTGGAGATGTTTTACAGAGTTAAAATTAATATCTTTTAAAAAGCAATTTAATGAGATGACACCCACATAGTGAAGACTGAGTCAATCTGGATTACTATTTTACATCCATTTCTGCCTACTCACTTCTCTTTCAAAATGCTTTGAGGAGCCAATATCCTCATGGATGCCAGGAGTTTGAATTTAAGGGATATTGATCCTATTGGAGCTATGCCCATTAACACCAGCTTAGGAGCTTTCTGTAATATTTGAGACCATTGAAAAGCCACAAGCAAGCTTTTCAGATGGCTTTTGGATCTAGCTCTAAAATGTCTGTACATTGGGATAAAAAATCAGACTGGAACTAAAGTTAATGGTAAAAGGGAAGATGATAATCAGAGTGATCAGAGTGGTGTTCAAAGATACACATGGGCTGTGTCTAGACTGGCCAGTTTTTGCGCAAAAGCAGCCACTTGTGCGCAAAAGCCGCTTGAATTTCCGCAAAAGCACTGACTTCCTAATGTATGAAATCAGTGCTTCTTGCGGAACTACTTTGCCCTTCCCTTTTGCGCAAAAGGGCCAGTGTAGACAGCAAAAGGGCCAGTGTAGACAGCTGACATTTGTTTTGCGCAAAAAAGCCCTGATGGCTAAAACGGCGATCGGGGCTTTCTTGCGCAAAAGCGCGTCTAGACTGACACGGACGCTTTTCCGCAAAAAGTGCTTTTGCGCAAAAGCGTCCGTGCCAATCTAGACGCTCTTTTGCGGAAATACTTTTAACGGAAAAACTTTTCCGTTAAAAGTATTTCCGCAAAATCATGCCAGTCTAGACGTAGCCATGGTGTGATGTTATTAGCTAATTTGATGGGAACCCACAGGACCAGAAAATGTTATGCATCATTGGAAAGCTGGAATCATCTGATTTTCAGTGATGTATAGCATTAGTTTATCAATGATGATTCATAAGGTATAAGGTCAGAGGTAGTAGTGTGAAGGGCAGTAGAGATAAGAATTGTCTGGAAGATTTTAAGACAAACAAAGAAATCTGGGTACAGGATTGGCTGCAGTTGAAAAGATTTCAGTGGTGGAGACAAACAGCTGATAGGATGCTGAAGAAAATAATGCAGATGACCCAGAATAACCAAGTTTTAACTTCTGGCTCTACCATTAACTTGCTGAGTGACCTTGGGAAAGTCACTTAAATATTGTTCTTTGGTTTCCCCACATATCAAGTGACATTAACACTGCTGACCCAGCTTTGTAAAGCAGTTTGAGATCTTCTGATGGAAAGATCTATATAAGTTCTGTTGCTTCTTCTCATCTCAAAGCATCTTCACAGACTGATAAAAGCACAGTGTCATGCATTCCTGTTCATGGCTTGTTCCTCCACAACCTGGTTATTTCCCTGCATATAATGTCCCACCATCTAGAAGTTGGTTGGCGTCTAGATTGGACTGCATCTGGTTACACTTATAGTATTTTCTTTGGCATTCTGTCAGTTGTTCATCTTTAGTGGCATCTTCACCAACATAATCTTTGTTACTTCAGCAAATCTTATACTGAGATTTCACATTCTACTCCTATAATGTCTTAATTTGGCTTAAAATAATTTCACTTTATACTTGTCATCTTCTAGACAGCTGATGTCCACTGCCTCCAGCTTTCTGGTGTCTGTTTCATGCAGCTGTTTCTGCAGCTGCTCCCAGAGTTATATTGTTGGCATACTGATTTGATAAGTTTTCACTGTGGTACAATGTCTATAATTTCAATGACTCTTATCTTGCACTTGTAGCCAAAGCACATAAATTAACCTCATCCATGCTGGAACCAGCAGCACTGATCAAGTTTCCTAGATACACAAGATTTTTTACTTTGTTGCTTCTGTTTGTTTGTCTGTTGTCCATTTTCAAAGATTCAGCTGCTGGGTCTTCTTGACATTTATTATACAGTCAACTACACCAGTTTTCCAAGGTGGTGCACAGTATCATCATTAACTCCAGTATCTGCCAACTATATAATGTCATCTGCATAAACTAAAGAGCTTAACTTAGGATCACCCAATGTCTCATCCACCAACTCATTTATCATTCTTAATATCCAATTTAGTGCAACATGAAAAGTGACTGTACCCTCTACTCATACTCCAAACTTCAACTTGAAACAGTTGCTTAGTTTTCCACAAATTTTTATGGCACCATAGGAGTCCTTGTATATAACTTTAATAATTACATTTATCCTATTTGGTATTCTGTATGGTTTTACTATTTTCCATAATGCTTCACAAAGGCATTCTATTTGGTTTGGAGAGAAGTAAATGAAGACAAGAGAATATCTTTGAGCCCCATTATTACTACTGCACCCCTACACCATAAGCTGTCAGAGTGTAAATATCAATGCAACTTTAGTCTGGTGTGAAGATGTTTGTCTGGTGTTAACAAACTGCTTTCATTATGATTTTCCCCAGGACTGATAACTATTTGGATTGCTAAGGCTTCTTTCTTGAGGACTGTTACAACTATTGCCCCTCCATTCCTCTTGCTCCCTCACCTCCATGTATATTTTTTCTAATGTTTTGACAGCACTTTGTCCCACAAGTTTTTAGCAGCTCAGCTGCAATACTGTCTATTCCTGCAGCTTTCCCACTTTTCTAACTGTTTCTCTGCTTTTTCTAATTTTTTTCCAGTGGTTTTCAGGGCTGATATCCATTGTGCATTGGAAGCTGCCCTGTTCACCTAATGTGTCTAGAATGCTTGTAACTGGATGGACTACACTGCTAATCATTTTGTCAGAATGATCATTCCTTACTTCTTCTTTGGCATTTATTATCAGTTCACCAGTTGTCTTTCTTACTGATAGCATTATTCACCTGATTGGATTTCCGTACAGCTTAACCTTTGTGTATATCATTTCCATAGCTTGTTTTCTTGATGCCTCCTGTAATTGTCGAGCCTCTTTCTCCAAGACTTTTGCTTGTGGAATCTTTTGTGATTTCTTCACCACTTGCCTAACACTTCACTTCTTCCACTTTCCCAGCAGTCTTTGCTTATTTACACTTTTCCTATAATTATTCTTGTTTTGTTGTTTGTCCAGTTTTTCTTTATTGGCTGATGCTTCCAATAACTTCATTTTCAGTGTTTTGTATCACTCCCATGATTATTTTCTATACATTCTGTACTGAGATTTCTTCATCGTAGCAAATAAACAGCTGAAAATGGTCTCCAAGTGTCATCTTGCGTGCCTCCCTGCTATCCTTTAATTTAGCAAGATCAAATTTCGCTCCTGTGGCACCCATCTTATTCTTGGACTGGAACTACTAATTGGAAGAATTAAGTTAATCACAGCTACAGAGAGTGCTTCCATAGACTAACATCCTACTGTGACCATCTATCCCTTTTACTGATAATGATGTGGTCAGTCTGGTTTTTGGTTTGGCCAGCTGATAAATTCTATTTAACCTTGTGCATGTCTTTGTGAGGAAAGCAAGTACCAAGCTATACATCTGAGATTAAACATGTGAACCAACAATATTATTATGGTCCCTTCTACCAGGCAAAACCACTGCCCATCAATCCAAGAAGCCAGCATATTTTCAGTATTTAAAACATACTGCCTTTTCTCTGAATCTTGTTGGGAACTGAAATCAATACACTGAAAATAAAAAAAAATAGTATGGGACATGGCGTATGTGGTGAATACATCACTTCTCATTCAACGTTTCCTCTTTTGAAAAATGATCATTATTTTTCCTGGTCTGTGTTTGGGCTTTGTTCCTTTGGAGGGATGATTTATTTTAAGAAGCTGTGAAAAGACCCCAGCAGAGGAAGAAGTCATACTATGTTCTCAGCAGTGTTCTTATCTAACAAAGGTTCTGTTGTGCCACTGCACAGCAACACCATTCCAGAGGGAAAAATGTCAGTGCGCTTCTCTGAAAGAACAAAGATGCAAGGTTGGTTTTAAAATCTGGAGCGTTTTACCCAAGTAAGAATTGTAGACAGCCTAAGGAGAAGGGGGAAATGGCAATGTGTGGGTATGATAATGGGAAATGAGCATCTGTTACATACTTAGGAATTCTAGAGATCAGTACCATGTAAGAAATCACAGTGACAATTAAACTGGGTCACTCTTTGGCATTAATGTGTGTTGCTATTGTAACTAATATAAGGGTTAAACCATCAGAGGGTGTAAATCAGCATAACTCTGTTGAACTCAATGGTGCTACAGCATATTACAACAGCTGAGGAACTAGGCCTGTGATTTCTAGTGGAATTCTGACCATTATGGCTTTGTTTATACGTGCTGTGGATTTTTTTTTTTTTTTTTTTTTTGCAGTACCAATATTGTATTTTAGAGAAAACACTTTCAGCTCAGTGATCAGAGTGTTCCACAGGGTAAGAAGCTCATCTCCATAAGAACAAACTGTAACATGTCTTTTAAAATAAATGGCTGTATTGCAGAAGTTATTTTTTTAAATCGCTTACTGGCACCTGCTATTTCCATGAAGTGGAGACTGTGTTCCTCTGTGGCCGTGTTTAACATATTATGGGTGCGTCTACAACCTAACTTAGGAAATAGAAGTAATAGTCACACACAACAGTGGCAGCATTTGTGATGCTTGTTATACAGAAATTATGTAAAAAAGACTCCACCTATAATTTAAGAATCTGAAAAACAAAAAAACAAAACAAATATGAGACAGATTCTTTTCCCCTTTTCTTTCCTGTGCACTGGTAAGGGGCAGAATCTGGCTGTCACCGCTCAGCCAAGAATATGCCCAGGCCCTAACAAGAGAGACATGGTAAAGGGGGCGGGGCAGGGCAGAGTACAGTTCTATCCCACAAATTCTCACCTGGCATATAATCCCTTAGACCATATCCAGTTGCCACAAATGAGAGTAGCTCCTAGCCTACCAGGGGGATAGGAAGGGCATCAAGAGCTGCTGCAGATTAAGAATTAAGAAGCTTTAATTGGCTCCCTGACTGCACTTCCTCCTCAACCTGAGCTCTGAGACACTCTCAGCATTCAGAGTCCTAAAGCCCTGGCTCCAGCCTGAGCACCTTCACGAATTAAGCAGCTGCTTAGTCCAAGCCCCATGAGCTGGAGTCACTAGGCACATGCCAGGTGCAGGTTTTTAACTGAAGTGTAGACATACCCTAAAACTACATACTTTTTTAAACAGCCTTCTTTGAATTTCCTAAAGCACCCACCTTACTGAGGGGTATATAGTGTCTGTGTTTTAAAATCAATCTCCTTTTGAGATGTTCAGTTTCAAAAAAGAAATCTGAACTTTTTTCCTATAAAGGCAGAAAAATATGGACCTAATTTTAACCTTACTTCACACAGGTGTAGCTCCATTGACTTCTGTGGAGGTACCCCCTGATTTACACCAGTGAAACTCTTAAGAAAATTCTGAGGCATTTTTTGTTATGTTGATAACAGCCCATGACTCTTTATAAGCATAGCTAAGAACAAGTGTGAGATTCATAGACACAAAGGCTACGTCTACACAGGCACCCTTTTCCGGAAAAGGGATGCAAA
>CM057846.1:55999701-56017241 GCA_030068395.1 Apalone spinifera | reverse complement strand
CTGGATAGTGACAGCCCCCCGATGGACCTCCCGGATGGCAGCCTGCAGAAAGTGTGGCCAGGTTCACAGCAACATGTTCACGAGAAGCACCAGAGTGCCCAGGGGCAGCTCTGGCTCCATGTTGCAGAGTGCTATGGTATCCCGAGTGAGGGCAACCAGAGCACTCTGAGACACAAATGCTTTGCTGTCCTTCATCGAGGCAGGCAAGCAAGCAGGGACACCTGGGAATCAGCTGTGTGTGTGTGTGTGTCCCTTTAAGCACAAGCCTCAGATAGCCTCAGGCAACAGCCATACAAAGACACTCCTGATCTGATGCCCTACCCCTGACCTGGTTCCGGTCAGCCTTAAATCCAAATCAGTGTCCACTCAGTGTGGACGCAGTATTTCAAATTAGCAAAACGCTAATTTGAACTGCATTTTGTGTGTAGATGCGTTAATTTGAATTACCTTAATTTGACTTAACTATTTCGAATTAAGATAACTCGAATAAACACTGTAGTGTAGACATACCCTAAATCTTCACTGCCTGAAAAGGTGCATTTTTAGTGGTATAATTTATACATACTAGCTATCCTGCTGTAAAATCCTAGTGGAGACGAGGCACTTGTAATTTTTAATGGTGAGGAATCCAGGTGAGAGCAACACTATATTCTCCCCACCCTGTGGTTGACGTCACTTAGTTTATTTCTGTAAAATTACAGCGTCTTGTCTTCAGGAGGATTTTATAGTAAGAGCTATCATTCTGTAGTTGTCATAAATGACAGTAGCTCCTAGGCTGCCCTAATTCACACCATGGCTGCGTCCAGACACACAGCTTTTATGGCAGTGAAGACAAAGCTTCCAGATAACATGGCACAGGGGGAAAAATGACGAAAACCTTTTTTACAAATGAAAACCCTCAGTGGAAAATGTTTTCTGAGAGTGGTCTCCGTATATCAAATGACCCTGACTGTCCTGGGGTTCATAATTTTATCATGGTTTTCTGCACAAGTCTAGGGAAAAGTTATTAACAGAGGGAATAAATGGATAAAGGGAAGCAAAGGGAAACTTCTGAAATAATATTCACAATAAACCAACATTAAATACTAGACTCCTCATGAAAAGTGTAAATTTGCTTGTTTTAGAAGGCTGAAAATGTTTCTCTTTTTTATATCATGGGAAAAGCATACCAGTAACAGAGCATGACGTTATGAAATTCTGGCCTTTCTATGTTATTATATCTAGACTAATTGAGAGAGAATAATCTAGTACTGAAAATATAACATTGCAATTGATATATGCTCACTATAATGATAAATTAATTAGATTGTCTTTTAGATACTTATATATTATGCATTCAAGATATCAATGACAGCAATATGCTAACTCTACCACTCAAAGACTGTTATCCTCCCAATACTTAAAATACAGAAGCAGTTCAGTGATTATTATAAATGAGGTCAGAAGTACATTCCTTTAAGCCTTCAGCACGTATGTAATCCATGTTTTTTATATATATTTATCTTTTAGTGAGTGATGGAATAAGCTACCCTGGCTTTTGGATGGATTACGCTACGTATGAACTGAATGTTATACTTTCTTGCAAGGATATGAACAAGCCCTTTTCAAACAGCAGACCAACAAAAACCTTTTGAATGGATCCAACTTACAGCACACCATTAGTTGAATGGGATCAGCATTTCTCGTGCTAAATACTCTGAAGTTAAGAATCTGGAAAAGAGATCTTTGCAGAGATGACCCATTTACAAACTGGACTTAGTCCAGAGACTATAGAGAAAGCCCATCTGGAACTGAATGAAAACCCAGACGTTTTGCATCAGGATATCCAACAGGTCAGGGACATGATCATTACCCGGCCTGACATTGGGTTTTTACGTACAGATGATGCCTTCATCTTGAGATTTCTCCGAGCCAGAAAGTTTCACCAAGCAGATGCCTTCAGACTGCTGGCCCAGTACTTCCAGTACCGCCAGTTAAACCTGGATATGTTCAAGAACTTCAAGGCTGATGATCCTGGGATCAAACGGGCTCTGATTGATGGGTTTCCTGGAGTGTTGGAAAAACGTGATCACTATGGCAGGAAGATTCTTCTGCTTTTTGCAGCTAACTGGGATCAGAGTAGGTAAATGTAGATAGTGTACTTTTATTTTTATACACATACAAAACCTGTTCACAATTGATTAATGACCATATTTTAGGCAGTGAGATCATTCTGATAAATACGTATTCCAAACATGAGTCCATTTCACTAAAGCCTTTGTCTACTGTGAAAGGCTTTCATGCTACAGAGGATTTACTGTACACGGAAACATGTAGATCATACTTTTCCCTAATGTTTGCAGGTTTAAGCCAGACAATTGCATCTTGCAATAAGTACTGTCAGGCCTATTACACAGTAACTTTAGTAACGTCAGACAGGAGTTGAAGAGGTTGACAGAGTAAAAACTTCTCACCACACAACAATTCTCATATACACTCTGATACATAGGTGTGATAGGGTATGCTATTCGCTACTCAACACTGCCTCTTTCTGCCTTTTCTAGAGATTACCTCTTCCAGGCTGATGCCCCTTCCTGCAACTGCACATCATCACTCTGTCTCTCTGGTGCTCTGTGGCCCCTCTTTCACTCCAGGAGCTGCAGCTTCCTCTTCTTGACTCAGCCCTCTGGCCAGGACATTAAGGGTACATCTAGACTACAGGCTTTTGTCGACAGAAGTTTTGTCGATAGATACTGTCCGCAAAGTTTCTGTTGACAAAGAGCGTCTAGACTACATCCAGTTCTGTCGACAAAGCAAGCCGCTTTGTCGACATGACCGTGTAGACGCAAAGGACAGTGTAGATGCAATAATGCCTTCTGTCGACAGAACTCTGTTGACAAAAGGCATTATTCCTCATAGAATGAGGTTTACAGCCGTCGACAAAACTGCCGAGTTCTGTCGACATTATGTTGACAGAACTCAGCAGCAGTGTAGACGCAGGTATAGTTTTGTCGACAAAAGTCCACTTTTGTCGACAAAACCATGTAGTCTAGACACACCCCAAGGGTGCATCTACACTGCACCCTTAGCTCAAAATAAGCTATTCCCTCGTTGCAATTACTTTTTGAGACCTATTAGTTAGACAGTTTTGAATCCATTTAATATATACTGCATTGATTTTATATAGTATAATTTTTTTAATCAGAGCATCTTACTGAATGTTTATAAAAGACTAAGTAAATATGTCATTACAGTTCCTTCGTCAACCAAAGATAGCACAACTCATGGCTTCACCAATTAATCCAAAATGAAATGGAAACTTTTAAAATATTCAAATGCAATAAATAGTTTCCTTTTAAAATGTCTTCTCTTACTTGCCATTAGATTTCAGAAGACCATTACTAGTTAATTTAGCCATCTCTGGCCTTGGTACTGTTATTGCTACTGATTATGTGTTTGCACTCAGGCCTCCTATGGACTTCCCTGGGATTTTGGGGTGTACAAATAAGGTAGGATCAGACTTTATAAGTCTCCAAATTGCTCTTCTGAGTCAAGATTTCTTTAAAAATGTGCAGACAGAGTGAAATTCCTCCCTGTGTGGAGAGCCAGCAGCACAAAAGAACTACGCACCATGTAAATCTCATTTAATCTCTTTATTTATGGCATAAGTGGAATATTAGTGATGCATGCGTCCACTGCGGAGAATGGAATTTCTCTCAGGTCGGAGGATCTTCAGCCATCCTTTATAATGTTGAAGAAATAGGGGGTTTGGGTTTTCTTTTTCCCCCTTCTTTACAGTTGGACTGTTGTATCGCAGAAGATGTCATGTGGCTTTCACTGCTCTTATTGAAGAGTCGGGGAAGGGGAATGCTTCTTTGTTTACAGTTTATATTTTCATACCAGCAGCTGTTCAGAAAGTCTCTTCTATTAACCCAGGTGTCTTATGTGCCAGACACCATTCTGTATGAAAGTATATAGAGGGAGGTTCAAAAGAATAAACATTACTCCAACATAGCAATTCTGCAGCAGTAATAAATATTTCAAAGTAGGGCTGTCAATTCACATGCATTAATGCCTGCAATTAACGCAGGGCAGGATTAACGTGTTAATTTTTTTATGGGGTAATCGCAAGTGTTAATGCTGCACTGCCCCTTTGAAGTGCCACTCTGGCGCTTCAAAGGGGCAGTGCAGCACAGAACCTGGGATCAGCTCGGGAGTCCCCAGGTGACCCTGAGCTCCACTGCTCCTTTGAAATGCATGGAGGCAGCATTTCAAAGGGGCAGCCTCCTCAAAGCTGAATGGGGATCAGCTGTGTGGCAGCTTCCCCTTTGAAACACTGTCTCCCCGCCTTTGACAGGGCCAGTGGACCCTAGGGTCAGCTAGGGACTCCCAGAGGTGGTGTTTTAAAGGGGCACCTGCCGCACAGCTGATCCTCTGGAGTCCCCAACTGACCCCGGGCTCCACTGCCCTTTTGAAACACGTGGAGGCAGCATTTTAAAAGGGGCAGATGCTGTGGAGCCCAGGATCAGCTGGGGACTGCCCAGCTGATCCCTGGCTCCCTGTGGCATTTCTCCAGAACCCGGGATCAGCTGACCCCAGATTACGCTGAAATGCCACGTGGAATGCCTTGTGCTGCCCCTTGGAAACACCACCCCAGCGCTTCAAAGGAGCAGTGCTGCATGGAGCCCGAGGTCAGCTGGCAACTCTAGCTGTCCCTGGGCTCCATGCAGCACTGCCCTGTTGAAATGCCCTGGTGGCGTTTCAAAGGGGAGGTGCACACGATTAATCACGATTAAATTATTTAATCGCTTGACAGCCCTACTTCAAAGAATTATGATAAAGAAAGTTATGTACATGCTGAGCATATTTATGATGATGTAATTATGAGGATATTATCATCACTAGATTCTATTGGCCTGACTGCATATATTTTAGATGCTGATTACTGTAACTTATTTGGAGGATAATCTCAATCATTTGATAAAATACCCAGCAATAAATGGGTGCTAGGACTGACTAATAGATGCAGCCAAACTTCAGCAACAACTCAATCTCAAAGAAATTTATAATATGAAATATTATTGCTAAGATACAACCAATCAAGATAGTATCAAGATGATTTTTACAAAGAAAGAATGTGTGTTTGGTTAGGAAGTGCTGCCTCTCCATTAGAGTTCCCAGCAACTCAACATGGTTAGATCAGACAGTGACCAAGAACCTGGTTATAGATAATCTAATTAATAAATTAGTTTAGAATTATGACATTTTTTAGGAAGGGTCCATAACCTAGGGTAGAAAAGAAGAGAAAGATTTAAGGAAAGTAATAATTTCTGGCAGTGACATGTGTGGAAAAAGAATGATGGTTCAGACAAAGAGGAGGTTGTACGGTAACATGGTCCCAAAATTGAATAATTCAACCATAGGAGACAAGTGATCTCACTTCCTATCAAATAAGAATGCCAGGTGTCTAGAAGATAAAGCAAGGAGGGTAACAGTTTAGAGCAGGGCTAGCAAGGGAATGAGGAAAGTGAGATGACTTGTCCATCCTAAACACAGAAGCCCAGAAAAGAGGAAAAAGAGAACAAGAATGAAGCAGCAAATGTTGAACAGTGAGATATGATTGAATAAGGGGAAAAGCACCAGATGGGAAAGTCAAACGTGAAGAGTGAGAGGAAAGGTACTGACAGGAAAGGGTGATTCTGGAACTTGATCTGACTGAAGAGTTGTGAGAGAAGGCCCCAGCTCAGGGGGATGTGGGAGAGGGGTGATAGGGCTGTCCTGGCAGTTAAGAGGAGCAAAAGCAGCTAACTACACAAGAACTGGAAGGAGAGATACAGAAATTAGAAGAAAGGTGACTTCTGTGTCATGTATCCCTTTGGCTATGGCTACACTGCCGATTTTTTTGGAAGAAGATATGCAAATTGTGCTTGCATTTGCATATCTTCTGATTCTTTTTGAGGAGTAGGTTTTCTCGATATTTGGCCCTGTGTAGACAGGGATAAATGTCAGAAAAAACCCCTCTTTTGCAAGACCCCTTATTCTTCGCAAATCGAGGTTTACAAAGTCTTGCAAAAGAAGGGGTTTTCCTGACATTTGGCCCAGTTTACATGGGGGCAAATATCAGCAAAACCTCTTCTGCAAAAAGAATCGGAAGAAGATATCCAAATGTGAGCACGGTTTGCATATCTTCTTCCGAAAAAAACCAGCAGCGTAGCCGTATGAAAAAAGAAACCAAACCAAACCTGGAAGATATGTAAGCAAAAGAGAGATTAAAGGGATAGGTGTACACACATGCCAGAATTTATTACATGCTGCAGGCTTAGCCCAGGTGATGTTTTCATTTACAAAAATGCAAATAGCCCCTTAAGGCTGAAACTGTGTTTGCATATGCAACAGGACGGGAGGAGGCTGGACTTACACTGTTGGAAATGACCATAATCCTACCTGGTCTGAATAAACCAGTTTTAAAGCCAGAGATGTAATGCCAAAGCCCCCATATCCAGAGATGGAAAGTAAGCAGAAATACTTTCTTACACTACTGAAGTACATTTTTCAGTATTTGTACTTTACTCAAGTAATTTATTTTTGTGACACTTCAACTTTTATTCATTTAGCTTTTTTAGAAAATATTGTACTTTTTATTCCACTACCATTTCTGGAAACGCTTAGTTACTTACTACTTTCAGTACCCCACTGACAGTTGCACAAGCCAGAATTCTGATTTGCTAAAGCACAGCTGTATGCACAAAGCATCCAATAATCATGCGGTGACAATTTAAAAAAGAAAACAATGATGCTGCCAATAAAGAAGCCTTTTAACAGCTACATCAGCACTTTTTCATTCAAAAACAGTATCTGTGCAGGGTGGGGAGTGCAGAGCCTGGTGGACCAGATCCAGCATGTTGGGGAGAAGAAGCACGGTGCCACGCACTGCTGCTCACCCTCCCCCCAGCTGGGGGAATGTAGTGCTGGAAGCTACTCATGGGAGGGTTTCCCTGCTGCTCCCATTGGCCAGATTTCAGCCAATGGGATCAGGGTGGAGTGGAAGGTAGCACAGAGCTAGGTAAGCACCCCCTCATGGCCAGTCCCCGCACCCCTATTCCCCCTCCCAGCTCTCCCAGCCCCAGTCCACTCTTGCACCCTCCCACCCTTTCAGACACCCCACCCTCAGCCTGCTCCAGCACCTCCCTCCCAGCCAGACCTCCACTCGCAGCCCCCTCTAGCAGCCTATCTCCCACCAGACCCCTGCCCTCATCCGCATTCCTATCCTTCTTCCTGGCAGCCCCCTCCCACACACTAAACCCCACCACATCCACTTACCCCAGAACCTGGGCTCACAAAATCTACTAACGCTGGGACACCTAAAGAGTTAATCAGGGCTCTGGAAAGCCCTGAAGCTTAGCCCTCCCTGCCTCCTCTCCTCTCCCTCCCCTGCCAGGGGGCTGGAGTGCCAGGGAGTGAGGTATTTCAGTTGGGGGCCACATCAGTGAGGGTTTTTAAGGGCGGTTCTGATTTTTTTGAGGGGATCGTGTCTCGCTTGTGTGGCCCCTGACTGATTTTTCTGTAGATCAATGGCCCCCAACACAAATAATGGTGTCCTATGGTAATTCAGGTGGTTAAATTAGATTTCCATAGGACAGCTACTTTTTACTTCTGGGCACTTGAGTACAATTAAGATGCAATACTTTTGTACTTTTACTCAAGTACAGTTTTCCAGAAGGATACTTTGATTTTTACTTAATTACATTTTTTTCAAAGTAGCAGTACTTTTACTCAAGTAACTTTTTTTTGGTACTTTTTCCATATATATCAATAAAATATAACTGAGATCACACCAGTACCACGTGACATTTTATCTGGATTCTTTGTCTCTTTGGATGTTTGGTAATAATCTTGGGAATAACCAGAAGCTGTATATTTTATTGTATATGTTAACTCCTTCAGCTGCTATAATACCATGAACCAGCTTAAGATGTGTTCAGTAAGAATACTCCAACTGAAATACTAGATATTCAGATCATCTTCTAACTTATCAACCTATTTAAAATATTTAAAACATCTTCACTCATTACTGGAGGAGTAGACCGCAAAGAGTGTGTAGAAAGGGGACTGTTCTCCAGATCTCCAGCTAATGAAATGTATGTATTAGAAGCTTTAGAAATGAATAGAGAAGAGGGACCAATTCTTTAAATATGACACTGTATATCTTCATATAGGCAAAATGTATCCTAAGGCCATAATTTATTTATAATGCTTTCCTTTGAAATTTGAGCTTCACTATTAAATATATTTTATAAAATAAAAGTCACCTCTTCTACAACAGTCCTGTGAAGTGCTGAATTTCACAACACATTGCAAGACTGACCATAAGTAATATTTCAAAACTGCTGATGTTAGAAACTTGTGATGTGACAGTATTTTGCAATAAGCCAATATTATAAAAAATCATGAATGTTGATAGGTGACTGCTTTGAAATACGATATCTTGGTTTTTTAAGATTAAAAAGTATGATGGAATTAACAAACCTGTGTATAAGAGCAGGGACTTGAAAAAGTAGGCTGAGCAGTAATTAAATTAATCAGAGCAAGAGTTTCCAAAGCATGAAAGAGAAGAAAATGGAAAATGCAAGTTGACAGGAAACTCTATCTACAACTAACTTCTATCTGTGCCCACAATTTTTTAAAAATCGATATTTTTAATAAGTGCAGAGAGCATTGTGACAATAAGAGAGAATTACCTTTTCTATAATCCCAACATGAATTTCTGGAAAAATCATGTAGGGCCCATTTGTTGCAGGTATCATAATGCAAGACAGCCAGATACTTACTTGTTGGAATAGACCATTTAACTATCTATTTTCTGCTCATGCTGAGCAAAGTTGCCTCAACAGAGGTTGATTTTTCAAAGGAACCTGTAGAGTAAAGTGTAAAAATCTTTGTCAATGTTTTCTTCTTCTTGAGAGACAATGCCATTATTCCACTGAGGTTCAGATGTGACTGGAGTATGTATGTGCATGTGCTTATACATACATCTGGGTATCATCTATACAGCAGTATAAATCACATATCCAAATTGTTTAAAAAAAATCAAAGATTTACATAACTGCTCATAATAGCCATAATAACGTACTAAGTCAAAATTCGTTGTCTATTTGTCTACTCATTTACACTGGTGTAAATCAGAAATAATTCCATTGAGGTTGATTGCATTATGATGGCACACTTTTAAAAAGTATAAAATATGGATTTAGTGTGCATGAGAAATCATAATTGCTCTTCAGAACAAATCAATATCTTTCCCACTTCACTTATTCCTACCTGTGCCCATCTCCCAAAACAACTTGCAAATAAGGAGCCCATAGAATAAAATAGAGCCTCAAATTCTTGCTTTCTTCTTTTACCCAGTATTATTTCATTTATTGAGTTCAAATTCTTCCAGTGAAGAGATATAAATGGTGGCTGCTCTTTCTACTCCACTCCTGATTGACAATGATGTGAGAGGAAAATTAAGCCCTACATATACACAACTTAGGTGCCTTGTCTGTGTTCAGAACAACACTGATAGTTTTGAATGATCATCATAGTACAAAACAAATATTTGTTACACTTACCTCTTTGAGTTGATTACCATGCATCTTGTTCCATGAAAATTAGTTACATTCTCACTACAACTGCTGTCATGCATCCCAATATCTTACCAAAGAGCAGTGCAAATCCATTATGTAGTTCAACGTATAAGTTCAAAAAAGAAGTAGGCTGAAAAAGAAATTAAGCCCCTGCTCTTGGATAACTGCCAGGGAAATACAACATGTAAAAGAATAAAAGCCACTAAACTAGAAGAAGTTGGTGTCTTTACATAATTCTTTTTCTCCATCCACTTCCCAGTAGAAATGTGTGAATAACTGATTTTTCAGTGTTCTGTTCAAACCAAGAAATTGGAAAAAAATTCATTTCAAGTCCAACTAAATATTTAGTTCAATCCACAGCAAAATATTGTATATAATGTTTGAGGTCCTCAAAATATTTTTAAAAACAAAATTGAACTAAAATTTAAAACAAAAAGTCTGTGTGAGCTGAAAAATCAAAACATTTCAATTTAAAAAAATTCAAAATGAAATGTTTCAACTTTTCAGGATTTTCCCCCAGCTGCAATAATTCAATAAATTCCTCACAAATTTGTGAAAAAATTTAGTCAATTCAAATTTGCATTTTTGGCCAAAAAAAAAAAGTTTTGGCTGAAAAAATTCACTCAGCTCTAATTCTAACTTTAATTAGTTCCTTTTCTTTTTTGCCATCCAGCTTTCTTGTTTTCTCCATTTTGTTTATTTTATCTTCTCTGAGGGTATGTCTAGACTGCAAGCTTCTTTCGAAAGAGAGCGTCCACACCTCAAAACCAGATCAAAAAAGGTGATCTGCTTTTTCAAAAGAGAGCATCCAGACTATATGGACAGTCTCTCAAAAGAAAGCCTGATTGCTATTCACAGAATAGTGCTTTTTTTGATTGCCTCTTCTTTCGAAAAATGTCCCTGTTCTGCGTCCACACACATCTTTCAAAAAAAGCATTCTTCCTCGTAATTTGAGGTTTACCAATGTTGAAAAAAACCCTGCGTTCTTTTGATTTAATTTTGAAAGAACGTGATTTAGTGTGGATGCAGGTGAAGTTTTTTCAAAAAAACCAGTGTAGTCTACACATACCCTTAGTCTTTGTTATCTCTCCCTCTTTAACCTTAATGATACATTGTGGTATCTACCGATTTACTTCTCTCACTTCCTTTTTTCTACCCCTTGATCTCCAATTCTGTTTTTTCATCTTCTGCTTATCGTTCTGTCTGTTTTTCTACTTGACTTTCCGTCTTCCTCCATCTCTCCTTCCCCCCACCTTTTCCTTCACCTCTAATCCTGACCTGTACTCCTAGAAACAGCTTCTCAAGATCTGTGAATACGGTTTCCTGGGTAAAAACTTAATTCTCTGTTGTGTAAGTGAAAACAGGCACAAAACAGTTTGAGCTCATAAAGAAAATAAACCTCTTTAAAATCTTTCTTCAAACTATTCCTCAAAATTAATTTCAAAACTGTAATAAAAAGGCGTAAACTCTGATCCAACAGAAAAACCATAGAAAATTGCTCCATTTTCAGTTTCTCATTTTAATCCAAGTGATTTCTAACCATCCACTGCAATTTAAATTGAGTTTCACTTTGTTAAAGCCTTTCATTTGATTTGGATGGAAAAGTGCCTGTAATTCAGGACAGTAAATATTGGGTAGCAATCTGAGGATGCCCTACATAGGATGAATAAGTGAAAAAACAAGCAATGAATGTGTAACATTTCTCTACTCTTCTGTACTAACACCCACGCACATGCACATGCACACACACACACCCTATTATTCTCTCTAATAGGCATCACACACATATTTATTTTCCCTCGGTGAACACTTTATACAGTTCATTTAAAATATAATTCATCTGTGCAGCAAAACTCAAACTGTTCAGTTATTTATTGAGAAAACAGTTACAAAACATGTAAACTCCACATCAAAACCCAATATATCTTTTATTAGATAGACACACAGTAAATGATGTGCCTGTCATTGCAGGTTCATTTCCAGCAGTTGCTTTCGGCTGAAGGGGGGAGGGGGGGGCCTTGCCCCCCTTGTTTGTTAGATAAAAACATTTGGGTTGGATTATTGTAGTTCAGACAAAATCCTTTGAAAAGGACAAAGCAATAACTGCTCTGAGCTCTCTTGTGAGTTACGAATGTGAGGATTATGTCAGCAGACTCTGTATCTAACAGTGCTGTAGTACACATTGCATTTAAATATGCTTTATAAACTCAGTTCTCTTCTAGTTTCCAGTTCTTTAGTATATTTTCTGGGCATTTTATAATTGCTCATGCTTGAAAAAATGCAACCATGGAGGATACCTTGGCTGTTAAGTTATTCACTACAGTCATCACTTCCCTCACTTAGGCCTCTAGTATGAACGTTAGTGCTCAATCCTCTTCAAGGTCTGAATTGTAGTGCTCAGAGCTTGCTGCACACCTGCAAAGATGATGTCTACAAGACCCCCTATTTATCTCTGAATCTAAGAAGTGCATCATACTGGTTTAGGACTTTGTAACTGGTTAGCATCCACCTTTCATGTGTGTAGACACCCTGTGTAGCATCCAGTGTAGACGGGCCAAATTTCAGAACAGCCTCTTCAGACAAAACTATCGGAAAAAGGTACGTAAATTGCAGAGCACAATTTGCATACCTTTTTCTGAGAAAATATTGTAGTCTAGACATAGCCTCAGGCTCAGTCCTAGCAGCCAGCCAGGAGCTCTCTCATTTCCCTGGTCCCTGCCAGTACTAAGCAGTTTGTGGTCTTGCTGGTCTTTCAACCAAAAACACAGCACTCTTCTCTAGCTTCAGACAGCAAGGCTATGTCTAGACTGCAGGCTTCTTTCGGAAGAAGCTTTTCCGGAAGAGATCTTCCAAAAAAAGTCTTCCGAAAGAGAGCGTCCACACTGCCAAAGCGCATCAACAAAGCAATCTGCTTTTTTTGAAAGATAGCATCCAGACGGATTGGACGCTATCTCGCAATGAAGTTCTGATTACTGTGGAGGGAATGGCCACCAGGGCATCTGTACTTTTTCCAGAGGCCTCTTCTTCCTCGTCCATTCGCACCTTTTTCCGAAACAGCTCTTTCAGAAAAGGCATTCTTCTTCTTAGAAAGAGGTTTACCCCTGTCAGAAAAACCCCTCTGTTGCTTCAATTTTTTTTTTAAAGAATGCAGTTGCAGTGTGGACATAACTCAAGTTTTTTTTGATAAACAGACGTTTTTCTAAAAAAAATCTGTAGTGTAGACATACCCTAACTAACAGCTGTTCTCTTCTGCAGCTTTTTTTTTATGGCCCTGCTGGGCCCTGATTGGCTACTTTCAGAGCCGGCCCAAGCTATGGGCTGACCCGGCTACCGCCCGGGGCTCCCCATTGTAGGGGGTGCTGCACAGGACTGCTGGACTGAGCGGGGGCAGGGCCATGCATGTGCCGAGCACACAGGGCTACCGCACGCCCGGGGGCAGGGCCGCGCATGCGTCGCACTCCCAGGGGCGGCGCCGCACTCCTGGGGCCCGGGGTGCACAAATGGCTCGGGCCGGCCCTGGCTACTTTCTCTCCACACTCTAGTTTTAAGGACTTCTCTTCTGTTATTTCCTAGGATTAGATGTGACAGGATGCTGAGGCCTCCAGCAGGGAACCTCTGGGTCTAGTCCATCAAAACACATACCACCTCTCTCCCTCAGATAGGATAGGGGTGAGATTCTACTGCTGTCTCTTGTCCTGTTTTAAAAGCGTATTCTCTTCCCAGACCTTTGTCTGGAGTGTTTTTTTCTCTGTTCTTTTGCCCCTTTTAGTCAGGGTCTACTCTCACATGTTTCTCTTACCTAGCGAGGTTTTAAGTTCAACTTTGCCTTTCAGTTCCACTTTGCCTCCAGGACTTCAGGGTCTCTTCACACCACAGCTTGTCCATCCCTATACACCGAGTCTCCACTTCCATCTTGAGGTAATATATATGAGGTGAAGCCGACATTGTTTCTCTGCTTTATGAATTAGATATACATGGCCTACAGTTTTCTCTGGCACCTGCGATCTTCCACTTCACTCTTTGCTGACTCCAACCGTTCAGATAGCTTATCAACACTTATGAGGGAACTCATAGAACTAGCCTGCTCTCTCTTTTCCCCTTGGGGCGACCTACGCTGTGAGGTGCAGCCTGGGTTCCCACCGTAACTGACTGACCTTGTCTGGCAGGTCTGGGTTCCAACTGTAGCCCGCTGCTCCTGGGATTCTATCTGGGTCCCCAGACTATCCTTCTGTGCTTGGGGCTCTAGCTGGACCCCCCTTTGCTAGCCTTCCTCTGGTTCCCAGCTCCTCTGCTTCCTTACCTCGTTAATCCCAGACCCTCCCAGTCCTAGGCTGCCATCTTGGTATCTCCTGGATGAGGGCTGAGACATCGCCCATGCAAGTCTCTCTTTTGATTATCCCATTCTTGCCTTAATCATGAGTCTCCTTCTTTACACTTATTGCCCCTCCTTCTCTGAGAGGGCAACATTGCTTTAAATGCCTTTCCATGCCGCAGTGAAAACCTACTGCCTCTGCTCAAGCTTTGACTATGTGCTGCATATCTCTTATGTTCCTTGCACTCTCTCTAATGTCCTGCTCTTTAAAGTCACCCTTGTCCAGTTCCTTTGGCAGCTCTGGAGCATCCATCCCTAACTCACAGGGATTTGCTCCTGGCACCCCCATTTTCATCTTGCCTGTCATTGGAGCCCTGACACAGCATAGTGGAGTGTGGCTGGGGCAGGAAGCATGACCAAATCACCATTGTGCTCCTACTATTCCTGACTGTTGAGGGGCCCTTGTAGGCCATTACATCCAGGGGCAGTTCAGTGATATAAACCAGCTTTCCCCAGCTACACCGGAGCACTGCTTTGGTGTAGCTGAGGGTCTAGCCTCATTTTTTTTTAATACACTTCTTGAAATACTCTCAGGCCAGTTAAGCCAGAAATACTGACTGTCTCACTGTGCCATTGGGATAGGTCTGAAATGTAAATTGTTTACTGCGCCTTCCCAGTCAATGATAAAAGAATCAAGTAAGGCTATAAATACCAAAGCTTTTATTTATCATGCTCTGGTGAAGTGCAGAGTGTGTAAGCAGGAGGGTGATATATAGACAGCAGCCAAGAGTAAAATAAAATTTAAATAGATATAAACATGGACTATAAGTATAGTTGCACCAAAATTCTGATAGTGATGGCCATAGATGGCCTATTGGCTTGTATTTATAAAGGAGCACTAAAATAATGCTGTGGTTATTATTGTGGTTACCAAGAAACCAGTTTCAAACATTTATTATTAACTTTATTTAATTATATCATAGTAGGACTCAGGGACTCCAATTGAGATCACAGTCACATTGTGCTGGGCACTGTGCCACATACTGTAAGACACAATCCCTGCCTGAGACCATATTGTCTAATAGAGGAGCTAAATGGAGGGTCAGAGAAAGGAAATATAATTTTACTCCATTTTACAGCTGGGGAGTTGAGGTACAACAAGGTGAAGTGACTTGCTCCGGGTCACAGAGTGAATCTGTGGCAGAATCAGAAAATGAACTCACATCTTTT
This sequence comes from Apalone spinifera, assembly GCA_030068395.1. NCBI lineage: Eukaryota > Metazoa > Chordata > Testudines > Trionychidae > Apalone > Apalone spinifera. The sequence continues at coordinate 56,002,094 of CM057846.1, read as the reverse complement.
GAATCACAGTCCTGTATTTTAAGCACAAGAAATATTTCTTCTCCGGCTGTGAAGTTTCTGGACAACCTTCTCTTTGTTCCCATTTCTAAAGGAAATGTACATGATTCTGCTCATTTGTGTGCAGTGCTGCTTTTGGGTCTCAGAATCATTTAGGTCAGTTTCTGTGTGTCTTTTGAAGCACCTTAGTCTGAATAGCTGAGTTGCCCAAGAGAGCAAAACTGGATGTAGCCTTTGATACAAACCAGTTAGTCAGGGATAGAATAAGTCCCTTGAGGTCAAACCCTGACCTGATAGTCAATGTTAGTTCAAGAAAGGAAACTCCTCTCTCTCTCTCTCTCTCACACACACACACACACACACACACACACACACACAGAGAACTGATTCACACAAAGAGAGCTGAGTCAAAGAGAGACAGAGAACCGAGTAACTACTGGTTTGCAGCCAAAGTAACAGATTTAAATGATTGTAAAACTTGATTTTTTTAAAAAAAAATCAGTCGTATAGCACACAGAAATCCTTCTTAGTTATGTTTAATTTAAAATATTATTGAAATTTCTACTTGTGGTTGGTGGAAATTCAAAATGGACTAGGGCAGCCTGGTTGTGGTACTGATTTTGTGAAATCACATTTATTCTAGTTTTGTTTTGAAAGCTCTAAATGACTCATAATTTTGAATTTGTGGCTCACAGGATACAGTGAGAAGTCCCAAATGTGGGAAAGATAGAAATTGCCATATTGCATCACATCCATAGTTTATTTCAGTGTTTCTTAAACTTTTTAAGACCAAGGAACACCAAACAATAATTTTTTTTTATGGGGCACACCAAGTATTTTTTGTTGCTCAAAAAAAAAAAGTTGGGGGAAAGTTATTGAGCAAAAAAAAAAAAGGGGGTCTCCTGCCCTTTAAGGGCAGCCATTTTGAATTCTGTGTTATTCTCCGCGGCACACCTCCGACTGCATTGTGGCACACCAGTGTGCCACGGAACACAGTTTAAGAAACACTGGTCTATTTGGTACAGTAGCTTGTCTCCAACATTGGCCGACATCAGATTGTTTATAGAAATTAGCAAGAAATCTGCCATAGACAAATATGGGCAACTCAATCCTCACCACCAATCAAGGTCTCATCATAACCCCCTAATAATTAGAGCTATATCAGCTAAAGTTAGAAATATAATTAGGGCCAAATACTCAATCCTGGCCCTACTGCAGTCAGTTTAAGTCTTACAACTGACTTCAGTCAGGATAGGTTTATGCCCAGACTTAAAGTGCTGAGTGCAATGGGAGTGACTGCAAACTGTGGTATTTATGTATGAAAATAGACATTTTTGTGCAGGGACAATGAAAGAGCAAGTACAGTTTGTTTTTGTACATTCCTTCTTAAAAAACTGTTTTATTATGTTCCTATGGGATCAAAGAGTTCCAGCTGCATAAATGGCTTGGAGGGGGCTCACACCCACCATGAAAAAGGTTTGCATAAATGATGGAGGTGCTATCTTTTGGGTGAGATGTTCAGTTTTGGTACTTTCAGCTTTCCCACATCCAGCACAGAGCAGCTTGGTTTAAGACTTGACTCCAGCATATGCTGAGAAGCAGTCCTAAATTGTTTCTTGGTGTTCTCTGTTCAGTGGATCTTAAATGCACCCCTGTGCAGAGGGGGTCACATGAGGCCTGTTGTCATGCTTTGTGTCATGCTTAATCTTACCAGCTACAGAAGTTTGAATAGAATGTAAATAGTTGCAGGTATTGTTCATGCACTTTTTCACAGAAGACAATTCAATCAAGGTGCACAAAGGTATACTAAAGAAAAACATAAGGGATGAGACCTGTGGAAATAGTTACACTTTAAAATCAATAAAATGTATAAGACTTTTTGTATTTTAAAGCAAACCATTGAGATTTTTATATCTGAAAAAGCCCCTGTCCCATTAACATTGGATTGTGTTGTCCCAGGGCAGATACAGCAGCTCTTTCATCAATAGCCTCATAGACATCTGTAAAAACAACAAGGAGTCCTGTGGTACCCTAAAGACTATCATTTACTTGGGCATAAGCTTTCATGGTCTGGAGCCTACTTTAACAGACACAACCTCAACCAGGAATGCAAGTACCCCTAGGACAGTGTTCCCTAAGCTGTGGGGCTGCACAGCTTCACAAATGATTATCCCCGCCCAGTCAGTCAGCTCAGTGCATGGAGCTCTGCGCCTCTGACTGGGCGGGGCTGATTAATCACCTGTGAAGCTGTGCTGTGGTGCAGCTTAGAGGGAACACTGCCCTAGGGGGTATGCAGAGATCTTCCAGGGTGTACATCCGTGGTCACCAACAGGTTGATCGCAAGCTACTGGTCGATCGCGAGGCCTCGACCAGTCACTCGCGAGGCGTCCTGTCTG
>CM057846.1:55978966-55999601 GCA_030068395.1 Apalone spinifera | reverse complement strand
GGGGCCTGTGTAGACACAGCCATAGTGTTTAAGGTGCCACAGAACTCCATTGTTTTTGCTAAAACAGACTAACACACCTGGCTACCTCTCTGAAAATTGACATGTGTGGTCTACAAATAATAAAGTGTTAGATTATGGCATCCTTATTAATGCTGAATAGCACCATGCTCCTAGCGTAAGGCCATTGAAATCTATATGACTACTTAAGACACTGTCCAATGTGAGTAAAAGGTGACAAAATACAAAGCATATATTTATATTAATTAGCCTGGTGGTTCTCAACCAGGAATACACATACCCTTCGGACTATTCAGAGATCTTCCAGGGGGCACATCAACTCATCTAGATAATTGCCTAGTTTTACAATAGGATATATAAAAAAGTGCTAGCGAAGTCAGTACAAACTAAAATTTCACAAAACAGGCAATGACTTGTTTATACTACTCTCCTTATTATCCCCTGAAATGTAAACAATTTTTCAGTCATAGTGTGCTGTGAAGCTTTTGCATTTTTATGTCTGATTTTGTGAACAAGTAGTTTTCAAGTGAGGTGCAACTTGTGGCTATGCAAGATAAATCAGATTCCTGAAAGGGGTACAGTACTCTGGAAAGGTTGAGAGTCACTAAGCTTTTGTGATGTGGAGATCAGGGCTAAAATACATCTTATTGAAGTCACAAGAGACTACATGAATGTGCAAGCTCTCAACCTAAAACATGTCCAGCAACACAAACAAAACTACTGTATGTGATTTATCATTACATAGCCCAGCTGGCTCTGTCTGCTCAAGAGAGGCTCCAGAATGGAGTAGCAATTCAAAAACAAAGTGCATTGTCAGAGCTGAGTGGAGGAAGGTTGGAGTTTGCACAATGGCTGTCCATTCTAAGGACTGGTTAGAGCCAGGCAATCTGTTTTTCTCACTGTTTCAAAAGCATAAACATCAATCCAAAAATAATTTTCCATAACACAGTACGGAAAACTGGAGATTTTCCTTATTGCCTTCATTCAGCAAGATAATTAAGCACTTGCCTAATTTTAAGCTGAATAGTCCCAAAGAAATTAACTACAGAGACAAAATAAAGCAACGGAACTACTCATAAGCATAAAGTTAGGCATGGGCTTAAGTACCTTGCTGAAGTGGAACCTAAGTCACTGACAAGTATACACAGAAATGAAACCGACATACTTACTTAAATATATACACTCATTTATACTAAAATTACAAAATGTTAGCTAATGCTGAATAGAACTGAATGAAAGTTAATGAAGTGACAGAGAGTTCTGTGAGACATCTGATTTTTAGTTTAAAACAAATTCAAAAGCAGGGAGATTTGGAAAGTTTTCATTTTCTGAATTACTACAGAAGGAAACTAACAAACAATATACTGGAATTTATCTCACAAAAGCCTGATAAGCTGTGTTTTGTCTCTTAAGTTTGGTATTGTGGCAAAGGCCCTTTATTAATACTTTTGAGAAGTAGTGGTGCTAGCTAGAATAAAGAAAAGTATATAGCATAATTGCTGTAAAAGATACTCCTCTGATTTTCAAATATCCCAAACATGTCATAAGACTGTGTTTAAATCAATAAGAGTAAAACCTTCAAGTCCTGGTTTTTCCATTTTCAATATAATATCATTGTGGGACAGCAATAGAGAAAAAAAATCCATCCAATTGATTTTACCAAAGACTGCAATTTCATCAAGGACTCTCCTGATATCAAATTATAGTCTTTGTAAATTCAATCTTCCAAAGAGGTGACTCCATTTTTTAATAATGAAAGTTTCTCCTTCCATGTCCTGTACATCCTTTTTTCCCCTCTGGTCTTGCTACTTTTACAAAATAATAGCCTCCATAAATTAAGGCAGGAACATGGTGACATCCAGTCCAAGATAAAGACAGTCTTTTACTGAGATCAAATCAAGCAGGATTAATTCTGTCTTTTTGTCCATTAAAGCTTTTGATATTTGCTCTTTATCCCAACTAGTTGCTATATACATTAGCACATAAGAAACTAGTTATAATTAAATGGATGGACACAAAAGTGACTTCAATTACCTAACTTATATAATAATTCTCTGTAGCTGTACTAAATGGGAGTGTCTTGTTGCTACTGTGAAAAAAATTGGGTTCACAAAAACAAATGATACAACAACAAATAAAAGTTCATAAAACACCCAAATTCTCAATAGGAAGTTTTAAAGTGTATAGACAAAAGTATGTATAACGTAACACCAACACCTGGCCCATGATAGTGTCAAACATTTGTAAATATTAGTAAACTAATAAGCAAACTGGTAATGACCCTTATATTTAGTTTCCCTTAAAATTTAGGTTGTCTGATACTTCTATAATTATTATTATTCGAGATGTTCAAACAACATTGGTTGCAGCAGGACTTTGAAATTCAAGCAAAGGGAAAGCCTTAAGATGCATTTCACAGGAAATACCATTCCCCTTAACTGAGCCTGAGTTATAAACTGTTAAAAACATTATTTCCTTTCTCACCTTTGCAATCCTTAGGAAACTTTTGGAAGTTTGTCAAAATAATAACTAAATATTAACAGTCTAAGTGAACACCAGGCCATGACTACAGAAATTACCTCACTAGCATAAATTGTACTGGAGAAACTTGGGAACAGCCAGCGAAGTTGTAGTGGCAGAAGGGGAGAAAGAACTAAGGTGAACTGAAGTTTGCTTGCAATGTTTTACTGTTTGACCAGTTCGACCATCAGGTATATATCCGCTGTAAGAATAATCAATTTGTGTACACATAAGTGTACTGGGCATCTGTTATAGAATGTCAGCATTAGCAAAACAATGAGTACCAGGCTACCAGAGGCTATCATTTACTTGGCTTTTCAGAAGTCTTTAATGAAGAAGATACAGGACACTCCGCAATGATATGGTGAGAACTAAAAGCTTGTCATGGATTTATAACTTGTTAAAATTAAGATTTGAGGCAAAGAGTATGAGTCAAAAATGGCCAATTATCAGTAAAGGCTAACAGTGAACTGCCCCACTACTAAGATTTTTGTTGTTCATAAAGGTGAGGTGAATGGTGAAATGGCAAACTGGACATAACAGAAAATATTGTAGGTTAGTGAAAATAAGAAAGGAGTAAAATGAATTCAAGTTCCAGCTCTCTGTGCAATGAGCTACTAGCAGATGTTCACTATATCTGCAAAGTGTTTCATATGGGTATATCTGATATTCAAGTCCTTTGTCCTTTATACTTGTACACAGTGATGGATTCTGAATTACTTTTACCCTCTCTGGAAAATATGTAGTCATTCTTGACAGGACAATTAAGAAACATTCTCAAAGCACAATGGGGTCAGAAATGATAAGGTTAAATTATGGAAAATATATTATATGCTATTATGCATGGTGACATTCCACCTCACCTTGAATACTGAATTCATTTTTGTCATGTAGTCTAGAAAACATGGGTGTGTCATAAATATAAATGTTCAAAAAAGGGCAATGAATATAATTTGTGATTGGTAGGAGTAAAGGAGATGTCTCCACCAGAACTATATAAACTGGAATGGAAAAAGACAGGCAGAGATTTAAAAGAGGTTATATTGAACAAAGTCTGATATAGAAAAGGCTGATTGGATGTTCCTGCTCATGTCTTCCTATAACAATAGAACAAAGGCAGCACTGAGTGTAATTAGACAGTACATTTTAAATGGACAGAAGGGAATTGGTTGTTTTTCTGTAATGAAAAAATAACTTGTAGAATTCACTGATACAAAAAACTGAAGCAAATTGCTTAATATGATGCAAGAACAGATTACAACACACACTTTTTGAATAAGAAAAGACTAGGCAATAACACAGGCTAACAAATAACTACAAATGCCATCAATTCTCATGCTTCCAATCATAAACTATTCACCAAGTGGCATTAGAGAAAATGTCCAAATGGTCATTTGCAGTTGTAGTATTACTATAGTACCCAGTGGTTTAGTTACAACCATGTAAGGTGGTTGATAGGAACCTGCATATTGAAATACCCAGCCCTGACCACTGATGGAGAAAGAATATGGGATTGAATGTACCATTTGTCTGCTTCAGAACATCATTTCTTAGATTCCTAAAGAAGAAGCTATTAAATAAATCAGAAATATCTTTCCAAAATAATCATCCATAATGTTTTATTTTTATGTAGATGGGTATTCTTTGCTCAGTCCCTTATACAAAAAAAAGCTATGATAGTCTATAGTAATCAGTCAAAACACTGCAGTAGGACTAACTATAACAATGAAAAAGAGATACCCTGGTCCCCACTCCTTTTAACCGTAGGAATTGCATGTCTATCAGCATAGGTTTGGATACTAAATGGCAAACCAGGGCATGTAAACACTACAGAGTTATTTCGAAATAGCGTGAGTATCCACAAGGCAAGCATCCACACAGCCAGCCTCTTATTTTGAAATTATTATTTTGAAACAATAACCCCTCATTCTATGAGGAATAACACCTCTTTCAAAATTGCTATTTCGAAATAGGGTGTGTGTGGATGGTGCAGCTGTGCTTATTTTTCAATAGTTGGCCTCTAGGGCTTCTCACAGCTGCCCTGGTGGCCATTTTGTCCACACTCCTCAAAACTCTATGGTTTCCATTCCCCTGCAGCCTTTAACACTGCAGGAAAAAGGGAAAGGGCTTGTGTCATACAGCTGCCTGCAGAGGCGCCATGGCAGATCCCAGTTCTCCCTCTGAGCCCCCCTCACAGCTGCAAGCGAGCCTGCAGCCAGCTCAGAAGCCCCTGCCCAGGGGTGAAAGAGGGTACCCTCCTGGACTGGTGCAGAGAGCCTGGATCTCATTGAGGACTGGGGGGAGAAGATTGACATCCAGGATCTCTGCACCAAGAGGAGGAATGCCTAAGCCTATGCCCGAATGGCTGCCAACCTTGCACAGATGGTCCAGATGAAAATTAAAGAACTCCAGCAGGCCTACACAAAGGCCAGGGAGTGAAGTGCCTGCTCTGGGGTGGCACCGCACATCTGCTGCTACTTCAAGCAGCTGTATGCCATCCTGGGGTGGGGGGCAAGTCACTTCCCCCCATCAGGAATTCTGACCTGGTCACATGCGTCATCAGTCTCCTGGAGGGCAGGGCTGTGGAGGAGGAGCAAGACAACAACAAGGGGAAGGATGAGGCAGCCAGCCTGGACACCAGCCCACCAGCCAGGAGATGATCATCAGCCTGGAGCCAGTACCCCCCTCCTAGGATGTCTCCCAGAGTTTGGACAAGGCTGGGGAAGGCACTTTAGGTGAGTTCCATCACTATCCCTAGACATGTGCAGGGGGAGGCAGTGGGCTGTGAGGGGCTTCATGCTCCTCACTCGGCCTGCTTGGCCTGGGGATCACACACAGCAGCCTGTGCACATGGAGCACCAGTCCAGAGCACTGAGCCCCATGAGGCTCTCACACAGGAACTTTTCTCTCCTTTTCACAAGGTTCCTGCACAGGCCTGCCTTGTGCCCGACCCTGTGGTGGGACACCTTCCCATCACAAGCCACTAAGGAGGGTGGGGTCAGGGAAACACACAGCAGTACCACACATGGCACACGGGCATACCCGCACTGTCAGGCAGCAATCGCTCCTAGACAAGCATGCCAATGCAGAGGACACTGATCCCTTGCATGGGAGCCTGCCAGGGGCAGGTGGGGAAAGGGGCCCCAGTAGCACCCTCCCTGAAAAGCGGCATCTGCTGCTCTCACACACCTCCCACAACACCCTTCCCCTGCTCTTCCAGTGGGCAGGGATAGCAGTTCTCTCTCTGTGGAACATTGAAGGAAGCTGGACCAACTGTGAGCACGGCATCCACCACCTCAAGTGCCATGAGTATGACCCTGTGAGACCCACAGGTGGAACAGACCCCAGGGCCACTCTGTGAGGGAACACCTTGAGTGCCTACATGCCCGCCAATGGAGTTTTGAGCAGAAGCCACCCTGGAGGACCACTGTGCTGACTGGAAGCTGCACCACACCATCTTGGAGCAGCTGTCCTAGCAGCAGGAGACACTGTATTCTTCATTCCACAGCACTGTGGAATGCTTGCTCACTGCCACCAAGTGCTACAGCGGCTACCCTTCAACACCCACTCTCCTCCAAGTCCCTGCAGCACCCCATCCCCCCAGCTTCTCCTCCTAGCCTGCCCCAGGGCCGTGCTCATGAGGTGGTGTAACCTCTCAGTCAACCGATGTGTCCCGAGGTAGGTGCCAATCCCAGACCCATCTCTGAGCCCTTCTTCCCCCCCCCCCAGGTTCTTTCACCAGTCCCTCCCCAGTTCTATATTCCCCAAATAAAAAATCACAGCATTTATTGTTTCACAACAAAAAGTCTGATTTATTTTATATGCAGGGGGAGGAAAGAGGGAAAGGGAAGGTCGGGCAAGGGAGGTGTGGTGGAAGAAAGGCACAGGGGGGCAATAGTGAAGCCCCTTGCAGGAAGGCCCAGGGGCGAGTATCACAGCTGCCCTTGGCTGAACCTCTCCCTCAAGGCCTCCTGGATGTGCACAGTCCTGTGATGGGCTTGCTGGATGGCAGCGGTGCTCAGCTGCTCAAAAGCCCTGGTGAGCTGCTCTGCCTCTGCCCCCCACCCTAACAGGAAAGCATCACCCCTGTTTTCACACAGGTTGTAGAGAACACAGCAGGCTGCCACCACCTGAGGAATGTGCTGGTCACTGAGGTCCAGGTGGGTGAGGAGACACCGGAATCTCCCTTTGATGCGGCCAAAGGCACCCTCCACAACAATGCAGCACCTGCTGAGCCATTCTGCGGTGGGGTTCAGGTGTCCCTTGTAGGGCTCTATTAGCCAGGGGAGCAAGGAGTAGGTTGCATCACCCATGACACATAGAGGCACGTCCACATCCCCAACCCCGATGATGCAGTTGGGGAAAAAAAGTGCCAGCATGCATCCTCTGGAAGAGGCTGAAGTTGCGGAATATGTGGGAATTGTGCACCTTCCCCAACTACCCGATGTTAATGTCTGTGAAGCAGCTCAGTGGTCAATGAGGGCCTGCAGAACCACTGAAAAGTACCCCTTGCTATTTATATAGTTGGAGGCCTGATGGTCGGGGCAAGGATGGGGGATGTAGGTGCCGTCAATGCCCCCTCTCGTGTCCCCCCCCCCCCAGCAGTTGGGGAAGCCCATGGCAGCAAAGCCAGTGACGATGGGGTCAACATTGCCCAAGGTGATGACCCTCTGCAGCAGGATGGCATTCATGGCCATGGGAGGGGATGGTATGGTGGAGAAGTGCCCGGGCTGGGGTGAGGAGGTGACCCAGTCTGAGCTGGCCCTCTTGATCCTGCAGTGCCACAAGGGCAGCCTGCATTAACTGTGCCAGAAAGTGCAACAGTAGGACTAAGAGCTTGCAATGCTTTGCAGCAGCTTTGGCTCCATGGTAGGAATGCTGTGACATCTGCAAGGACACCCAGAGCATGCGGTGTAGTGTTTGCTGTCCCTCAAAGGTGAAGAGTCTGAGACACAGCTATAGAGCCCCTTTAAGCCCTACCCTCAGGTAGCCTCAGGCAGCAGCTACAGGAAGTGACTGCTGTCACGATACACTGCCTGCAGTGCTTCTGGGAGGGGGGGGCCTTAATTGCAATTTAGGCTCCAATGTGTGGGGGGACACTATTTCGATATAGCGCTGCGCTATTTCTATAGGGAGTTGTAGTGTGGATGCGTTATTTTGAAATAGTTATTTTGAAATAACTTATTTGGAAATAACCTTGTAGCGTAGACATAGCCTCAGAGAATACTTTACAGGCATTTTCCATTCAAAACAAAAAAAACAGAGTGTATATTACACAGGAACTAAATTGTAGCACTTACACTGAGCGGTAAGGAGCAGTGTGCAGCCACACATCCATCTGCCAGGGGCCTTGAGTCTGCAAGGTGCTGCAGACACTCATCCCACAGTCCAGCAAAGTACTTAGACACATATAACTGTATGCATTTGAGTTGTCTTGGTGAAATCAAGGCGATTACTCACTTGCTTAACATTTGGTGTTTTGCTGGACTGACGAGCGCTCAGAGCCGCTTCAGGCCAAGCCGCAGGAGAGCTCAAGGAAGGATTTTTGGAGCACTAGAGAGCATAGGAGGAGTACATACTTCTCACCACCCTTTGGAATGAAGCATGGCACTGCACAGTCTTCCCTCTGTGGACCGTACCATCACCCACCTCCTGCCCGGACCGCCCCCATTCCTTTGAGGCAATTACCAATTCCAAAGGTTCACTATGGGCACAGTTCTTGTGCTGTACCCCTCAAGTGCATGGACTATAAACATCAATGGCTCTTATGTGCACCAGAAGCAGGGCCACTGATGTGGGAGGAGGGCCAAAAGGGCAGCTGCTACGGGGCCCAATGATTTTTAAAGTGCCCAGGGCTCCAGGCTACCACTACCACAGCATAGCAGCAGCCAGAGCACCAGCCTCTTTAAATAGCTACTGGTCTGGGTGGTACCGAGGGCTGGCTGACCCTAGCCCTTCCCCTTAGCCTCAAGACCCCACACCTACTGGGGGCTCCAGAGCTGAGCCCCTGCCACATTGCTCTGGGCCTGGTGAAGTGTCACCAGTTCTGACCAAAAGAAGGCTCCGTACACCAACCCCCCTTATATACTGATACTATGATCAAGGAAAAAATGGCCATTATTTGATATGTGTAGGAAGAAATTTGTAACGTAGGGTTGGATGTAGATTGTGTGATACCATTTTTCCTTTGCTTTTTATTGGTTGCTATGGAGACTATTGAAGTGGTAAGTGGTAGCAAAAAGCCTCATAAAGGGATAAGACAGGCACCTAAAAGGACTTCAAGCAGAAATCTAATATGGTGAATATTTCTTTTTGTACATCTAAGGAAGACTTGCTGACAGATGCAAATTCTGAGAAAAGATAAGAAAAAATGACTATGCAATTCTTCTGAATATTTTCACTCCATTGAGAAATCTCAAAGTTTCCCAGCTTATTGGGTAGAAAAAAAAATACATCCAGAGGAATGGAAAGCCAGTCAGCAACTGTGTGGAGCATGAATCTGTCCCCTCCCCCCATTTCATCATGCTAAATTACATGATAGGTTTTTTTTACATAGACAAATATCCTTCAGACCCTAATCTGAGCCTACCAGACTCTTCTTACAGTTACCGCATATAAATGTAAGGCAAGGATCCCAGAGAGGTACTGCACTGACCAATATGAACAGAAAAATTAATTGAATTCTAGTAACAAAACCATTAGAGATTCCTGTCTGGAGATAATGTACAATAACAGCCTTATCTAACCAAAGTGGATGTTAGAGAAGAATAGATTGGAGTTAACATCAACTAATTTAATGCTTGTTCCAGTTCTGATTCTGTAGAGATAAGAGCAAATTCTGATTTCCTCTGATGGACGAAATGATGATCCTTATGAAAAACGTATATTGCAGGAAGATAACTCTGTTTTGAGTGTTCTACTAAATTGTTCCTATTTTTCAGGAGATGAGAGAAAATGACTTTAAGTTAATTTGTTGATTCCATGAAGGAAATAAGGAGGGCTGGTTAATATATTTTATGTGAATAATCTTGGTTGTGAATTTAGCCCTTTTCCTCTGTTTGTGAGTCACTGACAAATGGAGCAATATCTGTGAGTGTATATATAATTCATAATTTTGCTGGATAGTTTAGACACACTATTTTCTGTGTATGAGTTGGCTGTGAAGTCTTCTATTTGAGTATTCATTATTTTTGGACAGTGATTCATCATCTAAATCACAATGGCTATATCTAGACTCAAGCCTCTTTCGAAAGAGGCTTTTTCAAAGATACTTTCGAAAAAGCCTTTTTCAAAAAAGAGCACCTAGACTACAAGCAGATTTTTCAAAAAAGCGAGCCACTTTTTTGAAAGAGAGTCTAGACGCTCTCTTTCGAAAAAGCACAGTTTGCAGTCAGTAGTGCCTTTTTTCGAAAGAGTACTTTTGAAAAAAGGCATCATTCCTCGTAAAATGAGGTTTACCACGCTCAAAAAAACTGTTGTGTTCTTTTGATTTATTTTCGAAAGAACGCGGCTGCAGTCTAGATGCAGGTGAAGTTTTTTCAAAAAAAGGCTACTTTTTTCAAAAAAACCCTACAGTCTAGACACACCCAATGTGTTTTTTTCTTGCTTCCTCATTGAAAGCTTTTGAAGAGGAAAATGATGACCAATCACAACCAACCATCACATTTTGAAGATCAAATAGTGAAACATATTTCTAGAGAATAGTTCACAATTATTATCATGAATTGTTACATATATTACCATAGTCCTCAATGGCTCCAATCAGTATGGACTAAGTGTGGTTCAAACACAGGGAACAGACAGCTTCTATCTCCAAAGAGCTTATATTTAAGGGCCCTGGTCCTGCAGTTACAATGTATTAACTGACTGCAGAGCTCAATTTATGTCATTGAGGCATTGCAAGACTGCATCAGCCCACAATTTTCAGGTTTTGGGTCAAAGATGCAAACAAACAAAATAGAGGGATGAGAATATTAATCCCTGCTGGTCACCCATTTAGCAGAGGTCACTGATAAAGGTACACGAAATTTAACATTTTGCACAAACAACCAAGCCTTTTCTAATAAATAAATCCAAGGAGATTGGGCCCCCGTCATGGATATGCCATGTATAGCAAAGGGTACTAAGTAATAAAACCATAACTAATAATGCTTGGCTTTTGCATCACATTTTTCATCAGTTGATCACAGGAGCTTTATAAATGAAGTGTACAATGGTTGCCAGGACACTTTCCTGAATAGCACAACCCAACCCTGTGCCTGAGTTGATCAAAATAGTGCTGCCTTCATGAGCTTGCATACATCAACATTAATAGCTTCAGAGGGGTAGCCAAGTTAGTCTGTATCAGCAAAAACTTAAAAAACAACAAATAGTCTGGTAGCACTTTAAAGACTAACAAAATATGTAGATGGTATCATGAGCTTTCATGGGCACAGCTTACTTCTTCACATGACCGGAGTGTTGGATGTCCAGAACTTTTTTGGTTCTGGACATTCAACACTGGTCATCTGAAGGAGTAGGCTGTGCCCATGAAATCTCATGATACCATCTACATATTTTGTTAGTTTTTAAAGTGCTACCAGACTATTTGTTGTCAACATTAACATCAGGTCTACACTAAAGCGGAAGATTAAATTAAAATATCCAACTCTAGCTACGCTAATTACATGGCTGGAGTTGACGTACTTTAATTTGAGTTTCTGCATGGTCTCCACAGCAGGAGGCCAACAGGAGCAAATGCTCCTGTCGGCTTCCCTCACTCCTCTTGAGGAACAGGAATACCAGTGCCAATGGGGGCACCCTCTGAGATAGATTTAGTGGATCTTTACTAAACCCACTAAATCAAACTCTGGAAGATTGATTCTGCCGCAGCATCAATCTTACCCATAGTGAAGACACCAAACTTAGCCTACGATGGCCTAAGTTTCACCTACTATTGTGTGGGTCATTCACCTCATGTTCTTGGGTCCCTTTGAAGTTCCCTTGATAGATTCTTTAGATTTGATTACTCTTAATCATTTTGAAAAAGTGGCAAAATTTGCCACATTGTTCTTCAGCTTCTTTTTCACTTTTTTTAAGGAAAAGTATTACACATCCACAGTCCTAGTAGGAATCGTTTTGTTAGTGTACTGTCAGCCTTTCCCAATATGAAAATAGATCACTTGTATTCATTGTTGGTTTTAATTGTTGTTTGTTCTGTTAGCTGGTTTCTAATCTATGACAAAACTTTATTTTTAGTCCATACTAGTCTCTTCAATAACACATTATGAGGAACAATGTAAATCCTTATCAGAAGTTCAAATACATTTAATCTGATTCTATTTTAACCACTATTTTGTTCAGATGGAGTATATATTCTAGTGCTGTAAGGAAATAAACTTTTCCTTTATAGACGTTGTCATCCCCATTATCCCATATAAGTCTATATAGTGCTAAACTAAAGTTCAGTGGTCTGATATCTGTAGCATTTTCTATCCTTCAATTCTGTGGCATAGCTGTAGATTTGAATGAAAATTTGTATATTTCTGTTAGCAGTTGTAGCATTTAATCCTTAACAGCAACAATGCAACAAAGCACTTAAGCATATGCTGACTTTTACACAAGTCAACAGTTCTATTCACATGGTTAAATCTGAGTATGCTTTGCAGGTTGGCTAGAGAGACTTCAGACAGCTTGGGCGATACCATTTCTCGGAAATATATCTATTTCTTTCACATCTCTTTCTGGGTACCTTAATCGCCTCATTTTAATCCACCTTAATCTCCTAATCTTAATTATCTGAAAATTATAGATATTTCCTCAACATCTTTGGTGTTGATCACTGATGCAAATAAATCATCTAGCTTCTCTGCAATGTCTTTATCCCTATTAATTGTTCCCTTTGTACCTGAAAATCCATTGAGCCAATTAATTTTCTCACAGATGATTTACTTCTGTTATAATTAAGTATTTTTATTAACTTTTTATAAATTTAACTAATCTGTTTTCAAAATTCCTTAGCCAAATCCTTCTCATTTTTCTACCATGCCATTGTTCCTTACTACTAACTTCCATTGGACTAACTCTCTATTTTTTAAGGATACTTGTTTGACTTGAAAAAATAGTTTATGGTCTCAAACAAACTATTTGTTTATTTCCTGCCTGCTTTTGTTGTTAAGTGGCATGTGCATATCTTTAGTAACTCATTAATGGCTGGCTGAAGTAGACTCCATGCTGAGGCCACATAGTGGTATTGTAATTCCCTGTCTTGAAACAGCAATTTATATCACTTTTTGTAAGTGTGTCAAACTGGGAACAAATGGAAAATTAAGCAAAGTAACTAAAGCTGTAGAGTCCCAGAAAATTATTATGAGTTAATGCATGGAATATCATTTGGATGCATACAGCTGAGTGCTTCATATGAAAGCCACAAGATTAGGAAGATGAAGGTTTCAACCTCTAACAGTATTTGGCATGATTTCCATAGAGATTCTGCATTCATTGACTTTGCATGCTTGCAAAGAATCCACCTGGAGGATCCGTGTACATGCTTAGCTGTACCTCATCCAATAAAAGAAACAGCATTAGCATTTCATTTTATGTGTGCCATGTTCCACAATATGCAAATTTGTAGACAGGGTATGCAGGAAAATGCTAAATTAGTTAATACTCCCATAGTCACAAAATCAGGTGTCCAACTCTTGCACAGGTAATTTTTATTAGAGTTAATGGGAACTGTAAGTGATCAGTAGCTCTGTTAATCTGGCTATTTAGTTAGGTGCCTACATTTAGGTTTCAGTACCTCAGTGTATGCACCCATAAAATGTGGGCCTAATCATAACAAACATTTCAGTCTGATCTAGAAATTAAATAAAACATATACATAGTTTGTGCGAGCAATTCCCATCCATGCTTAAAATTACTCCACCCCATATCTTTTAAAGTGTCAAAGATAGCAACACCAGGAACATCACTATGAAATCTCAGAGGAGTAGCCATGTCAGTCTGTAACTTTAAAAACAATGAGTAGTCCTGTGGCACCTTAAAGACTAACAAAAATAGACAGTATCAGGAGCTTTTGTGGGTATAGTACTACTCATTACAATGAATGTTCTGTAAGGGAACCTCTCCTGGCCAGAACTAGGAGACTAATCCATTTCTTCACACTGTAAAGCCCTATTTATTGCTTCTTATAATGATGAGCATTAAAAGATTTTAAAATGGAATATGTGAAATTAAATTCAGCTCAGGATTATTCCATTTTCCCCTGACATAACCTAGGGAACAAAGCTGCCATTAGCAGAGAATCCACTGGAAATGATTGTGCAAGGTGCCTGCAATCCCTTTTCTGTTTTGATACCTACAACAACCCAGGACAGCTCCAAAAGAGACAATGCAGTGTAAGGAGGTATGAATATAATGTGATCACATTTTCCAAATCAGCGCCCCTCTTAGAAAGCTGCTACTAGTATTTATGCAGTCCTGACCACAAGCTAAAGCAGTGCTCCCATTTTGTGACAAGAATGCCCATGGGGTGTGAATTCAGGGCACAGAGTCTGAACCAGAAATTACTTTTCCTTTATTGGAAGCCCCTGGTTGTCTGCAGTGTTTATTGATTAAATCCTGCTGAGTAGTGCTGTATTAATTTGGATGGAATATATTGGCCAAAGGTAGGCATTATCATTACTGAGTCACTGGCTGACCATTAAACAGTTTCAAATGAGGTTCATTTGAAATGTAAAGTATTAAGTACGGTTTTATTTTAAACAACTTCCCTTGCTCTCTTTCCCTTTAACTAAAGAGAGCTTTTAGAAGGAAAAACTTTCTTGTCTGCTAGTCTCGGCTAAGTCTAGACTGCAAGCCTCTTTCGAAAAAGAGCATCTAGACTACAAGCAGTACTTTTGAAAAAGCAAGCTGCTTTTTTGAGAGAGAACACCCAGGCAGTCTGAATGCTCTCTTTTGAAAAAGCACAGTTTGCATTACATAGCGCCTTTTTTTGAAAAAGACCACTTTTTTCGAAAAATCCCTATAGTCTAGACACACCCTTAGAGAGCATTAAAGATGGTAATAACTGTCCTTTGTGTAGAAAAGAGACATTAGCACTGATGGGCTGGAGCTGTCCCTGTTGCTATTGTTAAATGCAGTCCCCATTCCCAAGAAGACAGAACAAGACAAACACACACAAAGGGCAAAGACATCGAAGACAAAAAATGCTGCTTCTGTGGTCGATGCTGACTCTGGGCTGCTACATCACTGCTGGAAAAACACAAGCACCACTCCATTTTGTCAATCACTCTGGATCTGACAAACTTGTACCATCTGTTTGAGAGCTTTGCTTTTAGCTGCCTCTTTCTGATCACAGGCCTACTGCAGTGTTGCAAAATATACAGTCCTGGCCACCCGGGCAAGACTCTTATCAGACAGATGGAAAAAAAAGAGGGGACTAAGATAGAGAAGAAATGAGATGAGGAAAGAAAAGGATACATGGGTGGAAGGGAAGGAGAATGGAGTCCTACATTCTACATGACGTTTGGAATTTAATCAATGCTAGTAGACATGGTGATGTCAATTGGCCCAATCTTGTAAGGACTTTTTTCAGGTTTAAGATGATGAAGGCTGGAGTGATGGTAGTGAGAAAATGACTCAGAGACTAAAGAATACAGTAAAAGAGATCAGAACTAGAATTTCCATGAGAGCACACTGTGTCTCTCTCCTGCCACAGGCAATATCAGCTTTTCAAACAAAATGGCAACCGTCTTTCCATATGAGTAGAGCGCTTAGAAATTTAAAAATACAATGCAAAGATAACAACGGCTATTGTGCCAGTATATTACGTAATCATTTCTATCAAGACTAAGCTATATTCTTGAGAAATTCATGTTCATTGTTTGCCAAAGAAATTTTACCAGCCTAGAATTACATGGTAAGAAAAATGCAGTGTTTCCTTCTATGTCTCTGTTTATTCTTCCTGAGATGACAGAGCCCCTGCAAACAGCCTACTGCTAATTAATAGAGAGTTCCATTTTTGCTCTGTTGTAGTTATTTTCCATTTTATGCTTGAGGCAAGTAAACTATGGGCAAAAAGTGAAGCTTTCCCTCCTCCTGAAAGACTTTCTTTTATTTATAATTCTTGTACAGACTCGCCTGCCTGTTTCTGATTGTCCTCCTTATGATGCAGACGCTTGGTGGAATGTAGGCATTCAAAAGGATGGCTAGCTCAAGCAAATTCTTTTAATAAAGTTAAACTTTGCTTTATGTACTACTTACCCATCTGATGGTTAATTTGTCAGGTTTATAGCTCAGGGTTCTTCTCTGTCTCTTTAAAAATTACTGCTGCTTATTCCAGAAATGGTGTTCAAATTCTAATGGGTCTTCCTTACTCAAAGATCTTAACACTGGTATCTGTATTCTGGTGTTACTGTACTGTGTCTATCTTTCAGAGCATGCCAATATATGATCAGGACAATGCTGGCTAGGAAAGGATAAATATTAGGGGATGAACTCTCAGATAGTCTATAATTTAGGAAGTACTGGGAATAAACTATGCTTGTGTTTCCAAGCATATGACTATAGGTCTTACAAAATTTTCTTCCAGCAAGAATGCAGATTGCCTTGAAGATCTGATCATAGATCTTTGATTTATCAGGATGTGTGGGTTTATCACAGTTAGTTTCTTGTTTTTATCAGGTTCATTTTTCTAAAGAAGGTTCAGACAGACAAAAAATTAATGAAAGAGAACACTTGAATTTTGTGAAGCACAGAAAAATCTGCCTGGTGCATCTCTGTTTCATTAGCTCTGTGGCTTATGAGTTGTCATAGTTAATGCAGAGTGATAGCCAAACGCAGATTCAGTTACAATAGATAAACATTTTTAAAATATAGTTGAGCTAAAATCTATTGTAAGGGATGCCACAAAATTGCAAGAGATTTAATTCAGGATCCATTTTATCCATCAGTGAACAATGGAAGAAGTTATCCAATCAAAAAATAAAATATATGTTTTCAAATCCAAATACCTTAGTGATACTTTTAAAATATCTGTCTTTTCTAAAGAAAATTAGCTGTTTCCCTGTACATGAAAAATCCCTGACATGGCATATCTGCATTTCCTGTGGTCTGAAGATAATTACAACCCTTTATATCTGCTTCGGCCTTAGGAACAGCTTCACAGATATTCTACGGGCTATCCTGTTGTCCTTGGAAGTTCTCATTGAAGATCAAGAGCTTCAGATAAATGGCTTCGTTTTAATTATAGACTGGAGCAATTTTTCCTTCAAGCAAGCCTCCAAGCTAACACCATCCATCCTCAAATTGGCCATTGAAGGGTTACAGGTATGCGGAATGTGAGATGCATGCATGCACTCAGTTAGCTGGGTTTTGTCATTACAGTCAGGATAATATTTCTCAGTTGGCAAGGGTGAGAAAAATCAATCAAAAAATCATTTGACTATCATTCAATTGTAGCCTAGACCAAATTTCAGACGTTTATTTTTGATTATCTATTGCTTTCATTTGAATACTAAATCATTGTTGCCTGAGGCATGTATTACAGTACTTACGATAGCAATTAAGAATAATGTTTAGAGATTTGAGATTTAATCCATCAAAGTTCCTGGGGATTAAAATCCAGCAACATCTGCTTTACATGAAGCATGCTGTATATGTGCAGGATAAATGTGTCTTTGCAGGATGGTAAAGGAAAGGGGGAGAGGTTGTGTATCAGGAGATGAAAATATACAGCTGAATCCTATTCTCAAATATATTTGGGTTTGGGGGTAATGGGAAAGAGAGAGAGAAGACTTCCATGGGAAGCAATATTCTGCCATTCTGACGTTTCTAATTTTTTGCAGAAGCCCTCCAAACATAATACACCAGACATTAAATTACGTTTTGGTCTAGTTCGGGGAAGATATGTGTATCTGACACTGGTAAACAAATAGGAACAAGGTAAAACTCTATAATGTGGCATAGTTAGCCAGATGAAACACAGATTTGTATAAAATGGGGCCACTGCATACTTTAAAATAACAGTTATAAAGAGGATTGTTATCAATTGTTCTCCAAGTCCACTGAAGGTAGGGCAAGAAGAAATCTGCAATTTGCAGCAAGGTTAGCTATTCAGGGTGGGGTTTTTTTGTTTGTTTGTTTTTTTACTATAACAATAGTTACACTATGGAAAAGGGAAGTTGTTGAATTCCTGCCACTGGAGGTTTTTAAGGAGCGTTTGTATAAACATTTTTCACAGATGGTCTAG
This sequence comes from Apalone spinifera, assembly GCA_030068395.1. NCBI lineage: Eukaryota > Metazoa > Chordata > Testudines > Trionychidae > Apalone > Apalone spinifera. The sequence goes on along the minus strand of CM057846.1, from coordinate 55,981,831 downwards.
CTCAGGGGAGGGCAATAATTTTAATGGGGGGGGCACTACAATTTTGACAAGTGGTCAAGGGCCACACTTCTGTGGAGGGGGTGTGGGGTTTAGGATGGCAGGTGGGGTGTAGAATGGAGCATGGGATAGAGGACTGAGGTGCTGGAGGGAGTGTGGGGTTTGAGATGGGGTTTGGGTGAAGAAGGGGGTTATGATCTGGGGGCAGAGGAATGGGGTGCAGGGTCAGGGAGGGGTATTTGTGCAGGAAAGCAGTCTGGCCTGAGGGAGGGGTGTAGGAAGGAGTGCAGGATCTGGGAGGACATTGTGACCTAGAGGAGGTGGGGAGAGGGGATACAGAGGGTTTGGGTGGTGGCCTGGGGTACATAGTTGGGGGGAAAGAGGGACTAAGGTTCTGGCTAGGTGGTGCTTAGCCTACGTGGCTCCCAGCCAGCAGCTCTGCAGGAACCTGAGCATCCCTGCGAGTGTGCTAAGTGGGCTGCTCCGTGAGGCTCTGCTCCAGCACAGGGAGAGAGGGTGGGAGGGGGAAATGAGGGAGATTTCATTCGCTCCCCCTGCCTTCAGCAAAATTTCTCATTTCCTATTGGCTGGAAACTAGCCAATGGGAGCTGAGGGATTTTGTTTTCTTCTCCCTGCCCAGACCATAGAAAAAGTAGCTGCTTTTTAATAATGGTGCTGCGGAGGCAGCCCCAAGCTGGATCCAACAGCTTGGCGGGCTGGATCCGGCCTGCTAGCCACCTCTTGCCCATCCTTAGTCTTGGTCCTGCCTCATTGTGAGGTGTTGGACTTCATGAATTCACAAAGTCCTTTGGCTCAGTCTGGCTCACTAGCCTAATGCCCCTTGTTGAATACTTCAAGAAATCTTTGGTTCTATCTACTTGACAGCTTCGTAATAAAGTCTATATTAACTCCTTCCTGTGGGAATATATTAGACTGAATCTACAGACTTCTTGGGTATCCTCTCAGGTTCTTTCATAGGCTTCTTCCTAAAGTTTCTCCCAGGGCGTTGATTGGAAAGACCCAGTCAATGTTCCAACCCCTTTACCAATCTCTCCCTTGGAAAATTAAGCCACATCCTACTCTCTCTCAGCCTGTCTTATCATGGAGAATACAGATTTAATTCACCACCCAATTTCCCTCAAATTCATAAAAGAGAGCTGTCCTTATAGGAACGGCCATACTGGGTCAGACCAAAGGTGCATCTAAGCCCAGTATCCCGTCTTCTGACAGTGGCCAATGCCAGATGCCCCAGAGGGAGTGACCAGAACAGGTAATCATCACGTAATTCCTCTCCTTCCAGCCTCTGACAAACGGAGACTAGGGACACTTTCCCAGCATGCACTGCTGAGAGGCCTACAATTTTCATGTGCTTTGGAAATTACAACCTCTTCCCTCCAGAATGTCTTTGTTCTGAGTAGAAACCAGCAACAGGCTAGTGCTGGAACCGGAACCTGTCTTAAAGGGCCAGAATGCCTCATTACAGTCCCCTAGGTCACCTTGTTTGTTTCTGTTCCTAAACAGAATGAACATAACTCTTAGAAACAGGTTGGTAAGCATGTTAATAGACAAGGCCTGTAAAATTATATTCCTGCAAATATTAGAAAGAAATCAGGTGTTTTCAACAATGGTTTAGGTGCTTACATAGTTACCACTTAGCATCTCTCTCCCAAGTATTTATGTCGCTATCAGCACAACACCTTCTGTGCCACAGGGAATCAGTATTAACCACAATTTTACAGATGGCAAATTAAAGCAAAGAGAGATTAAGTGATTTGCTGAAAATTACATAGGATTGAACCCAGATTGTTTGAGTCATAGTCTAGTGCTTTAATCTAGTGCTTTTTATTACAGGTTCTGAGACTGCATTATTTTCTAATAAATCTCCGTAATGTTGAAGGATTTTGTTTATCTACAGGCTGCCAATCTTAGTGGAGGATGATTTCTTAAAAATTGTATTTGAACAGCACACACAGGGGATTGCAATAAACATATGTGGAAATAAAAATAACTTGTGGAAAAAACAAAACGAGGGGAATGTGTTGATGTGCTGTGCAGACTTCTGGACAATTTTGTAATGGGAATTGAAAACTCTTGAATTTGGATTGCAGAAGTTGGAAAACACTACCTTCCTGCTTCTTGAAGGTCATGACACATCATAACTTCCAAACAACCATTTGGTCCATCCCACCTTCCCATTTTTTGTTAAAATGTAATCTACCAGTCTGACGTCAACCAGTACAGGCCATTCACCAGACATTAGAATAATAAGGAACTTCTTTAAGGAAGTCTCACATACTAATTACAAAACCATTGTGGAGATTTGAAATCAAATGTCCTTACATAAAACACAGACTTTTCAAGTGACTGATTTCCCTCTATGACAGTGGTTGCTGTTTAGCGTTTCAGTATGTTTTTCTTTTTAATATAGTTGTCACTATCCTAATACCCGTTTTAATTATTTCAGATGTTTTTTAAATATAAGCAAGACCCATATTGGAGAGCAAAGGGCACAAAACTTCAGTATGATGTGTTGCTTGAACTTTGGGGAGCTCTTGGATATACAGATTCCCAGGCCACAAGGAGCCATACTGATCATCTAGTCTGACCAGTATAATACAGGCCATAGAACTTCCCCAAAATAATTCCCAGAGCAGAGCTTTTAGAAAAACAACTAATCTTAATTTTAAAACTATTAGTGATGGAGAAGCGATCTTGAACCTTTGCAAATTGTTCAGTTGTCAATTACTATCACCTTTAAAAATGTAGGCCTTTTTTCTGATCTGAATGAAAGCTCCCAGGAGGTTCTACTCTTAAGCTGCGTCTAGACTGGCCAGTTTTTGCAGAAAATCATCTGCTTTTCTGCAAAAA
>CM057846.1:55936699-55958040 GCA_030068395.1 Apalone spinifera | reverse complement strand
AGTCAGGACAGCAGAGGAGGGTGAGGGGTTGGGGGGCAGCAGGCACTAGGGGAGCTGATGAAGCAAGGGGAGACATGGCAGCAGAGAGAAAAGGTAGAGGTTTATAAAATATTTATTAATAACTTGGGTGATATTTATTAATAACTTATTAGTAATTACTGTTATTCTAATTAAGAATTTATGCCATTTAAAAAAACAATTTTTGTGGGGGAAGGTGGCGAGTCCCTTTTTTGTCAGGCGAGTAGGATTTTCCATAATTTGTCGATTACTATGGACAGAGTGGCCACCAGGGCACCTGTGCTTTTTCCTCTTTCCTCTTCTTCCAAAAGAGCTTCCTCTTCCCCATCCACACATACCTTTTTCCAAAAGAGCTCTTCTTCCTCGCAGAAAGAGGTTTACCAGTGCGGAAAAACCCCTCTGTTCTTTCGATTTTCTTTCAAAAGAATGTGATTGAATTGGAAAACGGCTTTTTTTTTAAACCCTCTGTAGTGTAGACATAGCCTCAGTCCCTTTGAGACTAAACCATAAGGGGATTTTTGTGGCAGGCTTTCAAAGAACTTCCTAAAGCTGCCTCTAGTCAGTTTCCAGTTGAGTCATCATTATTTCCATTGAATCAGAACTGCTCTACAGTTTTATGGTTGTTAAAACTAAAGATCACACATATGCCTTTCTTCAGGCCATTATGAAATTTATTCTATTTTCCCACTGTTTTGATTTCACTATGTGTAATTCCGAACAATTACAATAAAAAGTGATTTGCCTTTCTCTTTTCAAATCAGGATAAATTATTCTGGAGTGAAGGAATAATTATTTAATTCACAGAGTATGTAGCTGAATGCAGCTTAAATTGAACAACTTTATTAAAAATCCTGTGCACGGCTCTGTTCATGTGCCTGAATTGTTTTCTGCCTAACTCCTCCCATTTCCTATTCCACAGGGAACATGGTATCACAGGGATCCCCCTGGGATTGTCACCCAGTGTGCTGATTATGCTACTGAGCCCACCAACCTGCCTTCTGGGGTGCCCCACCACCCTGTCCTGCTGGTTCAGTAGCTCTGGTCTCCCCCAGGCAAGGCACAGGGTAGCAACACAGATACTGAACCATCTCAGTTCTGGGAGGGCTCAGCTATAAGGCCACAGACTGTAGCCAGGAAATCAGGCCCCAAAGGAGACCAAAGCCCCAAATAAATCCTCTTACTCCGTATAAAAGTTTTAGAAGAGAAAGCTTATAAATTCTCCCTCTTTCAATGAAAGAAATATGGTTGCTCTGCCCCAGGTAACATTATTTACACTGGATTTGATAATAAACAAAAGTGTTTTATTAAGTATAAAAAGTAGGATTTAAGTGAGAACAGACAGATCACAGTAAATTCCTAAAACAAAATAAAGAAAACTCACCAGGTAATCCTAATACGCTAAGAAACTTATTACATGCAAATTCTTACCCTAACAGTTGTTCTAATAATTTCTCTCACAAGGTAGGCGGTCTCCTAGCCAAGGCCCAATCCTACCCCCATTCAGTCTTAGATGCTTCCAGCAGGTATCTTGAGTGGGGGAGGGGAGGTCTCTTGGCATCTGGCCACTATCTCTCTTGCTTGATTTCCCTTTTGCCCAAGGTGGGAATTCTTTGCGCTCAGTTCAAAATTTGCTCACCTTGACTGGAAAAGTACCAGATCCAATATGGGTTCCAGCATCATGTGCCATGGACACATGTTGTAGCAGAGCTAACATCTGTTTGGGCTGATAGGAAAACAAAAACATTCACAGTTTGTTGACTTGATCACAGAGCCATTAAGTTCCTAAAGTAACACTAATGGTTTTTTCTAGAATACCCTGGGTAATAAAACAGGTTCCCATTTAAAATTTCTAACTTCACATATAGGAAAAATACATGCACAAAAATAGAATACGTATATTCAGCAGATTATACTTTTAACAATGAAATGTTACATGATGTACCTCTCATAAACCATCTTTGAGTTACATATATTCATATTAATAAGCCAATTTTTATAAGAGCTTGGGGAGAGTAGTGACACATGGGCATTTTGATTCCATTTCAACTGATCATGGTACACTTCCATATTTTATTAAAATATTAATATAAACAGTAAGGACATTTCATTGATGCTTGTACACTTGTATAGGCTCACTGAATCTTCCTAAGTACCATCTAGGCCATCCTTGACAGATATCTAATCTGCTCTTAAAAATCTCCAATGATGGAGATTCTACAGTCTCCCCAGGCAATTTATTCCTAGGCCTAACCACCCTGACAGACATTAGGAAAATTTTCCTAACCTAACTTTTGATTGGTACAGTTTAAGTCCATTGCTTCTTGTCCTATCATCAGAGATTAAGGAGAATAATTTTTCTCCCTCCATCTTGTAACAACTTTTTAGGCACTTGAAAGCTGTTATGTGCCCTCTCAGTCTTCTCTTTTCCAGACAAAACAAACCCAGTTTTTTCAATCTTCTTTCATAAAGTCATGTTTTCTAGAACTTTAATAATTTTTGTTGCTCTTTTCTGGACCTTCTCCAATTTTTCCATATCTTTCCTGAAATTTGGCACCCAAAACTGAACACAGTACTCCTGATAAGGCCTAATCAGCACATAGTAGAGCAGAAGAATTATTTCTTGTGTCCTGCTTACAGTACTCCTGCTAATATATCCCAGAATGATGTTTGCTTTTTTTTTTTTTTTTTGCAACCATATCACACTGTTGACTCATATTTAGCTTGTGATTCACTCTGACCTCTTTTTACAGTACTCCTTCCTGAATAGTCATTTCCTATTTTGTTTCTTCCTAAGTGGAGTACTTTGCATTTGTATTGAATTTCATCCTATTTATCTCAGAGTGTTTCTCCAGTTTGTTCAGAGATCAGTCATGCTCACCAGTTCAGAAGGAGAAAAGCAAACACATATTTTAAACAGTTATAATAAAAATGACAATACTTGTCACTTACATTATTGCTTGCCGTCCTTGGATTTCAAACTACTTTACCAAGGAGTTAGTTCCTTTATCCCTCTTACCACTGACAGAGGAATCTGAGATAAAGGGCAACACAACTAATTTGTCCAAGATCACAAAGTGAATTAGAGTGGGGACTTGCACTTTGGTCCTCAGAGAATTAGCCCTCTAACCACTGGATTATACTGTCTTATCTTTCACAACATAAGAAACCTTTCAAAAGTAGATACCATATGCCAGTGCTTCAGGGCAGAAGGCAATCTTTACTGTTTATGTCTACACAAAAATGTGATCCCAGCCTTAGATGGACTTGAATCAGCTGATGTTGCTTTGAGAACCCAGGACTGGAAAGTCTACACTGTTAGTTAACCCTACATCAAGAATTTTCTAACCCAGACTCTAATGCGGAGTACTAGTATCCATACTGCAGCATGCAGTCCCAAGTCTCCTATCCCAGACTCGCTAGCAGCCTACCAAAATGTGGCTGTTCTAGCTGTAAACCTTATAAGCAGCATGGGGACCTTTTTTGGAGAAAAGGCAATACATCATATTTATTGAGAATACAAAATAAAAAGCATATGCATTCATTTACACGCACACTGTCCTGTTGATGTTATAGTTCCCAGTTTGTTGCTTACATAAGCCTAGAGGCCAGCTAAGTTGAATGTGAGGGAGGGGCTGGGTTTCTGTCCGTCTGACTGATGATTTGATCTTTTCAGGACAAAGACTCAAAGAACCATGCAAGATTCCCCATTTTAATAGGAATTTTTATGCAAATGTATGGCTTTTGCTGAATTACATTGTAATTAGTTATTTTGCAACATATGTTTATTTGAGATTGTTTTTATTGTTGTTTAATATTGGTCTTTTTTGAAGTGATTTGTTATTTTTACATGTTGGAAGTGCTTACTTCTAACTTCAGTATGCCCAATCTGCCCTTCATCCGTCACTGAATACTATGGGCACACATTCGCTAGTTCCTTTGCATCCCCACGTTGCCAGCCCCTTCTCTGACCATCTGCATGTTATGCTAGCCTTCAGAGTAATTTTTTTTCAAACACTCACATTCTTCACTCACACAAACAACTTACATAGTTGCTTCACACAAGTAAGAATTACATAGTTGTTTTGGGTCTGCACATCCTAAACTCAAAACTCCGGTCATCTGAAGAAGTGGGCTGTGCCCACGAAAACTCATGATACCATCTACGTGTTTTGTTAGTCTATAAAGTGCTACCAGACCATTTATAATTGTTTTGGTAAGAGTATTCTTAAAATTAAAGTAACTATTACTATTCTTCCATAACACAAAAAAGCATTCTTACACTTTTAAATTAAAAAAAATCCAAAGGGTAAGAGTGATATAGTGAGTCACAAGGACCCTTCTGTTTTTTTCCTGCCTTAACATTAATTACAAACACAAGCAGCCTGCTTAATGTGGTTTTTATCACCACAAAGCTATTCCTTTCTGCTAGTCAGAAAGAATGGCTGGCAAGGCACACTACATTGCATAAGACAACATTTTATCTATACGGCTACATAGTTCTTCAGTTGTAGTGCACTGTTTGTCTATACTGGCAATTTTGTCCTTCACAGATGCTTAACCCCTTCCCCGAACAATAAAAGCTTTGTGGCAGCAAGCACTAGTGTAAATAGTGGTTTGGTGGCAGGAGTGTTCTACCAACAAAGCAAATGCTGCTCATAGGGGGTGGAAGTTTGCTGTGAGAAGTGCCAAGGGTATGTTTACACTGCCTGATTTTGTGCGGAACGGCTGTATCGACACAGCAATGTCACTAAAAGCTGTCTCCTGTAGCCATACCCCGAGAAAAGCTGACTGCCCATTCTGCTTGGTACAGGAAGTTTGAAAAACTTGAGAGCTCTTCTAAGCAGTCTTTGGGTCTGTGTAGCCCTAGCTACTGGAGCCAGCAATGTAGAAGGGGTGCCTTTTAAAGAACTTCTCATGCTTGCACTTTCACTCCGTGCCAGGAAGTGGGCAGAGTTTCTGTGAGGTGCTGATGGATATTTTAGCAGCATTTGCTGACCCACCAAAGGCACCTGACAGCGCTTATGATGGAGTAGGACAAAGTCAAGGAAGCCAAATAAGCAGGCATAGAAGATTCAAAGTGGCTGATGCTGCTCATGATTCTTGGTATAACTACAGACCAGCACTTTTGGAGCTGGGAGGGATGCATTGAGCAAGATTGCCCAGCTCAGCGACTCGTGGGGCCCAATTGCATGAGCCAACCAGCTGTGAAGTCTTCCAAGCTGTGCCTGGACAGTAGGGGTAGTACGCCAGGTACTAGGGCTGAGGTGTCAGTGATGCAGCAGGAGCTGCTACTCTGGTGGTCATTAACGAGATGAGCCATTCAAGCAGTTCTGTTTGCTGAGCTCTGTCCTCCTGCCTTAGCCACCAGTCCTATTCCAAGAATTGTGTAGCAAATGCCTGCTCCCATGCTGAAACCCTGTCATCAAGCTGTGCAGCCAGCTTGAGCCTTTCCTCTTGCCTCTTCTCTTGCTTCAAGTCCCTCTGTCTTTGGGATGGCACCTGCTTCTCCAGAACCATACATTCATCCTGGGAACACATCCTCTCAGTACAGCCCATGAAGGCTCATTGGCCCAGACTGCTGCTGCAGTGTGTGTGAGCTGATGTGATACAGCAGACAGTAGAAGTCAATGGGCCTGCAAGAGGACAAAACACACAGAGTTATTGCCTCAAATAGCTCAATGCAAGAACAGAGAAGAAAAACTCTTATGGAATTTCAAGGACAAAAACCAATGCTTTTACATACTGAACTTTGGTGTGTTGTGAGAGGGATGCTTCAGACAGAACACTGCAGCTCTCTGGACATAGCCTGGTTAATTGCAGTGAAAGAATTTCAGGCACAATGGTAAGTTAAAACTACTTTGGAGTTGAGTAGTGAAGGCAGGGGCCTATCTGTGGCTGTGATACAAAAGCTTTCTCTAAGGGAGATGTTATTCCAAGCTGCTGGTAGGAAACCTGTAGACATATTCAAAGGTCTAGTGACTGAACAGCACATCTATGGAATGGGCTCATCAGCTACTAGAAAATATGCCCTTCCCACAGTGTGACTACCTATCGGGAGTTCCTGCTTTAATAAAACTTTGCAGCTACATCATCTGTGATTGGGTCAGAATTCAAGAGGGAGTTAACAAGATGGTGAGTTAGCTTCCACATGCTGTATTTTGGTTTAAAAAATGTTGAAACAAAGTATTTTTATTTGGAGAGTATTTTTGGGAGGGAAAGGGGGGATTCAATTGAAATCATCCTTTAAAATTCTACATGGATTTGTTAAATGTTTCAGTCAGCCTAAAACTGCAATGTTTTTTTCTCAGCAAAAAGAGTTTTGTTCAAGGAAGTTCACCCAGTTCTAGTATTTCAGCTGAATACCTATTTTCTTTCTGGATTTTGTAGCTGTCTCCCCAGAGAGAACCTTAAAGGCAAGGTTAAGAGAGTACTTTTCAGCAACAAGATTTTACATGTTACCTAGTTAGGGAAAGTTCTTGCTGGCCAGAGTCTGGCATTTCTTGCATTTTCCTCTGAAACCTCTGCTACTGGTCACTCTCATAAGATACTGGATTAAATGGACCACAGGTGATCTGACATGTTCCTTTGTATCATCACATAACGTAACCGCAGGAAATATTATAGGCATTACATAGCACTTTTTTACAAAATAATATGGACACCAGCTGAATTATTAACACACTATGGTGGGTCTACTTAAAATTCACCCTAAAAGTGTCAATAAGATGGCTGCAATACCATGGTGTATGTAAAAGCACTTGTTTGACTTTTTAATATGAGAGACAGCTCTCATATTGCATAATGCAGCAAAATCTTACATTTGCTAAAGTCACACACATACACAAACTCCAAGCAGACCTGCCTTTCTACCTTATACACATGCAGTTATCACTATTTCATAAGTGTGCTATTGACAAACGTAGACCAAACAAACCATCTATTTAAGACTATTTTGATGTTATTTTTCATCAAAATAATGATGATTCTACGTAGCAGAGAAAGATTTTATTGAATTATGATGTCTTTAGGATGGATATGTACTGATTAATATTAATTTTTTAAATGTAATTTAAGTAATTTCAATACATTGTAACAATAGGGCTTTAAGAAAGGTAATCATAATTTTAAATTAATTATAAATAGTTTTTTAATATTAAAGTAAAAAATTTGATTTACATTTAAAATCCATTTTTTCAGTTTTGAAAAATCATTGATTTTTATTTGCCCGGCTGTGCAATAATGCATGGAGAAGGGGATTGTGCTTCCCTTATGTTGTCATTGAATGGAAATACGTAGATTCATCTGTATCTACCTGCAAAAATGAGTCGCAGATATCTTCATTGACATCCACGATATCCGCAGATTTGCAGGGTTCTAGATAAATCTGTATCTGCATTCATATCCATACCTGTAAAATGAGCTGCAGATATTCACATCTATATCTACAGATGTGGATACCTGTGGATAACCATGTATTTTCAGGGCTCTATGGATCAGCATGTTTATATTCTAATTGATAACTTTCTTTATAGTTAATCCAGCGAAAATAGATTTGAATGGAAGCATGATATAGCTTTAGTAATTTCTCAAGTACAAAGACCTTTGTTGAAAACATATTTTGTCTTTGCCATGTCTTGTAGGTAATTTTCTTTCTTACTTCACTCTAATGATTAAAATAGTAACTTGTCATATTGTTAGACAAGGTTTGCTGTCATTTCCCTTGATCATCCAGGCCTCTGTAGAAAAAGATTTGCTTTTAAGGCCCATGGGAAGTAAGAGAATGAGCACTATCTGCTGTCAAGAGAAGAATTTTAATAGACAACAATCCAGTGGCAGACGAGTATTTGAAGTATGTGAAGGATATTCACATCATGCTTAGGGACTTCTGTGGGTAGCTTCCAGTCCTCCTACACAACCAGATGAGACCGGTTGTTTATTACTAACGTGAGTTTTTGTTCTTCTGGGGGAACCCATCCAAGAATTGCCCTCTCTGGGAAACCTGTGATCTGTAGTGAATGTAAAGTCTGAATCAAAGGATGCATCTAGACAGCGGCGCTATTTCGGGATACTTCTAGTATCCCGAAATAGCATTTTCTGCATCTTGACAGCATGCCCGTTATTGCAAAATAGCTTTCAAAATAATGAGTGTGCTACTCCAACGTCCCTGTAAACCTTGTTCCATGAGGATTAACGGACATTTCGGAAGAGTGCTCTATTTCAAAATTAATTCGAAATAAGCTATGTAATTTGTGTAGCTCAAATTGCGTCGCTTATTTTGAGTTAAGAGTGCAGTGTAGATGAACCCAAACGGCGTACTTTTTCTAGAAAACAAAGGAGTTTATGGTTTGCGTTTTGTTTTCTACAAGAATGGAATTTCATTGCATTTTATTGTAACTTGTCTCTCTCTACACCTGGATTTGATATTGCATAATAATATATTTATTGCCAGAGATTCCAGCAAGCAGGAGCAAAAGCAAACAAAGCAGAGCACTAGATATAGGAGATAAAATGGGGCCCAGGAAGAGCTGAGCTACACCCAACACCATAATGGACCCATCACTACCAGGCTCACTGCTATTCTGGTGGCACTAGGACCTAGGTAGTCCCTCTCCCACACCAGGTGGCCTTGGTGTAAAACTGCAGAGGAGCTAGGCCAATGACTCTAGCCGGAAGGGGCAGAAACAGTCAAAAAGAGACAAAAAACTTTCTAGAGCATTGACTGCACTTTCTCTGTTCACTGATTGGCTGTTTGCTCCAACACCCTTCCCTCTCTGATCCCCTCCTTCGGCCTTGTCTACAGTTACCTGCAGATCAACATTGTGGGGGGTCAGTCCCTTGGGGGTTGAGTTAGTGGGTCTAGTAAAGACCTGCTAAATCAACCACTGATAGGGCTCCAGTTGACTCCGGTACTCCATCAGATTGAGAAGTGTAAAGGGAATTGATTGGAGATATACATACACCCTGAAGTGGAAATGCCACAGTAACTCGACCTAAGGTATATTGACTCCAGTTACACTATTCATGTAGCTGGAACTGTGTACCTTAGATCAACTTTGTCCCTTAGCGTAGACCTGGCCTAAGTCTGTTCACCTTAGTTTCACTCCATTCCTGTTCCTTCTGCCCTCTTCTCCCTTCCACTGCCCTCTCTCTCTCTCAATTTCCCTTCCCTTTCTTTCCATTTATCTGATCATCTCGTAAGTAAACTCCGTCCCTGCCACCTGCCCCCAAAGAAAACCATGAAACTAATCTGCCATATGCCACTATTGCTGGTGTGTTATAGCCTCTCCCTACCCTGTGTCTGTCTCCTCTATTTCAATAGTCAACTTTTGAGGACAGGACCCAGCAACTATTTTGTACTTATACACAACCTACCACACCAAGCCTCGTTCTTGGTTAGCTCTTAAGCACTGCCTTAAGAAACATGATTAACCACAGTTATTACTTGCCTTCTAGAATCTTAAAAAGTACAGTTAACCCTTGTAACTGGAATAAAACCAAGTCTGGCAACAAGGATACATTACAATATAGAACATTCTTTACTTTCTAGGTGAAATCCTGCCTTCACTGACCTCAGTGGAGTCAGAATTGCATCCCCAATATTTAACTAGCTACATAGCATTGAATTTATAATGCATATGAATTCTGAAGAGATTAATTCTGATGACCTAAAATGTCCCGTGGGTCCTTTCAGTCATTTCTGCTGTAGTGTGGGCACTTAGCAATTTCCGGGGGTTTGGAAGCACTACTATTGTAGAATTTCCCACAATGGTAACTGTTAACATCTTAATGTTGAGTACTCTGGACAGCAATAAATTGGACGGGGAAGGGGGAGTTGTGGGGTTTTTGTCACTTTTTTTTCCACATAATTTATGTGGAAGAAAACAAGCAGATAATTTATCTGGGAGACAAAGTTACATGGAAATAATTTTGTCACAATTGGGCAGATTTTCTAAAGCACTTGTGGCAGATTTTTAAGTGTTCAGCACCCACAACCGAGGCCAGATTTTTAAAAGCGCTCAGCTCCCATTGTGACTCTCAAAGGTCAGATTTTCAAAATGCAACCCATTTTCAAAATGGGTGCTGCACATTTCTGAAATTCTGGCTATTTGACATGTCTCTGAGTGCTGATGCTAACCCATGTGAACAAAGCATTCAAACTGGGAAGGGGAGAAATCCTTGCAAGTACTGAAATTCACTTGAAGTTCATACAGAGTTACACCCTAAATATCACAGATTTTGTGACACGTATGGTAGCAGCTGAATTCACAAAAATACAGTAACCTTGAAGAGTGTGGACCATGCTTTCAGGATGGTCATAGTCTTTAAGGCCAAAAAGGGACTGTCATATAATCTATTCTGACTTTCTGCACATCACTTAACCATGCACTGAGCCCAATAACTTGCATTAGACAGAAGTATCAGTCCACAATAATTGTGTGCCACAGGCAGAAGATAGGAAGGACCAAGATGCACCAACGCATGCGACTCAACCGTATGTTGCTCTTTCATATTGGTTGCTGAATATTTCCATGGTAGTCAGACACCATTGCAAACTGACTACTCTCTTATGGACTTCCCCAGATAATAACAGTCTTTCAGAATTACATGAGATCAGTGTTCAATATTATTTCCATTTAAGATCATTCCACCTTCCCAAGCCTGAGAGAAAGCATAGGCAGCATTTAAAATATACTTGCTTGATATTGCAGTTGTATCCCCAGAGCCTGAGATAAAAAACACAAGCACTTGCAATCCTTCAGCAGTATATGCGGTTTGTTACACCTTAAGCTATTATGTAGATGCCGTCATGATGTGTTCTTTAGAACAGCCTGATATTGCTACATGCTATCTACCTACCAAACTATAGGATTCCCTCCTCATAAATATATATCTGGGAAGGCTTTCAATATGTTAATAATAAACAGCATTCTGTGAAGGCTCTGAAATGTGATTATGTGCTGAAAAGTGACTAGAAAAAAATGGCATCTTGCTGTTCCATATTTATCCTCCCCATATGACTTTCATATTCAATTTCCTCAGTTTAAAAGATAAAGCAAAAACTACCTGACTGCAAACACTACAGATGCAAATATTTTCTACTTTATACATCACCAACAATGGTGTGCCTGGAGTCAAAACTAAGATACATAAGTAAGTTTAACCTGACAGATGTACAGGGCTGAACTCATTCCCAGTATAATTCCAAACCTCACTAGAAACACCTCGGGAAAGAATTTAATTCCTAAGAATTGATCCAAAATTCAGTGAAGTTGATGGAAAAGCTCCCAATTCACTGTGATGGGAGGTGAATCAGGCCTATAGAGGTAGGCACATGTAGAACCAAATTGTCATTTATACCGACATTGTCCTAACTCTAACCTCATGTGGACCTGGTTCCACAGTTGAAGCTCCAAGTTATATTCACAGCAGGATTAATCTATAGTGGAGGAGCTCATAAAGAGCTCAAATACTGCACATTTGACTGCAGCTCACATTCTCTGTCATAAAACAGAGAAGTGTTTTATACAGGTTCTCTTGGGGATAGAGAAGATATTGCCCATAACTTTGTCTGTGCAAAATTTGTAAGTTTTTGGTTTCAGCCTCTTCTCATTACATTGTTCATGACTATGAACTTGAACCCAAAGCTTGAAACAGAACTCATTCAAAATGACTGAGTTTCACTTGGTTTTATGCAGAAACCAGAAGATTGTACAAATTCATGAGCCACTCACTTTGGAACAAATGTCCAAATCAGGTGACATACAATATTTGATAACTAGAGTTTTGTATGTGTTTGTGGCTCAGAGAGAGTGTTTTCCATCTTGTTTACATCTCCTCACAAATGCACATTAATCTTGCACCTATCTCTAGCAAGATACAGATACATGCCATTTAGTCTACACTGCACGCTTATTTCAAAATAAGCTATTCCAGAATAGTTATTCCAGAATAGCATGTCTACATTGCAGGGAAGCCTCAAATTTAGTCTACGGCAGGCTTCCCTAATGTAGACATGCTATCTCAATTTAGAGCCCCAGGTGGCAGTGGGGAGAAATAACTTAGAATGGCCCTGGTGAGGGACTCTCTCAACATAGCAGCAGTGGCGCATCTACACATGCCTTATTTCAAAATAGCTATTTCAGAATAGGCGTTATTCCTCATAGAATGAGGATTACAGATTTCGGAATAAACCGTCCGTTATTTCAAAATTATTTCAAAATAATGGAATGGCTGTGTAGACACTCGCATTGTTATTTTGATTAATTATCTCAAAATAATAGTACAGTGTTGACACACCATAATGATTACGCAGCACTAAGGAATAAAACCCTTGCTCTCTTGCCAAGAAAATAGGAGGTGCAATCCTGTTCCATTGGATTGAATGGTCATACTCTCACTGACTTCGTGGTCAGGATTTCATCCACAGACTTCTGTTTAGCCAGCAAAAGGAGCAGAAGTCACCTGTAGGATTTTGCAAGGTGTAAAGAGCAACATCAATCAATATGAGTAACAGAGACACTTAAATAGGTCAGAGAAAGCAACCCAATGCTGATCAATAACATTGCCTGAGACAGAATGGAACAGAAACAGAGCATAACGTGAACAGTGGTAGTATAGCATGAACAGTGAGCAAGATTATGAATTATCCTTGGTATGATTTATGTTAAAATGGGTTTAACTGTTCACAGGAAAAAAGATGGGATTCTGTAGGAAGACTCCGCTTTAAAGTTGGAGTCATTCAGAAATTGCCTTGTAGAAGCAGTGACTCCTGAACATTCTAACAAGAGTTGTATTTTATTGATATTACAATCGCTGGTGCTAGCTGCTTTGTATTTTTGTAGATGTCTTGATTAATTCCCTGGTATATGCTTTCTATTTAGGAATGGATGGCATTAACAATACTGGAGACTATTCTATGTCCTGTTTTAAGAGTTGGGAAAGGGGGTTACAGAGCTATGTAAGCTGTTCACCATGGAAGTAACCCGAATAACAGAGAATAGAAGTGTGAATGGATGAAAAAGCCATGAAGTACCATGCACTGGATGAAAAAGCCATTAAGTACCATGTCTTGCTCTCAAGGCCAACTCAACTGAAACTGTGTGCATATCCCAGTCCAATCATGCCAGCTCTTCTGGCCACCTACTCTCTATTCTCTACCTCTGCTGCTGCCCACCTGCCTGCCTCTCTAAGCAGGGAAGGAGACTGTACCATCACTGCTTCTCTGGTAGAGATGGGAAAGGAAGGGCTCACCTCTCAACATCACTGAAAGTGGGATGGGGCCTCAGCAAGGGTGTAAGGTCAGACAGTCAGAGCCAAGGAGTACCTTGTGTTACAGTGTGCCTCGATGGCTTTCAGTGCTCGATTAAAGTAATCAAGGGACTAGATAACACAATTATGAAACTGGTGCTTCTGACTGATCTTGAAATCATTTTGTGGGGAGATGCCAAAGTATGTGGTGACCTGAATTTTCCCTCCAAATGACTATAGAGCTGGAGAAGAACGGTGCTCATGTAATTATACAGAATGACTCATTCCTTCTCTTGGATCATAAGTGTGTCAATGGCCCTCCTCTTGAATTTTAGTTTAAAGACTCACTACACCATAAAATTACTACACATTCATGGCACACATGAATGGTTAACATTCCTGGTATTAAGCCTTGGATTTTTTTCAATAGTATTCACACAGCACTAATGTTTTGCAGACAAGTACCAGTTCTGGTTTTGAAGTGTTGTATCTAAACTCTTACCAAACTGCTGGAAATGCGCTTGCCAGAAATAACCTTGACCCACTGGAAAACAGGCCAAGGAACAACATAAAAATGAAGCTATTTTAAAAGATTAGATACCGCGCTGTGCCAGCTATCAGTTTCAATAATAGTCAATTAAGCTGATGGACATATGATAGATGGCTATATGTGAAATACTTTAGCAACCAGTAAGTAATGCAGCTTTTCTGATGACTCATGTTAGATTCTAGCACTTTACTGAGCTAAAAGAAATACTGCATTAATGGAGTGTGGCTGTAATGCAGTTAGCTTGTGATAAAGATTTTGCTGTGTCTGAATTGAGGGGTTCCTTTTGCTTACTTCTGATCGTCATGTTCACAAGCATGAACTTTACCTTGTCAAGGCCCATATCCTAAAAATAAACCTAACTCTCCATGCCATTAATTTACCATGATTTTTATGATGGATTAGTGATTAGTGGCCATTTCATACGAATCCAACATGACTAGGTAAATTCTGAACAGATTTGGCAAACCTCAACAAACCATTACGTACACACGCATAAATAACATGCAAACAATGCCAAAAATGAAATAGAAACAACAGTAAAAAGTCTTGAGTTTTGCATACCTACAAGGAAGAGAATTCCATAGTGGAGGGCCCTTACAGCAAATTCCCCATCCCCCTAAACCCTCAGGCCAGACAACAGCTGCAACCTTGGGAACCACAACTGTAAGTACAACAGACAGTCAAAACAGATAAAATGATCAATTGTATCTGAGACTTTAAATGGTAATAAACCCTCAATGGCTTTACACCAGATCCAAGAAGATGCTTAAAGAAGAGAAACGTTGTGTGATGGGTGGGTGATGTCAAAGCCTGAAATCAAGGTCTGCTGCTAGCCATAAATTTTAGCAAATTTGGAGAATGACCACAGCTTCCAACTCATGCACCAAGAAAAACAGTTCCTAAAAATAATCAGAACGAAGTTAAAAAAATACCACAGAACCATCTAGACATTTTAGTCCACCATGTCCTTCAGCCTGCACTCTGAAGTGGATCTGGACTCTAATATCAATAACCAACTGAGTATGGGGTCAAGAGGTGACTTCTGTGATTCAGAAGAGGAAAGTGATAGATCTGCATGTATTCTGCAGGCTTGTCCTACATTGGTACTATAGCAGAGAAAGGAGGAATTACAGGGAAATTCTTCAGAAAATTTAGCTGCCAAAATCTTACAAGGCTCTACTGAGCACACATCCATAGATTCGAAGACCAGAAGTATCCACTGTGATCATCTAGCCTGATGTAAAGCAGCATGTTAGAACTGTGATTCCACCCCCCTCCCCATTTTTAGATGTTCATAGTTGGGCCAAATTTGGTCATTTTTTTCACAAATATCAAAATGTACATCCCTAACACCAAGTTGATCACCAACCCCAACCAAACTTCAAGTCCTTCCTCCGAAGTATTTGGGCACTAACACTTTAAACAAAGTGATCATTAGAATTTTATTAACATGGGCAAAACAAGGTATTTTCCCTAACCTCATTCTCAGGAATGTCTGAATGGTTTTAGCTGGTACTCTTTTAAAAAATGACTGAAGCAGACCTTGCATGGGACATTTTAGCCCAAGTTGTTACAATCTGGTAAAGCAATTAACACAGTAACTACTAGTGGAAAGTATTGGGCAATCTTAATTATAGGTGGACCTCCCAGCAATAAAGATAAAATAATCATAATGAAAAAAATATTGTGCTCTCTGTATGGTATTTCAGAAGGGCTTTTAGTCCACCATGTCCTTCATAGCTGATTTGTATATGCATTGTATAGAAAATATCATGAACAAAACGCAAAAAGCTGTCACTGTAAAGACAACTTTTCTAAATAATATGCTTTGCTCAGTATGAAGCCATAAATCTTTAGTGTTAATCGTATTGTGTTTGGTCTTAAAATGCATTTCAAGTACAGTCAATTGCAATTGGGGTTCTTACTAGCTGGCTACTGCTGCATTATTAGAAAAAAGAATTGTATAGGGGTAGAGTGCTGCACCATTATATTTTATTGAAGAGCAAGCACTTTGTCCCACTCCTGTCAAGTCAGCCCTCAGGTTATTTTGGTCTTTGTGAAACACAAATACATAAAACAAGTTTCACTTCTGGATGGAGGGATGTGGCAAAAAACAAACCTAATGGCATATTAGAAATGGCATGGAGATTGAACAACACAAATAATGTCAAATGATCAGGTACCTTCCATACATTTCTATTGTTCTGAAGACTAATAATATATGTGTGACAAAGAAATCAATGGCAGTGATACAGGAATGTGTTTATCCACTACACCAAGGGCTGCCTATTATTCAATCTGTCTTGGGGCATATTTTCAGCAATGAACTGGGATTTCGATTTGCAGCTCCCTGTGATGGGACACCTGCTGCCACTGGTTTCTTTGCTCTTCCACAAAGTGTTCAGTGATCTTACTGTAGATATCAGTGTAGTTTACAGGGCTTCATCTCACCATCTTTCCCATTCTTATACAACCCGACTGTTGACAGAGTCATTAGGCTTAGCTAGCCCTTCTACCAGGGATGGGGACAGGCCTGCTGAGTTGGGGGCAGGGATGAAAGGGGCACTTGCATAGTGCCCTGGCATTTCAAAGGGGCCCGGAGTTCCTGGCCACTGCTGCAGTAGCAATGGTAGTGGCTGGGAGCAAAGGCTGCTCTGCAGGGCTCTGAAGGCTGAGTGGGAGGGCCCAGTAACATGCTCTGAGCAGTGCTAAGGGGTGAATGCCCTGGACCCCCACCTCTTGCCCAAGGCTTCACCTCTTCTGGGGGTGCAGAGCCAAGCACCCCCACACACACACCCACCTTGGCTCCGGGGGCTGTCAGCCTTGCTAGGTGGGGAAGGGAAAGGTGTCCCTCCATACAATGAGCTCTCTTTATGGACCCAGCTAGCCTGCTCTCTCTCGCTCTGTCTCTCTCTCTTCTTCTCCACACTCCCTTGCTCCTTGTTAATGGGCTAACTAGCTCATTAGCTTCCCTTCCCCAATATGATAAACAAGAACTTCTCTCCTTAGGCCTTTCCTGGGAGCATTGATGGTTAAACAGCGATTAGGGTGCTGGTTCAGTTGCTGATTCCCAGCATCCTGTCACACTGCCATGAAAGCCAAAGGGGGTTACAGAATTTAAACCCCATACAACTGTTCTTCAAAAGGAAAAACACACAAAAGAGCGACAAGGAGTCCTGTGGCACCTTATAGACTAAGAGATGTATTGGAGCATAAGCTTTCATGGGCAAAGACCCGCTTCGTCAGATGCATGTAGTGGAAATTTCCAGAGGCAGGTATAAATATGCAGGCCAGAATAAGACTAGAGATCATGAGACAACCTCGTTATCTCTAGCCTTATTCTGGCCTGCATATTTATACCTGTCTCTGGAAATTTCCACTACATGCATCTGAGGAACTGGGTCTTTGCTCACGAAAGCTTATGCTCCAATACATCTCTTAGTCTATAAGGTGCCATAGGACTCCTTGTCGCTTTTGTAGATCCAGACTAACACAGCTCCCCCTCTGATACTTGACACAAAAGAGCATTCCCCAAGATCATGGTTATGCCTCTCCATATGTATTTATCAAGGACAATATAGACCATGCAAACCTTTCTGAAAGGGACATGCTAGCCTAGACTGTTTTGTCAGGACTGTTCCAACAGGCTCTAGAATCAATTCTCCTCAGCATTCAAAGACTGGTCATGTCCTGGCTGTGTGCACCAGGGTCTAAAGAATGTGACAAACAGAAAGTGTTGTGATATTACATTTTGACAAGACTTGACATTAGAGCTGGGTGGCAGGACTCAGCAAACAGAGCTGAAAACAGGAAAGTTTAAGGGAGAATTTGCTAAGGGAGTTGGAGAGAGAGTTTGTTAGGGGACCTTGGGGAAAGGTGTATGTGGTGTTTTTGTAGATTTTAGGCGTGTGGCCAGAGGTGGTTCCTTCTTAACTTAGGCACTTAGGAGTGAAGGCAGTAGTCGTAGTGACCTGAGGAATAGAAGACACAAGAAAGACACTGTGTCACACGGTTGACTCACATTTAGCTTGCGATCCACTATGATCCCTTGCAGTGCTCCTTCCTAAGTAGTTGTTTCTCATTTTGTATATGTGCAATACTTTAATGTGTAGAATACTTTGCATTTGACCTCATTGAACTTCAGCCTATTTACTTCAGATCATTTCTCTACTTTGTCTAGAAGTGCGAATTTTAAACCTGTCCTCTGAAACACTTGCAATCCCTCCCAGCTCGGTGTCATCTGCAAACTTCATAAGTGTACTCTATTATCTAAATCATAGATGACGATATTGAACAGAACTGATCTCTGCAGGATCCCACTCAATATGCCCTTGCAACTTGACTGTAAAATACTGATAAATACTCTCTGGAACCAGTTTCCAATCAGTTATGTGCCCACCTTATAGTAGTGCCACTTATGTTGTATCTCCCTAATTTGTTTATGAGACGCTTTAGTGAGACAGTATCAAAAGCTGTACTAAAATCAAGGTACAGCACATTTACTGCCTTCCCCCCTCCCCCCCCCCCCATCAACAAGGGCTGTTACCTTGTCAGAGAAAGATATTAGGTTGGTTTGACATGATTTGTTCTTGGCAAATCCATGCTATTACTTATCACCTTATTATCTTTTAAGTGTTCACAGTTTGATTGCTTAATTATTTGCTTCATTATCTTTCTGGGTACAGATGTTAAGCTGACTGGTCTGTAATTCCCTGGGTTGTCCTTATTTTCCTTTTTATCTTGATTTAACTACTTCAAGTTACAGAGAACCCACCATTTAGTGTAGTTCAAACCAGTAGATGACCCATGCCCCATGCAGCAGAGGAAAGCCTCCTCCTTCCCAACCAATCCCCCCCTCCCTCCAGAAAACCCAAATATCTGCCAGTCTGGCCTTACGGAAAATTCCTTCGTGACCCCAAATATGGCAGTCAGTTAGCTAAGCTGTTGGTCTCTCTGTCTTTTTCTGTCTCTGTCTTCAAAGCATATGAGAGATGTGGGCGAGGTTCCATGGTATGGATCCCTCTGGCTTCAAAATCTAGCAAGCTAAGTGTTTGTCCGCAACACCGACTTATCCAAACTCTCAGAACCTGAGAGCTGAAAGACTGGGTCAGAAGTCTTGCCAAAATACAGTTTGGGGTGAGATTTCTGGGCATCCCTTCTTCAGACAAGGAATCTCTCTTCCATCACAACAACCCATCTGTCCCCACCTTTTGCAAAAGGCGAAACCATAGAAACTAGATACATTTTTAATCTACAATAATCGGGAGCAAAAATCAAGGTTCAGTTCAGATCTTGAGCAAACTTTCAGTGATATTCCTATTGAATCTGAACTATTTTGCCCATTGCTATAAAATAATGAAATTCTCTTTTCACCATTGTCATAGTTGTTATACAGAAGTGATGGATCACAGAATAAGTCTTAGTCTAGTGACAGTATTCCTGTTTAATACCTGGCCACATGGCAAGGGGGAGGTTTTGCTTCAAGTTAATAGATCTCCTGCAATGAAAGGCAAGTGCCAGCAGATCTTCTCTAATAGCCTTAAGTTTAGTTGGTTTTATCCACTTGAACCAATGCTATAGGCATTTGTCCTGTCTGTGACATTTTAATAGAAGACATTCAGTACCCACTCTCCTCATGTCTGAAATTCTTTCAGCCAAGAATAGATGAGCAAATATTGCAAGGGCCAAAGTGAAGGAAATGCAGAATAAAAGTGCTGTACTCGTGGTGTAGATTTCTTCAATAATATGGTTATGGGGAGCAACGCATGTTTAAGGAGACTGATTTTACAGAGGTGTTTCTCTTTTAAAGCACTTTTTGCTTTTGCAGCTCTTGATGTATGATGAATGTGCTGATGTACTTTATCCACTTCACCCCAGCTGTTTGCCCACATTTATGTGTTTCCCTTCTTCACTGCCCTTTTAAATCTGGTCAAAGTGACTCACTGTTTTCTTCTCTGCACCTCTGAATCACAGTGCCCCCATTCTTTGACCTATTGATTTGATGCCATTACTGATCTACTGCCCTCAGGTCAGGCTGCAAAGCTCTTCTGTTTTCACAGGCTTTCTGTGAAAGAAATAGATAGGGAGGGGGAGCTGTTAGTCAGGATAGGTTGGGGAAAAATGTAAATTTGGGGTCCAAATAATATGGTATGTATTTTGAATTAAGATATTCTCATGTGCCTATTGTCCAATGAGAGCCACATTTTAAATACCTCTAAATAAAGAAATACAGTCCAAACCAGAATCTTACATCGATCACCAATATGCCAGGATAATATAATGGGCTAGTGCAAACAATTATCTCTGTCTACCGAGACAAAAAGAGCCTCCCACTTACTCGCGATTAAAGCAGTTACTCTCTTAGGCCAGCGTAGGAATGGCTTATGCTGGGTCATCTTTGAAGGCGGTGGAGGTATGTATCTGTGGTCACCATTTGTTCCTTTAACACATCTTGCTTACTAGGGCTACTTAAAATTCTCTGAACTTAGAATTTTTGACTCAGCTTTTCATCCAAAATTCAATGTGTAGCCACCCACCACTTGCCCTTAAAATATTATTTTTTAAAAAAATCAGATTTTTCAACTAGTTACCTTTTAAAGGTCCTCAGTCTCATTTGGCACCCAGTTCTATCTGAAATACCCCACTTTTATTTTTCCAAATATAAGGAAATGACAGGGGCCTTTTCACTTCTGGCCACATGTTGACTTTTAATGATAGACACTGTTTTATGATGTTACTTTGGATGGTCCTGTTTCAGGACATGGGCCAACATGCTACATGCTGCTTCGTTGCAATACTAAAAGGGTGCTGTGCTACCATAAAAGCAAGTGTGTTCTCATGCCTCCCAAATCTGGCCTCTAAAATAGTTCCTCTCTTGTTTTGATGAACAACTTTGTAAATATATCACAGTGAGCCCAAGCTTGCTAGCTCAGAGTTTTGCTGAGTGTTCTAGCCTACTTCTGACTCCTCACAGTGGCAATAGCATATGCATTCAGTCAGCAGATCTCTAGAATAGGATTCTGTAGCACCCCAGAAATTGTATGGCTTCAGGTTAAATCTTCAAGTACTTCCAGATCAGATGGACTTTCTGTTGTCTATCTGCCCTCCTCCCCGACTATCCCAACATGTTATTTCAAATGTTGTATACTCTGTACGGTACACAGAAGTATAATGAAACAATCTTGAAGACCTCTTTGCCGATGAGCTTATTTTGCACATTCTTTAAAAGAGCAAGGACACTAAATTTAAAACAACAACAACAACAGAAACATGTTAACGTAAGTTAGCGGGTCAAATTTTATACCCACAAATGCTAAGAAAGTCAAAGTTATAATTTGACGCTCATCATAACTTAGTCACTGTGAGTCAGAGAGGCTGACAGCCATGCTGGAGGGGGAAAAATGCAGCATCCCCAGAAGGGATGGGACCATGGGTAGAAGTGGCAAAACTGGGATTAGCTTTGAGGCTCTGGCAACAATTTAAAGGGCCCGGAGCACTAGCGGCTGCCACAGCAGCAGTAGCAGCA
>CM057846.1:55892853-55903934 GCA_030068395.1 Apalone spinifera | reverse complement strand
CGGGGGGGGGAGGGGGGAAAGCAGTGTAGCTGTACCCTGAGAGTGTATAAGGGCTGGGGATAGCAAGTGATATAGAGGAGGGGAACAGAGAGGGTGGGACTTCAAGGAAGGGGTGGGGTCTTGGGGGAAGGATGAGGTAGACCTTGGCTTGTTCTGACATTTAAAAAGTGATCCTGGGTGTAAAAAGGTTGGAGACCACTGATCTAGAGATACGAGCACAGGACTGGGAGCCAGGCAATTCTGTCTTATATCCTGGACTTGATTCCTCCTGGGATCATGAACTAGTCTCAGAATCTCTGTGCCTCAATTCCCCATATTTATAAATCGGGGTTATCTTTTTTGCTGGTTATAGGGAGTGTATCAAGAATGTCAGTCCTGCAAGCAGAGTCACACACAAATAAGTTTACACATCTGAGTATTTGGATTATAATGTTTGCAGGATCAGGGCTTTATGGTCTTGTCCAGAAAGAGAGCCCCTACAAATCCCATTGTCTTTGTTTTAGCCTCATAAGAACCTAATGGCTGTACTGGGTCAAAACCAAAGGTCCATCTAGCCTAGTATGCAGTCTTCTGACAGTGGACAATGCAAGGTGTCCCAGAGGGAATGAACAGAACAGGTAATCATCATGTGATCCTGCCGCCCATTCCCAGCTTCTGGCAAACAGAGGCTAGGGACGCCATCCCTGCCTATCCTGGCTAAAAGCCATCGATGGACCTATCCTCCATGAATTTATCTAGTTTTTTTTAACCTTGTTATAGTCTTGGCCTTCACAACACCCTCTGGCAAGGAGTTCCATGGGTTGATTGTGCATTTTGTGAAGAAATACTTCCTTTTGTTTGTTTTAAACTGCTCATTGCAAATCTCTCTGGGTCAGGCCTTTACTTTGCAGTAAAGAAGTTGAATGATAATGTATACGTGTTAGATATTTAAATAGAACTATATGATGCACATATTCAGCAAGTGGCATTCATATTAAATGTATGTTTTCCAATTATTTTATATCAACTGTACAGTTGATTTTTGTGAAATGCATAAAAAACCCCAGTATTTTTATGCATTTCATTTGAGCACCATAGAAAAAGAAAAGGTCACAAGATTCTGAAGAAGCTAAGGTGGGTTGAAGATGTTAGTATTTCTGCCTCACTCTTACTTAGCATGGGTATGTTTTTGCTTTCAGGTCTCAGTCTGTGGTGGAACCTGGCACGATGAAACATGAGGAACTGGGTGAGAGCGAGAACACCCAACTTCTACTGGCTCTAGACTGAGTTCTGCATTACCAACTCTCACAAACAAACACATTGCCAAACTTCAACAGCACCAGAAACCTGCAAAGCACACAGCATGCTTTAGAGAAACAAACACACTCTTTCTGCTTGAAAACAGGAGCTCCATTTTTCCAGACCAAGTAACAATTGTCACAAGCCCTCTGTCTGTTCAGCCAAAGCTACACAGAGATTTCTTTTGGTGCAGGATACTAACTCAGATATCGTAAGGAGTCTAGTTGTAAAAAACAAATTATTCATTTATTTTTTTCCTTTTTAGTTTTGCAACATTAAAATAACTGAAAAGTAAAGGACAGACTCCTTTGTACACATACAAATGATGCACAGATGGAGGTTTTTCTGGGATGTGCTTCAGTTTTCCTAAAATGATGTTTAGATTAAGTGCATTTTAAAGTACAGTATTTTGACGTTATCACGTGCAGTCTAATTATTAGGTTTAATGTAGCTCACAGACCCGAGATAACAGAATCTCTAATACCTTTGAATCCCTAACAAGCTTTTTTTCTTTTTTACCCACAACATCACCAGCATAATGTCATTCAACATTACAGTATGTGATATCACCCCGGCTACTTGCAGGGTTCACTTATTTCAGTACCTGCAAAGATTATTTTTTATTTATGAAGCTTTTATAAAACTGTCAGATAAATGTAAAGAGCTATGTGGGCAGCAGACATACACAATTTGAAATGTGATTATTTAATTTCATTAATGTGTTTTTCCACAGGCAGCTCAACATCCTGTTAGCCCTGTGTGTGTGTGCCTGTGTGCGTGTGGGTGGGGAAGAATTCACTGGAAACATTCACTGGTGATGAATGGCTCAATCCAGATTGTTTCATTTAGGTCACTACTGCAAATGAAAGCTCTGCAAAGCCATTTAACCCTCTTTACTCCTGCAATCAGCTAAAGGTGTAGCCAGAGGCATATATTGATTGCAGATGGAGGCTGTGGCTAAAAACGAAAGGGAACTCTTAGAATGAATTATATAAAATAATGTCTTGACTGGAAGGAAATGTGGAAGAAAAGAAATGTAGAACTGAAATGCCAAAGATCAGTTTGTTATTTCTCTCTATGCTCTACTTACAAAATGAATCCCATCCTTACACTGAAATGGAAATAGATTAAAAAAATAAAAAAATCCACTGTTAAGAAATTTCATCTGCAGTGACTATTTTCTCAAACAGTTATACAGAGTTTTGCATGCACTTTTTACCTTCCATTCATTATATTATGTAGCTTTTATTAGGACAAGTATTCAGTGCCCATATGTCAAATAAGGCAGTGTAAGTCAGATACACAACATGCGTTGACAGTAGACACCATAATATTCTTTTTAACCATGCCTTAGGGAGGGCCACATAACTCATGAGTGGTACGCTGATGGGATGACGTAGTTCAACTGGCACAGTCATCTCTAATGAGTGAAAACAAAATGTGCTACCTCTAACTGACATAGAATGTCACACTTACACCTGGCCAGATGGGGTACCTGTCAGACACTATTACACACAAGTAGGCCTTAATAGCTATTAATAGAGCTGCTAATGGTACGGGCAGAATAACTGCAGAAAGGGTACAATTTCTGTATGGTTTATATTTCTCAGCATATGGGGTAGATATAGGGCTTGATCTGCAGGGTGGTAGGAGCTCTGCAAGGTGATGCTGATGTCAGCAAGTGTTGAGGACCCTACACATTTTGCAGGAGTGCCCAGAATCACAGAGGAGAACGCAGCATTTTGCAAGATTGAAACCATATAGCTTAGGGATGTTTCCCCTCATGAGAATCCATGGTAGAATGCACTAGGCAGATTGGCAGGTAGTTTAACAAAGCACTGGCTTCCATGGAAACTGTATTGTAATGTCACTAAGCCCTGGTCTACACTAGGACCTTATTTCAAAGTAACCCCTCCAAAGTCAAATATATTAGAGATGTATCCTCATTACCAAGCCCATTATTTTGAAATAACAGGCCACAGAATTTCAACTCTGTGCTCCTGCTTTTCATCAGGAGTAATACTAATTCTGAAATCGTAATTTTGAAATAACAGTAGTGTGGATGCTCCGGTGCTGCTAATTGAAACGTATTGGCTTCTGGGAGGACTCCTGCAGCTCCTCAGAGTGCTTCCTGGGGCACTAAGTCCAAGGTAGTGAGAACATGCTAGTTCAAATTTGTTAAATCGGGAGTTCTTAAGTCGAATTTAGTAATTTCAAAAGAGTTTCCTAGTGTAGAAATAGCCTCAATCCCTTGTTTTACAGTCTTCCTAGGTAAGACACTTACCTGTGCTGGCTTTGAAATGATGCTCTCACAAGAAGAGTGTGCTAACATTTTGTAAGTCATGAGGTAGAGAGAAAGAAAACTGAGAAAATCTTATCTGCGGAATTCTGCAATACATTTTAATAACCTGAGTTTATTTCAGTGAGAGTTGTGCGGCTCAAGCATTTTGAGTGCCACTGAATTCCTAGTGAGTGAGCATCAGCCTATAGTAAAGATTAGAGACCATTAAGAAGTTATGACTATTACATACAGTGGTGACATGAATAAACATCTATATTGCCCTGTAATATATATCTCAATATATCAGTGCATGAATAAAAGATGGTGGCTCTCATTTAACTCTGTGCTTAGGTACATAACTATAAACAGGAAAAAGAAACACAGGTTTTATTGATTTATTGGTACGATACAATACAAATATTACAAGAACAAATCGTATCACACCAACTTGATAGCTTTCTTTGATAGGATAACAAGCTTTGTGGATAAGTGGGAAGCAGTAGATGTGGTCTATCTATCTAGACTTTAATACAGCATTTGATACAATCTTGCATGGCTCTCTCACTAACAAACTAGGGAATACAACCTAGATCAGAGCTGGGCAAAATGCTGCCCGGGGGCCAGAACTGGCCTGCCTAACACTTTGGATCAAAGGACTGGCTCTGGCCACTTTCTATTTATATCCTACTGCCTGTGCCAGCAAATTTCCAGGCAGCGGCTCAGCCATCAGGATCCTATTTCAATGGCTCATGGCTCCCAGTCGTGGCACTACCTTGGCAGGAGCCGTGGCTGTGAGCCTTTAAAAAGGTGAAGCAATCCCAGGCAGCTGCCAGGCAATGTGGTAGTGGCAAGGCTGGGAGCCACAAGCTCTTTGCTGTATATTTAATTCAGAGCCTGAAGACTCAAACTACTCTGAGAGGAGGCTAGTCCCAGCCCCACCCCTTCCACCCTAGGCCCTCTTCCAGGGGTTAGAGCCGGCCCATGACCATGTTGCAAACTTCATTAAGTGGCCTCCCTACAAAAATTATTGCGCAACCCAACCTAGATGGAGCTACTTTAATGTGGATGCTTAACTGGTTGGATACCCATTCCCAGAGAGAAGTTATCAATGATTCACAGTCATGGTGGAAGGGCATAACAAGTGGGGTTCTGAAGGGATCAGTTCTGTTCAATATCTTCATCAATGATTTAGATAATGGCATAGAAAGTACACTTATAAAATTTCTGGAGGAGACCAAGCTGGCTGTAAATGCTTAGAGCATAGAATTATAATTCAAAATGATCTGGACAAACTGGAAAAATGGTCTGAGGTAAACAGGATGAAGTTTAATAAGGACAAATGTAAAGTGCTCCACTTAGGAAGAGTCAATCAGTTTCACACATACAGAATGGGAAGCAACTGTGTAGGAAGGAGTATGGTAGAAAGGGATCTGGAGGTCATAATGGACCAAAAGCTAAACATGAGTCAACAGTGTGACACTGTTGGGAAAAAAAGCAAACATGATTCTGCGATGCATTAACAGGAGAGTTGTGACCAAGACACGAGAAGTCATTCTTCCTCTCTACACTGCACTGATTAGGCCACAACTGGAGTATTGTGTTCAGTTCTGGGTGTCACATTTCAGGAAAGATGTGGAGAAATTGGAGAAGATGATTAAAAGTCTAGAAAACATGACCTATGAGCAACATTCCCCCCTAATTGTTTCCATCCATGCGCAGAATAAATTGTGTTATGTGCGGCAAAGCGTGTGCAGATATGTACTACAAACACACACATGCTGCCAGTTGTGGGTGCTTTGCTAATTACCTGGGTGGCATTTGAATCTCTCCTGAGTGTCTGCCCAAGCACTCAGCTTACAGGGAACACTGCCTATAAGGGAAGATTGAAAGAATTGGGTTTGTTTAGTCATAAGAACATAAGAAGGGCCATACCAGGTCAGACCAAAGGTCCATCTAGCCCAGTATCCTGTCTGCTGATTGTGGCCAATGTCAGGTGCCCCAGAGGGAGTGAACAGAACAGATAATCATCAAATGATCCCTCCCCTGTCACCTATACTCATCCTCTGACAAACAGAGCCTAGGGAAAAAGAGAAGACAGAGGAGACATAATAACAACTCTCAAATACCTAAAAGGTTGTTGCAAGGAGTAGGCGGGGGAAATCATTCTCCTTAAGTTCTGATGAGAGGGGAAAAAAGCAATAGACTTATACTGTAGCAAAGGCGATTTAGGCTGGACATTAGCAGAGGTGATGCATGCAAGGGCGCAAGGCAGCATATGCCACCCCACCACCACCATGGGCAGGAGCAGAAAAGAGCCAGCAGCCAGTGGAAGGGTTAGCGGGGAGGCCTGGTGTCCCTAGCAGGGGTCCAAACCCCCCACACTCACTGTCAATGGCCCCAGCTCACTCTGCTCTCCCAGGCATGTCACCTGGGGGAAGGGTGGGATTGCTGCCACACTTCTGGCAAGAAGCAGAGTGAGCTGGGGCTGCATTGCTCCATTTCCCACTCTGTTGCCAGTGAGTGTGGAGGGCCAGACCCATACTAGTCCCTGGGCTGCATCAGTTGGGGGAAGAATCAGTGTGGAGCCTGGGACAGAGAGGGGTTGCCCCAGCCCTTCCTTAGGCTGTGTGGGGAAGGGGGCGTCACATGGCTGGTGGCCTCCTGGGTCCCCACCACCAGTCGCTCCTGGACATTAGGAAAAACTTCCTGTCACGGTGGTTAAACACTGGAATAAGTTCCTAGGGGGTTGTGGAATCTCCATCATTGGAGATTTAAGAACAGGGATGGTCTAGATCAGTGTTTCTCAAAGTGGGCTGTGGGCCCGCACCGCTCTGTTTATCTCAAGGCTCCATAGCCATGGAGCCTCACAGCTCCCATTGGCTCTGGTTAGCCGGTTCTCCCTGCCATGAGGGCAGGGGACTGGACTTGATGACCTCTTGGGGTTCCTTCCAGTTCTATGATTAGTTTGTATTGTTCTTCTCTGTCAAATCACCTGAAGGACAAAATGTTTTCCTGAGGATATTTTTCACTTTAAAAAGTATTTTCATTTGTTTCTTCCATTAGCATTTCCAACGTAGAAAGGTTCTTTCATCTAAGGAAACATCAGTTTGCAACTTAAAAGGCTTCAAATGAGGTGTCACATATACACTGTACAATTGTATAAGTTCCTCCATATGCTTAATGGGTGCACAGCTATTCCAACTACATGCAACAGGAAACAACGTTCTTTCCTCCATGTCATCAAAACACAACAGAGGCAAGGCAATTTCAGTGGAGCAGAAGCTACTAATAATGAAGCCACATGATCTGCATTGCCACATTCCAAGCACTCCAGTTTTTAATGCACAATATAGCAGCCCACACTATTTAATGAACATTAATATGCTTATAGGTGCAGCTTCAGTGTAATGTATTTGCCAATCATAATCTCAAATGATAAAACATCTACCTTCAGAAGAAGAGAAAAGAAATGTTACTAAACAATAATGGAACAATCAGAGCTACAAGAAAAGCACATGAGTTTTAACAAATCAAAAACTAAACCACATCTATTATACCTCTAGAAATTGGATTTTAAATCCAAGCAATGCAAACTACAATATAGTCTAAAGTGAATTAAGTATACTGTCTAAAAGGAAGCAATTCTGGTTCAAAGCCAAACACTTTCTGATCAATTTAAAAAAATATATTTTATTTATCTTTCTTGGGGTTTGTTTATGGTATCACAAAATATGCCATGCAACTAACATCCCAGTAAGCCTAGTTATAGTGGTCACTTCATTTATAAATAGTTCTCATACACTGTTCTACTAAACCAGGCATGGGCAATAATTTTTGATGGGGATCCACTCCATGACTTTAGTAAGAGGTCAAGGGCTGAACTCTTCCATTATATTTAAGGAGGAGGTGCAGGGTCTGGGATGGAAGTTGGGTGCAGAAGGGAGCTGGGGTAAAGAACTGCGATGCAAGAGGGTGTGTGGGGTCTGGGAAGGAGTGGATTGTGATCTGAGGCAGGGGACTGGGTGCAGGAGAGGATTCTGACCTGGAGGAGAATTAGGAGGGGGAAAGGTATGGGAGGAGGTTGTGATCTGGGACAGGAGTGCAGGAGGGGTGCAGGAGTTTGGGTTGTGACCAGGGGCAGAGGATTGGGGTGCAAGGTCTGGGAGGAGGTTGTCACCTGGAAGAGGGATGTAGGAGGGGGTTGTGATCTAGAGCAGTGGTTCAGGGATTTGGGTTCTGACTGGGGGCAGGTGATGCGGGTGCAGGTCTGGGCAGGACTATGGGTACAGGAGTGGGGGTGCAGAGGGCTTGGGTAACATAGGGTAGGGACTTGGGGGGGGGGCTGAGGTTTGGGGGGAGAGAGGGGTTGGAGTGCCAGAGGCAGGCTCTAGCCAGGAGGCGCTTAGCTAAGTGGCTCCTGGCCAATATTCCAGCAGATTCCCTGCCTGCTCCACCCCCGCACACTGCTCAGAAGAGCCACTGGCGGAGATCATGTGCTGCTCCAAATGCTACAAGCCCGGGGTAGGCTACTTCTTGTACCGCCTGGCTGCTTTGGCCAAAGAGAGCAGCAAGATTGTGCTGGGCAGGGACAGCTCACGAAGCCTCTCATCCCCCTCCCCACAGGCCCACAGCGTGCTCAGCCCACTGCTCTGAGCAGTATGTGGGGGTGGGGCAGGCCAGGAGACTGGCTGAGACTCCTGCTGGGCCATGGGCCAGATCCAGCAACTTGGTGGTCCGGATCTGGACCGTATACTAAACCCTCAATAAGCATTTTACATGTTTCAAAGTGTGAAATGAATAACATTATTTTAGAATCTCCTGATAATTCACCTGAGAGTTGTGAATTTCTGTTCAGGTGGATACACAGTTGTCTCTAGGTTAGAAAGCACACTCGAGCTTTTTCTGGATCATACTTAGCGGAGACTGAAGTCTTCTTTAGTGCATGACCACTACATTTTGCTAATCCAAAAGGAAATAAAAGTACACATCTCCAAAAAAAGAGTTACATGCAATGTGTTATATGGCACTATATGACCTAGTAATATCCAAAATCTGAGTATGTGCATACGGTGCTTAGTTACAACCATA
Source organism: Apalone spinifera (assembly GCA_030068395.1). Taxonomy (NCBI): domain Eukaryota; kingdom Metazoa; phylum Chordata; order Testudines; family Trionychidae; genus Apalone; species Apalone spinifera. The sequence goes on along the minus strand of CM057846.1, from coordinate 55,895,287 downwards.
TAAGGCACCTTAGTAATACAAGACATTTGACAATTTACTGCAATATGAATGTTTCCCAAGACTAAGATGGGGAGAGGGTAAGCAGCCCATTCTTTTCTCTGGAGATATAGCTAACAAAAATCTAACTCTCTAATTTCTGACATGGAAATTAATAAAGTGAAGAAAACTCTGCTCAAATCTCATCTTATCTGGTTCCACATTCTAGCAAAAAGTCAGTGCTTCCAGGCAAGGATCAGAATTCCAAATCAGAACTTTGCTCCCAGCTGAGGGAATTCTGTTTCTCTTCTACTTAGGTTCTTATTCTGAGGAATGACCAGTCAGGTCAATCTAGAAGTTAACCTTGGATGGAGCTGTGTCCAACTCTTCTTGGACAGAAGATGGCATGACACAAAGGGACTTGAAATGATAGGGAACAAAGCAATTAACATAATCCTAAATTCTGAACTCCTAAACACCTGCAAGGCCCACTTAAGTTAATGGATATCACAGATGCTCAGTACTTCCCAGGATCAGGTCCTAGAACTGAAGAAATGCTTGTAGCTGAAGGAGATTTAAAGAACTCTTTCACTGTAGGAAAACAAAACTGATTGAATATCAGTTTTCAAACTCATCTTACAGTCTACATTTTCAGATGGCAAGAAGAGGCAGCCACACTTCGCAAATGTAAGACCTGTTCCTATAAAGTTCCTCCCTCTGCTAAAAGCTGAAGGTGCATTTATTGTACACATTATTTTTTAAAAAAATTAGTGGTTCACAAAAGGAAGTGATCCATGTACAGCTCTGATAGAAAAATACAATTACCCATGTAGAAAAATAGGAAATAAAACCATTCACATTATCTACAGTTGCTCCTATATGCATAATGTTTCATACCTTAAACACTTATGATTAGAAATTGTATGACAGATTTCCAAAACTAGCTGTTTGCTAATGTTTATGCACATCTATTGTATATGCATCATTTCCAGGTAACATTGCATGTACAAATCAGATATTTGTGCATTAATGTAGCCAATAAGATGATTAACTGGCTATGTGCATATATACGTCTGTGGTATTGGTACATATCATATAGACATATCACAAACATTTGCACATTCCTCATTATAAAAATCTGGCCTTTCAGCTCTTTGGCTGAGTATAAGCAAATCCATCAGATCAGTGCCATGTTAGTGTGAAACAGAATGGAACATTTTTAGATAAGTCCATAGTAAATGTGGAACAATTTCTTCACATCTCCTAGCCCCTAGAAGGCTGACCTGTTCCGCATGGCAAACCAAGTTAGTGTTGTATATTTATATTCACGAACTCCAATGGATTAAACCTCATCTTTTTCTTACATCAGAAATAACCTCTTAAATTGCAGGAAGGGTGCGTCTCTGTTGAGGTGTTAACTCAGGGTGCCATACGTCCACAATGAATATCAGCCGATAACGGTCAGCATCCTGCCACACTTCATGCTCGAAAGAATCATCAAAGATAAGAACCTTCCCTTCTTCCCAGGATCTGTAATAGAGAAGAACATCCTTTATTATTGTTTTTTGGGTACCCAATAGTGAGCACTTATCTGGGCAGGTATTTGCTTTGGAGATATGGAAAAGGTATAATCAGCATAGTTTTGCCTTAAGGAATGTAGTATTTAATAAAGAGAAATGAGATGCCTGTAGCATAGCTCTGAATGAAATAACTATAAAAAGTTCAGTTTGATGCGGCTCTATAAACTGAGCTGTACTTTTATATTCTCTCTGGGTACATCTACACAGCAACAATATTTCAAAATAACTAGCATTATTTCAAAATGACTTAGTCTGCATCTACACAGCAGGTGGTTATTTCGAAATAATGTTGAAATACTGTCAGGCTGGAGGACTTCTTACTCTGACTCCTGTAACCCTCACTGTACGAGGAGTAAGGGAAGTTGGAGGAAGAGTGCTCTTATTTCAAAATAAGTGCCATGTAGACGCTCCCAATTTCAAAATAAGCTATTTTGAAATAAGCTACGCAGTTGACATAGCGAATTTGTGTAGCTTATTTTGAGTTAAGCCCTGCTGTGTAGATGCACCCTCTTTGTATGCATACAGGCATATGCAAGAATGAGAGTCTAGGAAGCATTGAACATTTACCGTTCTCAATTACGTAGCTACTTTATATCAAGCCCCCTACTTGCATTTCAGACATGTACATATTAGAACCGTGGTCACCAACAGGTCGATCGCGAGGTCTCGACCAGTTGATCGCAAGGCATCCTGTCCGCCCTGCCCCCATTTCCCTCCCACCTCCGAGAAGCCCCACTACTTACCTCAAGTGAAAATGGAGGTAGTGTCGACTTCCCGGGGATGGACAGAAGTCCCACAGCTTAGCGCCACTTCCAGCGATTCCAGAAGTGCGCTAGCTGCTCTGCCAGGTGTACTGCAGGAGGGAGCATCGGCTCCCT
>CM057846.1:55864713-55883683 GCA_030068395.1 Apalone spinifera | reverse complement strand
CTGGACTTGATGACCTCTCGAGGTCCCTTCCAGTTCTAGTGTTCTATGATTCTTGGGTGTATTAACAGGAGTATCTTATGTAAGATACCGGAGGTAACTGTCCTGCTCTACTCCACACTGGTGAGGCCTCAGCTGGAGTAATGTGTTCACTTGTGGGTGCTGCTCTTTCAGAAAGATGTGGACAAACTGGAGAGAGGTCAGAGGAGAGCAACAAAAATGATACCAGGTTTAAAAAAAATCTGACCTATGAGGAAATGTTAAAAAGGGATACATTTGTTTTGAGAAAAGAACACTGAGAGGGAGCTCATTACTGTCTTCAAATATCTTAAGGACTGTTATAAAGAGGATGGTAGTCAATTATTCACCACGTCCACTGAACGTGGGCATGTAGTAATGGGCTTAATCTGAAGCAAAGGAGATTTACATTAGATAATAGGAAAAAAAAATTCTAAACTACAAGGAAGCCAAGCACTGGAATAGGTTGCGGAGTCCCTGCCATTTGAGGTTTTTAATAACACATTAAACACTTATCCAGGATGGTCTAGGTATACTTAGTTCTGCCTCAGTTGGGTCACCTTTTGAAGTCCTTTTTAGCCTTACATTTCTATGATGCTTTAAATGTTGAATGTTTGATTTTGCAACCCTATCATCCCTTGAATGTAGTTTTTTAATGTAAGTCCCTAGTTAAAACATTGAAAAATCGACATTTCATCCTATAGAATCATGCTGACTCCAGTCATCAGTTGGGTCTGGGCATTTAGATCCTTAACAATAGAGTAACTGGTAGCAGCAGTAGGCTGTTATCCTCTATGTGGAACAGGCACTGGACAGGGATGAGATACATACTTTGCCGACATTCCTTGCTGGTAACCTGCACGGAGTCTTAAAGCTGTCTCAAAAACCCAAGGAAGGGCATGTGGAAGTAGCTTTGAGGTGAATCTTCATGCTCCTATGCAGCTAAGCTGGTGCAAGTGGATACAGTTTATAACTCCCTGAACCAGGCTCAGTGGATCTGGCCCACTGACTGAACTCTGCTCAAATCAGCATTCCCTGTGTGTACTCCTCAGCATCATCTTACCCCACCCTCCTGCGCAGCAGCAATGAAGCAGGTCAGTAAGTACCTGTCCTCTTCGGCACCCTGTAGCCTCAGGGAATCTTTCCAATAAAGCACATGTTTTAGGAACGCCCTTACACGCATTTTCATTTTTTCTTCCTAACAAAACAAATTGGCAAGTGAAATACTAAATACACAATCATTGCTACACTTCCCACTCACACAAGCAGGTTTCAGCCAAAGATTCCAAAGAGCTTTCTACAGAAGCCGTGCCTATATTACTGAGGTCTTTCACAGAAGCAAAGAAGACAGAAACTGAAATGAAAGCAAAGAGAGGTGGCTTGTAATATCAGATAAAGTACAATCTTGCTTTTAAATCATCCATTTGCGGGATAAGTTATAAGCCTATGAATGAGGCTTGATGGGGAGAAAAGGTAAAAATTACTCCTATCAAGACAAATGATACCTTAGTACTGAAATATTTTTGAAGTTCTTTCTAATGTATAAATCCCTATGGTCAGTTCAATATTCAGGCCTCCCACATAACAGCTCAGAGAAAGAACGGCTGGCTTATTAAAACACATACTGTAGCTCATATCATTTCTGAATGATAGAATTGTAGTTGGTGGGTGACAAAAGGCTAGAGATAGATTTTTTTTCCTTCCCAACTTCTCTACTTCCTCCAGGCTGATTTGTACTTGTGCACTATTGACTTTGCTAGAACAAAATCTTGGCAACCTTGCCAAAAGATGATTATTTGTAGTGCTGGATTCTGCAGGTGCTACCGGGCAATGTGATTTAGCATGAAATATGCTTGCTCATTATGCTCTGGGTGCAAATGCCATTTTATTGGCTTCCTTCTTCTACAGGCTCAAAATACTGATACAGAAATGTAATAAAATATTATTAGTTTTGTAGGAAAGAGAAAGAAGCAATAAAGTAATCGACAGGTAACTTACCTTGCTGCCACAATGTGAACTGGCTCCAATCTCCCTTTTCTCGCAGGTTTTCATCTTCAGGTAAGAAGAGCCCTTTTCCTTTATCCATCACCGCAAGCCCTTCATCACGAATAAGCTTCCAGTTTTTTTCTAGGGACTGCAGTGAGAACCACAATTATTATACAGGTTGGACTTCCCTGGCCTGGCACCCTCAGGACCTGACTGGTCTTGAATGAGGGAGTTTGCCAGACCTGGGAAGGTCAATTTCATCCCTCTACTGACGGGAGTCCGGGTTCTCTCAGGGTCCATCAGCAGACCTAGTGGAGCTCTCTTGTCCCCAGGCTGCCAGCTCCCAGCTCCACTGGCCAGAGCTGCCATAGCTCCAATGCCCAGGGACTGATGGGATTCCACTGTCCCAGGGCCACCGTGGCTGTACTGCCGCAGCTCTCAAACACCAACACTGCCACATCTCCGGGGTGCCGGGGCTGCTATGGCTCTGAGGCTGCCAGGGCTCCGCTCCCCGCAGCTGCTGGACTCCATTATCCCAGGGCCACCACAGCTTCCTGGCTCCAGTGCTGCCAGGGCTCGGGGCATTGGAGCCAGGGCTCCACTCCCCAGAGCCACCAGAGCTCCACTCCTTTGGGGTGCCAGGGATTCCACTGCTGTGCTACCCTGGGGGGCAACTGGAGCTGCTGTTGATTTACCACTCTGGAGCTACCAGGGCTCTGCTCTGCTCCTTGGGCCCGCTGCAGCTCTGCTGTCCCAGGGCTGCCATAGCCAACCCCATGGCCACCCAGCCCTCTGGTCCAGGGGCTCTCTGATCCAGCAATATTCGTGGTCCTCCTGGACCACGGATGTCGCCAGACCAGAGAGACCCAGACAAGAGAGGTTCAACCTGTACTAAGAATTTGTGTTCTCGCTTTAGTCCCCCCCACCCTCTAATTTAACATCAGGAACAGCATTCATCATTGTCGACTTTCCTTATTTTCAATTTCTACCAAGGCATGTTAAGGCTGTAAAAACAACCATCGTGGTGTTCTTCAGAATCAATTACTTTTCTATCATAAACATTCCAACAACTCTCAGCCAACTCACAGACTGACCCCCCCACTTAATTTGCTTTCTGATTAGCCTAAGGCTGTGTAACAGATCATTTTATATTGCAAGTTAATAAGAGTACTGATCTTCAGTCTCAGTACACTAGTACTTGGCAAATTCTCAAGACCTGCCCACTACCATAATCTGGAACTTGAGTGCCAGCTGAGTTTTACAGCTCTGAGGGGAACAATATAAGCATTCCACTTAACTCTGCAATTACAAATTAGAACTTCAGTTAGGTCTACTGAGCTTTATTTGAACACTGATGCTATTGAAAAGGAAGATATCGGACTTGAAAATCCAGCAGAAGTATTACATACACACACTCCGTGAAAATGGTGGGCAAGTTTAAATCATAAACATCTATCACTCTTTTTATCCAGAATGCATTCAAAACTTTGAATCATTTTCCAGAAGTTAGTATGAGAAATTTAAAGCTCCACTCCTCTCTGTTCCCTTAGAACATTGTTTGCATAGAATCTTATACATTACAGAACTAATATTGTAATTGTTGCTAGCAATTTTAATCTTACATTCCTAAAAGTGAATACAGTAACAATGGGACCTAATGATACAAAATAATTTTGTATTTCCCAGCCCCTTACTTGTTTCACTAAACCACATTTTGCATGAGCAATATTGCATTTCCTCCTCTAGTTTTTGAAAACAAAAGAACTTCTGTAGGAATATTTTAATTTGACAAATGCAAAATGGACCCTACTGGTTTGTCTCTACATCATCTGTTTCAATGTGATGGGCTTGATGCAAGGATTGCTGTGCAAAATTTTAAGACCTGTGTTCATGCAGGAGGTCAGAATAGATGATCAAAATGGTCCCATCTATCCTTAAAATGTGTGAATCCAGGGTCTTCCATAAGCAGAATACACAGCTGCATAAGGCACCTGAAAATTTGGGGCACCACTGGGTCTTAAAATCCACCCACCTGCCTCATCCTATCCCTGTTCTGTGGCTTTGGTTCTGCCAGATATACTCTAACTTGCAAGTGAAAAAACCTGCCAGATCTATTAGTAGAACACTGAACCCAGGAAAGAACCATTCCAGTTGTAATGAAGCCATTTAACAGGCATTTGCCAACCCTAGGTACATACTGTCAGTTTCTGAATTTGCTGTGTAAGTCAACAGGACCTTAGTTTAAAATTTGCTTTACAAACATTACATTGGTGTGCTTCTCAATATTATAAAAATCACATCCTAAAACGTCATCCCCCGCTCCATGACTACCATTGAGCATAGGAGCACCTGTTGAATAACTCTGTATAAAATCCCATAAATCCTAAGGACAGCCCTTTATGAATCCAACAACAATAGCAGTGTTGATGCAGTGGCACCAGCTAGCAACCTGAATATAGATCCCAGCTCCCTGGTGCAAGTCTATGCTGCAGCTGGGAACATGCCAGATTGGCACCAGTGTTGCTCAAAAGAAAACTCTGAAAATATCATTGTGAATGTTGAGGCATAGATGGTTGCTTGGCTAATCACCCAACTTCTAACACAGGAGTCAGACAGGCTAGCTCAAAGCTAGTCTGGCTATGCAGGCTGAGAGGCACAGTCCCAGCTGCAATGAAGACATGCTCTGGAAGGATTGGACTCTGGTTTGCTAGGCTGTGCTGAAATCTATGCCACCATATCTACACAGCTATTGTTACCTATGCTAACTATATTAAAACGAAACTTGTTTATACTGAACCATGTGACAATGATACCTTTGCAGCACAGTTGTATCTAAAGAGCATTAGAAACAAAATTCCTAGAATTCTCTCAGTATTCAACAATGAAATGACTGACGCTTACCAGCTCTTTTCTGAGAAACTGCATAGGTGAGCCAAGATATAGGAAAGTTAGGATTGTAACTCCTTTTCTATTGTAGATCTCCTTTTTTCTTTCCAGTGACTAGGATCTACTCTCTCCAATATAAAAGACAGTGTTGGCAATTATTTTGCTGCCTACTGAACTCATTCTAGCCTTTTTTCTCATGTGGGTTTCACCACAATCTTGCTGAATACTTAACACTTAACTTAACTTAAAATAATCCTTTTCCAACAAAAACTACAGTGGCTTCACTTTTCTTTCTGGCTGTGAGGGGAAGAGGAGAAGTTCTAGGAGCTAAAAAGTTAGTGTCGTAGCCAGATATACATTGATAAAAATATCTTAGGCTTTTGCTGCTTGAGAATTCAGGAGTATAAGAGGGTAGAAAATATCCTTGACAAAAAGCTGGGTAAGTAGAGGGATCAGATGTAAACCCTAGCAAGCCCGTTGGAGATTTCACCTTTCCCCACTGGTATACCTCCACAGTGTCCAATCAGATGAGAAAGACTGAACTGCCTAGATCTGATGAAAGAGAGCTGTATTTAGAATACAGATAGCAGTGTAGTACTAAATAACTGTAGCTGCCTTATGTGCATATCAAAGAGCTTTGAAACCGAAAGCAGAGTAGTTTATGGACAGCATCAGCCACTGAGACTTTTTTGGAAAGGCTAGACTGGAGCATTGTTGGCAGGTGAGTGAACCCCATTTCAGGTTCAAAGCTGTAAAAGGCAGTTGTTCCAGACGAAAACAGATAACTGACCACCTACTAGCAAGAAGAGACCAAGGAAACCACTGCAGCTTGACCTCACATCAATATAAAGCACTGCTTCCATTGCTTGGATCTATTGCAGGGATCTATTGCTAAAAGGTCTGTATCCTGCCCTCCCAAAAGGAGACTGTGTGAATCCCTGACAATAACTGACTCAGCACCCCTCCTCCTGCTAGCATGAAAAGCATGGATGTATATTACAGATTGTGTCTATCATCTTCACTACCACTTCTAGAGGTTTGCTAGCAAAACAGGCCAACACTCAACCACCAGGTGTTTGTACTCTCCTTTTAAGACTTAGCTTCTGCAGTAACTGGTTGGAATACAATCGCAACTGGTTTGGATTATGTTTCCAAAGCAAATTGATAATTCTCCATTTCAAATAAATATTCAAATCTGTTTCTTAGCAGAAGGAAAGTGGATGCAGAACCTGAGCACTACTTGGAGAAGTTTAAACTCAACTCAGTGTTTATCCTGAAGGGCCTGGTTTTGAAGTTACTTCCAAGTGTACTGAACTTTAACTACGCACAATTGAAGTCAAGAGCCTGAGTGTTTGCAGGACTGGGACCAACTGTGTTGCTGTTACTCCAAGTCCTAGCATTTCCCAGGAAAATGTTAAAAATTACTAGGCTGTATTATAAGCACAATTTCAAACAACAGTGTACGACCAGCCACCTCTTTTCAGTTGTGATCCAATCTTAGTTCGAACCAAGAATCCAGATGTGACTTGCACCTTGAGTACAAGCACTTGTTCAAAAAGAGCTGATTCCTATAAACCCCTACACATTTTTCCTCAATGTCTTCTTCTAAAAAAACTAATTGCATTTTATTGTTGCTTTACATCTGATTATCCTATAGATTTTAATTATAAACACTTTACTACACTCAAGTACTGTTTTTCTTCACTTGAACTTGATTTTTAGAGAAAAAATATTACTGAGCATACCAAGAAATCCTCACTCTGTATTTTCAAACCCTATTTAATTTATACCCATCACCAGCATCACAGACATAAATGTCTAATACCTTTACTCTTTGTGAGGTAGGGCTTTCCTTAAAGTCTCCACCAACTTTTTTATATTAAACAGTTACTTGTCTTAATTTACAGCTTAATTTCACCATTAAGTTTTAATCTTTATCCTTTGTTTTCTAAACCATTTCAATTGAGGTGTCAGTATGACCAGCAAAAGGTTCTATTTAACCACCTATTAGCCCTTGCAGACATGTGGTAGGATAGCTAGCACTTTAATTTTCTCTAGAGGATGGCTTGACTTTCTTAATTAATAAAATCCACATTGTCAGAGAAAATTGATAGTACATGATCCACTTTAAGCAATGATTTCCACTCACTGTAGTACATTGCTGGCAAAGTATTACTGGGATCCTTTCCAGATGTCAAATCTATACTATAAGGAAAGGACAGTGTTATCTTGAGGGTACTTATGTAGGACTAGCAAAGATGACTTCAGGGTACAGAAAATGTCTTACTTCTTGTCCATTTTAAATAAGAACTAACCAGCTAGAAAGTAAAAGTTAAACAAAAATACCACAGAATGGTATAATGCAAGGATGTTAAGAAGTGGTTAACTAACTAATACAATTTGTATTAACAACACAATTAGTTGATAAGGGGAGGTGTGAGCCAGTAGGCACTTATTCAGATGACCTGAAGAAGTGGGTTGTGCCCACAAAAGCTCATGATACCATCTACATGTGTTGTTATTCTTTAAAGTGCTACTAGACTATTCGTTGTTTTTTAAAATGTTTCATATTCAGCATAGTATGTAGAATAGCTCTGAGGGAGAACAGGCCTGATTATCCACTGCCTTGCACCTTGTGTAGGCAAGCCACGTACCCTATGCAAAGGAAGAGTAATACTCTACTATTCCAGTTTGGTTGCAATTTACATCCCTCTTGCACAGATGTTAAATGACTATACAAGATGCAAAGTAGTGAAGAATGAGTACAGATGGGTTTTTATTGTGTGGGATAGAGAAATTGCACAGATTTCTTCCTTTTAAACAAAAAACAGAAGTCAGAACTGTTGGAGGGTGTAAAAATTAATAGGGGTCTGAAATGGCTCTACATTAGTGGGTAAGGGGTCTAGCCAGAAAAGGCATTGCCATTGCCCTTCAAACATGTTTTTCCCCTTTCTCCTGGCAGCCTTGGAAAATAGATAAGCATGCAGCTTGACTTTGTTGTGTCTTTTGCTTATTCTCATTGGCTCTGCATAACATATCTTCAGGGTCAAAATCCCTTGTAATCTCTGTAATCTGTTCTTTTGTAGCATGGGAATGTGTTGATTTGACTGGAAGTTCTGTAAATAATAATTAGGGGTGGGTATAATTGTATTCATTATTTGCCTATTAATATTAATTTTATGGGAGTTAACATTACTAAATGAGGCTTTAGGAAAAGTAGTGATAGACATATGAATTAACATACTAAAAAAGATAAAAGGGTGTGATTGTCACCAGGTTATTGCCACCCCGACATTGTGTTTAATGTTCGAGGTAAACATGCGTAGGCAATAAAGTAGTCCTTTCTACCCAATCCGCTCCTGGGTCGCCTGTTTCTTCTCTAACAAGAATGTTTTTTAAGTTAATAAAACAACTGTTTTTATTAAGCTTATTACCACTGTCTTGGAAATGCTACTGCACACTTTGCTTGCATCATGGTAGATTTTTAGAATTAATTTTAGCTTTTTAAAAATATTGAAATTATTGTATTGGTTCATATGGGGGAATGGTAGTAGGTGGGAGAGAATACAACAAACTTTTTTTTTTTTTTTTTTTTTTTTAAAGAGACGCCTTCAACTTATATTTTGGACTCACACTAGCAATTGTGAAGGTTACCTTAAGGAATATAAAACACCTCTTTCCCCAATTAAAGTGAAATGTACACATAAATCAAGCCCAGTAATACAGTACAAGTGCAATGACAATCTGTAACCAATAACACAGCCAAGGAACTAAATATGGCAATACCTCTGAGTGTTTTATTACTCATTGCCTCGTTGTACTGTGCATATGACCTGATTTAACTTTTTCTTTTAATCATTATTTTGCTCACAGTAATTAATAAATGCTAAAGGGACAAGTTTCACAGTTATTTGGACAGATGACTGACCCGACTACCTCTGTAGTGATGCTACATGGTGCGGGGACCATATTGCACAGCTCTGTGTATAACTACAACCGTATACAACTACAAATGAAAATATTTAAAATTCCACCATGGACAATATGTTTAATAGATAAATGAACGATCTGAAATAAAATAAATATCATAAATAACTAATATGAGAGACATAATGTGAGTATAAAAATATTGTCCATACTTAGCTTTCAGATCCAAATCAACAAAAGCTTGGAAATTGCAGATGGTAATTCATATCAGGCTTCAGAAATTCTACTTTTTCCTTGGCATCCATCTGTCCCAATTACTGTTTTACTTCCATATATTATTGCTCTTCCTCTTATTTTTCCTACTCTCTGCTGTCATTCACTGTGATTGTACCTCTGTGCCTTCAGGGATTCTACTTCTTTGCTGATTTGTTACATAGCTATATGCTGTGGGCTTAAATATGCTTTGGAGGTGCCACACCATACCCCATGAGGAATTCAGAGAGGCGCTGTACTTCAGAAAGCCAGGCACAACAGCTCCTGGAATTCCCAAAGTGCTGGGATAGCATGACCACTGCATTGCCGTTGGTGAGGATGCAGTATTCACTTCCCCTCTGTGCTTCTGCTGGTGGATGTGGATGGAATAGAAGCCCGGCTCCATCTTTCTTGAACTAGCTCTGAAAGGACACTGCCTTGAGGACTTCCACAGTGCACAGCTCCTCCATGGGGCAGCCTGTGTTCTGACCTCCCTTGTGCCAGACAATATGTGGTCCTACTTGTTTTTCTTCATATACATTGTGTGTGTGCACATGTGTAGATACATACAGATTTTATATTCAGGAAAATGTGTTTTTTTTTAACTGGAAAATTACAAAGGACAATTATGTTTCTTTTAAAACTAAATCTTTCACAGTAGGTTATAATACAAGTTGTAAAATTGTATATACAAATATTATATAAAAAGGCTGCCTGAAAAGGAATCAGTGTTTCATCATGGAAATATATAGCACATTACATAGAAATGCCTACACAGTAGACTGTTGCTAATTCACACCTTGTGACACACAAGTATGCAAAAAAATTGCTATTTCTTTCCATTTCTCAAGATTTAATAGCGGTCTGCTGCAGTGAGGTATTCTTTTAAGAATATATTCATTACAAGAGACACTAGAATACATTTTTGCACATGATTATAAAGATTAAAATTGAACCACACTTGTCCAATTAAATGAGCAAAGCACATTAAAAGAACTAAACAGTATTCCGCTGTCCTTAATTGTATCCATCACTTAGGACCTCAGCTTAAATTCCTGATGCTATTAAAACTCCCAACAAAGCCACTAGTACTAAGGAGGTAGGATATAGGCCTTACTACCTAATTATAAAACTAAGCAATCCATAGGGGGTGCCCATTATAGGCAAAATTACTGAGGTTCTGCTGTCATTTTGCACTTAATAAACTTCAATGGCCTATCATATAAACGTTGTATTCACTGATTAAATCTATTTCAGTCACTTCAGTCCAATCTATTATATATCCTTTGTAGAGCATCTGAAATTAGCTTTATAGTCTATTAATTAAACTTTCTGTAGTGAATCTCAGAACTGATGTTGGGGTTTGAGGTCAGCGGCTCTTCATTTGCACTTTCTTCAAGGATTAGGATTGTCTCACTTAAATACCTTAGACTTAGTTTATGATCAAAATAAACCCCAAAGCATATTAAAAGGAATGAGAAAGAGAGGAGGGAGAAACTCACTTACCTTCACCAATTCAGTATAACCAGTTTCTTTTGCTGTCCACCAAGGCTGAGCTTTTAGTCCATTAACATTGTAGAGAGAACGCTGCCAGACTGATGCAAAGTGACCTCTCTGGTGCCCAAGCTCATACCATTTGTATGCCTAGAAGATCACAGTTGTTTACAACCAACTTGCATCAGTCCAACTTCATCAGAAAAGAATAATTTACTAATTTTAAAAGGGCATTTCAACACATCTGAATGACACTCCCTCTTGGCAAAGCACCATTTTATCCTTTAAGTTAGGCCTGCAATAAGCACTTAAGAAAAAAAACAAACTAATAGCATAGGTAGCTCAGATCAACCAACGTTGTGAGACCTTCCAGTCTGTATTCACCAAGACAGGTGGAAACTCACACAGAGAGTGGGGCTGTTCCAATAGTTCAGGGGCTCACGTGGGGGTTCAATCCCTTGTTCCTCCCCATGAGTATGGCACTCCCCCGCTCTGTGCCTTACTTAGTTCCCTGTCTGCGGAGTGGGGAACAGAGAAGTTGCTGCTGCCACAGGCCAAGCAGGAGGCTTGGCCCCTCTATCATGACTCAGCCACTCTAAGCCAAATGGGGAGCAGAGGTCCAGGCAGAGGTGGAAGACCAGCTGACTCCAGAGAGAAGACTCAGTTCCAGTGTCCTGATTGTCCAGTAGGGAAGCAGTAATCCCTAAAGGCAGAATGCTGACTGGCAGCTGCCTTCTCTCTGCCTAGCTCCATGTGGCTGTGCACATTTTGATTTACCGAGTCAATTATGGAAACTCATTTGATTGCACCCAGTGTGCTAGAGTTTGCAAAGCCTTGCTCTACAGTAAGTTCTGTCTAATTCTCATACTTTTGCTTTGGCCTGATCCTGCAAGGTTGACCTCAGTGGCACTATTCATAAAAAAAGGAATTGTAGGCTCACACCCTTTATCAGCTGGTTAATTTTGCCTTTTTATGTCACTAGCATATAGATCCAAGGAAAAGAAAAGATGATCTGCCTCAAAGAGAACTCACCAGAAAGTGGAACATTGCTTGCTTTTTGATGTTGTATGAATTGTTATTTGTGTTCAAGTAACATATAAAGGCCCTGGCAAGGCTCTTTGTGCTAGACACAGTATGAACATAGAATAGAAAATAGCCCCCTTATCCCTTCAGTTACAATGAATACCTGGCTGTATGGAGTAACTGCACACGTGGTACAAAGGACAAAAGCCCAAAATTGTTTGCAGTGGAAATAAAGGTGTTTAGCACTTCAGCGAAAGAACAATCACTTTTGGTTGTCTCTGACAGATATGAACACAACCAACTGAGCACATTTGACATGCCATTCAGCAGCGGGCAGTAAAAAGGCTACTGTTGTAAAGCCACCATGGCTGCTGGAGCTGAGCCACCGCGAACAGCCAGCTTGAGCTCTGGCAGCCACCTTGGCCCAACAGTCAGCAGTTCTGTCCACAGATTGGTGGTTGGGAACTCTGACTTTTCTTTAGGGTTGCCAGATAGTTTAACCAAAAAACCCGAACACCCTCTCCCCCTCAAAAAAATCCCCACCAGGGAAAAAATTCTGTTGAGGGGAAAAAAAGGGGGAGAGCAAAGTTGTTGAGCAATCAGAATGGCCACTTTAAGAAACGCTTTTGAGGCTTTTTGGCCCTAACAGGCTGCTGGCGGCTGTCCGCCATCTTGTCTCCCTGCTCTGGGCCAGACAGCTCCCCTGCAGAACCAGGTAAGCACCCGGTATTTTTGCCTCCTGGCCGGGAATAGATCAGAAAATACCGGACATTTTAGGTGTCCAGTATTTTCTGAATTTTTTTTTACCGGACAGGAGGCGAAAATACCCGATTGTTGGGGTCAATACCGGACACCTGGCAACACTACTTTTCTTTATTTCAAAGAAAAAAAGCACTTTACATTTTAATGGATAAGCTGGATTTCAAAGAAAATGTTTTAAATAATCATCAAGCATTATGAAAACAAAGAGAATTATTTCTTTGGAGGTCGACATTTAAGTTTCCCTCACTCTCAAAATGCTGCCTGATTCTCCGGTGTATAAAATCTGATGATCTATGAAGAGGAGAATTGCTGCGAAATGTGCTACTCCAGTAGATGTACGAAGCACTGAAAAGCCATGTTAACAAATCGAACAACAGTGAACAGCCTTGGAGCTTTTCCTTTTGACTGCTATAAAATATTGCAAGTTTCTCAGAGGAGATTTTTAAAGTTGTGTCTTTAGGACGGATCATAAAAATGTTATGTATTACACTGTATATCTTTATAGTTTAAGCTTATCTGGAATGGAAACAGGATGATTCTTAACATATGTTCCTCAGCCTGTGGGTTGTAATAACTACGGCTACCAATAGACTTTAAATGCTCACTGCCTGCACTCAGTTGCAATACACCTAAAGCTAGCTCAGGTGACAAGAGTATGAATTACCTGTTTCAACTACTGACTATAGAGAGAGATCGTTAGTGCTATTTATGTGTAGGGATTATTGCTAGCTTATATTAAAAACATTTTAATTTCAAATATATCTGTTAATGTAGAGAAAAATTAGGTGTCGTCTACTCTACAATTCAAGATAACTGTAGAAATAATGTTTTCCAATTGATTAATAGTCAAATAAATATTTAGTCCATATATTCCCCATGAAAAGCACTTACTCCACCTATTCTTTACATAAGCCTTTCCATTGATTTTATGTTTTTATTATTCATTGTACCATTTTATAGTATTATTTGAATTGGAAAGAGCCTCTTCCACTCTACCTCTGCAATTTACCAAAGCTGAATTCTTAATTTAGCTGTAATAGATGAATGTCTATCCTCTGTGATGACAATTCCATATATTCCTTATGCATCCATCTCTTTTCTTGATTAAATCTGTAAGCTCAGCAAGTCTGGCAAGGCCAGGAAGAGAAATATAGCTTAACAGGGGACTTTCCATTGGGACAAATTTAAATTTTCTCTGCCACAAGAAGTTCATTGATTAGATCTTTTTCTACAGAAGTTTGGCTTGCAACTCCATGAACATTAGTACAAATCCCTACCTGGGAATTAGGATGGCATAAATTAACTGTCCATGAGGAAACATTAGCAACACAATCAATAATTTAATCCTCTAGCCCAGGGGCTGGATGCAGACCCTGGTTTGCCTGGATCCAGATACTGAGGCCCAGGGCCCACCCTGCAACTCTACCACACACAGAATCTCACTTGTATGAGGCTCCCACCTGATTTTGCTACGGGTCAACAGTCCTGACTCAAAAAAAGTTTCCACCTCTGCTCTAGCCTTACAAGCAAGATTATTATTCCAGGGAAAATCCTTAATCATCTCCTCATTGAGCATAAAAGCATTTCTATTTTGTGTATCTATTTATAGATAAATAGATATATAAAGGAAGACCAATTAATTCTTACTTTTGAATGAACATTTAAATCCATAAGAATTCATAAAATAATATTTTTATTATTCTTCCACAGGAGAGACCCCGAACTTTTTCAGACTCTAGCATGTTATCACCTGGATCTGGAAATGTAGCTTCAGTGTAATTGTCCCATGAGAAATTACAATCACAGTTCTAAAAGATTTTTATTGAATAACTGAAAGTCTGTCATGTTTGGTGATCTGGTTCCAGTTAAGATCACCACCAAAGTCTGATTATAGACTACAGAAATGCCACCAGCAGACTATCGTATACACTCTAAACCCATTCGTTTATAAGCCGACCCCTCAAATTTACAGAAAAAAAAGGGTAAAAAAAAGTAATTGACCTGTTTATAAGTGAACTTCAGAGTACAGCAGTCTAGAACCTTATAAATAGGCCAGTGACATTTTACCATTTTTTCTCTGTAAGTTTGGGGGGGGAGGGGGAGGTCAGTTCCCAGACCACAGCAGCTCTGCTCTTCAAATGTAGTATGAGCCACTAGGCTCTAACTATGTTTAAAAGGCAGAGCGGCAGCATCTGGGACTTAGCACGGGCCAGGACTGCTTTGTCCCAGCTCGGACTGGATCCCAGTCGCTGCTGCTCTGCCTTTTTAGAATCCGTTCATAAACCAATTCCCGCTGTCCCCAGTGGGAATGTTTTCCAAAAAAAGTCAACTTATGAATCAATATATATGGTAATTTGTTACACTGATTGGACACAAGATACTCAAGAGGTCTGCATTTCGAAAATAGTGTGAATGTCAATGCCTCTGAAATATTTTTATGCCACTGATAAACAACATAGAAAAAGATGACTCTCTTAAGACAGTGTTTACCTGTTTTCAGCTATCCATATTCCTTATGAATGAAGCTTTCTTTATTTTCATGTCAACATTAGTGTTCATAGTTGAAAAACCCCACATCTTTTGATTTCTCTCAAAAGAAGCAGGGCTAATCTACATGTGTAACTTTCCATTTCCTAAATTAGATAAACGAGGAAAAGCTCTCTTGGTTTCCATTGCCTTATATTTTACGCTCATTATGTCTTGGAGAAAGGATCCTTGCATAATATTGAGGATCTAAGATTCTGTCCTGCCTGCTAATCTAACAAACAAATACAGGAAACCAGTGCACTGGTTCAAATTTCACAAAGTCCAGTAATACTTATACATCTGTTGCAGCGAGAGTCCTACTCCCACAGCAGAGTTCTTTGCAAGTGTGTTGCATTAAACCTGCACATATACACAGTATTAATTTATGTTTGCCCCTGAGGGAAAAGATCCTGTAGCTCCAGGGTTGGTTCCACCTGCAGTGGTAGCAAGATACCTTTTAGTCAAAAAATTCATATATTGAATTTATGAATTTCCCTGGTTCCATGACTAGCCCTCCCATGTTTGTCTTGCCTGGCTGGTATGCCCAGACTGGCTTGCAGTGATTATCTTTGTGTGCCCTTCCTGCTCCCTCCCTTCCCTCTCTGCCAGTAGATTGAGATTTATTAACAGCTGCTGTGCACCCACATTCCAGGCAGTCTTTCTGCTGCTGATGTCCTACAGTTTGAGATCCACCAGATCATGGGCTGTTAAACCAATGAGACTACTCAGGTTCACAATGTTAAGACCATGTTTACATGCTTTTCTGGACTGGAAAAAGAGTGCAGAGCACCTTGCAGGATTGCATTTTTTAGAACAAGGAACATGCAAAACATGTACCTCTTTGTTTCCAACTCTCTGCAGGGCGTCACCTAAATGAAAATAAAAGCGTCCATCATCAGTGCCAGGGTCACCAGACTCCAGTCCTTCCTAGAGAAAGAATGAAATAAACACCTGTAAAACAGTTCATTTAGCTGTTACAGCAAGCAGACCATTCAATCCAAGAAATAGGCATGTAAAATAATAGGCATGTAAAATATATTAGTAAATAACTATATACAAGTAAAATATTTTGTTATCCTGAAGTTACAGATGAATGGATAACACTGCAGCCAAAAAATTCTTGGAAACGTTTTTTCAATTTCCTCCTCTCCCGTAAAATCTCCAAAAAAGGCATTTTTTAAAAAAGAAAATCTGGAAATTCCAAGACAGGTTTCATTTTTCATCTTTCCAAACAATCAGAAGTATGAAAATCAAAGATTTGAGATCGCTCATGAATCTCAAGATTGGTTCCAACCTGCCAGCCTCAAAACAGCCAGAAACTGAAACCTTTCCATCATACAGGACCATTCATTAGTGACCGAGGAAACAGTAATACTTTATGTTTAAATCTTGATGAATCTTGGCTGAATAAGAATGTCTCTGTTTATAAATCTGTGCAGTTATGAATATATTTTGGGATAATATAAATGGTTATTTATAACTATTGTGCTCATTGCTAAACCTGTGTTATCACAATTTCCCCCTTTTTTCTACCAGTAAAATGTATCTTCATTGAAAGAAAGGAAGAACTAATGGAATAATACCTTCAAATATGGAATGCTCTCTGCTATCTTGTTTTCTGCCTTGAGAATGAAGCCATAATGTACTTTGGCAAAGCCATCATTTGGAACCAGACTCAGAACCTGTATAAAGCAAATTAGTAATTATTACATATTAATGTATGGGTTTCGTTACAAAATTAATTGAAATTGGCACACTAAGAATCATGTTGGGATTTTGTGGTTTAAAACAAATACTGTCATCTGCTTCAAACCCTTTAAGAATCACTTGACTCACTCAAGTTTTTCCAGGCTCATTCTTTGTACTTTGGTCTCTCGCTACACTAATTCATGTGCACAGTAAAATGGTGACAAGCACAATTTTATGGTTAGAAATCACAAGCTGCACACATGGGGCGATGGAACAATTTTTTATAGCAGGGGTGCAGTGATCCATGGAATCAAACTGAAAGTCTTGTATATATTGAAAACCACTTCAAGCCAGGGGGTGCTATGGCACCCCTGTACCCAAAGTTCCAGAAATTAACATTGTCTGCATGTATATTAGCTGTTCATCTACATTTATTTTCTTTTCCTCTCTCTGACGTCTCAGAGTATGTCTTCACTGCAGAGTTAACTTGAGTGATCTACACTGGAATTAATTCTCTGGAGATTGCCTTGTTCAGGTAAGAGTGGTCAGACTGTAAAAATAACACTGAGTTACTATGACCATACTACACTTATTCAAGTAGGTGTCCATCCCACGGATTTCTGCATTGCAGCAAACTGAACTGCTCTATGAATTTCTTCCCAGTGAGTTGTGGGAGAACTTATTTGTCCTTTCTTGGCACACAAAGGGAATTACATCATTCAGGTGGAGCTAGACTGTCCACACTGCAGCACAGCTGTGTTACCATCTGACCAGCTGTGCAAATTCTAGCTATAGCCTATAGCTGTCATTCCCAACCTTTTTTATACTGTGGACTGGCAAACCCATTCACAAACTTTTGGCAAATTGGCAACATTTTATTTGCATATTTGTTATATACATAATGAATATGCAAATGAAATGTTTGTGATTCATCAAAATATGTACCCCAGCTACCACATACACTACAACCCTGACTCCTGCACCAGCCCCATATCAAGTTATTCAGCCCCGGCCACCAGAACAGGCACCCGCTGGGCAGAGCAGGTCCCGGCCTCCCTGCCACACAGCAGGTCCCACCCGTTTTCCCCCACCAGAGCAGGGACCTCCCTGATACATGGATGCAGCAGGTCCTGCCCTCCGCCATGAGGCCACAGCAGGCCCCGCCCTGCAACGTAGCAAGCCCCGGCCCTCTGCCAGAGTAGGCCCACTGGAGTAGGAGCAATCCTCCCTCCATACCCCCCGCCACACAGCAAGTCCCACCTTCCCATGCCATGTGGCCGCAGCAGGCCCCAGCTTCCCCACTAGAGCAGGCCCCAGTTGCCCACCATGTGGCCACAGCTGAGTTCTGCAGCCGCTCTTCACATGGTCCCATGAGCTGAGCTGCATAGTGGCTGCCAGAGCTAGAACCGGGTCTATGGGGAGGCTGCCCCAATAGGGACAGCCTCATTGTGGTCCTGCTTCAGTCACAGAACACCCGGCTGCCCACCACCCCACTCAGCCTGCTGTTGCGTGGTGAAGTGGGCAGGAATTCCCTTATGGGGAACCCCAGCAGGCGGGGCTAATCAAAAGCTGGGGGAATGGCCTGGAAGCATGCTACGGCCCAGCAGGCAGGGGTTTGCAGCCCACCACCAGTCCGCAGATTGGCGGTTGGGAACCGCGGGCCTGTAACACTTGACAGCCTAGCCAGCTTGAGTTAAAAGAACCACTACATTGAAGTTAAAGGATTTTTGTGTGTGAATGGGACTTGAGGTGGGGGCAGTACTCAAGTTTGTAGTCAGGACAACAGAGATATGAGATGTTGGTAGGAATAGATTGAAGTGGCTTGGAGAACAGGAGTAGGAGGTATATTTGTGACCTAGGGATCTTTTGGTGCCAGCTACAGAGGGCACAGGGATCCTCTGAGTCTAGTATCTACATAGTAGTTCAAAGAGTGTCACATGAGGTTTCTAATGAGAGTCTGTCATACCGATCCTCACAATCATTGCAAAATGGAGGATCACAGCCAAAATAGGGCTGGAAGGATTTGGGGTGAGCCTTTGCTTTAAACATGGCAATGTCTTATTAGTTAAGCTTAGGTTCTAGCATGAATGTTAGGATTCTATTTCAGAGATAACCCTTTGTTTCCGGTACTCCAGCCTGCTCTCATTTGACTCTCTGGTCTTTGTTCAATACTTGTGCTTTTTCTATAAACAAATCTAAGTGCTGAGTATTAAACAGTTGCCCCAGAGCCTGGCGATACAAAGAGGTCCACGTCTCCCAGATGCTACACTGTTATTGTGGCGGTGGCGGCAGCAGCAGCAGCAGCAGCCAGAGTCCTGGGCCCTTTAAATTGCCACTGAAGCAGCATGCGGCAATGCGCTGGTTACCGCTGAGGGCTGTGGCCGGGGGGGGGGGGGGGGGGGGGGGGGGG
>CM057846.1:55851900-55864703 GCA_030068395.1 Apalone spinifera | reverse complement strand
CGGGGTGTAGAATAGTGCCCTGGCCTGCCCCTTCTGCGAGCATGGAGCCTCCACCCTGCCCATGGGTCTGTGCAAGCTATCAGCTCTCCTGGATAAGAGCAGGTGGCAGCAAGGTTCCCCTGGGAAGCATCACATCACCACATGAATCTTTTCATCCCTGTATAATGGGAGTGTTTCAGGCAAAAGGTGAAGAACAAAGAAGGTGGGTCTAAGCTCCACTACTCTCACCACTTTTACCTCTTTTTTTAGATTAATATATGTATTTACTTCAGTGCCATTTGTGGTATTACAGTGGAACAGCAGCATAGTTGCTGGTCTAGCCCCATAGCCTACCCTTTCCCTACACTGATGTAAGGGAGTTACCATTGATGTAGGTAATCTACCTCCCCATATAGCAATAGTTAGATGGATTGAAGAGTTCTTCCATTGACCTAGTCACGTCAATAGTGGACTGGCTTACTGGTGGCACTAAGGGAAATAGGCACACACAGGAAAAAAAAAAGATAGTGAGTGCCCAGCACCTACCAGTCATCTGTAGATCAGCTGCTTGGCAAGCCCTGCCAATTAGCTGTTTGGTGGCAGGCAGGCATTGAGGGAAGGAGGAAAGAGTGGGGACAGGATGCACCAGGAGAGGGAGCAGAGCAGATGGAATGGGGGCAGCAAGAAGACAGGGTGCACTTGGGGGAGGGAGCAGAGAAGGGGCAGGACCCGGGATGTAGCAGGGATGGAACCCAGAAAAATGACAGTGTCTGTGCTCAGAGACGTGAATTTTTATTCCCCGAGCAATGCAACTAGGTTGATTTAACTTTAGGTGTAGACCATGACTAAGGCAATAGCGAAGCCCACAATATTTTTAAATTACAGTTACAGATCTATGGTACACAAGCATTCCTGAAACTACTAGTTATACACAAGTTCTTAGCATATTTCACCCATATTTCCCTGTTTCTCCAGATATTTAACTTAACACAAAATCCTGCCCCTTAAAAAGTTATTTGAGCAAGTAAATTCTCTTTCATTCCTTAGGACCAGATTCTGTGCTGTTTTCACCTTATATAGTCATTTATATCTGTGTTAACTAAGTACAAAGTGTGTGTAAAATGATGCTAGCTAAGAATGGTACCATTTTACATCCACTTTGCTCAGGAATAAATGATTACAAAGATTCAACCAAACAGATAATCTGGGAGTCTATAAAATTCTATCAGAATTAAAGAAAGGGTAAAAATATGGGCTTGCAAACCATAGTTTAAAACTGTTTGACCGTCCATTTAGAAAATAAATGGTATTGCTATTGATTTTACATCTTTTGGTCACAATATTCCATAGATAACAACTCTGTTCCAAGAAGCTGTGCCTAGCGGACCACACAAATTGAGTTTAAAAAGTATTTATGCATCATATAATTTTGTTAATCTGATTAACTAAAGTAGAAAAGCCAAACGTACAACATTTGACTTAGCTTTTACAAATCATTTGGCATGATAGTTCACTTAAGTAATCCATCTATATTAAGGCAAGAATTTACATTCATGACCACTCCAGGAGAGTTATTTAATAAAAATCAACAGAAAGTACACTTCAAGCATTTAATGTAAATTATATATATTAACCTGTTCCAATTGTTACATCGAATATTAATTATTTTTAGAAAAGTTATGCTAAATTGCTGCTTAGTTCATTAAATATTAATCATGGATATAGCAATAAACCTCAGGGACTATTCAAAATAATAGCCAATCAGTAGCACAAAAGTGCAGACAGAGAATTTGCCTTCACAGCAATTGCTCTGCAAATGAGGAATTCCATGAAGAGTGTTAAATCATGATCTATAAACCTTTGAAAACAAATGCATCTGTGATATCTCCAAAGATGGTTTTTAATGTCCCATTCCTAAATATAATATTCAAAGGAAAGACATTTAACAGGAGGAAAAATGTGTCTATTTCTTAACATTCCCTTCCAATTGTAGTACAGTGCACAGTTTTGTCAAATAGGGCATATACTCCATCATATTAAACTCTAGCTATAGACATAAAACTCTTAATTCAAAGTACAACGTTCAGGTTCACCATCTTTGAAGTGAAAAGAAAGGACTTGTTGCACTTAAGCTGATCACCTGTGAAATGAAAACCACACCATACTACTTCTTCAGCCACTGACTCCTTATGGAAACATTATAAAATTGATTTAAAAACAGTTCTGGTTTGATCTCATTTTCTGTATCCAACTCAGCTGTTACAAAAATGATTACAACTTCAGTGACAAATAAGATGAGGAGAAAGGAAATGAAAATTGAAAAGCCTTCATCGGCCAAGACCCAAATTCAGATTATTTTCTTCGCATTATTTCTTTGTAATACTTACAAATATCTCCATCCATTTTCTTAGGAGATGTCATTTGCTGTTGCAAGAAAAAAAAAAATCTACAGACCTGGATTCATATCATTACTTGAACTGAAAAATGATTGTCAGCAATATTTTTAAATGTAGATTATGTAAAGCTGAATCAAAATATATTCCATTACTTATTGCATAAAAAGCCTCTGCCTGAGCTTACTTGATTTTACACATGCATTTTCTGAAAATATACTAACTGTAAGGTCTAAGATTTTAAACTGCAACTCATTGTAACCTTTGTCAAACCTTGCAACTTGCTGTAATCTTTGTAAAACTTAGTAATCTTTGTAACTCTCGGCCACCTTGCTTGTAACTTGCTCTAAACTGCATTCTCCCCTGAGTGATTGAGAGAGAGAGTGTTTTTGAAGTTGCAATGCTAAGGCTGGAGCATATGGTGATGAGCAGGGCTCGCCGAACCGCGGCGAGCCCCGCTCGCCAGCCGCACTGTCCGGCGATCTGCGCATGCGCAGATCACCCGAACCCAGCTCTTCCGGGTTACAATCTACTCACCACGGGTGAGTAGACTGTATTATTTGTCGAGCCCTGGTGATGAGTCAGAGACTGCTGCTTTGCTGGATAAAGGGAAGTCTGGACATGCCCCCTGGTGACGAGATGGATGAGTCACAGGGGCCATACAAACACAATATAAGGGAGAGGGAGCACATGCGAGACTCTCTCTTTCTTCCCCTACTCCTGAGAAACTCCTCTCTACAGCAAGTCTCTTTGATGACCAGCTCCCTAGCCATGATGAGCAGACAGACCCTCCAGAATCTACATGCCTTGGCTCCTTCTGCCACCCATATGCCTGTGTAAGTGTGAGAGTGCCTGAGGGCAGGAATGAATGTGTGTGAATGAGTGAATGAATGGAGGAGTGTGTGTGCTTGTTTGTGTGAGAGAGAGAGATAGCTGGTTCCCTCTTTAGTTTAAACCTTTGGTGGTAGTTCTGTATCTTTTCTAGTTTAAACCTTTGGAGGCGGCTCTATTTTTGTAGTGCATACAGTGGAGTGCTAATTCCTCAAACAAACCCATGCTAGTGTAACCCTGGGTGGTCTCCAGTGGGAATTTTTTGGGGTAACATTACTGATTTAGGATTTTAGGACTTGATCCTCTGTAACGATGAGTGCCTCTTTGTAACCAAGTGATAGTGATATCAGTGGTAGGGAAGGAATCATCCAACATTTTTCAAGTTACTCAAGGGAAGCAAATAAACAAAAATCTTGTTTCTTGTACACTATGCCAAATACTGAGATCCACATTTATTTCCTTCTAAGGAAAGCAGCGATTAGAGTTTTTTACAGTTGTTTGTATTACGGGGATAGCATTTAAAGGCTCCCAGGAAAAAAAGGGCTTCCTTTGTGCTAGGTGTTGTCCCATGACAAACAGCTCCTGAGTACTCAGAGCTAACATT
The DNA here is from genome assembly GCA_030068395.1 of Apalone spinifera. NCBI lineage: Eukaryota > Metazoa > Chordata > Testudines > Trionychidae > Apalone > Apalone spinifera. The sequence goes on along the minus strand of CM057846.1, from coordinate 55,860,896 downwards.
GTAAACTGATCAAACAAACATGAGAAAGTAACTATTACCATCATTCTAATGAAGGGGAACTGAGGCAGAGAGAGAATAAGTAACTTGCCCAAGGCCACACATGAATTCTGTGGTAGAATCAGCAAGTGAATTCAGAGGTACAGCCCTTGCATTAACCAATCATCTCGAAGAAATCCATGACAATTTTTTCTGGGTATAGATGTCAGGATTTTGCTCACAAGAGTGTCAGAATATGAAGGTGGGGGGAGCATTTTTTCAAATAGAACAACAGCCAAGCTATCAATAGTTTTAATGCCAAGCTATCAAATGGGGCAATAGCTGTTCTTTTACAAGGACAAAGCATTATTGTGGTCTTCTTCATTACACTGGCTAGTGAACTGCGAAAGGAAATAATTGTATTGGATGAAGCCTACAACAGCATGGCAACAGACATTAAAAACAGACCAGCAATAACTTAGCATAGCTAGTTTTACTCAGAACAATATTTTTGGGAACCATCACAGTATTTGGTATGATACAGCAAAATGTGTACAATGTACTCATACCAAAATAATTATAGGTAGAGCTGATAGCAACCTCTATCTACATTTAGGTTGTCTTATGCTTTTTCCCCCTCAAATTATAAAGGATTTTGTGATCCTTTTTAACAAGCTCTAACACCTACATTGTTTGTAACAACATCAGAAGGAAGACAGACTTTGGGCTAAAAACATATCGTCTTCATTCCATGAAATTCTGTGCAGATTTGTTTGAGATACAAACTATTAAAACTGCCAATTTTTTAGTCTCACGTTCCTCAGGAAAACATTGGTGACGTGCCAAAATATTAACGAACATAAACATTCTAAGGTTGGGTATATAAAAGACGTCAACACCACAGTAAACACTGTACTAAGAACACCTTGGAAGTGGGTGCTGGGACTGGGCTCCTTGCTCCAGCTCCACCCTCCTATAAATATTGCACCTGGCTACAGCAGCTCATTAGCCCAATTGGGGCACCAAATGGAGCAAGAGAGCTCTCTACCTCCCAAAAGAGAGGGGGAGACAGAGCTGTGCAAAGTATAGCAACAGTTTTATTTGCTGCCGTAGCAATTGGATACCCTATGGGATCCAGCTTGTGGCACCCAACAGCTTAGACCCTATTTCTCACTTTGGATAACAGGCTTCTTCTGTGCCAGCCAATCTAGTTAATCTTGTAGCTCAGGTGCTCCAACAAGTACACCAGCATCATCAGGGGAAGGACGGTCAGCAAGAAAGTGCCCCTTATCCAGCCTGAGCTCTAGAAGCTCTGACCTGATAGTCCAGATGCAGTTCCACACATAGTGGAAGGGGTTTCCTGCTTTCTCTGACAGTGGACAGGGAAACCCTCTCAGATGTGTGGAGCTTGCTCCAGACCAGTCAGCTACAGTGTGAGACAGGCAAGCAGCACCAACGCAAGGCACAAAAGCTGCCGCACAAAAACGTGATTAGACTGGCACTTGTGTTGGCAGGGAGAGCAAGGTTTGAAAGGTCAGAGATTGGACCACCCTATCGCATCCTGAGAGCCCCTACAAAATTCATGTTCCAGTTTCATCAATTTCATGGGCAGCGGTTTTAAAATTGGTCTATTTCATATTTTCAGATGTTGAAATCTGAGCTTTCCTGGTGATGTGGCCGATAGAGTCCCAACCCGAAAGGAGGTCATGGGGGGTTGTAAAGGTGTTGCAGGGTGCTGTGGCAACCTTCACTTCTGTGCTGCCTTCAGAGCCCATGAACCTTTCTGCAGCCAGGGGAAGTTCTCAGAGGTAGCTCTGACCTCCTGCCATGCTACTGGGAGTGTCCCAGCCTGGACAGGGAGGGCCAGGACTTCCTCTTCCCCTGCATGGCCCTTGGGAGCTTCCTGCAGCCAGACGAGGTACCCAAAGGGTATCTGATCTTCCCTCAAAAGCAGCCATGCAAGGGAAGAGAAAATCCCACCCTCCAGAGCACTGCAGATTAGCAGCTGGACCACGGTGAATAGTAGATGCCCCAGCTGAAACATCCTTAGCCCTGCCCATCCCCCTTTCCTCCAATAGCTAGATTTCAAGCAAGTGGTCCGATTTCACTGTCCATGACACATTTTTCAGGGCCTTACTTATTTGTCCCTCCAGAACAGGGCAGAGGCACATTGAGGAAAATAAGGGATCTGTGCTGGATTCTGTCCTACACAAACAGAAGTCTTCATCTCCCAACATAAAGATTATTATTTCTATGCATATATGTATTTAAATACATATACAGCTGGTTACCCTAAGGAATAAGGAGACAATTTATGTTAATCATGTGAAAAAAATTTCACCTGCATTTTATTTATCTATAAAGAAGAGTGTTTAATATGTTGATAACAGGAATATTTGACGAGGAGTCCTGTGGCAATTTATAGATTATCTTATGCTCCAATAAATCTTTTAGCTTATAAGGTGCCACCGGACGCCTCGTTGCTTTTGAAGTTTCAGACGAACACAGCTACCCCTCTGATAAAGGAACATTTGAATAACCAATTTAAGATCAGCTTAAAAGTGTTATTTATGGTAACCCATAAAAGCTATACAGACATATGATTTGCTTTACAAAACATTAAGAGAATTAAGTAAGCAATTTTTTAAGTACATATGTTAACAATGTATTTTTTTCCTCAATTGATACGAATGGGAAGCTCACCTCCTCATAAACTTTCTTGGCATTGCTGTTATCTCCTATCAAGAGGTAACCCACTCCAAGGTCATTCTTGAATGAGATATCACTGGGAAATAGATCAATTAGTTTCTGAAGAGTAACCAGAGAACTTCTCATGTGACCTAATTTGATTAGACAAGAGTAAATTATAACAAGGGTTACAAATAAGAGAAATAAATGCTCAAAGACAACTGACATTACATATTCTGGAAAACCCAAATTCAGAATTGTGCACGCTACCTTTATTAATGGTCATGGATAATGCAGAACATAAAAGTGGTCTTCATTATATGTGAATACATTTAACTACTTCATTTTCATCTTAGAAGCAATAGCTACCAAATCTCTGATGGAACTGTACATTTCTTTCAGTGTTATGAGAGCCTCTCGTGGACAATCACATGTAGTGCAGTACAAGTAATAATATTTTACACTTCTGTAATTATCAATCTTCTGCAGATCTCAAAGTATTCTACATAGTCAGGAAAGCACTTTAACTCAAATTTTGGCCCTGATAAATCAAAATATTTACGCATGTTCTTAACTAAGTGTGTGAATAGTTCTATTGAAATTAGTTGTTTCACATGCTTAATGTAAAGTATGTGCTTCACTATTTTCCTGGACTAGGACCTTCCTGATGAACAAAGAGATGAAGAGCAAGCCAGTCCTGAAATCTGACCCAGCTGGATGGACCTTTATGCCTATTGAAGTCAATAGGGGTACATCTAGACTACAGGCTTTTGTCAACAGAAGTTTTGCCGACAGATACTGTCGACAAAGCTGTCAACAAAGAGCGTCTAGACTATATCCAGTTCTGTCAACAAAGCAAGCCACTTTGTTGACATGATAGTGTAGTGCAAAGGACAGTATAGATGCAATAACGCCTTCTGTCGACAGAACTCTGTTGACAAAAGGCGTTATTCCTCGTAGAATGAGGTTTACCGCTGTCGACAGAACTCAGCGGCAGTGTAGACGCAGGTATAGTTTTGTCGACAAAAGTCCAGTTTTGTCGACAAAACCCTGTAGTCTAGATGCACCTGAGTGCAGGGGTCAGCCTGGATCATCACAGGACTGGGATCTAAATTTTCAGAAGTGTCCACTAGTTTGGCAGCTTCAGTTTTGGGGTCCCAACTTTAAATTCCTACACTGTGATTATCAGCACCCACAAGTCCAGGCAGCTGAAATCAGTGGAAGATATTGATGCTGTCAATGCTGAATGTCAGGTCATTTGAGTCAAAAGTTAGGCAACTTAAAAACCTGAGGCACTCAACATTTATTTTTCAAAATGAGTGCATAAGGGATTCCTTTCAAATCATGGTGTGTCAGTGCCAGTGTGTGCAAGCCTAGGTCTCCTGATGCCAAGGTGTTTACTCATTCCACTAAATCACATCTCTCCAATATAATTATTTGGGAAGGCATAAATAGGATGAACCCACAATCCTATGGGAGCCTGAGCTCAAACTTTTTTTTCCTTCTTGTGTTTTATTTTTATTTTATTTTTTTAAATTCCAAAACTCCCCTGATTTTTTTAGGGAAGGAATTTTAAAGTTTATTTTATGCAGCAGAAGGGTTGGGGCAGATACTTTTCATGCCTATAATTATTAAGCTTTCATTGTTCTGTAAAGAAGACCGTGTAATAAGTTAAGTTATTAGCAGAAAAGTATGAGCTATTTACAAAAAACATTTAAGAATTCAGATACCATAGTGATGGGCTACTTTATAAAACCCAGATACAGAAATATACATGGAAAACTATACAAGATAACATACATATTAGACAATCTAGAGGTAGATTACCTAAATTATCCATGAATGTACTGATTACAGTTGTGTGCTATCAATACCCCATCCTTTAAATAAACAGGTGATTTTTTAATATTGCAACAACTGCTGGTAGAACATAAGAACGGCCGTACTGGGTCAGACGAAAGGTCCATCTAGCCCAGTATCCTGTCTGCCGACAGTGGCCAGCACCAGGTGCCCCAAAGAGGGTGGACCGAAGACAGTGATCAAGCGATTTGTCTCCTGCCATCCCTCTCCAGTCTGTTGGTAAAAGAGATTGCTTTGGTGCTCACACAGAGCTCTTCTTCAGGTGCAAGTGAGCCAGAGTCAGCATTTTCACCAACAGAAGGTGGACCAGTGAAAGATATGACCTCACCCACCACGTCTCTCTAGAGTCACCATCCTGCATCTTAAATGGGGAGGGTTATTTGGCTGGCTGCCCAGAAGAAGTGATTCTGTGTAAACGCTTAATCATGGGAGCACCTTGGCTGAGGCCACATCTACACTGCAGGTATAGAGGTTTGTTATACATGTGGGAAGTGGTGGCCTGGCCCACACTGCTTCCCAAGGCTCTCCTTGGCTGCAAACAACAAACTGGAGCCACTGGGAGCCATGAGGCTCTGTGGCTGTGGAGCTGGTAAATAAACATGCTGGAGCGGCTAGTTAAACGGTTTCTCAGAGTAGTTTCATGGATCACTTTGAGTAGCACTAGTTTAAGCACATTTGAATATCTCCATCATAAATTCTGCAAACTGAATTCATACATGCAAGTCATATTTAAATCTTACCAAGAAATTGCTGCCTGTCTGCTTTTCGTTTCAGGCTCAATTTTACCAGATCAGCAGGGACATCTGGCAGACTAGCAACCTCCCCGTAGGTGTTGATGGCTTTTTGCAGTATTTCATTGCTTCTCATTTTCTCAGCCAAATCATCCTCACTCTAGGTGGAATCACAAAATTGTTATTATTATATTTGGGAAGATTAATAAGACTGGGACTTTTCAGTTTGGAAAAGAGACAACTAAGGCTAGGTATACCTTAGTGGATAAGTTTGAACTGAAGGTATGCAATTTCAGTTACATTCATTGCATAGCTGGAGTGAGCGTACCTTAATTCAAACTTTGGCACCATCCCCAGAGCAGGAGTTTGACAAGAGAAATGCTCCTGTTGACTTCCCTTACTCCTCACAAAGAGTAGGAATACTGGCATCTAAAGGAGAGCCCTCAGCATTTGATTTAGCAGGTTCTTACTGGACCCACTAAATCGAATGCCATAAGATTGATAAGCATCAATCTGCAGGTAAGTATACACATGCCTAAAGGGGGGCGGGGTATGGTAGAGGTCTATACAGTCATGACTGGTGTGGAAAAAGTGAATAAAGAGTTATTTTCTCCTTCCCATAACACAAGAACTAGGGGTTATCAAATAAAATTAATATGGAGCAGGTTAAACAAACAAAAGGAAGTATTTCTTCACATAGCAGAGTCAGTCTATGCCAGAAAGTCAACCCCTTGCCAGATGATGTTCTGAAGTCCAAGACTATAACACGGTTCAAAATAGAGATAGATAAATTGATGGACAATAAGTCCATCAATGGCTATTAGCCAGGATTGGCAGAGGTGATGGCCCCAGTCCCCGTTTGTCAAAAGCTGGGAATGGACGAAAGGGAATGGATCACTTGATGATTACCTGTTCTGTTAATTTCTGCTTTAAAAAGACTATATTAATGATGTGTAAGGATTATGTTTTACACAGATCAGAGCTATCTGTGGATAATGCCTCATTTTTTAAACTTCTCCAGATGTTGCCTAATGAGAAAGTGAGAGAAGCAGCCCCAGAAGCTGAAAGATACCTGAGTTACTGTTAAGGTGATACTACCATTTGCCAGGTACACAATTATTTTCTAGTAGCTTGAGGCATCTACCTTGCTATATCTAAATCTTGTGTTATTTAAAAACAAGTTGTTACACTTAAGCATCATGTGAATGAGAACATTGATTCTATAAGGCTTAGTAAAGTGCCCAGAGCACATAAATCCATCACTTTCTCCCCTTCATCCAAACCCCCCTCATCACATGGGGAAAAGCAGCCATAGCCAAGAGGAGTTTGCAGAGGCGGGGGGGGAGGTTAAAATTCCCAAACGCTCAGGACTCCTCCTTCAAAGACGACAGCACCAGTCAGCCAAGGCTGTTCTCCTAGAGAGGTGGAAACAGCCAAGAGATACAGTCTCAGCCTTCTGACAGCATGAGAAGTCGAGATATTTCCCCTCTGGTTGCTGTGTTGTCATTGTCTGCTGTCTTCCCAGCTTCTGTTCAGTTCTTCCACTACTAGAACCCTTCTGGTCCCCAACCTGTTTCTCTCTGTTCATCATGCTTTTCACCCTTACCTCTTCCATATACCTTGCGCTTGGTGCAGTCTCACTTGACCCTTTACCTAGTTTCTTTGCTTATGCCCAACCATTCTTTCCTGTCCCCCACTTCAAGCTACGAAGATCTCAGTAGAATTCTACTGGGAAAGTGAGAGAAGGGAATGTTCTGTGAACCTTATTTTGTTTTTCAAGTTTGCAAGCAGATTTAGATGCATTTTGAAATGTAGGGTGAAATCCTCGCTCCACTGTAGACAATGGCAAAAATCCCACTGACTTCAGGCAAACCAAGATTTCATCCCTGGCATGGAACTTCTCCCCTTTGTCTGCAGTGAAACACTTTTCAGTAATGAAATGAAGCTAGACTGATCTCACATATGTAATTTTAAAAGTATGGATATTATTTTATATGCTTTCTATATTGAGTCAGATTAGTAGTGTTCTATGAATCCCTCCTAACCTCTCCTATTTAGGCCATGTGGCCGCGGTAGTAACTTCTCATTGGCCAGGGCCAGGACTTGGTCCACATGGCCGTGGTGGCTGTTCCTATGGCAGCCAGGGGGACTGCATGGCGGGCAGCTGCTTCAGAAGCCAGGGCTGCTCCAGAGGCGACCAGCCAGCAAGGAGGAGTGGGGCTGCTCCAGAGACAACCTCACTCCTCCAGAGACTGGTGGAGTGGAGCTGCTCTGGGGAGCAGAACTGCCCTGGGGATGGCTAGGCCACATGGGAGAGTGGGGCAGCCCCCAAGTTGGCTGCTGGGAACAGGTTGGAGCTGGACTAGGGTGTGGCGGCCGTGGGGAGGAGGGGAGCTTCCTGTGGGGAGCTGTTCTCCTGCTTTAGTGAAGCCACTTTCCACCCCTCCGCTGCCTTCACCTGGGAGTCCATCCCTGCCTCCTCCAGCCTGTCACTCTCCATCCTATTGCACAGCCTCAACCCTGCAGCCTTAGCACTTCCCACTCTGCTTGCCTCCCTTTCTGCCTCACGGTGCCCCCAGCAGGTGGGCTAAAAACGGCACCGAAGTGACACCCAGCTGCCAGCACCGCTGCCCAGACCCCCGCTAGAGGGAGAGTGTTGCCCGGGCTGCGGCTCCGGGGCTGGGTGGCAACAGGGGCAGCTGAGAGGAGTGGATAATGTGTGGGAGGGTCTCCCTACCCCAAAGCTGCATTGGCCCCTGGGTCCCTGACAGGAAGGTGAGAACGCCATGCACTGGACCCCCATGGGACCTCACCCCCAGCAGGGCTGGACATCCCGGGATCATTTATCCACCCACTCCTGCCTTGCTCATTTCCCTGAACCACCCTCCTCCGAGCCATCCTGACCCCAATCCGTGCTGGTGATCCAGCTCCGCCTTCCCGCCCCCGCATGACTGGAGCCAGTGCTGGCTTCCTGTGGGGGCAGAGGGAGAGCCTCGGGGCTCCATAGTACATCCAGCTGCCAGGGAAGCACGCACACTTGCTGGTCCTCCCCTCCCCACAGAAAAGCCGGAGCAGAGCCCAGGGCAGGGGACCAAGCAGGGCACGCAGTGGAGAGAATCCCTCCCCTCCCCCAGGAGAGTGACGCAGTCCAAGGCAGGAGGGTTAAATCTTGGCACACCACTTTGGAAAGGTTGCTGACCTCTGGGTCTATGAACTAGTTTTTTCATCATCTCTATTTACCTTATAAAAACTGATGGTGAGTCCAGTTGAAATGTCTAATTGTAGCACACACAATGCCCTTCTACTATGATGGTTTCACTTTGCTTATCTTGAATAATATGAGTTTGAATGGATTATTATTAAATCTATTCCTGTGAATTTCATGCTTTATGAAAATAAGATGATTATTTCTGTTTTGGAGTTATTATATCAAAGAATTATTACAAAGTCAGAGCTTGTTTTCCAGTATCTTCAGAAGGAGGATACTTGAAATAACCAAGTAGAGGGATCTCACTTAAAACTGGAATCACTGTACAGAATACAGAAACAATCTGCTTTGTACACAGGACCCGATTATTAGATAACCTCCAAACCAGGGTTTCCCAACCTATGGGTCTGGACCCAAATATGGGTCACCATTACATTTCAAAAGGATCACCAAGTGTCTCCCCAGGTGGCTCTGCCTCCTCTCCTCCCCCCGTTTTTGAATTGCTTTGGGTCACCAAGTCTTCCTGAATTGTC
>CM057846.1:55823074-55842093 GCA_030068395.1 Apalone spinifera | reverse complement strand
CTGACCATCCCTGCCAGATTAAACTCTGCCACTTCCCCAGCAGGCTGGGGAGGGATGCAGGGGAGAGAGAGCAGCAACACATGGGGGGCAGCAGAGCCCAAGCCGGGTTCCCCACAGGCAGCAGTTTTAAAACGCCAAAGTCCGAGAGCGGCTCCTCAGCTCTGGCCACCCCTCCCGCTCCCAGCAGAAGCAGCCACTATAAGTTGCCGCCCTAAAGACATAGAGGAGGAGGAGGTGCAGCACCGGAGGCCCCTTGGGACAGAGGCCGTCCTGCGGGCTGGGGAGAGGGCAGCCACAGCAGGAGCTGCCTACGGGCTCTGCAGGGGCGGGGGAGCAGAATTTTTTCATGGAACCCCGGAAACACTGCCCCAGGGAAAAGTTGTTGAGGAAAAAAAAATGCTGTTCTCTCCGCAGCACACCTCCAACTGGTGTGCCGCAGGACACACTTTAAGAAACACTGAACTAGAAGATAGTTAAACAATTTTTAATAATTCTAGAACAGTAATAACATGCGTCAGACAAACCAGACAAAAGAGGGAGAGGGAACTTCTGGACACCAAGTACGTACCAAGCTGAGGAGGACCCCTTTATGACCGCTGAAAGATTAGCTTTCCCTATCACTTTCCATCACACACTTCAGATCTGCCAATGGGCCACCAAGGCAAGAAGGAAATTACCCACCATGATAGTCTTGTTGTACCAGTGAGGGTGGGGCCTGTGTTCACACACCAAGAGCCAAGGATTGTTTACTTGGTCCAGACTACCTTCCCCTCTCTTGTGCTTAAAACATGGAAAATCAGGGTGGATGTGGCACACCCCGCAGTTGATAAGAAAGTGAAAATACCTGACTGAATTGGCCTTGTTAGCACTGGTCCTTTTCAGCGTAACATAACATTCCTTCTTTGCATGTTTGTATAGATCCCTGCAAAACTGAACAGTCCACTCCATGCATATGACAAAATGAGTCCAGCCATGAAAGCTTATGCTCAAATAAATGTATTAGTCTTTCAAGTGCCACAGGACTCCTCAGGCTATATCTACACTTCCCCTTCTTGCGCAAAAAAATATGCAAATGAGGCAAAGCATGGAATATCATGTGCCTCATTTACATAATTAATGAGGCTCAATTTTTGCACAAGAGGCTTTTGCACAAAACCCCCCTCTTGTGCAAGAGCCGGTCTTCCTGAAAAAAAGAGGAAAAATGGCTCTTGCACAAAAGCCTCTTGTGCAAAAACGGAGCCTCATTAATTGTAGACATAGCCTTAGTGTTTTTGCTAAAACAGACTAACACGGTTACCCCTCTGAATCAAATTGAATGGTCTTTCCTCTTCCTCATTTTTTAATTAAAACATTATGAACAAATGGCAACAGTGTATCTACACTGAATAATGAAGTACAATTGTAGTGAAAGATACATCACCAGTTCCAAGTAAGTTAAGCTTTCATAAAATAACAAATCTGAAAGACAGAATAGGTCATTATGATTGGATCCCCTGCATAACACAGGTCAGAGAGTTTCTATATCAGACCCATCGCTTCTTATTTAGCTAAAGTATATCTTTTAGAAAGATACCTAGGAAAAATTTACTACATCCCTAGCCAAATTGTAGTAATGGTTATTTATCCTCACTGTTAAAAATTTGCACCTTATTTTTTATTTGAATTTGTCTAGCTTTAAATTCCAGCCATTGGACCTCATTTTTTATTTATATATTGGGGGGGGGGGGTAGATTGAAGAGATATTGGAAATTTCTTCCCTGTCAAATGTACCCAAGCCACCTCTTAACTTTCTCTTGGCTAAACTAAGTAATATGAACTTCTTTAGTCTCTCTCTGAAAGCTAAGTTGTACAGACTTTGAATCATTACTGAAGCTCTTTTCAGAACCTTCTGCAATTTGTCCACCTCCTTTCTGAAGTGTGGATACCCGAACTGGACACAATATTCCAAGAATAGTCTAACTAATGTTGTATAGCGCTAATAGTTCCTTCTCCTAGGGCATGGCTAGGTAAACAGTGCACAGTAAGCTTACATTTACAGTGGTCTACTATAGCATGCCATGAACTAATCACCTACATGGACCCTGCTTCTCTGCTTTGACTTACTGCTGTTTAAACATGTATTCAGATCACTCCACCAAAGTTGTTGATATTAGTGAAATATTTTCAGATCCTATATGGCAGAGGGTTTGTCTGTCTTCAGATACTGCTGTTGAACAGAAACTCCACCACAAGTAGCCTAGTGGTCTTGATCTTCTTAAGGTCAATGAGAAACAAATAAAACTTTAATCTGTGCTTCCTGAAGGTCTTTTATTAAATCCATGTGCTTGAAAATGTATGAAATTTTCCTGCACTAAATGAGAAAGAAGAATGAGCCAGATGAGTGCAGTAAGTTAAATGCAGAAGAGGACAATAAGTAAGAGGGACCCCCATACTCCACAGTACATTAAGCCCTGGTCTACACTATGGGGTTATTTTGAAATAATAGACTGGGTATTTCAAAATCTGTACTCTTGCTTTCCTCGGGGAATAACGCTATTTCAATTTTGTTATTTTGATTTTAGTGATTTTGAAATAATTTTCTAGTGTAGATATGCCTGAAGAGAGGCCCAAGAGACTATTAGCACGACTATCCTGTTACGAGAAATGGGAAGCTGTGCTAGTACACCTGGCAGGCCAGAGAATAAGAGAGAAAGTAGCTCTCCCATATACAAAAGCATTCTCCCTGAAGGATTCTTGACTTTGTGGTGTTTCACCTGAAACAGTCCTGCGTATTCACTTCCAGGACAAAATAATGAGCCATTCAGTGTAAGAGAAATTGAGGAGGAAAAATGTTTAGTTATGTGTTAGATTATGCGGAGCTGCTAGTGCTGGATTTTCTATTGTTTCAAAATATTCATTAGGTTTTTGATCAGTTGTCAGGTTTGCCTACAGTGAGACAAGGGCTGCTCCTTGTGGTTTTAAGGTCTGTTCCTGTGATACATGTCATAATTGAGATCAGTGGAGGCAGTGATGCTAGGTCCTCCTAAATACAAGAGAGAGAGGCTGGTTCGCAGGACATTTTCAGTAAGGATCTGGGTCTCTGGAATGTCCTTCTGCCACTGAGCTGTGAATGGGGACTTTTCACTTTTTCAGAAGAGAGAGAAAGTAATAACAAACAGATATTTCCAGCAGTCATCCTTAAAAGTTTCCCGTTTAGTATTAGATATCATATTAAGCTTAGTATTTACAGTATAAGTCCTATTTTCAAAGATACAAAGGCTACACTGAAATGATAGTAAGAGAAGCTACTATGTATTGCATAGAAACTAGGACACTAACTACTTTATACTTGAAATTCAAAACTTGCTCAGGAAATACTGTTTTTTCTTCACTCCCAACTATGTCTTCATCATTATACAAATTAGCTGTTGAAATTGCTCTCTCTCTCGACTGGCAGCAGAAAAATGGGAATTTGATGATGATGGAATACTCCTGTCATAGCCCTATAGTTTGGTGGGCTAACTATTCACTTGGTGAGCTACAGGTGGCCTAATAATCAGCTAATTCTATAGGTTTCTATAAATGAAAAATTAGAAGATAGCAAAATAAATGTGTGGTAGGACTATTTCAAAGTGCTAGAAATGCAATGAATAAAGATTTTTCAAAATTATACTAGTGTAACAGTCGAAAAATGTCCCATAATTAACTTATCTAGAGATGTAATAGACAATAAATGCTTAAGTATTTTAGAACTATTAAAGATGTTGGATTTAATGACTATAATAAATCTTTAGTAGCAGCTATTCCATGGTGTGACTTTCTCTGCAGCATAAAGTGTTCTTTGGGGTTTCTGCTGAAACTAGTTATTAATGTACATTAATGCTGGTGCTCATAACAGAGAACAATTACTTATCAGTATTGGTATTTTTTGGTATATCCCTTCTTTGCTCATCATCCCAGACCTCTTAATGAGTTTTGGCTTCACCCACAGGAAATGATTATATATCCCTCATTAAGTCCAGAAATAGATTTCTATATTGACTTACATAATAATACACTCTAGTAGTCTAATAATGGGCATGAACACACAGGGTTAGCATGAGTTACAGAGCTTTATAAGAAGATTCTGCAGTATTTTTACAAGGATCTGCATATTAATATGTTTGTGATTTGTAAGTGATAGAGTAAAATTCATGTCAAAACCAAATCTGAATTATAAGAACTGTGCATCTTCAAAAGCAGATTAGGCTAGATTCTGAATGACACCCCATCTCAGTGCAGCAGAAGAGGTAGAAAAACCTTGGAAGGGAAAAACCTTGGAAGGGAAGACAATTTTCAGACAGATAAAATACAAAGGGGAGAATAAAAATTAAAATTGATAACCCATGTCACATGGTGACTATCCCCTTTAAGAGTAGCAAAGCCAAACTCACAACAAGCTAATGAATAGTTAATTTAAAAACAAACACCTGAGCCTTATACAAGGCCATCAGGGCTCAGTTCCAGGAAGGTGCTAAGAGAGAGATGCTCTTTTAAAGGAAAGGAGCTCCCTAAGAAACACAGGCCCTAGGGAGTAAAGCTATACACACTCTGAACCCAAGAGTGGCATTTGCAGACCAGAGAACCACAGGCCCAAGGAGGAACGCAACCCATAAGCCCAAGAAAAAGACTTTATTAAATCCAAATAATCTTGAAATAAAGTGGAACCTCAGTAGGGAAATTTTTGTCTTACACACTTTGAAGCTGTATGGAATTGCTAAGGGGCCCTGAAAGAAGTAAAACTTTGGCAAAGGAACGCCTGCAATGTCACATCATCCAGGACATGGCACTACTGGGTGAGCACATCCCAAGGCAACTGGTACTAGAAGAGGAATTCTGAGACACCCTCGCATTAAGAAGGGATGACTAAGCAACGTAGTGCAGGGACCTTTCTTAGCCATCAGAACAGAGAGAACAGCCATACTGAGTCAGATTAATAGCCCATCTAGCTCAGTATGCTCTTTGATAGTGGCTGGTGCCAGATATTTCAAAGGGAATGAACAGAATAGGGCAATTTCAAGTGACCCTTTTCTCACTCACTGCTAGCTTCTGTCAGTTGGAGCTTTAAGGACATCCAGAGCATGGAGCTGAATCACTAATCAACCAACCAATAGCTATCCTCCATTAGTTTAGCTATTTCTTGTATGAACCCAGTTACTCTTTGGCTTTCACAACATCTCCTAGCAATGAGTTTCACCTCGTACATTTTACTGGTGTCCTCTCATTCTTACACAGCGCTATTCAGTGTCTCCACATCATTTTATAGACCTATATCACCTCTCCCCTTAATCTCCTCTTTCCTAAGATGAACAGTGCCAGTATTTTTAGTCACTCCTTATATATAGGCTATTCCATATCCTAATCATTTGTGTTGCCCTTCTCTGCACCTTTTCCAATTCTAATACATCTTTTCTGAGATAAGGCAACCAAAACAGCATGTGGTATTTGAAGTGCTGGTGTACAGTGTCCCTAATTCCCTATGTTGAGTATAGGGTATCTGGTAAAAATCACTCATATTCAGGTGAGTTCAATGGCAATTAATCAGAATTGTGCAGTACAAACTTCCAAATTAACATCAAGTTGACTTAGCCACTGTTAAACAAATACTGCGTAGCTGAATTCTTTTTATTTATCTTCTTATCTTTAAGGCTTTAGGGTTCACATGGGCAGAGAACCCCCTCCCCCCCACACACACACACGCACCCCTCTCTCTCACATGGGCCTGGGGTGAGACTGACCTGACCCTCCCTGGCCAGCACTCTCCAGCCTTCCTTGCCTGACTGGCCCTAGGACACAGCCACCTAGTGCCTGGAGCTGCATCTTCTTTAGGCAACACAAGGAGTACACAGGTCATTGGGAAGAGATGCACTCTGCAGAGGGATATATGCAGGAGCACTTGGGTTGGGAGCATGAAAGAGCACAGCAGCGAGAGGCAGCAAGAGGGGGAGCACATAAAAGACGGACAAGTGGGCAGCAGAGGCAACAAGTAACTGGCTGCCATCTGGTCCCTGCTCTGTCACCAGCCACCGCTGCTCACAGCGCACAGTCAATGCTGTTTGGAAACTGTATGAAGGATGGGGCTCTACTGGCCGAGAGCTGGCATACAGCAGATGCTGTGCTGATGCACCAGCAGGGGGAGTGGTGGGCAGTTTTGCCCCGCCACCAGGTTTGCATACCCATCACCATAATTGGTCACTGGACCCCACCCCCTGCTCATCACTGGCAGGCCAGCAGCTGGCAAGCAGGGATCTGACCACCAGCAGCAGAACCTGCTAGTACTAACATGGAGAGACAGAAAATTCAGAACAATTTGTCTGCTTTTAAGACAGACTCAGGGCACTCGCAGGAGGACTTAAATATGGGACTGTCCCTTTAAAAACAGGATGTGTGGTCACTATAATTATAAGTGACCTTGTGGTATTTTCTAGAATATTGTATGTATTCCTTTCCCTCATGGTTTCTAACATTCTCTGAGCACTGTGTTGGTTTTTTATTTATTTTTTTAAATTGCTGCTGCATACTTGAGTAGATGTTTTCAAGGAAATATCCACAATGACTCAGATATCCCTTTCTTGAGTAGTAACAGCTAATTTAGCCCCCATCATGTTGCCTGAATAGTGGGAATTATGTTTTCCAGTCTGCTTTACTTTGCACTTATCAACACTGAGTGTAAC
Source organism: Apalone spinifera (assembly GCA_030068395.1). Lineage (NCBI taxonomy): Eukaryota > Metazoa > Chordata > Testudines > Trionychidae > Apalone > Apalone spinifera. The sequence continues at coordinate 55,835,401 of CM057846.1, read as the reverse complement.
CTGCCATTTTATCTCCCAGTCACACAGTTTTGTAAAATTTCTTTGTGGTGTTGTGGTCAAACTTTGGGCTCAACTGTCTAGCGTAATCCTATATTGTCTGCAAATTTTGCCACTTTACCGTTACCCCATTTTCCAGATCATTTATGAATATTCTGAAGAGTAGATGGAGGGGCAGCCAGAGCTTTGGGAATGCCAGCTCCAGTTCTGGGAATGTCCAGTCACCAGGAGAGGTCTGTTGAGGAGGCACCATGATGTAAAATAATCAGTTATTGTTAACACTGAAAGAAATCATCACAGGGATCAGAGCAGTGGAAAGTTTTGACTGAAGTGAGGCACGCAGGATGGCTTTGCCCCAATATGAACCATGATTGTAAGGCTGGCCTGGTTTCACTGAGCACCAGAACCACCAGGGAGAGAGAGGCTGTCAGGGAGACTGACAAACTGCTGTGAAGTCTGAATGACTGACTGTGGAGACAGAACGAGCAATATTCCAGAACAATATCCCAGGGACAGAGTTGGGGCACTGATTAGGTCAGGAAGGTGGGCTAGGTGATATTTTAGCACATAAAATTAATAGTCCCAAGGGAATCCCAGCAACTGAACCCGTTACATACACTATTATTGAAAATTGCATACTCTCTCATATAGTTATAAAATACTATACACTAAAATATCAGTAAAGCATCATTTAAATACACTTTGAAGACTCTTGGCACTATAGAAAGGATCTTGTACTGAAAAGGTCTTTGCACTACCAAGGAAACAAGAGGTACTTGTATGGTATGGCTGGATAGAAACATGCTTTAAATTTAGAGCTGAAAACCAATTCATACTGAAAGTGAGGGAATTATGGAGACCATAATTATAATATGGAGACCAGGGTTAGCATCTGAAAGAGAAACATCCCAAGGAATTTGATCCATTTCTGTAAATCTAAAACTAGACTAATACCAATCTTTTCTCTGCAACAGGAAGTATCCTGAATAAAATCCATAATCCCACAGATGTCTGAGTATCTCCTTCTCCCTATCCATCAGAAGAATTTCTGACAGAAAAATAACCTCATGAGAAGATGCCCTGGGGAACTGGAACAGGGAATTTTCTCAAACTGCAGTGCATTGTCCTTTAGTATTTCTAGGAACTACCTTTCTAAGGTAACAATCTATCAATTGTTGACAAAAAGGGCTTCTGTCCATGATTTTAAAAAAAATATTTTTTAAATATTTAAATACAGGTTAGTGGCCATTTTCTCTCCTACCACCCTATTTCTGAACCAACACAGCTGAAACCAAGAGCTTAATCTTAAGATTCTTTGCCATCAACAGAACTGACAGTGCTTTTGGACACCTCAGCAGGAGGATCTGATCAAACAGGAGCCCAATCTGTGACATCACAGATTCCCCAGAATCCTTTAAGCATCTTAGCCAGGGGTGGGCAAAAGGGCCCCTGCGGGCCAGATCTGTCCCGCCAAACAGGAGGATTGGGCCCGTGGAGATCCTGCCACTCCCCCGCCCCCAGGCCAATTAGGGTCTCGGGGTGGGGGGAGCGCGTGAAGCTTCTTCCTGCCCTGTGAGCAGCATGCGGCGCTTTGAAGCGCCACGCGCTGCTCGCAGGGTGGGAGGAGACATCAAGCGTCCCCCCGTCCCTAAGAATAGAAGCATCACCTCAAACAGATAGTCTCACACTCCGACCATCTGGAGAGACTTAGTTTAAGAGGGGAAAATCTTGATGGAAATTTCATCAAAAAACCCACTACGCTGAAAGAAAACATGCATGGCTAAGCACTCAGGAGCCAGGAAACAAAAATTATGCTTCTGCAAGGGAAAAAGGGAAAGGGGAGGGGGAAGCCCTGTAGCCTCATTTCCCATATCCAGAAATAGATGCCTTTTAGTGAAGGAGCTCCCCAGAGTAGTCAATACTACTTGGGCCACATACGTACCGGGAGCTCGACAATCCAGAAGTCTATCTGGTGTTTGGTTTAGCAGTCTAGTAAGGACCCACTAAATCAAATACTGAGGGCATCCCTTTTGGTCCCGGTACTCCTACTCATCGCAAGGAGTAAGGGAGGTCAATGGGAGAGTTTCTCTCATCAACCTCCCACTGTGGAGACATCTCCAAAGTTTAAATCTAGGTACATCGACTCTAGTTACACACTCAACGTAGCTGGAGTTGTGTATCTTAATTCAAACGTATCCACTATTATAGACATGGCTTCAACGTGCATTGCCTGACCACAGGGGGGTGCAGCCACATATGGAGGAACCCTGGTGGTAAACCAGAGATGCCTTATTGTAATGTGACTCATCCACTGTTGTAAGCAAGTGAAGTAAAATGAGAGATGTTTTTAGTGCCATCTGGTGTCCACTGAATGCACAAACCAATTTCTCTAAATGATATACTCTCCCCTTTTCTAGACTGAATGCTAGTATATGATGTTAAGTATGAATTTCTGAACCTAGCATATCAATTAATTCATACTAGATTTATACTGTCTGTACTAACTAATGCAGCCATGCTTTAAGTATGTTCTATATTGCTGCACAAATATCTAGAGCTTCTGTACAAGGATTTTAAATTCATTGACAGGTATAGTGTATGTGTGGTTATGACACATATGAGCCAGCCATATAATAAAAGCTTTTATCTTTAGCATATATATTTGCCAGCCTCGCTTCCACTATGACTAGTGATTCATCTCCTTCAGACAAGTTCTAATATTCTAAATTCATAAGCAACTTCAAATAACTTTAAAATAATATATCACCCAAACATTTCCTTTTTTACATCTTAAATATGGAACTTTCGCTCCCCACAGGTTCACTCATCTGACTCCAAGGATGAAATATATTGAATCCCAGACCAGACACAAATTTAAGGGACAGTGTCCTGACCTTTAAGAGACAGAAATGAGAGTTTGGAAAAATAAGAGGAAAACTCTTTGCTTTTCTTTGGACAAAGAATTTGCTTTTAGTGCCATACCTAAGTAGCATTTCCATAGCAAAACATTTGCTTTGTAATTTTCCCCTCCAAAATCTGTACTTGTAACAATAAATTATACATGTAATAGTAGCTCCAGGAACCCCAATTATGGACCAGGACCCAGTTGTGCTAGACGATCTACAAACACAGAACAAAGACTGTTCCTGCCCCAATCCTTGTTTCAGTGAGTTTTCAAAACACTTCAAAATACTTCTTCTGGAAAATACATTGTCATACTGAATACATGTTTACTCCCAGGAGGACAAAGGGACTGTGTTATAAGAACACAGCAATTTTAATTGTGCCTGACAGTTTGCTTATCTACAGAACAGCATGGGCTGAAGTAGTAAAAACTCCCGCCATGCTATTCTGCTAATGTGCTTCAATCTTTGTCAAGGGGACTATTTGTGATTAGCTAGTCCCATCTTTTGCATCATGTGTATGAGAACAATTAGGCTATGTCTAGACTACAACCCTCTGTCGAAAGAGGGATGTAAATGAGCCCGATGAAAGAGGAAACAAAGCGGGGGTTTCCTCTCCCCCCCCAAAAGAACTGTGTATAGACTGTGGTTTCACTTTTGAAATACCCTTTTTCGAAACAGCGATTGGACACAAATATGCAAATGAAGCACGGGATATTTAAATCCGTGCTTCATTTGCACTTTCGATCAGGCTCATTTTCATCCCTCTTTCAACAGAAAGTTGTAGTCTAGACGAGTCCTTAGAGAACTAAGTAGTGAGACTTCCTGAGAGAACACAACTCTCAACTCCTTTAAGATTATATGTACTTGAAAAAGCAAATAAATGTTATGCATGTCTAACTTGTGATTTTTTTCATTAAATATATAATTTCATTTCCTAGAAGGTATAACTTTGGACTTAAAATGTCAAATAACTATGTTAGTTCTTAAGAGAAAAAAAATTACCTTTTTCTTTTTGTTCCTGTTCAGTTTCTTTATTTTTTCCTGGAAGGTTAAAAATAAAAATACCATAAGATTTTAGCGAAGAATAGTAAAAACACGCTAAGGGAAAAATCAAAACCTGTGGAAAATATACAGTTAAATTACAAATAATCCATTGGGACTGAATGGCAGCATATTTTCACTTAAATAATTTTGATAAAAATTACTTGGGTATTATATAGTTTAATATAGCTTATCTAACAGAAGGTTGCTAACTAGTAACATTATTCCAATCTTTTCAAAATAAAAGTCTCTCACACACAGATGTTATATACAATTCTTCTAGGCTCATCAGCCACCATATGTTTGATTACATTTGTACTATAGGTTCTATTAACTTGTCTTAATTTTACCTATTCACTTGTACTTGTAAATAGGAGTAAATTTTTTTAATGTGTTTATGTATCATTAACTTCCACTCAGTTTGGATCCTTGGTGCAAAGTCAGTTTTGAAAAATGGAACTTAGGCTTGAGTCATTTAGATGTATATGAACATTTTAGCTGCAATATATATTGATTTTCCTACTTAGTACTTTGGTCAGCTTTATACTGACAAATATCAAGAAAACAACTCTGCCTGAAAGAATGCACCAATACAGTCTGTCCAAGATATCTGATTTCTAGTTTTCATAGAATTTCTCTCAGTAACATACACCCTAATTCTTTCCAAAATACTACAAGACAATTCTCCTAGGCAAGGACTACAAAAAACCCCCAAAACCAATTAGAAATTTCTAGGACAAAAGACCTGATGAAAAGGAAACAAATAAGGTATATCTAAATTTTCAACATACTACATCTTTAGAACTTTTTCTCATTTTTACTAAACTTCCTAGAAATTTTATCTTGGAATGATCTGCAGCACAAAATCTCACACACACACAAATTCTGAGGAAAACTAGAATCTGTGCATATGCCAAATGCTGGCTTAGTATTTGAAGCTCTCTCTATAGTTAATTATGGAGTGATTACTGTTACTTCAGTATGTCCAAATTGCTCAATTCTCTGGATTTTCCTTATATTACAGAGCACAAGTCAATATTATTAACTAAGTAGTAAATTAAGTAAATGTCAGAGTGCAAGAATTATTTGCCTCTGTAAAATTATAAAAATCTTAAAACTACAAATTATCATAGTAATTAGAAAAGGGGAAAGATTCACAAGTCCAAATATTCAAAAGCTACAAGTCCACTTGGATAGGGAATACATTTTTTGATAATACCCACACAGATGTAGTGGTCACCTGTTTGCACAAAACATTTGCCTTATTTGCATGTATCATTTTAACAAAATATTTTTCTACGTCCCTGCTTCAGTGTCTCTATGGAAAAATAATTGAGACACCTACAACCTAGTCTCCAACTGACAAAATGATGCATCTGACTATTATAGAATAATATAAAATTAATAATATGGAATTCACTGTCACCTCAACTCCACCCACAAATCATTAGGCAAGACTGGATAGTAAATGATGCAATAATGAATAATTTAGCTTCCCACTCACCTCATTCCTTTCCCACACTTTATCCTTCTACAACACCCTCTACCCAGCTCTATAATCTCCTCCCCTTGTCGGCCTTCCCTTACCATTCATGGCTTACTTCTACAGGTTTTTTTCTCTCAGTAAAAAGGTATATTCTCACCTTATTTTCCCTCGCCACTTTATCTCTAAGTTCACTCAATGTGCCATCTAGAACTACTGCCTCAAGTTCCTCCTCTCCATCCTAAATTCTCTCCAATCTGATCCCTGTCCCCTCAGCTGCTTTTGCTCTCAAACACAAATTACCTTTTCTTGGGCAGTTCTTAAGGTCTCTCTTCCATCATCATTCTCCTTGATCTTTTGCTTACTTTTGACATCAATTGTTCCTTCCTTAAATTTTGTCCTTTGGCTCTACATCTTATCTTGTTTTCTGCCTACTTAACTGAGTGTTCCCCTCTGCATTCCCATGCTACTTATGTCTAGGTGATCGTATGTGGACACATAGTTTTAAATATATTCTTCATGGTGAAGACTTAAAATATACTCTCACCCCTCTTGTCTTTCACATCCTGGGTTGAAAACATCTACAACACTGCAAACAACTGTATTCCTCCAGATCTGATGTAGGATTGGACATCTCCTTGCAAGTGCCCTGCCAGCAACTTACCCTTTCACACCCACCAACCCCTTTCCCTGTTTCTCATACAAAGCACTCCATCTCCCTCTCACCCTGGATTATAACTTTGAAATGCCATCATTGATTTTGACCAATGTGCAAAAGTGAACATTTCTGGAGCAATAGCATGGTGCAGTTATTGAAAAACTCCAGTGTCCTGATTCTAACACAGACACCTGGGTAAACTTGCTTTAAACTGACTTTAAACTGATTGTACTAACTAGAGCAGCTCTCAGCAGTCAGCAAATAGTAGTGCAAATGTAATGTCCTCCTCCATGAAGACATAGATGTTGCCACAACATTTACCCAATTACTTTTCATGTAGCATCAAAAACAGTATTTCTAAAATTGAAAATATATTTCCCTTTTTATGCTTCAAATACATGTATATCTTGCAGATATATATTAAATACGCAACCATATATATAATTAACATGAACTATACCTATAAATATAAAACCACTAATATACAATTTATAAATTTGTGGTTACTTTTAATAATTATATTTACAGTATTTACAAATACTTATTACAGTTTTATATTAAATGTGACAAAATATATGTTGATGCAAATATATGAATTATGCCTACAGTATATTCCAGAATTTCCTATTTTCAAGAGTTACATCATAATCACTAGCTCATCTCCAATTAGTGGGAATCAAAGAATCACAGGACTGGAAGGGATTTTGGGGTCTTCTAGTCCAGTCCCCTGCACTCGTGACAGGATTGAATATTAGGTACACTATCCCTGACAGAAGTCTGTCCAACCTGCTCTTAAAAATCTCCAGTGATGGAAGTTTCACAACATCCTGAGGCAATTTATTCCAGTGGTTAACAATCCTGACAGTTAGGAAGTTTAGTGCAACTTAAACAGGATGAAACTCAATAAGAGATGTGTACTTCAGACCATTTCTCCAGTGTGTCCAGATCATTTTGAATTTTAATCCTATTCTCCATAGAATTTATAAACACTTTAAGAGGTATTCTCTATGTCATTATCTAAATCACTGATAAAGATGTTGAACAGAACCAGCTGATCACCAAGGGCTCGCATTTGATACGCTCTTTCAGTTTGACTGTGAACCACTGCTAAGTACTTGCTCTTTGGGAACAGTTTTCCAACCAATTATATACCCATCTCATACTAGCTTGATATAAGTTGCACTTCCCTAGTGTGCAGAGAAAATTCAAGTGGTAATATATTTTCAACCTTACTATCACATTTTCATTACACATTTACACTACTGAAAAGACAGCCAAATCCAAGAATCCACAGTCTGAGGGCACAACAGGGAAGGCATGGAAAAGTACAGGGAAGGATAGGGATGTACCTTACTTAGAATCCTTTACCCAGATACGGTCCAGTCTGAATTAGGACACAGGAATGTCCAAAAATCAGGGAAGCGTACCAGACCCGTTTGTTTATATATGCTTTATTCAAAATGGTGTAGGCACAGCATTCACTTTACACTTCTAACTCAAAATCCGGCACAACTATCCTCCAGAAATTTTACACTGAACGTCTGACCTTTTTACCAAGCACTGATATAGTTCACTGATATAGTGAATAAAATGTCATCCCTTTAAGAAAAAGAACATTGCCCTCCCTTCATTTTCCCTCCCCACAACCAAAATAAATATTATATTTGCTAGAGTTTTATCCTTCCTGTATATTAAATGTTTACACAGATGGTGATATTAATTCGTAGATAATTAGGCACTGAAATATCTTTAATAGACACCAGATTTCTGTATTTAATACAAAATAAAGAGACCACAAAGCAAAGAGAGTCTTCTGTGTTTTATTGCAGATAACATTAAAACAGAAGAAATAATTTTTTTAAGATCCCCTTGACCGTTCCCAGCTTGGCACACTTTTGTAAACAAGAAGCTCATAAAAATCACATACTTAATTACCAAGTGTTCAAATTTTGATCATAACACATCCTCATAGTCCCATAATTCTACAGAATGTTATATTACACAAAAATTCAGTAAAGTTTCTGTTCTTTTCTTTACAAGTCTTAAATTTTACTCTCAAGCTCCCTACAAAATATGGCTTTGTAAAATGTATTGCTTTTGCAATTAACAATCACTGAGAATTTTACACCAAAAATACCATACTCTGCTTCAACCCACATCACAGTTTAAGAAGATTATTGCTAACCTGATAAGAGTAAAAGAAATCACTTTGGGGCATATTTTATACTAGTTCTTCTCATGGAACTCAAAGTGATAGGAGTCCCACACAATAAACAAGCATATATGTCCTTTCCTATGGGTGTAAATGTAAAAACAATCTCCCTGCCAACTAAAATAAAACCTCTGTTATTTTACTGATACCCTATTTTAAAATAAAGTGTATTTTATTTTCTCTAGTTCCCATGTCAGACTTCACAATATTTTAATCACAGCAACTATTCCTGAACCAAAAAGGAACACAAAAAAGGCCCAAGAATGAAAAGATGTCTCTACAGTTGTGGAACAGCAGCATGCAATAGGTAGACAACATTTCAGCTTTATTAAGTTTCATTCATTAAAAACCTAAATTAAATAGAGTTGAGTCATTAAAACTGTTTTTTATATTTACAATATTCTTAAATTTTAAAATCTTATTTTTAGGAGGTAAATAATATTATCTGACTGAGTCAGCTTTTAAATTTAATAGATGGGTATTTATGTAAATCTATTTTGTTTTTCCTTTTCCAAATAGTTAATTGAGTATCACACTACATAAATTCCAACTATGATATTAGTCAGTGCTCTGGATAATAAAAATGTCTTACTAAGCCCAAACTGATCCCAATTACATACTTATGTGCCAATATACACCCACCCTGCCTTCCTGCCAGACTGTATTGAAGTTCCTTAAGTTTTAAAATCAAATGAGAATAAAATAAGCTATTTGAAATTTGATATAAAGGATTATGGAAAATGCCATTTAATAATCTGTCTATATATTGTTTTGAATTAGACTGTGGAATTTTAAATGATTTGATGCTCATGTAGTGTAACTGTTGACATGATATCAGTGCAGACAGATACAAATCAAAACTTCACAGTTCAAGGTCTCACTAGTGTTTCCAATAAAAATGCAGTTAGCTCATGTTACATTAGTAGTAACAAGTTTAAGTCATGATCACATTTTTACATTGGTTGCCCAATCTGTTCCCAATTTTTACTGTACGTACTCACAACAAACATATAAATATTAATATCCGAAAAAATCAATTGATGCTCTGTCATAAATAGAATATTAAATTGCTTCAATAGCACATCTAAAATTAATGTCAAACACACAGCTATCACAAACAGGGAAGAAAGAGAAATAAAATAAACAAATGCACTAAACCTGACAAAAAAGTTAGACAGGAATGTAAATTTAAACATCTAAATGTTTAAAAAAAAAGTAATAAAATGACAGTTGGCTACAACCCACTTATAATATTTTAGTGTTCATTTCCCAAGATCCTGAACTGCTCAGTAATTACACCATGAGATCTATCACAACCATCTGCTCCCCTTGTGTAGCGTATGGTTAGGGCTGGTCCTCCTGCTGTAGGAACAGTCTTTTTGAAGCTTTAAGTATCTGAAAAAATAAGGGGAAAAATCTAAATTAAAGGACCAACCAAAACACAATTAAAAAAATCAACTCTACATGCTAAAAAAATGCAACTTTGTAGCAATGTAGTTAATTTAGAGAAAGCTATCATTTCCAGCAGCTATCCTACTTAAATAATAATCACAAAGTTGCTATCCAAGATGGGAACTCCCAAATTTTAAATACTGATCTGAAGAATAGATCTTTGAATATGCTGTGCTTATTTTAACTTTCAAAGAAAATTAGGGCCATATTCAAACATAAAAATTTTATACATTTAAAAGTCAATGACAGGTGAAAGGAAAGAACCTGTGACAAGGGAGAAAGGGATTTCAACACAAATGTTAAGCTAAACTTAAAGATGTAAACACAGGACAACATAATAAAAGGAAGCATCAAGATAATCTGAAGTGTTTAAAAAAAATCAGAAAGCTGGGGAAAGTTTTGACTAGCCTGTAAATAGAAGAATAATTTTAACTTTGTCATACTGAACCTTCCCTCTATCCTTTCCACAGTGATCCCTTCATATAAGATGTGTTATGTCTCTGGTAAATAACATGGTACAGTTACTATTGGTTGTTCGGAGAACCTGAGAAATGGCTTGAGCTGCTGTAAATATATTGGTCTAGGAACAGATACAGTTAAAGTGATATAATTCCCTAGAATGGACTCAATTATACTGGTGCTTGTATCGGTACAGCTTATCCACATGAATTTGAGAATCTGAGCAACAAAAGTGTAAGAGGCCCATCCTTGCAAAGGATGACCACAGTGGTTTTAAAACAATTTATAAAAATTCCAAAAACTGCACTTTCAGTTATTTTGGGGAAGGTGAAATTGACAGGCATTTGGTCTTACATTCTTGATAATGGAGGATTTTTTAATGGACAATCTTTAACATAGATCACACATATCTCTGGTGAATATTATTTACATCAGATTATAATGTTTGACGCAGTCTAATACAGGTATCTATTTTATTATCAATATTAAAAACAGAGTTTGTGTAGATTCTGAATGAGTGGGCAGGGTACATGGAATTACAGCAGGGGTGTGCAAGACAGCCTTCACAAGCTGGATCCGACCTGCAGCCACCCTGCTGCTCCCCTGCCCCGAGGCCAATCAAGATCTAGGGCAGGGGAGCGCTCGAAGTGTCCTCCTCCCACCAGGGGCACTCAACATGGGGGGAACTGCCAGCTGTTCAAAACAGGTGTTGGTTCCCTCTAGGCACCATGCACCCCTGGCAGGATGGGGGTCAAGGAATGGGAGACTTTACACACTTTTAAGCGTGAAAACTCCTCCCGCTGCCAGGAGCACACATTGCCTAGACATCAGTGGTTCACTCTAGTTGCTGTGCACCCTTTGCAAGGTGGGAGCAGGGGGCAAAAGCTTCATGCAGTCCTCCACCCCCAAGCCAATCAGGGTCTGTGGGCTGGGGAGCACAGGAAGTCTCCTGGCCCCACCCCTTCCAGGGTGGCCCAGTGCCTCTTTAGAAATTTGTGAAGGAGCTCCCCTCCTCTTCAAAAATTATTACCCATCCTGAATTACAAGGACAACACTGTGGGTTGTTTAGATTTCATTACCTCACAATTCCTATGGTTTTGAAACTCTTTTTAAGCCAAACATAATTAATTTTATTCCCTGTAACTAAATGAAATGTGTTTATGATCTACCCTACAGTTATCAATACTGGGGCTTGAAGTTCCATCCTATTAAAAATATTTAGCAATTAGACTATATAACTTTGAATGTCACAATGTATTCAAGTCTATCTCTGAGAAGTATTATTGTGCTGTAGTGCTTGCAGGATTTCCAATGAGACTTCCATTTTCCAAAAATCCGTAAGAATCCTGTTTCAGAACTCCAGTATACTCAAGTCCTATCTAAACCCCCTTCTCCTATACATACACAAACCCCTCTGTTGAGAGATCCCACATTATGGGCCTGATCTTCAGCTCGTGTAAGTCTCTCAAGTTAACTTACTTGAAGCTTGACAGTTTTACATGAGGTAAGAATCAGGCCCTATATCCACAAGCCAACCCTGCTGACATTATTATATGCCTGGGAAACTTATTGGATCTCTCAGTTTACACCAAAGCAGATCAAATATATTTAATATTAAGCACCCAACCTTTCCAAAGACACTTAAATGCACAAATAAAGCACATTGAATTGAAAAACTATTTCTGTTGCATCATCTTAAAACAGTTTTAAACTAACAGGAAATTCACACTGAACAACCCTACTCCAGTGACACAGTATAACATAAAAGGATATGATGAACTGATTTAATATCAGAGAACATGAAATTGATTTAAACTATTTTGGTAAATTCTATGACCTCTGTTTTACAGGAAGTCAGACTAATTCAGTGGCTCCCAAGCTGTGGGGCAACCGGCTAGGAGGGTGCAGCGAAACCTGGGCCAACCTCCATAGGGGGCAGGGAGGATATACCACCATACCCTCAGCACCAAAGGGGAAAGGGAGGTGGGATGGGGGACAGGCATATTCCCTTACAGGAAGAAACATTTGAGCATCACTGCACCCTTCCATCCTAAAAATACAGCAGACTTCTGATAATCCAGCACCTTTGGGACCCAGGGGGTGCTGGATTATTGGATAT
>CM057846.1:55787819-55817267 GCA_030068395.1 Apalone spinifera | reverse complement strand
CGAGAGGGTCGTTGTTAGGCCCAGTTTTGCCATGTGGTGGCATTGGGGAAACTATTTACATGAGGAAAAGTCTGTGTGTGTGTTTTTTTTTAAACATTCTGATCAAAGAAACTAGAACAACAATTTTTAAACTAAACTAGCCAACCTCTATTCTCCTTTACAAGAACGAAAAGTGGAGGAGAGGGGTTGAGCTCTGTCTGCGACCAATGAAGGAACTGTGGGGGGCTGGTCTGTGAGCACAAATGGCATGCGCCCCCAATGTGCATGCCCAGCCAGACCAGATACTGCCTGAAAAATCTCCGATTTGCAGCAGCACCAGGACGGATGCAACACCAACAGTGGAGCACCCCCGGGGACATCACTTGAAGAACATGTTTGCTATGCTAAACTAAATTATTTGTTAATGCTGGTAAAAGAAAGTAACATCTTCAGACTGAAAGTGTTATCTTAGAAAAAGGGATACTTGCTGAGACCAGAATCAAATTGTTTTAGCTATTGTAATTTTCTGTATTGGTAGCAAAGCACAATTTCTCCAGACATGAATTCACTAGACACTACAATGCTGGCAAAAATAAACACGTCATAGCCCACCTCTCTAAGCCAGTCTAAGCATGGGTTATGAAAATCTGCAACAACCTTAAAGGCTCTCTTTAAACCAGAACATATGGAACAATCAGGGTCCATTTCTGCCACATTATTCATTCACACTTTTGTTAACAGTAATAGGTTTACATAGTAACACATGTGGAACAATAGGAGTATTTAACATACGTCATTTAACTATGGGCAACTATTGGAAACATTTACTACCACGTGACTGAGGCAGAATCACATTAGAAATAATGCTAAATTACAGGAATGCCATCATTCAAAACCAAACATCAACAAAATTCAAGTGGATGACTGGAATTTGAATTCAGCCTCAAAATGGTATGCAAATCCTGCAGCAAGGTAATCTTACTACATTTTGTACTGGGCTGCAGAATATTAAGCGAGTGGGACAATTCTCTACTTTGAAAATTATAGACTAATTAGACCACAGCCATAAAATGTTAGCATCTTTATTATTGTACTACCATACAGTATTGTTATTTGTACTGCAGTAGAAATATTTCCATAGAACACATCAGCCTTGACAAGTAACTTTCCTTGGACTAAGGCTGCTACCTCAAAAACAAAAACGTACCAAATCTAGATACAGTCTATCGTCAAAGATATCCATCAGCCATATCTTATTCAGTATATAAACCTTTTCTAAAACAGCTATTGTTAAACAATTAAGTAAATTACATTTTAAGATAAGTCTCATAACAATGATACTACCAATGTCATACAGTGGCACGTACCATGCCAGGATTAATAATACCTTTGTTAGGTAAACTCATAGCCAATATGGAATTACTTACAATTAGAAACATTTTACATTCCCTCAGTCAAAATTAATTATGTAATTTAGCACACTAATCATTTGGTTAAACTATTTCATTTTTAAAGTCACAGCACAGAGTTCTTGGATCTTTCATTCCCACAGACATTCTTGCATTGACTAAAAGTCAAACAAATGCAGGTACTTAGAATAGCAGGCGAGAAGTTAACCACTGAACCACTTATGCTCTAGATGATAACTGAACAGAATATGACTGCATTTAAAAATAGAGCATTCAAAAGTAGTATAATGAAAACTATAATGTATAACCAGAAATACAGCCTTCACATGAAACACCTAAGACTCCAGGTATAATGTAAGATGCTCAACAGTTTGAGATGAAGAATTAACTGAAAGAATGGGAATAAAAATAAATACTGACTAACATATATGTCCAAAATCTCTAGACAGAACTTGCTGAAAACTGAATAAAGGATGAGCCTATCTCTGTCCTGTACCAGAAAACAAACACAGACAATATTTTGCACTTGAAAACAAGAACTTGACAAATTCTAAATGGTACAAATTAAAAAGTACATTAGCCCTGTGTCTAAAACTCTACTGGATTGACCAAAGATTGAAGAAACAGACTTCTACCCAGAAGAGACAGGAAATATGACGCCCTCCCGGCAAAAAAAGGTAACAGATTTGATGATCACTTCTACTTCAGCCTTTTTATGCCAGGTGAAAAGCCTGGAGTTGCATAAATGGATCTTAGAAGTACTGAACACTATCAGACGCAGATTCCTACAGCACTGATACAGTAGAATATATCTATATATATATAAGGTTGCATTTCAAGGATGTCATGGCAAGTTCTAGTGAAAAGGGTATTCCAGGACATAACTAGGGATGGCATCACAACACAAATACTTCAGAGATTCTGGGCAGCACAGATAGAGTGCCAGAATCTACCTCAAACAAAGGGCTAACATTATGCTAGGGGCCCCTAAGAGCTACCAGAGTCAGATGGGCACATCTGTTGTTCTGAACTGCAAGGCCTAACCATCACTTTGTGTGAACTTCTGTACTGTACTCTTACAACTTGTCTACTCCGTTTTAAAAGAAAAACTGGTAATGATATTGAACTCTAAAAGTGGGACCCAAAGAAAGTATGTGCAAAATGTTCAATTTATTGGACAGTAACGAAGGAACCAAATGACGTTCCTACTTGTAAAAGTAAATAGTCTTCTAAGTTCTGCAGATCTGAAGCATACTTATGGGTGTGACAAACACTATGCATCACTCTGTTCATTCAAATAATGAATGAAGGAACTGTAAGTACTGGAGTGGCCCAGTTAACTGATGACAAAGGCAAAAATACTCAGCAATACATCAAAGTCTCTGCACCAGACCAGGATATAGAAATTACACTAAAAAATACACTGCTTTCTTCAAATACACACATTTTTACCTCTTTAGCAGATGGATAGTCCATTTTTGTTATGGCAACTTTTTTTTCTTATTTAAAATTTGAATTAAAATTCATTAGAATAGGGCTGTCTGAAGTTGTTTCCTGTTAACTCAATGATAACTGCTTGCAGACTAAGATAAGACTTACTTGAGAAACAGAAAGCAAACTCAAGTCATAATGTTTGAGCACCTTCACTTTCTCTCTCACAATTTCTTCCTAAATTTTCCAACTGTAAAAAGTTTAAGCTTATTAGAAAAGAATACTCTAAAAATTACTTACCTACTGAATCATCATTCGAGTAATTCTCTGCTTCAGCACGAACTTCTGTAAATCAAATTTTTCAGCAATTATATATAATGTGTCTGTTTTCAAAACTCTTAAATAATTAATTCTGTATGGATTTTTTAGTAGTAACTATTTAATACAGGATACTCTTTCAAAATGCCTTCTGAACAGATTATTTTTAGGGCTTGTAGGGAGAAAGAAGATTTTGCTAGGGGTCTGTAATGGGGACACTGAGCCTAGTTTATATTTTAAAATGTGCGTGTACATTGGTCAACTATTTTGCAGTAATGGATACCTTTCACCTATTTATGTACAGTAACACAATCTTAAATTAAATCTATTTTACTACCAGAATTTGGGAATGGACAATAGGGAATGAACTGCCCTGTTTTGTTCACTCCCTCTGAAGAATCTCGCACAGGCCTCTGTCAGAAGACAGCATACTGTGCTAGATGAACCAGTGGCCAGACTCAGCATGACCATTCTTATGTCCTTATGTATTCAAAGCCAAAATATATCAAACAGTGAGGCTGAGTGACAAGGGTTATAACGTATATTATAGCAAGGGTATTATTACAAAAATGCAAACCCTAAAAGCTTCAAAAATAGCATGAATTGTAATACTGTTAACCTTTACAGAACAAATCTGGTGACAAAAAAATTAGCTCTTATTATAATTATAGAATAGGACTGCATTTTATAGCAGTCATAGTCCTTATTTCTCACAATAGAAATATTCAATAAAAAAATTAGGAGTGTAGAGATTTATTGCAGAAGAGTGTCTACACAAACCTGTTTCCTGAGTTTCAGCTGCCACATTATCTTCTATATGCTCTTCTTCCTCTGTTGCAAAGAAATTAAAGAATGTTACAGTTATAGTATTGTGTGCCTAAGTTTACTTATGTGACACTAACTGCAGACTCAACAGATAAGTGGCTATGATACTAGACATTACTTATTAAAATCTCTTATGAGCAATAGTTTTAATGCCTCTTTACTACAAGTAGTATTTTTTAATCTATGGCAATTTACTGAAAAAGTTAAAATAATTGTAATGTGAAATACCAAATGAAATATACACTTTCAGTTAGTTATATTAGAACAAGATTTTAAGTTTATTAAACAAACATTTAAATAAGGGGGAAAAAAAGCGACATTAATACAGGGTCAAATCATATAGACATTACTCGGGGAAAAAACCATTTAGTTTGCTGGAAATACTGCCTGAGCAAGGACAGAGGAAAGCTTGTAAGATTTTTCTCATACAGGTTGTACCTCCCTGGTCTGGCACCCTCGGGATCTGACTGGTCTCAAATGAGGGCGTTTGCTGGACCAGGGGAGCTCAATTCCATCCCTCTGCTGATGGGATTCTGGGCTCTCCCAGGGTCTGTCAGCAGACCTAGTTCCCAGCTTACTCTAGGACCCACAGCTCACCCTAGGGTTGCCACAGCTCCAATGCCCAGTGACTGCTGGGACTCCACTGCCACAGCTCTCAGGCACCAACACTGCCACAGCTCCAGGGTGCCGGGGCTGCATTGGGTCTGGAGCTACCAGGGCTCCACTCCTGGGAGATGCTGGACTTCCTTATCTTGGGGCTTCCGCAGCTTTCTGGCTCCAGCGCTGCCAGGGCGCAGGACATCAGGGCTGCTGCGGCAGTGATGGCTCCACTCTCCAGAGTTACTAGGGCTCCACTCCTTGGGGCTGACAGTGCTTCCATAGCTTCGCTAACCTAGAGCCTCTGGAGCTGCCATGGAGCTGCTGCTCTGGAGCTACCAGTGGCTCTAGTGTCCCAAGGCTGCCTCAGCCAACCCCCATGGTCACCCAGCCCTCTGGTCTGGGGGCTCTCTGGTCCAGCAATATCCGTGGTCCTGCTGGACCACAGATGTCACCGGACCAGAAAGTCCCAGACAAGAGAAGTTCCACCTGTAGTGGGCTGACATATTAAGTGGCCCTTCTAAGACCACTACTTCATATTATGTTCAGCCCAACAAGAATATAGCTAGCAACGACAAAGTCACAAATATGAAGGTTTTCAAACTTGTATATTTTCAAATAATCTTCAAAATTAAGAGAGGCAAGATTGATGAGGTAATATATTTTACCAGACCACTTAAAGTTTTTCTCACTCATCAACAGAAGTTGGACAAATAAGGGTTTGTCTAGACTACAGGTTTTTTTCAGAAAGAGTGGCCTTTTTCAAAAAAAACTTCCTCTGTGTCTAGACTGCTGCCGCATTCTGTAAACAATAAATTGAAAGAACATGGCAGTTTTTTCGACCGCGGAAAACCTTGTTTTACGAAGAAGAATGCCTTTTTTCAAAAGTGCTCTTTCGAAAAAAGGTACTATGTAATGCAAACTGTGCTTTTTCAAAAGTACCGGTTGTAGTCTAGACGCTCTTTTTTGAAAGAGGCTTGCAGTCTAGTCGTAGCCTAAGAGATATTACCCAGCCCACCTTTTCTCTCTAATTTTCTGGGACCAACATGACTACAATAACACTGCACTCTGAATTAAGAGTCCATACACACAATCTATTAAATTATACAAATACAGATCTGCAAGTAATTCAAATATTTAACATTCTGTGCATCAGTGAGCAAAATTAACTCTTTATTTTGGGAGACCTAAAAGTTCAAACTATTTCTTTTAATGCATTGCAGGTAACATTAATTACATTCCTCCTTTTTTACATTAGTGAACAGATATAGAAATTAGAACATGAAAATAAGTACTTTTACAAAACAAATATTCATACCTGCTGGTTTTTTATTAATTTCTACATCCTCAGGAGTTTCATCTAGAGTTCAAGGTTTGCAATAAAATAAAATAAAATAAAATAAAATACCATTAGCTGTTTTAGAGTCAAAGACTGCAAAAGAGAACATGACATATATGTGCAAGACTATTATTAAAAATATATATACCTGGCTCTCTATCTTCATTTACTGGTTCTGGAAGAACCCCTGCAACTGAGAAGACACAATATTTGTAGCAACACCTAATGTGAAGTTCTACACTTGTTAAACCTGCGACAACTTTCTAAGTTAAGGCTAATGTCTAAGGCTCCCAAACCTTACAGGACTGAGTTAAGGAAAGGTCTTTGAAGTTTATGTCTGATTCCCAAACTAACACCTCAACCAATGGACCATCCTTCTCCTTTGTGAGAAGCCTAAGTTCAAGATGCAAAAATTTAAGTCCACTTCAATTTAAAAAAAAATCCAAGTGTTAATGTTTCCCAAAATCATTAGTAACAACTGTGTTGTACAGAAACCATACTACGTAACAGAATTAACATTGCTGTAAGAGCCAACATTTCTCGTTCCTGGCATATCATGTTTGATTTCGCAGGTTACGTGGCACTAAAGTTAATGGATATGTTTACTAAGACAAATTAAGGCTCTGTTTATACTTTGCCTGTACTAGAGAGCAGGAGCATGATGAGAGATATCAGAGATGTACCTGG
Organism: Apalone spinifera; assembly: GCA_030068395.1. Lineage (NCBI taxonomy): Eukaryota > Metazoa > Chordata > Testudines > Trionychidae > Apalone > Apalone spinifera. The sequence goes on along the minus strand of CM057846.1, from coordinate 55,810,682 downwards.
TAGGTTCATGAATTAGTGGGACGTGAAAGACTTCATGAACTGTAGTGGGAATCCTGGACTATTACTGTGGCATTTTTGTAATAAACAAACATGGCAAAAGGCTATATACATATAGAGAATGTGGCTGGTGCTATTAGGGACTCTAGAAGAAAGGGGAAATTGAGGCCTTAAGGTCTGTCATACTGCAACCTGCAACTGGAAGTTACCACAGGTGGGGGCCATCCTACCAAAGATTGTGGAGAATGTGGGAGGGCGATGGGCCTCTCGGAAGAGGGAAGTGCATGAAAGACGGAAAGTGAGGCAAGGGGATGCTCACAGAGCCACTCTGAGGTGGGGGACAATGGAAAAGGACACCCTTTGATGTACAAACTACTTGCAGCAGTAGAGCGTAGTATTATTTGAAAGAGGTTTGCAGCACCAATTCAAATTGTGACTTACAGTACATCACTTTATCTTCTCTACCCCTGGAGGTTAAATTGCTTGAGCTACTCTAGTCGCTGCCCATCAACAGCTGAATTCAGGTGAAATCCTCAGCACAGACAAACTCTAAGGCCCGAATTCTGCAAACATACACTCCAATGAGCAACTTTAAGCATGCAAGTAGGTCCACTGAACCAAACTGTTCTGTTCCTGCAAGGCTCTGAGTACTTTCCATTTCCTTTGCGTTATACAAGAGGGAAAAACACACAGAAGCAGAGCCTAATTTACTAAGTCCAAAGATACTGAAGAAAGCTAAGTATAGTTAAGGAACAATGAGAACACAAATAGATTTAGACAACAATGGAATTCAGATACCACATTCAGAATCTTAGATCAACAAGAGGCAGTAAGCAACTGAATGGTTAATAAACTTTTTGTTATAAATGGGGTAAGGAGGATGCTTATTTTTAACAAATTTTACTCTCCAAGGGAACTTAGCTATTTAACTCTATTATATGCAACAGGGGGAAAAACCCAATTACATTTTTAACAAGCGTCTTCAATTTTTATTAAGATGAATGACTTTAGAAAAATAATCTTTTCATCTCTTTGAAAGGAGGGCTTAAACAACTGCTTATACTCACTTTCATCTTCCTTTTCAGCAACCTCAGCTGGTTCTGTTGGGAACAACATTTCTTAGTTTCAAATTTATTATTTTGAGCCAACATCATAGCTAATTGTCAAGCGAACATTTATAAAATGTGAAATGCTAAAAAAAGGCTATTTTAAGGAATAAAAAATGTTCTCCAATATTAAGACATTTCTAATACTCTTTAAAAATGGAAACAAGTACATGATTTTGTTGAAAGATAACAACAAATGAAAACAAGTTTGCATTATCCAGAGCAGAAGAGAGAGTCTACATAGAGCCTATTTCAGTGGGGATTAATTTAAATTGTGCTTAGTCTTAAAGAGGCTAAAATTCCTAACAAGACTGAGAAAGTGATCATGCCAATGTGATAAGGGCCCCAATTTTCATTTAACTTTATTCCATATTAATGTAATATAAAAAAACAAATGTATTTATTTTCACCTTGTATGCTTTCTTCCAAGTAGTGTTCATTTATAGGCTTTTTACCTGCAATGGGGATACATTCAAATGATACATGAAAACATTTTTTTTAAATTACCTGTTTCACATGTATGCACAATTCATGAGCAAGGTGTTATTTATAGTGTAATTTACAAAAGGATGTTAGCTCAAAACCCTGTCAAGTTAATTGCCTTAAAATTAGTTTTAGATATTAACATGACCTAGAAACTCTCTGCCAAATTTCATAGATATAAAACAAAATCATTTTCCTACTTTTTAATATGATTACCTTTTCCCCCATGCTATAAAAATATGGGCAAACACCACCGTGAAATTACCTATATACAGCAATTGTAAATGCACCAAAATATTTTTCGTTACAAGCAGAGAAAAATTAACTTCACTCTCTAATCTTTTAGTAGTGGTAACCTTGGATGTTACTTAAAAATATAATATTTTCAGAGTGAATTTTAAGTTAACTGTTTCCCAGTTTACAAAAAAACCCCAAAAACCTCATTTTGGGTCTAAATAGTAGTTGGGGTTGTTTTCTCTCTATTTTGGCATTGGGGAGATTTAATTATATCTAAAGGTTGCTCTCCTAAAGCAGTTTACCTGCAGTTTCTTCTGTTTTTCCACTCTCCAGTTCTGCATATACTAAGGGGATATAATTTTATTTTAATTATTTCCATAAGTGCACATACAAAAACCACTAACACATTAAACCCTAAGTCAATCCACCATCCCCTACCCGCAATTCTCTCTATTCTTTTTTACGATTACTTTTGTAGGTAGGTAAGAGCTGCCACAGTGAATCACACCAGTGGTCCATATTCTAGCCCAATATTCAGTGTCCTGTGTGAGCTTCAGAAGATATATGAAATCTTGCCTTAGGCAGCTCTGGGATCATCAATTCCTAACACCAGGTTGCCTCTGAACTCCTTTATTGGTAGGCCCTGTCTACACCACACAGTTCTGTAGATAAAAGGCAGCTTTTGTCAATAAAACAGTGCAGGTATACACACTGCCAACGGAATTCATCTGCTGTGTTGATATAATAAAACCAATCTGATGAGAGGCATAAAGCTTTTTGCAATGTAGTTACAGTAACCCAGCATCAGAGTAGACCAAGAACTTCTTACACAGTCATAGCTGGCCTCCAAGTATCATCCCACAATGCCCACCATTTGAACTCTGCTGTCCCACAGCCAATTTCATAGCTGTGCACTGCTCCTCATTTTTTAAAGCCCCAGGAACTTTAGAAATTGCTTTTCCTGTTTGCTTTGCTGGTTCTCCTGAGCCTGTGGAAAGAGGAGCCTATGTATCTGTGGCTGCATCTATGGGGAGAAATCACTGTAGGGAGACAGGGGGACAGCACCACAAAAAATGCCCTACACATACTACCACCCATCCATCTTCCAAGGCCACTGCAGAGATTAAATATGACAGCCAAACACAGGGCCCTATGAAATCCATGATAGTGGAAACAGGCAGGCATGCAACCACACTTGAGAGACAATATGCCAACATACACACACAGATACGTACCCCACCTCTCCACACAACTTTTCACACACTTCTCCCAATATACACTTCTGTGGACTTCTAGTGTTACTGTCCAGCAATGTCAGTTTGGTCACATTATCGAGTGCTACTTTGAAAAGTGACTTAAAATATGTTGCTTTTGAGAAATACCCAGCAAACATTACAAGGTTCACAGCACAGCATAACAAACCATGCCAGGCTCAACACACTACAGCAGCACCCATTACAGTGTCTCCATGTTAAAATGCTCCTTCGAGGCCTCCCTCAGCCAAATAGCACTCTTCTTCCAATTAACTCCTTTTATAGCCCTGTGTTTATAATGCACACCACAGCACTGAAGAGCACTGCAGGATCCATGCTTTCTGACAGATGTCTGGGCTGCAGGTTACCAGGACAATTAAAAAGCATTGTCAATCTTGTATGAACAACGGGATTGAGGAAGCTGCATCATGTGACACTGAACTTGCCCCCATGAGGCATTGCAAATCCTTCCCAAAACATCCTGTGGCCAGTTACACAGTGAGATAGCTATCCATGGTGTATTGTTCTTTGTGTCAATGCAACAGCTGCTATTATGGATGCACTTTGCCAACAAAAGAGGCATAATGTGGATATGCAACAATGGTTTAATTACAGCAATGGCTATACACTGACTTAACTCTTTCTAAACTTTGAGGCTGGAGCCTTAACTTCCTCCAAAAATAGTTAATCAAAACAAATTAAACTGTCAGTATTATTATTATCCATATAAACACCAGTCTCTCTTTGAAACTTGTAACATTTTTGGCTCTGAAGATATCCTGTAGCAATGAGTTCCATTCTTGGATTATACACAGTGTGGAAAAAATATTTCCTTTTCTAAATTTGCCAATTCTAATTTAAAATTAAAAAGTGATTTTGCTACCTTTTAATCTAACCAACTGTCTCCTTATTCTTATGTGAGAGACAGGGAAAACAAGCTCATGACCTACCATCTCTATAACATTTGCTATTTTAGATACTTTCATTGTGGCTATTCTTAATTTGCCGCCTTCAAAAGCTGAACAGAATCTTTTCAATCACCTCTTTTCATATGCAAAGGCCTCAAAGAAGCCTCATATTCCTGAATATAGCACACACAATCCCAAAAAAATAAACTTATTGATGCTGCCAAGAGGGTACAGATTCCGACAAAGGGCCTCCACTGGTGAAAGCAGGATTAATGGGTCAAAGCAGAGCAACTAGTAGCAGCTCCAAATGGTTTTGATTGCAAGTTCTGTAGCTCCTTACCTGACTGCAGTCAATAAGCAATGGCTTGGAAGGTTTTAGGGCTAAGGTAATGGTAGCAGGCAGCACAAAACCAGTAAGTGGAGGGGAGTGATGCTAAACTACCACATCACAGCTGCCAGAGCGAGCCCTCCAAGAAGCTTTGAGTTACTGAAGTTCCCAACCTGTCTCTTAGTGATGAGACCTGAAGGATAAGAACCCTTTGAGGATATTATCTTAAAAAACATGCTTCATCTTTTAGCCCTCAAAATATTGTTCATAAGTAAAGTCTCATTATCCCAACCATTAGCTGAAGAGAATAATCCATCTTTTCTACCACCCAAAGTATATTCTGATTGAGGTTATTTGTAACTTTCTGACATAACCCAGATTCCACACAATAATACACCTGGATTGTAGGTTGAAATTGAAGTTGTTTGGGTAGCGTTAACTAAGAAGTATCTAAAGTTTAATGCTTAATTATTCTTAATTTAAACTAAAATATTATAATGTTTAATTGGTATTTACAGTTGATCACCACCTTAATCACATGTTTATGAATCAAAATATCTTCCCAGGTATCCAAAATAACAGTATTATCTCTACCTGTATCCTGAGTCTCAGGTTCTTCTCCATATTTTGATTCTAAAAACCAAAGGAACTAATATCAATCAAAAGTTCAGAGGGGGTCTGATTTAGCAAAGCATCATAAAACATAACGTAGATCTCATATGATAAACATAGATGATAGAATTGGAATGCATCTAGTCAATGAAGTGTATGCAGTATATTGTCCAATAAAAGTTCTGGGGCTGTCTGTGCAGCAGCTCTAAATGCACAGAGCCTTTACTAAAATCAGGGGGAATTCCGCACATGGAGCGATCATAACTGGACACATGGAGCAATCATAACTGGATTAATGTCCCATTAAAAAAAAAAGTCAAGAGCTCTATGAAAGTTCAAAAAGGGTTTTTTCATTCAATCAGATAAGATGAAAAAGTTACATTTCAGCACACTGATCCAAGCAGAGATAAATACTCAGAACAATCATCACTGATATGCAGAATAGATTTATACATAATTCAAGAGCCATTTTTTTCTTTCAAGTCTTTGGAGACGAATGACTAATTGCTTGAAAGGCTTTATTATTCTGCTGTCAGGCAGATTAGAATTTTAAGAACTGTCTACAGCCGCTCTCCGAGTTACGAACGAGTTACGGACCAACACTTGGTTCGTAACTCGGATCCCATAGAGTTACATGGCGACCGCGCTGTTCATAAGCGCGGATCGCCATTTGTAACTCGGATCCGCATTTACGACCGCTTTGGTCATAAGTGGAAGTGGCCGTAAGTCGGGGAGCGGCTGTATTTATTACATAGAGTTTCTAATATGTTGCTGATGTTGAGCATCAGCTGATGAGCATCCAGACTAATATATTTAATTCATGTTTTCCAGGCTCTCCCATTGAGGAAAGGGATGGGAGGTGAAAAAAGGGTCCAGTTTTACAAAAAAGAAAAGGTGAAATATTAAAATGTCAGAACAAGCCAAATTTATCATGATCAATATGTTCACTAAAGATAACAATTATACAATGTTCATGGATGGACACTATAATATAAATTTAAATACTGAAAAAGTTGATGAAGTCCTTAAACTCTAAGAAGAAATGACACCCTCCTCCCCCAATGAAATACAACTTTTTAACCACGTGATATAAAAAGACGTTGTCTTGTACAGTACCTTCATGATGTTCAAGGGCATCTTCCAGTGCTAATTCATCTAAAAAGAAAGATGAATTTACTTGCTTTGATTAGAATAATCTGTCATCAAAAACCCAAGGAACACAGCAATAACCAAGATAGTCTGAGGATAAACATTTAACCACACTCCAATTATATTCCTGATAGGAATGCTAATAGTATTTGTAATCATGAAATCTTATGTTTAATAGGGATGTTAAGGTGCAGTTAACTGGCTAATCGAGTATTCAATAAAAATTCTATCAATTACTCGATTAGTCGATACGTGAAGGCAACCCAGCTCAAGCCAAGCTTGCACCGGATCTGGGACCTACCCCTGCCATGGCTCTGCACAGCTGGGGGTCTCAGCAGACAAAGGCTGCTGCCAGACCAACCTCTGTCCACAGCCAGCCTGGGCCGCCGCAAACAGAGGCTGCTACCCGCAGTGGGCCGAAGCTTGCCACGGACAGAGGCTGCTCTGTGGGATCTGGAGCAGCCTCTGTCCGCCGCAGCAGTGCAAGGGAGGGGGCAGACGGCACCATGAAGATGGTGCTGAGGGGAACCGGCTGCTGCTTCCCCACCCTCTTGCTGTGTCTGATACAGAGGCAGCAAGAGGTGGGATGCAACAGGTAGTTGACTACTTGCTTACATCCCTAATGTTTAACTAATGAATACTTATTTATAAAACTACAGACATGTCCACACTCTACAATAGGAGTCCCCAGTCATGGAAATATTTTATGCAGATGCTTTAAGCACATAAGCAGTCTTGTTAACTTTGGTGGGATTATTTCCATAAGTCAAATGAAGCATATGTGTATTTGTAGGATTGGAACCTAGAGAATTGAATTTACGACTATAAAGCAAATAAGCATTCCAAAATTTTTTTTGTATTTAAGCAAAATGTTTCTTCATAGACCACACTTTTGTTTCTTCATTTCCCTTGTGGTACCAGAAACAGGGTAAGAATTATTTCAAGATGAAAGAAAGGATAAAATTATGAACCTGATACTGTTTTGCAAACTATATATATTTTTAGATGAGATTACGGGTTTGGGTGATAAAGATAATAGCTGACACAGTATACTTAAGACTTCTGCAAGTCATGCGATACTATGTGAAATGGCATTTTGATTAAAAATAGTACTAAACAAAGTGGCACATATTAATTGTATTAAAAACTGGCTGACATTTGAAGAGATAACTAATTAGGACTTATAAACTGGTGATACTCCTAGTGTAGCCTCTCCTGAATCTGCTCTTCTCTTAGTGCTATTTAATATCTATCAGAGTCCTGGAAGAAAATGCAGGATCTTTACAGATACAGTTTGCAGATAAAGCAAAGATTGATGAAGTCATAAATAAGGACAGGTCATTAACATAAAGGGATTGGGACTATCAAATAAACTGGACTCACTTGAACATTTTCATGTAACCAAATGCAAGATAATACATTGAGGAATAATGAACAATGGTTAGACATACAGAGAACGAGGGGACTATACCCTGGAAAACAAACTCCAAAGGAACTTAGAGAACATCGTGTATAAGAGAAGGTTAGTCACCCTGATAGTAACTGATGTTCTTTGATATGAGTATCCCCATGAGTGCTTCACATTAGGTTGGTGCACCACCATCGTGCCTTAAGATTGGAGATTTCAGAGCAGTGTTCCCGGGGACCATGCACGTGTGTGCAGCCACGTGCTTTTATGTGGCAGGCATTGCACATGCGCAAGCCCTCCATCCCCCCAGTTCCTTCTCTACCCCAGAACAATACCTATGAGAAGGCCAGAATCACGAAGTAGAGGGGAAGAAGGGAGGGTTGTGGAGCACCCACAGGCACACTCATCTCGAAGAACATCACTTAATATCAAGGTGAGTAACCTCTTCGAGAGAGAGAGAGAGAGATGTCCCCATGGGTGTGCCACATTGGGTGACTACAAAGCTGTTTCTTGTTAGGGAAGTAGGGGCTTTGGATCTTGCAGAAATGCAATGGAAAGGACTGCCTTAGCAAGTTTCAGTTTGGCAAGAGGACACTGTATAAGTGCATAGTGCTTTGCAAATGTCTGGTCAGACAACCACGTAGCAGCTGTGCAAATGTCTCTTGTGGGTACTTTGCAGAGGAATGGTATTGAGGGGTAGCCATGGCTCTGGATGAGTGTGCCATTATTCTGTCTGGAAGGGGGCACCTCTGATTGTATCAAGCTCTGCTGTTCCCAATCTGAAATCCAGTGGGAAAGCCACTGTGATGAGACATCCTGGCCCTTATTGTGGTTTGCGATCGACACAAACAGTCTTGGAGATGCTCAAAAAGGTTTAGTTTGTTGCAGGTAAAAAGAAAGCGCACTGTGCAGGTCAAGGTATGCATTTTCATCTCGAAGGAACTGGCGTTGTTTGGGGGAAGAAGGTGGGAAGGTGTACTGTCTGATTGAGGTGGAAGGATAAGTATACATTAGGGAGGAATTTGGGATAGGTACATAAAATGACCTTGTCTTTAAAAATGGTGGCGTATGGGTAATCAGACATTAGGGCTGCGACCTCTCCCACCCATCTCGCCAATGTAACGGCTATGAGGAAAACAGTTTTCATGGGTAAGTGTAATAGTGAGCTGGTGGCCATTGATTCGAAAGGCGGCCGAGTTAAAGCATTCAGTACTAAATGAAGGTCCCACAGTGGTGTTGGCGGACTGACGTCCAGATAAAGTGCCTGAAAACCCTTTAAAAACCTCTTAATGAGTGGACGTGCAAATATGGATGAGTCATCTATCTTAGGGTGGAAGGTAGTAATAGCAGCAAGATGAATTTTAATGAAACTTACTGCGAGGCCTGTTTAAGATGCAGAAGGTAATCAAGGATGGTAGGTAAGGAAGATGTTGAATGTGCTAGTTGGTGGTGCACATACCACGCTGAGAATCTCTTCCATTTCTGAAGGTAAGTCTGCAGTAGCTCTGCGCCCTACTGTGTAGAAGGACTGTTTGCACTTGTTCTGAGCAAGTCAATTCTAGCTCAGAGAACCATCCAGGAGCCACGCGTTTAGGTGTAGTGAGTGAAGGTTCAGTTGGGTTGGGTGGCATGAGGGCCTGGATGAAGGAGGAGATCCTCGCTGTAAGGTAAAAGGATCGGTGACGCACAGGACATTGCCATTAGAAAGGGGAACCATGGTTGGAGTAGCCATGCTGGGGCTATAAGTATTAGGTGGGCTTTGTCTCTCCTTGTCTTGTGGACTACCCTATTCAACAGGGTTATGGGAGGAAACACGTTTGTTAGGTGGAATTACCAGCTGATGAGGAAGGCTTCTCCCACTGATCCCTTGCTGATGCCTGCCCTGGAACAGAATAGGCAACATTTCTTGTTGGATTGTGTGACAAATAGATCTATGGTGGGGTGACCCCACTGTCGGAAAATGTCTGCCAATATGTGTGGCCACTCATGTTCAGTCGGGAGGGCTCTGCTGAATGCGTCTGCCGTTGCACTCAGGGTGCTTGGAAGGTGCACCGCGGTAATATTTATGTTGTATTTCAGGCACCGGTTCCAAAGTGCTATGGCGTCTGTGCAAAGTGCTTGAGATCGTGCTCCGCTCTGATATTTTATATAAAACATTGCTGCAACATTGTCTATGTACAATCTTACGTGACTGTTGGCAATGAACAGGAGGAATTTGGTCATGCATACCTGACTGCATGGAGTTTCAGAACGTTTATATGTAGATTCTTGTTGCTGCTGGACCACAGACCCTGGGATGTGTGATGTCGTGGGTGCGCGCCCCATCCTGTATGAGATGCATCTTTTGTCATGGAGACAGATGTTTCTGGCGGGTGGAAGGGAACTCCGGAACAAAGGTTCTGTGGACTCAACTACCACTATAGGGATTCCTTTACTACCACTGGGAGGACTAGGGATTTGGATAATGGGTCTGTAAATGTGCCCCAGCCAGCCCTGTAAACATCTCATGTGAAGGCAAGTATTGTTGACAACAAAACAGTACGCTGTCATGTGCCCCAACAGCCAAAGGCATTTGAATTCTGATGTGTGGAAGCTGGATCATAAGATGTTCACCAAGGCCAAAATTTTTTGTAAACTGTCTGTAGAGAGGAATGCGGTGGCTCTTGTTTAGTGAAGGCATGCTCCTATAAATTGTATTTTTTGTGTAGGAGACAGCATTGATTTGGCATCATTCACTTGCAGGCTGAGGTGTCAGAATAGGTGTCTTGTGATTGACAATGATCAGAATAAAACGTGTGAGCGTGCTTTGAGGCGGCAGTTGTTCAGGTAAGGAAATAACATGATACTTTGCTCTCTCAGATATGCTCAGAACCTTTGAAAAGATTCTTGGGCCACAGAGAGTCCAAATGAAAGCACCTTGTATTGGTAGTGTTGAGAATCTACAAAGAAATGAAGAAAACGTAAGTGAGCAGGATGGATGGAAATATTCAAGTATGCAACTTGCAAGTCGAGAGACTAACATCAATCATCTTGTTCCATCGCCAGTAACATAGTGGCAAACGTTTCATCTTCAATTTTTCTTTCTGAATGAATTTGTTGAGTGCCCAGAGGTCTAAGATGGGTCTCCAACCTTCTGATCTTTTTTCTGTCAGGAAGTAGTAATGGGAGTAAAACCCTTTGCCCCTAAATTGTTTCGAGACTGGTTCAATTGCATTTATGTGCAAGAGATGCTCTACCTCTTGTTGAAGTAGAATCCAGTGAGAGTGGTCTTTGAAGGAGGACTGGGAAGTAGGGTGTAAACGGGATAGCGACACCAATGGAAGAAGATAGCCTCTCTCAATTATCTGGAGGACCCATCTGTCAGAGGTTATACGTTGCCAGTTGTTGAAGGGTAACAGTTGATGATGCAACTAGTTTACTTGCGATGATGGTGCTGGAATAGGTGAGAGGCTCTCACGACCCTCGAACTGATGTTCAAATTTGCTTATTGGACTGTTGCAACTGTTGAGAGTTGGTAGAAGAAGGGCATCATTGAATTCTGCCTCTGCCTCTTCTGTTGGTGTTGGTCTTGTCTGCTGTAATGTTGAGCATATGGAGGATATTAAGGTCTTGGGTAGGGCTGAATCCTATATTGTCTTCTCCTATTGCCTTCTGCCTGGTTGTGGATTCCTAAGAAATGAAGCATAACTCCGGAATCCTTCATGGAATGGAGAATTTCATTGGTGTTAGGTCCAAACGACTTCTGACCGTCAAAAGGAAGATCTTCTACTGCAGATTGGATCTCTCTGGGGAAGGGAGTAGAGTTAAACCATGAAGCCCTTCTCATGACTACAGCTGTTGCTATCAATCATGTAATAGCTTGCAATGCTGTTCTGGCAATCGTGTGACCCTCTGATACTAGCGCTTGTACTGTTGTCTTTTAGCCTCAGGAATATCTGAAATAAAGTCGTTAAGTTTGGTGTAATTTCTGTAGTCATCTTTGCTTAACAAAGCCGCATATTTAGAAATGCAAAATTGTAAAGTGGAAGACATTTATATTTTGCAACCAAAGGAGACAAGTCTTTAGCTATCATGGTCCAATGGAGTGGACTGACATTGCTGCTTGGTTTTCTGTTGTGAAGCCTCCAGCACAAGAGAGTTAGGTATTGGGTGAGTAAAGAGAAATTCAGATCCCTTGGGTGGAACGTAATACTTTTTACCCGCTCTCTTACGGTGCGTCTACACTACAAGTTTTTTTCCGAAAAAAGTGGCCTTTTTTGAAAAAAACTTCCCCTGGGACTAGACTGCTGCTGCATTCTGTCGACAGTAAATCGAAAGAAAGCGGCAGTTTTTTTGACCGCGGAAAACCTCGTTTTACGAGAGAACGCCTTTTTTCGAAAGCGCTCTTTCGAAAAACGGCTTTATGTAATGCAAACTGTGCTTTTTCAAAGAAGAGAGCATCCAGACTGCCTGGGTGCTCTCTTTCAAAAAAGCAAGCCACGTTTTTGAGAGAGCACACCCAGGCAGTCTGGATGCTCTCTTTCAAAAAAGCACAGTTTGCATTACATAACGCCTTTTTTCGAAAGAGCACTTTTGAAAAAAAAAGGCTTTCTTCCTCATAAAAACAAGGTTTTCCGCAGACGAAAAAACTGCCACATTCTTTCGATTTACTGTCGACAGAATGCAGCAGCAGTCTAGATGCAGGGGAAGTTTTTCCTAAAAAACCCTGTAGTCTAGACACACCCTTAGTGATAGAAGAGATTGATGCAGAAGTTTGCCTCACCATCTTTGCCAGTTCCATTATTGCTGGATTAATCAGCGGTACTATTTTGGATGGCGTTACAGAATGCAATAGGTCAATTAGCTCATGCTGATTCTCAACAACCTCCTGGAAAGGAATATTTAATTCAGCACCTACGTGTTTAAAAAGGTCTTGCAAATGTGCAACATCATCTGAGGTAGTTAGAGCTGGAAGCACAGACCCTCCCTCCACTGGAGTAGATTCATTTAGGCCCAGGGAGGCATCCTCATCTTATATGGGTGGGTCCCCTTTGTGTATTTGTTTAGAAGGGGAATATTGCACTCCGTGTCATTTCCGGCCATGCTGGTGTTTTGATAAGATTGCCATTTGTCCCAATATTGCCAATGCACGTATGGCATGGATAGGGGTACCCAGGAATTGCCTTACTATGGAGGCATATTCCCAAATTTATGATAAGATCTGGAAGAGTAAACGATCTGATCTGTGTAAGGAGAATTTTCTGGAGAAAAACACCTAGAAAATAGCAGGAGAGCGATCAGGGTCTAAAAATGGTGAGTTGAAGGTAGATGAGACTAACTAGTCTCTGTGCTGAGTATAGTGCTCAGCTGCTGTTGATAGTACTGTACTGAGAAGCACGGACACTATCTGAGGAGTTGAATCATGTCTCAGTGCCAAGCTGACTAGCACCATGTTAGGCATCTCTATGGTAGAGGTGGAGGCGCCAGGTAATACGGTAGGCGCCACACTCTTATGCTGCGCTGGCAAAATTATATCAGTGCCGGATGCTGCTGCAGCTGATGAGGCAGGCAACTTAAAGTCTGATGCCTCAGAGCATGGTTTAGCACATGCCTATTAGCGGCACTGGCGACCTCCGAGACACCTGAAGCGTAATACGTGCTGAGATGCAGTGCCGCTGCTGTTCTCAGCACCGGCCAAGAGGGAGATGGCCGTTTCGATGCTGTAGTCCCCTGAGGTAAGCAGCAGGCTCGCTTTTTGGCTCCACGCTATTTATATTCCTCAGGCTGTTGGCCCAGGTCAGAAGCTGATCTGAGGGAATACTCAAGTAAAAATAGACACGGAGATCTCTGTGCTTTCACGCCCGCGATTTCAACTTTGCTCAACGAGGGCATTTTAGAGAGACATGCTGCTCTCCGAGGCAGCAGACGCATTGTGAGCGCCCATCCGAGATGGGTATAGGCTCTTTGTATGAGGAGCAGAGTTTAAAACCCGGCGAGCCAGGCATTACGCTGAAACAGTTAACTGCAGAAAGGGGTTAACTGGGGGAGGAGAGAGGGGGGGAAAAATGTACCCTAATCTAGTTTTTTATTTTTGTTTTTTTTAAAGCTAACTAACAACACTAATTAACTGGTGAGAGAATACTTAGCCCATTTCAAAACCCAAGTATCTAGATGCAAAGAAGCTAGGGAGCACTGCTGAGGTCCATCTGTAGCTGGAGGCAGTAGAGAAGGACCTAAGGAGCAGAGGAAGGAGGGAGAGGGGGACTCGTGCATACACAATCCCGGTCACCTAAAAGTATGCGACCCCCAGGGCCACTGCTCTGAAACCTTCAATCTAGGGCTCGGCGGCAGCACACCGACCTAATGTGCAGTACCCATGGGGATATCTCTTGAAGAAGAGCCAGTTGATACAAACTCACAGCACAATGTTAGGGCTAAAAGGGCTAGCAACAGAGCCATCTTTAGGCACTCACAGCTGTTTAGAGCACCACTAAATTGGTGTCCCATAGGCTAGAGATGGGATGTTAAGAAGCCAGGCAGCCCTCTTCCTGCCTAGACTCAGCACTGGCTCCGGCAGCCCCCCACCACAATACCCCCATCCCTGGGGGCTCTGTATCCAGTCCCTGGTGGCAGCAAGCGGCGCAAAAGTAGGCCAGAGGACTCCAGAGGAGCAGAGGGTGGCCGCACAGCTAGCAGCTGGAGAGAAGCGGCAGTATCCCATTAAAAGCGCTGTTTTTCTCTGGTGAGTACTGTAACTGGCCCTGCTTCTCCAGCCCACACTAGCGCTGCCCATGCCTCTCTCCTGCTGTCCTAAGACTGCATGGCTATGTCTACACTGCAAGGTTTTTGTGCAAAAAACGGCAGAGCATCCACACCTCAAGCACATTTTTGAGCAAGAAAAATCGACAGAACAGAGGGCTTTTGCAGGTAAAGTTATTTCTCTTCCCCTGAAGAATAACTCCTTTTTGTGTTATAGCTCTTGTGCAAAAAGGTAGGTGTGGATGCTCTGGAGGAGTTTTTGCGCAAGAAACCCTTATCGGAAAAAGCACAGATGCTCTGATGACTTTTGCGATGTGCTTTGAGGTTTGGATGTGCTTTTGCACAAGAAGTTTTTATGCAAGAACTCTTACGCAAAAGGCTTCTTGTGCAAAAACCCTGTAGTGTAGACAAAACCCAAGTGAGCCTCCTCCCTGCCCTGCTTCAGATCTACCAACAGTCCTGGGCCAGATGCCATTGCAACAAATAGCATCTAGTCGGAAAGAGTTGGCACCCTCCCCTCCCCCAGCTTCTGCTCCCACAGTCCCTTCCCATGGAATAGCTACTCTCCCCGCAGGAAGGAGGGTGCCTGTGCTGGGCTGCGTAGGACACCAGCACTGGTAGGGATGGCCTTGGCTAGCAAAATCCTTGGATGTATAAAGTGGGCAATAAAGGACAAGAGTCAAGCAGTGCTATTACCTATACAGACTCAGTTGTAATACTATGTCCCTGTCTTCCATTACAGTAATGCAATGCCCCGGTTTTCACTTTAAAAAAAGCTGACAAATTGAAAGTGATTCATAAAAAAAGAGTTCCAAGAATGATTCAGGGTTTGGAAAACTTCTTTTATAGTGGGAGCCTAAAGACCCTTTGTCTATTTAACTGATCCAAGAGATGGTTATGGAGAAACTTGATCACAATCTGAAGTTACCTCTAAGGAAGAAGATTTTTTTATAGCACAGTGATCCTAAATTTAACAATGGCTGAAAGTTAGGCTAAACAAATTCAAATGGCAAATAAGGTTCAATTTTTTAATCAGTGATGGTAATTAGTTACTGGAAAAAAAAAAACTTACCAAGGGATATGTAGGATTTTCCTATAAACTTCAAATCAAGATTGGCTGTTCATTTTAAAATGCTGCTCTATTTAACCAGAAATTCTTTTAGACATAATTCAGGAATTCTGGGTAAAATTGTATGGCTTGTGTTATGACGCAGAATAAAACTAGATAATCACAATGGTATCTTCTGACCTTAAAAATTTATGAATCTGTAGTTACTACAATTTAAGAGTCATAAGTGTGCATAGGAAACTCTTTTCAGATTACAGCTTTAAAATATTCCACACAGAGTGAAATCCTGACCTCACTGAAGTTAATAGGAGTTTTATCTTGACTTAAACGTAACCAAGATTTCACCAATGATGGCCTACATTTTTTGCATTTAGCAAATTAAGCAGAATTGCTGTGTTACAAAACCAAAGTCACACCCAGAGTTGCCCATTCCTCATTATAGATTCTAACATATACAACATATACCAAGAGCTATTTATTATGCCAAAGTACTCAAGAATACAAATGTGAATATATAAAATATACAAGTAATTTTTAATAGGAAGGACTTCTTAATAGTGTACGAACCTGAAACTTCTAGCTCTTCTACATCCATTAAATGTTCATATGGCTCTGTAAAGTAAGAAATAAGCTGTTTTTTCATACTTAATGTTCTGATATTTTCATGAGTGACCATATTCTGCTCTCAATCACTGCATATAACCCCAAACATCTTTGTGAACATAGGAACAACAAACCAACTGAATGAACAAATTGAGGCCCTGCAACTGCATCTGTTCTGTGATTCGATTCATGTATGTCTGGTAGTAAAATTCCACACAGAACATGTTTTTTTATGAATAGATAGACTAAGACAACAAGAGAATGACATGAGAAATATAACAAA
The DNA here is from genome assembly GCA_030068395.1 of Apalone spinifera. Taxonomy (NCBI): domain Eukaryota; kingdom Metazoa; phylum Chordata; order Testudines; family Trionychidae; genus Apalone; species Apalone spinifera. Next base: position 55,794,508 of record CM057846.1, on the reverse strand, counting down.
AATTTCAAAATCTGATTACAAAAGGAGAGAGCTGAACTGCAATTCATTTGCAAATTCAACACTATCAACTTAGGACTGAATAAGGATCTAAAGTGATTAACGTATTACAAAGAAATTCCTCTCTCTGGATATTCACATCTCCACACCAAATGCTGTGAATGACCCATTTCTACCCTGACTTAATTAGCTTTATTAACATAAGCAACTTCTTCCTTGCTATATATACCCCTGCTTCTATAACTTCCACTCCAATTCATATGATGAAATGGGTTTTTCCCCACGAAAGCTTATGCCCAGATAAATCTGTTAGTCGCTAAGGTGCCATAGGGCTCCTCCTTGTTTTAACATTAGATGAGTGATATCTATTTTACTTTTCTGTTTTTATTTTTTGCAGTAAGGCAAAAAAAAAAAAAATAGTGTGCCGTTAAGAAACAAAAGTATTTGTACCGGGAACATCAACTGCTTCAGGCTCACCTACTCCGTGTTCTTCTACCTGATCGTCACTGTCAGTTTCTGAGCAACAACAACAATGAAAGAATTCTTTTCAGTTATTGTGTCAAATTTCAAATAGGCTTTAGCCCAGCCCCTAGATTTCCACAGTAAGACCATTTGAAGAATAAAACAATGTATAAGTAGAATGAAAAAAATCGAAAGGAATCAAAAAATTATCTTGTTTAAAAAAAGCTTAATAAAGAAAATAGGATCAGTTAATAGGATAGTAATTAAAATGCACTAATTTTGTTTTGATTTGCAAAATATTTATATTTGGGAATAGCTTTTGTTGAATTTTAACATTTGTCACTTATCTACATCATACTGAAATTTAGACTGAGTCACACTCTTAAAAGGCAGGCATTACATACATCTAATAAATTGCAATGTACACTCTAATAGGTGAACAGAAGCATATTTGCTTGTGAATATTGACCTGTTCTGTTCTCAGTTAATGGTTTGTACACAAATGCAGTAACTAGCCTGTCACAAAAGAAAGGACTGAAAAAATTTCAATAAGAATTTCTTTCTTGCTATACTAGGAATTTCCATTATATTATTATTTTTACAAGAATCAACTAGAAACATTTTCATTGGTTCAGATACCTTCCTGAACTGGGGGTGTTTCAGATGCTTCAGGCATTTCATCTTCTAATGCTACATAAAGGTCATCTGTTGTAGGAATTTCAAAAGTTTCTTCATATACTTCATCCTTCTCCAGTTGCTCATCATTTAATTCTTCCTCTGTACCTTCCTCATGCCTTTCTCCTGATTAACAATAAGTTCAGAAGACGTAAACACCATACCTAGCACTCCCTGAATTAAATTTCCAGCAAATAATCCACATTCCATTTATCTCTAGTAGTTCTCAGGTCCAATAATTCAGTAGGCTCTTATTAGAATGTACTTCTAAAATGCCTGTACGTCAATCCACTGGAGAAACAGCTAGGAGAGAGAACCATAGTGACATGATACCATCCCTATCCTTCCTTGCTATGGCAAGACACAAAATATTGAAATATTATTTGTAGACTGGTCAATAGGAGCTAGGTTGCTCAGAACCTCTGAAAAAAAAATCAAGCCAAATATCAGGCTTTGCTCTCTAAACCACAAGAGTGTTCACACAACTTGTTGGCTATCTTCTCACATAGGGTTGACAGGAAATGCTGTACACCATCATCAAGAATCCCTCTCAATTTTGTATGCTATTTATAAATTCCCCAGTGACTTAGTCTGAAGTCATACCAGGTTGTGAATGAAGTGCTTCATGAAGAATGGACTGGATTTCCTCTTCTAATTCTTCTTCAACCTTCTTGTGCTCTAAATGGGTTATAAAATGTGTCAAAGATAGGTGAAAAGCACAACAAAGTTTATATTTTGAAACTATTGAAATTAGTTAGTTTGTAGTAAAAAGATAAACATATTCAGTAAAGCAATTCCTTGACCATATTAGATGACCGTACAGTTTTCCTTTCACCTCTAATTAATTGGATTGGGATAGGATGTGAGATAAAACAGGTTGCGTTTTTTAAACAGTAAAATTGAAGAGCTTCCAAAAGATTTGCCAGGCTTCTAGTAATTTTACAGAAGATGAACTGAAAGCCTATGTTTTATGCTTTAGTATGTCAAGATCATTTACTTTTCTGTATATTGTTTAGGAGACAGTATCACTACTGACTCCAGATAATTGCATTACAGCTGCCATATAGTAATTATCAAGAACTCTCTGGTTTCATTCTATGCAGAAATATTTACTGCAACATACACAACAAAAAACAAAAAACAAAACATCCCACATACCTTTTAAAAATTAAAATGGCAGGCACTGAAAAGAATTTAAAACAACTTCAAGTAGCAGCAAAGCTCTGTGTCTTTCCCACTTCATTATTACTTGTTATGGTTCTCAAAACCTACATTCTTTTAATCCCTTAAATAAAACACTCTTACCTTAAGGGCAATGGTGTTTGTGTGTCATGCTGTACAACATGAGGGGTTTTCTTTGTAAAAATAACAGGCAAGTGGTGTCAATTTCTCCAATGGCAAGACCTCCAAGTAGTTGATGTTATTACACAACTGTCCTATTTCTAACCCATTTATTTATGGTAAAACCTTTGTTCCACTTTCTCTCCCTTCTCCCCCCTCTCTCCCATCTATATTAAACATTGTTTCAGCTAATTGGCTCTCATTGCAGCAATTACACAGCTCCATAACTGTGAAAACACAGTATTTTCCAATATTATTTTTTGCTTCCTTTATCATCTCATCTTCCATGTGATGGATACACAAACTGATTACCATAGTTAGGTATGGGCAACTGCATATTTGCATATACACTTAAGTCAGCTCAAATACTTAATGTGCACAGGATAAACCAAAAACATCAAAGATGCACCTCACCACTTTGTGCTCAACTACAAGGTGAATACAAGAATACCAATTTTTAATGAAGATATCAAGTTATGAATACCTGTGTTAATGTGCAACAGTATAGGCACAATAGCATCTCCCTACACTTTCATTATTTGGCACATATTGTTATTCTAGATACTATTTCTTCTCACAGCACACACATGCTGGAGAAAGGTTGAGCATTTGCAAGTCACCAGATCATTTTAAGTTCCAGAAAGATGAGTCCAGGGATTTCAATATGAAATTTTAGAAAAATACAGTGCTCCATCAACTGAAGAGAATTTCCTATTATGAAGTGTGTATCTACAAAGATACAGACACACACACACACATATGTATCAGTGCCCACACATACCTATATATTTAAAGATGAGATATGGAAAGAAAATACTAATTTATTAATCTTTCCGTGAATTTTGAAATTTAAACATTGGTAAACAAAATAGTAACTAATAACTCTTTGTAAAACTAATAAGCCTTCAATGCCATCTGGTTCTTCAGTTTTATACATACTGAGCATATACAACATACAAATTCATGTCAACCTGAGCAATTTAAGCTTCTCAAAAGATTAGAATATTACTCGTAAAATGGATTAATTTTTCAGAAAGGAAGTCCTTATCCAGAGTCTAGCCCACGGTGGATCAACCTGAAGAATTTGTCTGAGCCAAGAAAAATTGAATAGATGTAATATTTAGTGCTGAACAGTTACTTAGTGATTGCTGAATAGTCTGACTAAATTACTACAGTAAACTGAAATTAAGAAGATAATTGGCAAATTATTGGGAACAGAAAGAACACTTTTTTAAATCTAATGAAAGGTTATGCATTACATCAACAGACACAAACCATAATTCAAGTGAACTGTGTGCCTTATGTTTTCATGTGCAGTTTAGGAGACACCTTACCTGATGTAACGAATGACTGCTCGGCAGGTTGAATGGACTCCTCAGATTCTGCTGGTGTTGACTGTGCTGGGACAGATCTTTCTTTAAGTCCTGCATTTTTCAGTTATAAAGTTAACTTTAGGCTTTTTTGGTCTTGATTTCATTATATATCAGTATGAGATAATCTTGATTCTATTATCAGTAAATCAAAGCACCTCAGTAGACAGTGTAAGCATCTCAGCATCTATTCAGAAATATACTGTTCTAAGTTACTTAAGAGTACATTATCTGCAAAGACAAAAATTAATCCTCTCAACATGAGTAAGAATATATAAACATGAGATTAGAAAAATGGGTAAAGATGTCCAAGCTTCTTTTATTGGTTTAAGTTTATTGAATAAAATCCACAATGATTTAAACACATCACAATTATGCATTCATAGGTTTTGCAAAGCATTAATATGCTAATAAAAACCAGATATTTCTTTTCACTTCACCCTTTTTTAATATTTGGAAATAGGTGTGTGTATGTGATCTTTAAGGTTGTCTTATCTTGAGTTCCTCTAAAAACACAGTCATAGCACATAGTTCGTTACAATTGAATAGGCTCACAAAAATAGCTCAATAAATTGTAAAGAGAGCTATAAGAATAGCTTTGCCTTTGGATTCAGCAATTGATCCTTTAGTGCTCAGTCCACAAATCAGGTCCATAAATACTACAGCAAAACTACAATTTACAGAGTTCAAGGATAAAGGTTCCTCTAATGTAGGAAGAGTTGCTGTCTAAATTAAATAAGTGTCTCTGGATCTCACCATTACGAAAACAAAGGAGCTATAGATCTACAGTGATCAGCACCAGGGTTAAAAAGATTACAGAATTTCTAGGTGGGAAGACAAACTGTCCCATCTTTCATGTGTCCAATGAAGATTTGTTAAACTTCCTTATGCTAAGTTTTAGAAAGTAACAAGTTAAAGGTCTGAACCACTTATATTGAGAACAATCTCAAGAAGAATATCCTGACAATAAACCTAAATTTTCCGTTTTTATAAGGTTACATCTACACAGCAACATTATTTCAAAATGACTAGCATTACTTCGAAATAACTTAGTCCGCCTCCACACAGCAGGCAATTATTTCGAAATGTCAAAATACTGTCAAGCTGAAGAACTTCTTACTCATACTCCTGTAACCCTCATTGTACAAGGAGTAAGGGAAGTTGGAGGAAGAGTGCTCTATTTCCAAATTAGTGCTCTGTAGATGCTCCCAATTTTGAAATAAGCTATTTCAAAATCAGCTATGCAATTGATATAGCTCAATTTGTGTAGCTTATTTCGAGTTAAGCCCTGCTGTGTAGGCACACCCTAAAAGAACTGTTACTCAGTAACCACACTACAAGATCTATCTGTACCTGTCCTGTGTTGTTCTTACTGAAACACTTAAAATTGTATTGTCTCTCACATTAATAGAAACATTCCTAAAATGCTACGCTCATAAGATTTGAAATTGATTATACATCAGATTTGTTTTATGATTAATGAAATCCAACATTACTCCCTGAACAGTGTTCATTAATAGGACTAATTTTTGATGTCTCAACTTAAGGAGGGAGCAGTGAAAACTTTAGTTCCCTCAACAATAAGGATGTAAAATCCTGTTTAATATGTTAACCAGGTAACTATATGTTTAACCATTAACTGGCCCACTGTGTAGTGGGCAGGGAGCCACTGGAACAGACCCCTACCTGCAGCACAGCAAGCCCAACTGGGCTGGAACACTGGTTAACTGGTTACCCCAGTAAATATGGCAGTAAGGCAATGCTTACCAGGTAACTGGTTACCCTTTACATCCCTAATCTGGACTAGGGATGTTAAAATTTGATTAAAACAGGTAACCATGTAACCGCTGAAAATCTGGGTGGTTTCAAGCTGCAGGCTCTGCAGTATAAAGCTTAACCACCTGTGAAGCCTTCCCAGGAGCGGGGCTGCCAGCTTGGCTCCCAGGGAGGTGGCTTCCTTTGCCACAGGGAAGTCTCCTCTCCAGGAACCAGCTGAGTCTGACATCATTAACCAATAAACATGGGCTTATCGGTTAAACTGTTACACTCTAACATCCCTACTCAACAAAATTTCCAGTGTTCGTAGACATCTTAGATTATATAGGTTTTTAAATTCATTTTCAGCAGAACTTAATCAAAATTGATACTAAATGAATAATTAAGACAGTAATGACCAAGTAGTTCAGCAGCTCTGTGAGATCTAATAGTCACAAGCACAGCTGAAATTAGTCAGTACTTAAAACATTTGAAGCCTGATTATTTAAAAAAAACTGCTGTTCATCACTTGTATACTAACTCCTATTCATTTAAAAAAAGGCAATTTAGACTTCTACTACACACTCAAACAAAATCTCAGATTTAGAGTTTTCAAAATGTCAACAGTTTACAATCTTGGTAGATCTACAGAGCACAAAATGCATGTTAAAGTATGCACCTGTGTTTTGGTTTTGTCGTTTCAGGTTCTCCCTTTGTCTTTAAGTATAAACTGGCAGAGCAACAGATGTGTTATAATAATGCAATGCAAATCAGGAAACAAACAGATTGCTCCAAAGTGAACTATACTGTACTGTTATGAAATCGACCCTAAGCCACCACTTCAGTTCCATCAGCCTTTTTACTATCACCCTATTCAGAGCAACTTTTCTTGAAACTAAATGTGCATAATATGTCTTAATTGCACAACCATTTCTGGGCTATTCTGAACCATTTTCCTTAGTGTAAAGAAAGTACTTTTATATTACTTAACTGCATTTTTGAAAGTTCTGTGGTACAAGGATTGTCTAACATCTTTTATTCTAATAAAAGTCAAGTATTTTTAAACTATATTACATGGAACAGCAGGAG
>CM057846.1:55769844-55787719 GCA_030068395.1 Apalone spinifera | reverse complement strand
CAGGTTACAGCATGGAGGAGAGAGAGGCAAAGAGGAAAGGGGGAGGGAGGCGGGTGGGGAGGATCAGGTTAAAGCACGGTTAAAGCACGGAGAAGCTGGAAGAGGAAAGGGGAGGAGAGAGGGAGGGAGACTGTGTCCTGGCCAGCTGTTAAGCTGTGCAGCTGTACTGGACCTCCTGATTCTCCGGCAAATCTGATAATCCGGCACCACCTAAATCCAAAAAGTGCCAGATTATCGGAAGTCTACTGTACATGGAAACCAAGCAATTTTTGAAAAACTGACATCATCATTTGGGTCACTCTACTGCCACATACTTATGCAAAACAAAATGACAAATGACATCAGAATATGACAAAGGATCAACATCTTCCAGAAAGAAGGCAAACTATGTTGAACAACCTTCTGTTGTGATGTTCCCTGTAAGTAGAATTTCCCTGATTGAAACACTCTGCACATTTTATTTTGAAACTCTTAAATATGCCTTTATATAAAAACAACTCTCTGATGGATTTAGATGTTTGATTTTAATGAAAGATGTTTTGAGACCCAATCCCATGTATTAGATTAGAGAGTGACAGTATGATTTAACCTTTCACAACACCATGATCCTGTATGTTATTTTACAGACAAAAAAAATAGATTAACTATTAGAGAAACATGATAGTCTGAACTACATCAGAAATTGTAATCAAGCTGCTTTCAAACAACTGCATCTTAACTAACGTTCCATTGCTGCAAAGATCCACACATGCTTAACTTTATCCATGGGAATAATCCCAGAGAAATTAATGGGTCTTTACACATGTATAATCTTTGTAAGAGAGGGACTTAAGAGGATGAACTGTTTGTTTTGGGGCCTTTTGGGAGGGGGGGGTTGAGGGAGGGTTAATTCTCAATATCACTCGATGTGTGCCATTTAAAAATATATAAGAATATGTATAAGTATGTAACTGCTTTATTCACACTGAAGATTTTTTTATTTCAAATCTAAAAAGTTGCTTTTTTTGTATAATGAGGCATCTGTTCCAGTTACCCAGAAGGAGGAAAAAAAAGCAATGTAAAATAATTGATGCTGTTAACTGCAATAGGGTCATTTGAATACTGGATCAGAGTGGAAGTATTCCTGACATCTTTCTCCACATGCACTTTTCACTGTATCAGATGAAAAAAAATGTTGATGTGTACACCCTCAATCCAGATACGGGGGGGACCTAGGTGTAATTTGCCAATAACATTACTTTAAATACCTAATTACAACAAAAGTATTTCTTGATCAAATATTTATCTTCACATCCAACAGGCTACAATGTAAGTGTTAATACTGTTACAGAAACTTAAATTTAGGAGAAGTCTGGGCTTGTTATGCAAGCATAGATATCAAATCTCCATTTCCAAAAGAGGTTTAGAATATTTTTTTCCAGAGTTGTTCTGAGACATTTCTATATTAATGCCCACATTTTTGCTAATAACTTCTAAAATGTACCCTGATCAATGTGTATGTATTTTATTTCATTTTCCAAGTATTTAGAAAGTAATTGGTGAGATTTCAGCACTACAGGAGTGACCCTTGAGTATCATTTTCAGATTTTGTTTTAGTTTCCTGTAACTTTATTATGCAATTCATTCAGCATATAAATCAGGTCTTCTGTTCAATAAAGTCAGGATTTATAAAGTATCTTATAATATGCCAACTATGAATTAAGTATAGATTTTGTAACATTGTAATACACTATTTCTAAAGACAGTTTGTAACATCCTATTTACTCCACTTAATAAGACTGCGATACTTCACACTGTTCATTGCTGAAAACAAAAATACCACCCAATTCAAAAAGTGAGCTAATCTATAGAAAAATAACACCTAAAATTATTGTAGGAATAAGTTATTCTATTAGTGGCTGCAATACACAAGTTAGTTCTCTACTACAGTCCAGTCAAAATACAGATAATGGTACAATATCAGCTTCCTAAAAATTTGACCAGCATGCAAAAACTGCCATTGAGACAACTCAGAAACTGGCCAGATTTTCAAAAGCAGAAAGCATACAGAAGCTTCCACTGAGAAGAATCATGCTGGCTTTTGAAATCTGTGTCTGTCTGTCTCCCTCCCTCCCCCCAGAATTTTGGGTGCTGAACACTTCGAAAATCTTGCCTATAATAAACTAATAAAAGTTTCAGACAAAAATGAAGTCAACACTACGGTAATTTAACATAATAGCAGCAATAAAAAACAAATGGTCACAGGACCACTAAAACACATTACAACACTCAAAAGCATCAAATTATAGACGTCAATGAAACAAATTTTTATCAGAGTTTGCATTAAGGATGTTAAAGACTAGCTAATTCCTCTCTCCCTTACTGCCTCTGCCAGATAGGGGCAGCAAAGGGGGACAAAAGAGGGGTACTTCAAAGCGGTAGCACTGCACAGCTGATCCGCAGCTCAGCTGTGCGGCGCCACTCCTTTGAAATGCTCTCTCGGCGTTTCACAGCAGCAGCGCTATGCAGAGACCAGGGTCAGCTGGGGAGTCCCCAGCTGACCCTGGGTTCTAGGGAAATGCCGCGTGGAACCCGTGGTCAGCTGAGGAGTCCACACTTGACCCCGGACTCCGCGTGGTATTTCAAATTGGCAGCTCAGAGTCCCCCACTAGATGTAATGCTAGCGGGGGCCACTTCCAGTCGAGTTGTCGATGGAAATGAAACACTCAAACCATCCTTAGTTTGCATACTTTCTAATGAAATGAAAATTAAGAGTCTTACAACAGGAATTTTCTCCATTTAGGTCATGTCCAGATTATCCTCTAGTAATACATTAATAAATGTTTACATATGATCCACAAAGTTTTTGCACTTTTCACACATCTACAAGGAAAAGGTAAAACTTTATTATAAACTAAGAGCCATATATTTAAGGGTTTGACTGGTTTGATACTGTATGCAAAGTCAGATTTCAAAGCTATACCAACCATTTTTAGTGTACAGGACGCATCATCAAATACATTATGTTCACATTTGAGCTCCACAGCCGATATATTTATTTGTGCTGTGTTTACAAATGCACGCACACACAAGCAGTCTCATAACCTCTACTCACACTAATGGCTTTCAGAAAAATTATGGTACTAATACACTAAATTATGCCACCAAAGCACTACATTTCTCTCCCCATCAAATTCCTATTTCTGTTTTTTCTTCTCATTTTCTTTTGCTAAATTTTCAGAAACTCCTGAAGGGACTTTAGCTATCTTTTTAGTTAGTTTGTCTTTCTCTAAATTAGAAGGGGTAACCTTCTTTTCAGTGGCTGATTTTTTCAGAGTCTCCTGATGTTTTAGTCCTGATTTTTCATTTTCCTCGGCTTTGTCTTTTTTACCCTTTTCAGACTCTTTCCTCAATTTGGCCACCTCAACAACTTTCTTATCCTTTCGGTCAGCACCATCTTTTCCTTCCATAGTTTTCTTTTTCTCTGCTTCAACTTCTTTTTCCTTCTTCCTGGACGCTTCTCTCTCTCTCGTTTTCTTGAGTGTTTCTTTGATTGCTTCTTTTACTTTTCAGTTTTCCATTTAAAAAAGGAAAAATGTTAATTTAAGATCACCATTTTTAGATTGTGGAATACCAATTTTGGGCAAGTTATCTACGCAATTCAATGCCAATTGCAGCTCCAAACCTGAATAATCTAAGATGACCAACCCATACTATTTTTCTCTCTTCTCTCTCCCCTTCTCTGCCCATCGAATGCTCACATAGCTAGCAGTCTATTTTTTATTCTAATTAAACCATAACAAAATTAATGAAATAATCATGATGAAAGATCTCTTGATGCCTAACTACTTGTTAATTAGGATGGCAATTTATTAATACATTTATAAAACTAAACAAAATTAGATCCAAGTTTAGTACTAAAGTTTCAAACCATACAGCAGATGCAGAAAATAATAATCTTATATTAAACTGCTGAATTTTTCATTTCATACTTTAAGAAAATAATTTATATTACTAATACTATGCATATATTTTATTATAAAACATTTGTGCTTTTCAATGACTGTACAATACCTCCATGATCCTGGTATTTTTAATCTTAAGATCAAGCAAGTATTGCATTTGTAAGACTAAATTCTTTAAAATAAGGATCTGCTCATCAATTTTTCAGCCTCATGAAACAGCAAGCAATTTACCAGTAACTAATACAGGTATCTATAATATAACACTTTAGGGATACTGTCACCTTAGTTAGGCCAAAGATTACCTAAAAATCAATACAAATAAGAAAAAGTTGAGAACCTAACAGAACTTTTAGTGAATTAAAACCAAAATGGGTATTACTAGAAACAGACTGTAAGGAAAAGGAAAGTGATCCGTCTGATTTCATTGTACAAATGAAATGCAAATTAGCATGATGAGAGGTAAATCTGATTTAAAATTCTGGTGTTTTCATCCACACCATATATATGGTGTGGATTTTATTACTATTTTAACTTGACAGTGTCCCTTTTATACTTAGTTTTTCTCAGTTATTTAAAATACAGTAGATTAGGACTGTAATGCAACAGCCAGGTAACATGCAAACAGCAGATCAAACACAGCCTTAATTAAGTACAATTAAAAAAAAGAAATAGTTTCAGTGTTATTCCTCATTTGAAATATTAAGTATTTGGTATGCTAAACCAGTAGAATATTTCAAGAGAGGACAGAATATTTATGCTAATGTTTATCCTCACTTTGAAGAATTTAATATTTAATTTTTCTTAATATGCAGAAAAGATTATTCAGCAAAATAAAATTACTTGTTTTCAAACTTTGTGCAAAAAAAAAAAATCTATGCCAAAATAACCTTCCGCTTTATGTAGAAACTTAAAAACTAGGCAAATATTTTGCTGACTATGACAGATTCAACATAGGAAAAAAAAGCAGTTTACAGTCAGCCCGATTTATAACTACAAATAAAAGAAATTAGTCTGGTCTCGCCTTATGAAAAAGCAATAGCAATTTTTTTAGCTACATACTTTAATTGAAGCAGATATTCAATCCTTACTTAGGAAATTCTCTCCTTAAAACCTACTGGAGGTTTTGCCAGAGTAAATAAGAGAGTGGAAGCTGTAATATAGTAGCATATTACTACCTGTTTTCTAATAGCTTCTCAATACATTTTCTGCATATGAAAAGAATTAGACTCTTTCAATTCATAAAATGTATAATTCAACCACCATATATCCTCCCCAACAGGTTCTCCATGTGATGTAAATGGACTGAAAGCATTTCACATTCTTCCACTACAATACCAAAACATCCTTCAGGAAGAACCCAAAACACAAGTAATTAAATGGCTCATTATTAATATTTTTGGAAACAGACATTTTCAAAACAAATTACAAACACAATGCAAAATAAAAGCTATGAATTTCAGCTGGCATGCAAAGTTCACAAAAATAGTATTCATATGTGCATGAGAGCTTTCACCAGTATACAATTTTTTTAAACCATCTTTCCACTGTAAATTCACAAAATTAATTTGGTGCTGTAGACCAGTGGTTCCCAATCTTTTTTATACTGCAGACCGGCAAACCCATTCACAAACTTTTGGTGGACAGTAACATTTTATTTGCATATTTATAATGCAAATAAATATTCCGATAGAATGTTATAGGTCTGCCAAAAGTCCCAGCCTCACTAGGGCGACCGGCTGCCGCAGCTGAAGCCAGCTGTTCACAGTGTTTATGGGGTCCTGGTTTGGGGTACACCCTGACTCCCCAGTGCCAACCCTAACCCCTAGAGCCCACCCACCCATCCACTACTCCCCAGCGCCAGGCACTGACCCAAGTCCCTACACCCAACGTTCCAAGTGCCAGTCCTGCATCCCAAATGCCTCAGAGGCAATCCCCACCCCTTAGAATCCCCTCCCCCCATGCCAACCTCCTGTTTCCAGAGCCCCACTACATCCAATGCCAGCCCCTAGTCCCCAATATTAGCCCAGTGCCCAGAGCCTCCCAGTGCTAGCCCTGTCCCCATAATTCCCCCACTTCTAGCCGGCCCTAAAAGCCCCCAAGTGCCAGTTCCCCACCCCAGACACTCCAGTGCCTGTCCCTCACCTCTTAAAGCTCCCACCCCTTAAAGCTCCCCAGTACTAGCCCCACCTCCAGAGTCCCCCAATACTGCTTCATCCCCAGAGCCCTCCCAGCACTAGCCCCACCACTGGAGACCCCAGTGCCTGCCCTGCTATGCTCACCTAGCCCTGTGCTGCCTCCCAGCTGCCAGCTGAGCGTTGCTTCCTGGGTTACAGTTGCAGGGCTCTGCACAGCCTTCTTATGGCACAGTAAGCCACTCTTCAGCATCCAGAAGACCCCACTCCTGCTTGGCGCTGGTTGGCTGAGAGGTGGGGCAGGACATGCCTCTCTCAACAGCTGCGGCGGGAGGGAAGGCACTGGGCGGTGTACCCTAACCCAGCAGCCACAAGTTTGCAGCCCCAAGGTTTCCTGCAAACAACCCTGGAAGTAATATCCAATTATAATGAGAACAACCACTAAACTCTATCTTAATCTCTAAACCACACTTAAAAATTACTGGATGAAAGTCTATGGATTATTTCACGCAAATTTCCAGACTATATGATACTAATACTCGCTCTTTTTCCTAGAAAAAAAAAATCCTTCAAATATTTGAAAACAAAAGATGTCACTGAAGAGGACTAGGAAAAAAGAAAAATCTCTCTCTACATACACAATATGAAACAAAAGTGATATAAGACAATCAATTATTCATGCAAACAAACTTGCACAAAGTGTTTCTCAATAGATTTACATTTCATTATATCCTGTATTAGAAAAAGCACTCAGCTTGGCTGCAGACTGATAACAGGAAACTGAAATTCTGACTGAGGTAATTTGTACAGTATTTGTTTCTTGTATCTTCAACTAAAATGACAACCATTACATCTAGCATTAGTAGCCAGACTTCAATTACCTGGTTTGCAAAATTCATGCATTTCACGCATTAGCAATTATTTGCACAAAACCCACTAACAAAAAGCATTGAAGTACCTTTGGCCTTAGTTTTTCTCTTGTCTACCCCTCCTGGCTCCTCTCCTGATGTTTATAAGATGGAAACAGGTTGGGATATTCAATACATTAAATAAAACACATACATATTTTACCAATCTAGTGCAACAAAATTTCATTGGTTTTTCATGGTAGTTAGAGTTTCAGATTTCTTCCAAATGCCAACCATTTTGAAATATATTTTGTGTTATATATTTGTTAAAATAAGAGCTCTTCACTATACTTGTTTGTTGCAGACAGCATGGATCACAGGACTAAGCTCAAATTAGGATCAAATGTTCATGGAACAGCTAAATGGTTAAATACCAAACAAAAGCAGACTCCTGCACTATCGCACAGCCTGGAAACAAAAAAACCTTATAAGACCATTACCACTAAGGTGATGGTAGCCTTCCCTACCTATGGGCAAGCTTACTTCAGTAGATAAATTGTATCATCTGCTACTATATAGACAATCAGTGAGTTGAACACCAAGTACAGTATGCGTATCTTGGGCTACCGGTACTTTAATTGAAACAACTTTCAAGCTACTAAATGAAACCACCAATTGGTTATATTAACACTTTTGACCTCTACAGTTAAGTTGGGTAATTTAGGCTGAAAAAAAAAAACCCAAAAAACAAAAATAACTTTATTACACTGAAAAAGAATTTTTGAACTGCTAGCCCTACAAACGTAATCTGAGATCTGAAAGACAAACTGCATTCTCTACTTCTCATGCTTTAACATCAGTGATAAAAAAGACAGTTACTTACCTTGTAACTGTTGTTCTTCGAGATGTGTTGCTCACGTCCATTCCAATTAGGTGTGTGCACACCGTGTATATGGATTCCGGAGCTTTTTCCCTTAGCTTTTTTCCCCTTAGAGCTGTGCTGGCATATCGGCACATATATACCCCTGCTGGCCCCTCACCCCCTCAGTTCCTTCTTGCTGGACTCCTCCAACGAAGGGGAGGCGGGTAGGATTTGGAATAGACATGAGCAACTATCTTGAAGGACAACAGTTAGGAGATAAATAACATTTTTTTCTTCTTCAAGTGCTTACTCATGTGCATTCCAATTAGGAGACTCCCTAGCCGTGACATAGGAGGTGGGGTCGGAGACTAACACTGTTTACATGTTAACAGACTACAACACTACCATGCCAATGGTTGCATCTGCCCTGGCCTGCTGCATAATCGAATAGTGCTCTGAGAAAATATGCCCGGAGGACCATGTGGATGCCCTACACAGGAGCGGCTTGAGGCCAGCTGCGGCAGCTGGTGCCCCAGGCGAAGGCGCGATTGGTGCCCCCGCCTGCACAGCCGTCAATGGCCGTGACTTAATCATCAGGCGCCCGGGCGCCCCGGGCCAGCAGCACCCTAGGCGACCTCTGAGTCTGCCTAGGCTCACAGGCCGCCCCTGCCCTACAGATATCAAGGATAGGCACTTGCAAGACCAGCTTGAGAAGAAAGCTTGGGTGATGACACATTCTAACCTTGTCCTTAAAGAAAATCATGTATGGGGGGGAGGGGGGCTCTGAAATGAGGGCTCTCCGTTCCAAGACCCTCCTGGCAGAGGTAATTGCGACCAGGAATGCTACCTTCCATGACAAGTGTTTTAGAGAGCAAGTGTCTAGGGGCTCAAAGGGTGCCCTCATGAGATCTGTCAGAATTGAGATCCTTGGAAGGTACCGGGAGGGAGAGGTGTATGTGGGGAAACAACCTGTCTACCCATTTCATAAATCGTTTTACCATCGTGTTAACTAAGACGGACCTGTGACCCTCCCCCAGGTGAAAGGCTGTGATTGCTGCTAAATGCACCTTTAGTGAGGATGTAGCGAGGCCTTGGTGCCTAAACAGCAGCAGGTATTCTAGGGTTAGGGGGACTGTGGCCCGCATCAGGCTTATGCCTTTTGCCTCCGTCCAAAGGGCAAAATGCCTCCACTTGGCTTCGTACAGTAGTGGAAGGTTTCCTACTTTCCAGAAACACCTTCTGTACTTCCTGAGAGAAGAGTCTCTCTAAGCCCGTCAGACATGCAGGTCCAATGCCGCCAAGTGGAGGGCCTTTAGGTTCGGGTGGAGCACTCTTCCTCCCTCCCCAATTCTGGGTGATCAGGTCTGGGACCAGCGGCAACCTCACCTGGTCCTTCACCACTAACTTCAACAGACTGGTGAACTAGTGTTGGCGGGGCTACACCGGTGCTACCATGACCACCTGTGCCCCGAAATGCCTGACACTGATGAGGGTCTCATGGATTGGGGGGAAAGGGAAAGGGGAACACATACAGCATCCCCTGGGGCCACTGGATGTGTATTGCATCCCCCTGAGACCCGAGACCTTGGCCCATGAACAAGCAGTAGCTCTAGCATCGTGTATTATTGTGAGGCAAACAGGTCCAGATGGGGATAACCCCACCTCTGGAAGACTTCCCTTATGAAATTGGCCCTGATGGTCCACTCGTGGGCACGAAAGGAGCGGCTGAACCTGTCCGCCAGAACGTGGTTGAACCCGGGCAGTTATGACACCTCCAGGTGGCTATTCCAGGAAAGGCACAACTCCCAGAGCTCTAGGGTTTCCTTGCAAAGGAAAGAGGAAGGAGCCCCACACTGTTTGTTGATATAATACATAGTGGTCGTATTGTCCATAAGTACTGTGACCACTCTGTTCTCCAATTGAGGTAGGAAAGCCTGGCACACCAGCCTGACCACTCTGAGCTCTTTGACTTTTATGTGCAGGGAACTCTCCCCCGGGGACCACATACCTTGAGTCCTGAAGGATCCTGTGTGGGCTCCCCAGCACGTGTCCGATGCATCTATGTACAGCTTCACCGATGGGCTCTGCCTTGTAAATGGCACCCCTACACACACTGTCTCCTCCCGCTTCCATCAGTCCAATGAGCAGAGTACTGACTCTGGTAGGGTAACCACTGCGTCCAACGGTGACTGCGCCAGATTGTGTACACTCCTGAGCCACTTCTGTAGGAGTAAGAGTCTTAGCCTGGCATGGCTCACCACATCAGTGCAAGCCGCCATATGGCCCAATAGCCTCATACATGTCCTTGCTGTGGTCATAGGGGACCTGTGGAGGTCTGCTATCATCGAGCTCGTGGTCAGAAACCTGTCTCTGGGCAGGGGCACCCTCTCAATAGTAGAATCCAGGCATGCCCCCATGAACTCTATTTTCTGTGACTTGTCCTTGTTTATAAGGAGACCTAGCTCGGTGAACAGTCTCCTTGTCACCCCAATGTGGCTTATCACTTGTTCCCAGGACGTTCCCCTTATCAGCCAATCATCGAAGTACAGAAAGACCTGGATTCTGAGGCACCTCTTGAACGCCACTACCACAGCCATGCACAGCACCCTCAGTGCTATGAAGAGGCCGAAGGGGAGGACCACAAATTGAAAGAGATCCTGGACTACTGAAAACCTTAGAAATTTTCTGTTGGCAGGGATCACTGAAATATGAAAATATGCATCCTTTAGATCGAGGGCAGCATACCAGCCTCCTTTCTGTAGGGAAGGGATAATGGAGGCCAGGGTGACTATCCTGAACTTTGTTTTTTCCACAAACAAGTTCAGGTCCCTGAGGTCTAAAATAGGACGTAGGCCCTCTTCTGCCTTGGGAAAAAGGAAGTATCGGGAGTAGAAACCCCTTTCTCCTAAATTCTTCTGGGACAGGCTCGATTGCCCCAAGCTGAAGTTAGACACCTCCTGTCTTAGCAGAATCTCATGAGATAGGTTCCTGAAAAGGGACAGGGATGGGAGGTGGGAGGAAGGGATAGCAAAGAAGGGAACAACATAACCCTTCTCCACCAGGTCTAACACTCATTTGTCGAATGTTATCCTGGACCAGGCCCAGCAGAAAAGGGACAAATGGCAACCAAACGGGGGGGGAGGGAGGGGTGGTGACAGAGGTGTGATTGTTATGCTGTCCCCAACCGTACCTTCAAAATGAAGGCTTGGGTTGTTGGCTCTGGGGTGGGGCGGAGCCTCGATCAGAGTCGGATCTCGAGCCTCTGCGCCTATTTCTAGGTGGATCATTCCAGCTATTATTACGGCCTCTCCTCCTACCCTAGTCGGAACAGAACCCACACTGGAAGGGCCTGACATTAGGTCTGGGGTTGTGAGGCCTTCTCGGTGGAGCTGGAGTGTGTATCCCCAGGGATTTCAAGGTCGCTCTGCAGTCTTTGAGACTACGAAGCTTTGAGTCTGTTGGATCTGAAAACAGGCCCACCCCCCTCGAAGGGAAGGTCCTGTAACATGGTTTGCACCTCCGGAGGGATGCACTCCTCCTCATAACTATGGCCATGGCCATTGTGCAGGCTGCTGAGTCGGCAGCATCCAGTGCCACCTGCAGCACTGTTCACGCAACTGTTCTGCCCTCCTCTGTTATAGCACCAAATTCCTGATACGACTTCTGAGGGAGATGGTCTTTAAACTTGTTCATAGTTGCTCAGGTGTTGTAAGTGTATCTCCCCAGTATCGCCTGCTGGTTGGCAACGCGGAGCTGAAGACCTCCCATGGCATAGGTCTTCCTCCCAAGGAGGTCGAGCTTTTTGGGCTCCTTGACTTTGGGCGTGAGCCGGGGGGGGGGACCGTGATGCTCTTTCTGCCCAGCAACCTGCACTACTATTGAGCTGGGGGGTAAGTGCATGAAGAGGTGTTTGTGGCCCACCTAGGGAATGAAGTAGCGCCTTTTCACCCCCTTTTGCGTGGGAGGAATAGAGGCCGGGATCTGCTACAAGGTTTTTGACAGTTTGTCCACTGTTTTGTTGAGCGGCAGTGCCATCCTGCCCGGGGCAGCTGCCGACAGGATGTCCACCATGGGGTCTGACTCGACCTGGACCTCCTCGGCTCACACCCCCAGGGTAGCTACTAATCTCCTAAGCAGGTCCTGGTGAGCGCTAGCATCCACTGATGGAAGTGTTGGAGCAGGGTCCACCAAGGCCTCATCTGGTGAGAATGACGATGACTCTCTTACCTCCACTTGCTCCTCGCCCAATTCCGTCATCTGTGGTACTCCCGTCACTGGGGGTTCCACTTGGCCTGCCACTGACGGGGGAGCTATGTCCCCAGGATCTTCCCCTATGACGGGGGTCTTGCTAGGTCCTTGTCCCCTGGGTGGCTCTCCTCCAATGGTGGGGCTCTATGTAGGGGAGCTGATGTGGGGACACTCCCCCTGTGTGATGACTCAAACACTGATGCCCGGGGAGGTGGGCTTTGGGCCTGGTGGTTTGCCCACAGAATCCAGAATGGCCACCGAGGATGTGGTTGCCACTGAGGTGGCCAAGTGTGCCAACTCGAGGGGCTCCATTGCCATGATCTATGGTCCGAGCAGGAGTGGTTCCAGGACCTCGACCTGTATGATGACCTGTCCGAGCATACAGATTCCACCTCGGACTCCGATGAGTAGTCAGAGGCAGACCATGGGGGAGCTGGGCCATGGCTGCCAGCTTCCCTCTATGTACTGGGCCCGGTGCCTGTGGAGGCATTATCAGTGTTGGGGTCGAGTGACCCTGCTCTGATGACACTGGATGTAGCGGCATCCTTGAGTACACTAGTCTAGGGCCGGCGGTTGGGTGGACAAGTAGTCCTGCAATGCAGGAACAGACCCCCCGATGCCGTCCATGGGAACATGGGCATTGAAGGTACCGTCGGCGACGCTGGACCCTGAGGCGGTGCTGCTGACGGGGTTGGTACTGGTGGTAGTGCCGGTACTCGTGCCAACTTCTGCACTGGTGCTGGTATGGTCCATTGACCCAAAGCCCACGTCGGCACCAGTTCAGGTGCAGATGGGGCAACTCTCAGTGCCGGATATGGCAGTCTTGGTGTCTGTGACACTGAGGCCTCTGTGAGCTCCCGTGCTGCACTGAAAGTCTCTCGGGTCGACAGATGGCCGAGTTCTTCTAAAGTCCTTTCCGGTACCAGACTTTCACGCTGCACAGGGCTGTGTCTGTGCCTTGGCAGCACCGGGGCAACCCGGAGTGCCTTCATGGCTGAGTACCCCTCTTTAGGGCACACTTTGTAGCCACGCCTCTCCGAGGACCTTCCCCGGGCATTCTCTCTCAGTGCTGGGGACTGCGACCAGTACCTGGTGGTCTTCAAAGAGGTGATCTGGTGTGTAGGTGGCACCGCAGAAGACTCCCGCCCCGAGGATGATGCTGCGCACCGACGAGGCCCACTCTGGAGCCAGCAGTTGCAAGGCTGACTACATTAGTATAAGCTTTAGCCAGAAGTCTCTCGCGCGCTTGGTCCTCGGTTTAAAACTCTTGCATATACTACAGCTATCAGTATGGTGGGCCTCCCCAAGACACTTCAGGCAAGAGTAGTGCGGATCTCCGCAGGGCATAGGTTTCAAGCACAACACGCATGGCTTGAATCCCTGGGGCCCTGGCATCCCCTCCCCAACCAGGGAGAGGCCCACGGGGAGAAGCCCTTCTTAGCTAAACGATTTAGAGACACTAACAAACTGCCAACAGATAACAATTAACTCTATACACAATCAAAGAGGAACTTTATACTGACTACGGATAAGGTCTATGAGCCTTAACAACGCTCCAGCTACTATCACCAGCGGTAAGAAGGAACAGAGAGGGTGAGGGGCCAGCAGGAGTATATATGCACCAATATGCCAGCACCACTCCAAGGAAAAAGCTCTGGAATTCGTGCACATGGCATGCGCACACCTAACTGAAAAGGACATGAGCAGGGCTCAACAAATAATGTAATCTACTCGCCTGTGGCCTGTGGCGAGTAGATTACAACCTGGAAGAGCTGGTGCAGAGCGATCTGCGCGTGCGCAGAACGATCCGCACATGAGCAGAACGCAGGGCTTGCTGCCGCTTGACGAGCCCTGGACATGAGCAAGCACTCAAAGAAGAACCTAAGGTCTAACTTGGCTGGCAAAACTGCACTTGTGTAACTGTACTACCTCCAGTGAATTGCCATAAGAACTAAATAAATCATTCAGTTGAAGCAGAGGAGGGGTACTACTGAACCAGCGCAAAAGGCAGAAGTAATACAAATTATTTCGCAAACTTCTGAAGCACACAGACATGAAAAAGCCTGTTGAAGTTGTTACAGTTTTTAATAATTAAAGATGGTAAAAAAAAATCTGGTTATTTCAAAAGTTTTCTACAGAAATAAGAGCGTGATTTCATTAGAAAAAATACAGAACTTAAGTTTACCACTTCCCAAAAGATCAGTAATTTTAAATTTTTATTTCAAATTTGTGCCTACTCCACAGAGAGAGAACTCAGCAAACAACTTATTCATGTTTTATGGATGTTTCACTTGTTTATAGATACCTATAATTTACAGATATCTAGCTCTTTTTATGCAAAAAACAGCAAGTTCTAATGTTCTGAGCAAATTCTTACAGTAGGCCTCAGTTGTAAAATTTTGTACTTCTGTTTAGCAAGCCAACTAACAGATAATACTTCCAAGCTACGTCTATCATCATTCTTGGTCACAGAATTCTATCAATAACATTTCTCTAAACAGGCAAAACAAGAACACCACACTTTAAAATCACTACTATATTTTAATTTAATTTGAATGTTACACAAACTTTTGGGATCAGTACTAGCTTTGTTTTGTTAGAGACAATTATAGTGAACATATAATTTAAACAGAACAAAACCCTTGCCGCATATCAATCGGTTAAATGCTTAACATTATCATTTATAAGTGACACATTAAAAAAAAAAGTTTAAAAAGTTAAATCCTAGTGAGAAAAATAGAAAAGAACATTAACTGTCAAATTAAGTATAAAAATAGAATAATAAAAGCAAAAAAAGAGGTTGAAGAACAGCTAGCCAAAAATCAACAAGTAATAGCAAAATGTTTTTAAGGACATCAGAAGCAGGAAGCCTGCTACACAAACAGTGAGACGCCCACCTCCTTCCACCCCCCCTCCCCCCCCCGATGATCAAGATGCCAAAGGAACATTCAAAGATTATGAGGTCATTGCGGAGAAACTAAATGAATTCTTCGGTTTGGTCTTTACAGATGAGGATGTTAGGGAGATTCCCACACCTGAGCCATTCTTTTTAGGTGACAAATCTGAGGAATTTTCTAAGATTGAGGTGTCATTAGAGAAGGTTTTGCAACAAACTGATAAACTTAACAGTAACAAGTCACCGAGATCAGATTGCATTCACCCAAGAGTTCTGAAATAACTCAAATGTGAAATTGCAGAACTATTAACGGTGACTTGTAACCTATCTTTTAAATCAGATTCTATACCTAATGATTAGAAGATAGCTAACATGACGCCACTATCTAAAAAGGGCTCTAGTACTGGCAATCACAGACTGATAAGTCTAACGTTAGTACCGGGCAAATTAGTTGACGCTACAGTAAATAATAAAATTAGCAGACACGTAAAATAACATAATTTGTTGGGCAAAAGTCAACATGGTTTCTGTAAAGGGAAATCATGCCTTACTAGTCTACTACAGTTCTCGGGGGGGGGGGGGGGGGGGGGGGGGGGGGGGGGGAGGTCAACAAACATGTGGATGGGGGACGAGGGATCCAGTAGATATAATGTACTTAGATTTCCACAAATCCTTTGATAAGGTCCCTCATCAAAGGTTCTTAAGAACTATAAGCAGTCATGGGATAAGAGGGAAGGTCCTCTTATGGTTTGATAACTGGTTAAAAGACAGGAAACAAAGGGTAGGAATAAGTGGTAAGTTTTCAGAATGGAGAGTGATAACTAGTGGTATCCCCCAAGGGTCTATCTGGGACCAATCCTGTTCAACTTATTTATAACTTATCTGGAGAAAAGGGTAAACAATGAGGTGGCAAAATTTGCAGATGATACTAAACTGCTTAAGATAGTTAAGATCAAAGCAAACTATGAAAAGCTTCAAAAAGATCTAACCAAACTAAGTGATTGGGCAACAAAATGGCAAATGAATTTTAATGTTGATAAATGTAAAATGTGCACTGGAAAAAATAATCCCCACTATACATAAAATATGATGGGGACTAATTTAGATACAACTACGAGAGAGAGAGAGAGAGAGAGAGAGAGATCTTGGAGTCAATTGTGGTTAGTTCTCTGAAAACATCCACTCAACGTGCAGCGGCAGAAAGAAAACAGAATGTTACGAATCATTTAAAAAGGGCCAGAGAATAAGATAGAGGACATCTTATTGCCTCTATATAAAACCATGGTACGCCCACATTTTGCATATGCGTACATATGTGGTCGCCTCATCTCAAAAAAGATATATTGGCATTGGAAAAGGTTCAGAAAAGGGCAACAAAAATGACTAGGGATTTGGAACTGGTGCCATACGAAGAGAGATATTTAAAAAGCTGGGACTTTACAGCTACAAAAAGATGAGACTAAGGGGGGGGGATATGATAGAGGTCTATAAAATCATAACTGGTATGGAAAAAGTGAATAAGGAAAAATTATTTACTTGTTCCCATAACTAGGGTCACCAAATGAAATTAATAGGTAGCAGGTTTAAAAACAAAGAAAAGGAAGTTTTTCTTCATACAGCACAGTCAACCTATGGAACTCCTTGCCAGAGGAGGCTATGAAGACTAGGACTTTAACATGGTTCAAGAAAGAACTAGAGGTTCAAGAAATTCAGGTTAGGTCCATCAATGGTTATTAGCCAAGATGGGTAGGAATGGTGTCCCTAGCCTCTGTCAGAAGCTAGGAATGCCAGAAGAGAGAGGGATTGCTTGATGATTCCTTGTTCTGTTCACTCCCTAGCGGTCAATGCCAGTGGTCGGAAGATAGGATACTGGGCTAGATGGACCTTTGGTTTGGCCCAGTATGGCCATTCTTACGTTCTTATAGTTACACCTTTCAAGAACAACAATGTAATAACCGAAAGCAATTCTATATCACAGGGCTACACATACACACACACATACACAGCGACAATAAAGATTTCAACATCAGTAATTTTTCCCTCAAACTTTTGTTTTGTTTTTAGAAGATACTAAAAGTAGTTTTCATAAGTTTTCAGAAATATATTGCAGAATGTCACTATTAGTTTAATTTAAATCATGCGATAAAAAACACTATTTCTAAAATTTGTAACAAATACTGAATCTTCTGCAATTCTTTTCACAGAACTACTAATTAAATCATGTTAAATCAATATAAAATCTTTTCATAATGCCTAGTGTTATGAAAAGTACTAAGTAGAATTGCGTAGTACTAAGTTGATTGATACGAATTCTTAAAACATTACATAGAAAATTCTCACACTTGTATGACAATTCAGTTAATTTTCTTTTTTAGTACTAAAGAAACAATGTAGAATGAATTACAAATAAAGAACCTCAAGCATTTCATCACTAGAGAAATAATGCACATGTACAATTAATTCAGAAACTACAGCATTTAAAGACAAAGAATAGTTATCACAGATTATTTAAAACAAAATTAAACTTCAAAGGAATATCATTTTAAAGATGTTAGAACTTTATACTCTGATGCATGACACTTTTTTGCAAACTTCAAGTTTGTCTTAAATATATGAATTAAAAACAGTTTGTTTTGCACATTTTATTTGACAAATATTAATTTTTTCTAAAATTGAAATTAACATGACTGAATACACTTAATGAAAGCGATACTCAAAGTTACTTAACTAATGTCAGTATAAACAACAAGTAGTCTAGTAGCAATCACCTATTGTAATGCGAGAACCATATTTAAAAAAATACCTGGAGTGGTTCTCACATTACAAAATGTAATTTCCCATTCAGGTACTCTCACCTTCTCCTTTGCTGCTGGAGATAAGCTACAGCCACTCTGATCAATTAGAATGGATATCATAGTCCCATGTCTGTATTCATTCCTTTTTCC
>CM057846.1:55759755-55769834 GCA_030068395.1 Apalone spinifera | reverse complement strand
CTTTTATCTTCAGCCTCTGAAGAAGTGAGTTGTAACTCAGGAAAGCTTATGTCCTAATACCCTAATAAAATTTGCTAGTCTTTAAAGTGCCACCAGACTCCTTTTGTTTTTGCTAAAACAAACTAATGTGGCCACCACTCTGCAACCTGAGGTCAGTATAGATGTCTAAAGACAATTGCTGGTACAGTTTGTTGTTTTGTAGTCCAAGGATTTTTTTTAGTAGGGTCTAATCCTGTGGCTATTCACAAATAATTAAGGATGGTATTTTTTTCTTTAAAAAAATGAACACTAGGTCATAAAATGTCCGATTTTTATACAGAATTTCTAGTTGATGGGCCTTCAAGGCTTAGGTGGATTGTTTAAGATAAAATGTAGCTATTTCTGAGCTGGCTTCTAACAAGAGAAAGTCCTGTATCCCAAGAGTCACAATGCTGAACTTAATAATCTTACTATACATTTTAGAAACGTGTGTCTGTCTGAGTGTGTTTGTTCAACAACTTCTAAATAATAAGAGCCAGGACCACCAAATTCGGTATGCAGCTTCCTCTTACCATAACTTAAAACAAGGTAAGGGTTTGGTTGTGTCAAGAAAATGGGATGTGCCTGGAATTTGAATGTTTCTCATAATATTGAAAGCGAGGTGCCTGATAGGACAGTTATACTGCAAAATGACCACAGGGGGGAGCAAGGGGCCAGAGTTGGAAATCAGGACAGCTATAACCTCATTGGGCCAGCAGGGGGAATGGGGTGGTGAGAGACAGTTATCTACTATGCATTTCAGAGAGTTTCTCCCTTATTGTGTGACTGTCCCCCCAGCACACCTCCCCAGGCTGTGCCTGCTGCATCAGCCATCGACAGACACTTTTTCACCAAGCTGCTGCGAGGCTGGGGTTGTCCTCTCTCCTTGGAGTAGCCTGCATACTGAACCTCCTATCTCTAGCCCCAGAGCAATTATTTAAATGAAAAATAACAAAAAACTTAGCATTAAAGGCTTAAGCAACAACAAGTAAATCTTCTAGTTAATTATATTAAAGCTGTAGCACACTTGTTTAATTACATTTTAAGAGTTTAATTATCTCAAAACCATTACTAGCATTAACATTATTTGTAACTATCCATGTTCTACAAAGGTAAAGCACATTTACTAGAACTGTAAGTCAACATCAAAGGCTATATTTTCATACTTAGAAATAATTTTTGTTCTCATTTAGTCTAAGCAATTTTTTGCCATACCCTAGAAAGTCCCATCAGGCACCTCAGAGTAGGAGAAAGAAGAGTTTCATGTCAGTCCACCAATAAGTTTCCCAAACTACCCAGCTTTAGTTTGCATACAGAAAGTTTATCTCTAGCAGAAGATTGACAAATGAAGATATTTAAATTGTGTAACAAAGACTGCAAAAGTAAATTTCCAAGCAATAAGTTAATCTTTAGATTATAAATCCACTGAACTTGAATACTGGGTTTTGCACGTCTATACTCTACAGAAGAACCCCCAGAAAAACAACAACAACAAATGGTCTGGTAGCATGTTTTGTTAGTCTATAAAGTGCTACCAGACCATTTGTTGTTTTTTTCTGTACAGACTAACTCGGCTACCCCCTGAAGCTTCCCAAGAGAAAACCGACTTCTGCAACACACTACATTTGAATTGTATGGCTATCTACTCAACCAGAATAGTTTGCTTATAACCGGCTATCACTTACCTCAAATTGGCTTCTACTTCCTACCAACTTCCACAGGTCCTTTTCACAGACAGGCAAATAAGAGCCTGGGAAGTTCTTCTCTCACACCCAAATGCAAGAGGGCTTTGCAGTTTACACAGCTAGTATAACAGGATTGCAGGAACTGTTGTCAAGTTATTCAGAGTACGCTCTCTCAAGTTTCACTTGCTTACCTGCTCATCTAACTAACTAAGTAGTAGCCAGTGTATATTTCATCATGGTTTCTGATCTGAAAGATTTTGACCAAAAAAATCTGTTAAAAACCCTTTCCTGAATTGTACGGATTCCAAGAATCTCTGGGAGAGAAGGTATGCTGTTAAAGGAGAGTCATAACTAAGATTATTATCTTCTCTCTATAGAAAGAATTTGTCTTTAAAAAGATTGAATTTTTTTTTGAAGATAAATTACAGATCTATTAGTATTGTTTCTGCTTGGCAAACAAGATACAAAGTGCAAGTAAGTCTCTTGTCTTTCCTAGCCTCACTAGAATGGAAGAATTATTCACAAGTGTAACAAATGTAAAAACTGAAAAACCTCTCAGTAGTGGTGCAGCATGCACGCAATTAATCAAATACTACCTTGCTGGATGGCTATGGAGTTGAAAACACATCAGTTGCAGACTGATTAAACCATAGTGACAGACTTTCACCTCAAAGTAGTAAGCAAAAAAATGTTTAGAAAATTGATTTGTTCTGTCCTACTATTTTTGCACAACAGAAGATGTAACTAATATCATCCCTAGCCATTCAATGCCTTCCCATCCTCTCCCCCCCCCCCCCCCCCCCCCCCCCACAAGTAATCGAAATGAATAATCCACAAAAAATTAATTTCTTCTAAGGTAAGTCACTAGAGACTTTACCTAATGATACAACATTATGAAGTGTTATCTAAAAATGAGCAGTCTTATCAACTGCCCTTGAAACAGTTTAAGAGAAAGTTTCAAAGATATTTTGAAAAAAGGCTCCAAAATATATGCAATAGTAATCTCAAAAGATGTACAATCAAAAAAGTACTGTTGAAGGTGTCACAGAAATCAGGAGTTCAGCATTTAAATATATGATTATGATCAGCCATTATAATTTTTGTGGGTGGAACAGAAATATAAACTTTCATGTAACTTGTTTTTATTAGTATCACAGCAAAGCAAGCAAAAGCTTATGCAGATAAATTGACTACTTTCCAGCATTCATTAGCTCAGCAAACTAAATAGCATTTTAAATAAGCTGGTCAGAAGTTAAGTATTTTTACCATCTGACAATTTTAACAGTGTTCCCCTAACCCTTGTGCAGAAAACAAAAAGAATAAAACAGAATTAACCTGATTTTCTTTCAGAATAAAATTATATCATATTGCACAAATTAGAAGAATCACATTTCATATTTACAATTAAGATTTCTGTTTGTAGTCTCATAACTACTTATTTTCAGATCCAATCCATTAACCTGAGGGAATTGCCCAGCTCTTGAAGGGTCACATAATTTAGTTCCTAATGCTTTTCTGAGCTCTCTGGAAAACTTAATTTTATAAATGCAATTTTTCATATAGTATCTTGTTCATAGGATTTTTGGCTTTTGTAGAATATTTTAATATACTCAATGTATTTAAAATATGAATTAAGCCACAAAGAATTACTATACGACTGGATTTTCCCCCCAGACAGGGCCTCTCTTTGTGTCACCTTTCTCTGTCCTATGGGGATTTTATAAACAGAACATTTTCTAGGTTTTTGCAGAGCAGACAAGCTGCAACTCAGAAAAAGTCCTCATTTCTCCACTTCTCAGTTGTTCCCTATCCTGCAGCCAATTGGTCCATTCTCCTGCAAGCCACAGCTGCTGCATCTTACCTACCCAGGTCCTGGATCTCAGAACTAGAGCAAGAGCTCCTACAGGCAGGTGCTAGATCTTGGGCTTGCACACGCCACTCTGCCACAGTGACAGGGAGCAATGCTGCCCCCCACCTCCAGTGAGTACCCCAACATAGGAACCTCCTCCTGTACCCTAACTGTACCCCCAAACCTATCCCTCCTCTCCTTCCCCCAGCTCTCCCCTTTGGCAGTGTCCTCTTTGGGAACCTGAGGTACAGTAAACCTAAGCAAAGCTTTAGCTTCCCATTGTGTTCTATAAATAAGCATTTCAAAATAAACTACTCAAAGCTCAGGTATATTGTTTGCAATTAGACATGATGGAATTGAGTTTCAGTTCAAACTATTCCCTTGCTAATTTGAATATAACTGTAGGCCTGCCCTGTCATAAGTAATTTCAATCATTCCTTAATGGGCATGATTGGGAAGGTGAGTGGTAGGTTAGATTGTAAGTAGGCGCTTAACATGTAGTAGCATGTTGGAGTAAGGAGGTCTGTGCTAGTTAAGATAAACAGGAACATCTTGATATTGAGACAATGGACAAGATAAACATGGAACACAAAGATCAGGTTCTATATGACCAGCATATTGTACAGGGATAGATTCCTGAAAGATAATGAAGCCAATCAAGACAGGTGATGCAATGCAATAAACTTATATGTAAATGCATATAAAGGAAGAGGGTTTCCGTGTAACTTTGGTATGTGGTATGCCCTATACCCAGTCCTTATGCTTGAATCTGATTTACTCAGCATAGCTTTGCTATATGCAAAATTAAGTAACCTGAGGGTACGGCTAGACTGCGAGGATTTATCGGAAAAAGATATGCAAAATGTGTATCTTTTTCCAATTCTTTTGTCAGAATACGCTTTTCCAAAATTTGGCCCATCTAGACTGGGCCAAATTTCAGGAAAAAAAACCCTCTTTCGAAAGCCCCCTTCTTCCTTGTGGAACGAGGAATACGGGGGCTTCCGAAAGCGTGTTTGCTCTTCTGCAAAAAAAAGCAGAAGAGCAAATGCATTCCCTGGACGTGGCGGAGTTTTTTCACAATACCTCTGGTATCTCAACCCTCCCCCTCCCCCCCCCAGTCTAGCTGTATACTGAGTGATGACATGTGAAGTCTATTCCTGGATCCCAAAGAAATGGATGAAGTCTTCTCCCAAAACTGATGAAGGTGTTCTGGATAAGCTGAATGCAAAAGGTCTCTGAGGGAAAGCTCAACAAAAACAAACCTATTTTAAAAAAATACTAAAATAATTTTTTAAAATACTAAAATAAAATGAAAGCTCACCAAACTTACTAGGACCCTGAAGACCTAAGTCTCTCACACTGTCAGATAACAATTAAATTATTTCAATGCAATGAAACTAAGTTTTATCATAGACTTTTGGAGTGGGATTTTACAACTGCTGAGCATTGACCTAACACTGCTCCTACTGATGTCAAAGGGTACATCAACACCTCAAATTAGGGTACATCAACACCTCAAATTAATGTGTAATTGTAACACAGGAATACTGACATTAGCTGTAATCTGGTTAGGGCATAACAAAAAGAGCGGAGATGTAGCTGCTTCAGCAACAACTATAACATTGCCTATAACAAGCTAACTACAGACTCTGGACATGTTCTCAGAATGCTAACACGCAGAGTCTGTGCCAGGACATCTTCGCTATGATTGTTACCCACAGAGGCTAAATTACAGTTAGTGCAGATATATGTGCCCATACTACAGTCACATCTTAATTCACAATGTAGACATATTGTTGATTTCAACAGGAACAGAGTTAAGGACAATAATGAGCACTCTTAAAAAAAACCCATCCTAGAGACGAACTCCAGCAGGCTATCTTCTAGTCCATCCCTCTGCCTGTTGTCTAAGGTATTTTCTACTGTTCTGTCTAATTTTGTTCTGAGGGTCTCCAGCTTCGAACATTTTCCTTGAAAGACTGACATTCTTAATACAGTAGACTTCCAATAATCCGGAACCTTTGGGACCTAGGTGGTGCCGGATTATCTGATATGATGGACTATCAGGAGGTACTATAAGATGGTTTTTTGTGTGTGTGTGTGTGTGTACGTGTGTGTGTACGTGTGTGTGTGTACGTAAACACACACACACACACACACACTGTATACAGTATATAAAGTTTTTTTAACCCTTTTTATTGTACATACTGTATATAGTATACTCTAATATTTTAGTTTTTTTAAACCCTTTTTTTACCCTTTTCGCTCAGTTCAGTTGATGCCGCTGCAGCCTTGTGACTCGTTTTTTGCCAAAGCTTATTCACTAGGCTCTTGCCATTTTGATGCCGGACTATCAGGAGTGCTGTACAATTGGATGCCGGACTACTGAAGTTTTACTGTATGTCTTATTGCTGATTAACATTCATTACACTCAACCAGACCTTTCCCTTTCTTCATTTCACTTCATTTCTTTACATATACCCTACACTAAGTAATTATTTCCAATTTTTGGTGTCTGCAATTCCCTAATATTTCTAGACAAATTCTGTATCTCACTCTGCAATTTAGCTGCAGTTCAACACGCCAGCTATATTTATACTTTCATTAGTCTTATTTTGAATTGTGTATCAATGCTGTCTGAGTTACAGAACTATTATATATCATTAAAATATCCATGTCAATTAAAAATTTATTTAAAATAAAGCACATGAAGTTTCAGCTAGATATGACAAATTAAAACTCTGTGATACAAGGTTCATAGTGGAAATTTTTAAAAAAACATAAGCATAGGAAAGTTAGAAGGCATCATTAATAAAGTCCTTATGGTCTTTTCAATGGTAAAAAAAATCTGAATATACCATATTTGTGTATTTAAAATGAGATCTCAAATCAAGGATTCTGAACTACATAAGAATGGAAGCTTATTGAAAACCTTCCTTTCTATAACAATTACCTTACTATCAACAAATCCATGCATGATAAAACAGACTTTGGAAACATGCATTAATCAATTTCACAGAAAAACGATTAACCTTTTTAAAATGAAATCAGGTTTGTTCAATTTGGCAAGAAATAGAAGACATTAAAATCTACTTTTTGTGGAGTAATCTTTAATATATTCAGCATTACATTAATACATATTCACAATTTCCCACATTCATAAAATGCCCACTAAAAAAATCTCTTGAAAACAGGTCAGAACAGCCCTGAGGGTGTGATTATTATACAAAAAATTAGACTGAAAACGATTTCAAATTACACAATCATATTGACATGCTATTTCCTGAATAAGGTATATTAACTAACCTAAAACGAATAACTTTTATATTTTACAAGCACTATTAATAAAGTGCTTCTAATTAAATGGATAAAAAGCATGTATTTGAGAAATGAGTCAATCACAAAATTAATTTTAAAGTTAAGATATGAATAATTTATCATTATATTTCATAAGAACTCTCATTTGTATAATAGCTATATTAGTAAGGATTAACATAAATATATATATATTTACATAACATTAATCATGCCAGAATATCTTGTAATCAAGCCCATTACAAAATGTCTCAATTAACGCTTGTTAGAAAGACAAATGTTTGTAAGGGGTAACAGTACAGCTTACTATAGTTAGTTCAGCAACTTTAGTATACAAAATGCACAAACTGAAGAAAAACTATGCAAAAGCCAAACATATAATTGCAGACAATTTTTATTTGTTTTATCCTAAGTATAATTACACAAATGTGTAATGTTAATTTCCCTGTCACAAAATGAAGAAAGTCACTGAAAGGCTTTTCAAGTAGTGAAACTAGATCAAATGGCTGATTTTTAGCTCATATTTAAATAATGTTCAAGGTTTGGTCTGTTTTCTTCTCCACCAACTGCCATAAAGTCCTGTCATAGTAATACTGATTATTTCATGAACATTTTCACAGGCCAATAAAATTAGCCCCTGATTTAGTCACTGGTTCTGCAAATCCAAAATAACACAAGTCTTTTTTCCCTGAACCCCTTCATTCTGTGACGTACCATCAACATCATCTGCAGCTTCGCTCTCTTCTTCTTCTAGCATTTCAAAAGGAGTCATTACATCATAGAGAAATGAGAGGAAGCCATAAAACCAATCAGAGCTTTCCTCTGCTAAAATATTAAGGACTTCCTCAAGGGAATCAATATTTTCATTACTGCCATCTTTGGTCAAGCCTACACAAGAATAGAGGAAAGAGAGAAAGAGAAAAAAAGGAGAGCAGTTAGGTGGAAAAAGGAAACTGAAGAAGGGGGATCTATGAAAGACATCTTATGGCATGATAGCAGTCTTTACAAGAATGCCAATTTGGAAAAGAAAAGAAAAAAAGAGGTTATAACATCATCCTGCAAAGAAGTAGAGATTCAAATTTGGACAATACGGGCACTTGCAACAAGGCAAATCTGGTCCTCTTTCACACCTTCCTCCCTGTAAGCAAACTGAATAATGTTCATATTCATCTTGTCTCTTGTGGCACTTAATATTGAAATGCAGGCACTGTCTTAGGAAAAAATGGTTTTCCAAACTGTTGTTCAATGCATGTTGCTCAATTCCATTCTGTGTTAGGTGTGCATTCTGTCATGTGCACAGTTGATGGAGATTTTTCCCCTAGTGGTATCATAGGGCTGGTTGTAGCGCCCCTCGGGAGTGCCGTGCTCATGCACCAGTAAAAGGAGCACCAGTGTCCTAATGCCCTCTTAGTTCCTTCTTTCTGGCATCTTTGTCAGAGGAGCAAGAAAGCTGGTCACAGAATGGACATTACCAACACATTTCAAAGCACAGTTACAAAAAGTAGGTAACTTTTTTTTCCTTCAAGCACTTGCTCATGTTGATTCCACGTTAGGTGATTCACAAGCAGTACCCCTGTAGGTGCAGAGTGTACAGGCATGCTGACTGTAACTCTACTCTCAAAGTGTGCGTTGTCCCATGCCTGATAGTGTACTGGGATGCGATGTTATGAATAGATGACCATGTCATGGCTCTGCAGAGGTCCAGGATAAGAACTTAAGTGAAGAAGACTTCAGACAAACTGAACTTTTGTTGAATAGGCCAGTCAAGAAGGCCAGGAATGGAACTTTTGTCAGCTTTTAGCAAAACCTGATGCAGGCAGTTACCTAGAGCAAGTCTTCTGGAATGACATAACATTTCACCCTGTCCACTATCAACACAAAGAGCAGCACTGACTGATGGAAGGGTCTAGTCCTCACAATACAGAAGGCCAGGGGACACACCTAAGGCAGGAATTATCAGACTTCATTTCAATGTGATCCCTTCTAACAATAAAAATTACTCCATGGGTCAAGGAGGGGGGGATTGAAGCCTGTGCTTTCCTGAGCCCAATGCCCCAGTTTGGGTGGTGGTGGGGAGAAAAAGCATAGCTGAAGTCCCAGGGCGCCTCAGGCCTGTAACCAAGTATCAACATGAAAAGCTGAAATCTTCAGAATTCAGCTTCAGGTGTTCAATCTAAGTTTGATGACCTAGTCATCAATGTATGGATAAATCTGTATGCCTCAACATCTCAGATGAGCCCTAACTACCTCAATAGGCTTCATAAAATTCCTTGGGGCTGATGAAAGTCCAAAAAGGAGCATGGTGAATTGGTATTGTCAGTAGCCCACCACAAATCAAAGGAATCTCCTATGTTCACAGAAAATGGAGGGAATGATGGGAGGCCAGGGAGACCATGCACAATTTCAACTTCTTGAAATGTTTATTAATGCTACACAGGTTTAGGATGGGCCTGAGGTTTTTTGACCTTTGGAATTATTTTGACCTTTGGAAATATTGGGAGTAAAATCCCTTAAGTTTTGAGGCACTACTTCTAGAAGTAGAAGGGTCTCTAACTCCTGGATGAGGAGATACTCATGAAAAGGGTCCTTGAAGAGGGACAGGGAGGGATGGATTAAAAACTGTAGGGTGTATCTGTATGTCAAAATGGAGCGCACCCAGTGGTCCAAAATTATTTGGGACTATGTACAGTAAAACTCCAATAGTCCGGCATCCAATAGTCCGGCACTCCTGATAGTCCGGCATCAACCTGGCAAGAGCCTAGTGAGTGAGCTTCGGCAAAAAATGAGTCACAAGGTAACAGTGGCAGCAGCTGAATTGAGTAAAAAGGGTAAAAAAGGCTTAAAAAACCCTAAAACATTACAGTATACTGTATACAGTATGTACAATAAAAAGGGTTAAGAACAGTTTATATACAGTATATAATGTATACGGTATATATATAAAACCTACTGATAGTACTCCTGATAGTCTGCCATATCTGATAATCCGGCACCACTTAAGTCCCATAGGTTCTGGATTATCGGAAGTCTACTGTATACGAAACAGAAACTAACAGTACAAAACCAGGATCCTGGACTATGTCTGGTATGCCATCCCCAGGCAGCTTTAATAGGTCTGCCTAGGGCCAGCTGGGTGTCAATTCAAGCCCAACCAGGAGACAGAAATGGAAGGTGTAAGCTTTCTGCTTTTATAGCTCTTCCTCCCACCCCAC
>CM057846.1:55741159-55759743 GCA_030068395.1 Apalone spinifera | reverse complement strand
TTTTTTTTTTTTTTTTTTTTTTAAAGAAAAGGGCTCATGCCTAGGAGATCCCAAGAACCTGTGTGGTGGTTGCAGCTAGAAGTGTTTTCTGGAGACTAGGGGCATATTTAGCATCGTGTGGACCTTGAGTCTTTCAGCCCACACTGCTCAGTGTCCACCAGCTCAGAGAACAGGACATTGTCCTCAATAGTGAGGTCTTAGGAGAAAGGCCAGATGACTGCAAATATGTGCTGCACTGCAAAGGACACTGCTAAGGCCACAATCAGCTGTATTCAAGGTGCCTGGAAGGGAGGCCCTGGCTACTGCTTTGCCATCCTCCACAATGGGAGGCATTTTTGCCTTGAATTATAAGGTAAGGAGCCTTTAAATTTCACTGAAGAGTCCTAAATATTATAGCATTATATCCCCAGCATTATATTCCTAGTGGTTGAAGATCCTGAGTTGGACGATGGCTGTGGAATAAGTTTTTCTTCCAAACAAGTCTAGTTTGCATCCATATTTTTAGGCATGGTGCTCACCTGACTGTCCTGTTTATTTACAGTGGACACTAACAGAGAGCCCCTGGATTGGTGCAAACACATACTCATAACCCTAGGCCAGGACAAATACTTTTTCCTCTGTCCTTTTTGATGTTTGAACCTGACAGAGTGCTTTGACCAATTTCAGCACCTCTTCACTGCCTGGCAGTGGAATCTTACAGGGGATTACTGCAGCCAGAATGTACATGAGGCTGTCTATGGACTCCATATCCTCCACTTCTAGCTCCAAATTCAAAGTTACGGGTTTAAGGAGCTCTTAGTGAACCCAGAAGTTATTCAACAGTAGCAGATGGGCAGGATCAGACACCACCTCAAGTGGGGATGAGGAGGACAAAGTTAACGCTGTGGAAAGAGCTGGAACCTCCTTGACGACGGACATAGCTTCCTCTCAAACCATTGCTAGAGTTTTGGTACTGGAGTCCAAGTCAGGTTCCTGCAGGTGCATGAGTTATGGCTCGCTTCTCAGATGTGGCTGCAGATGACCAATAGAACTGCGGTTCTGGCATCAGCATAGAGTTCCAGTATCGCCAAAGTGTTGGCCAGTGTCCTAGACTGGTGTCACGACTCCAGAGACTGGTATCACAAAGAAGGAAATCAGTGCTTGACGAAAGAGAATGCCAAGGAATCTGGAATCAAGATGCCAGTGACAGATAATTGTAAAGGGCTTTCAAATGAATGTTCCTGTCCTTTTGCTTGCATGGACAGCCCCTTCACATGTGCTTCCCTGAGGTACTTTAAGCATCTTGCATAAGGATCGCTCACTGGCATAGATTTATGAGAGGCAGCACGCCACTTTGAAACCCAGTGACCAGGGCATGCCACATCTCTGGGACAACCTCCTGCAATGGGACCACTATGTATACCAACTAATCTAACTACTAACTATAAACAAGAAACAGAGACCAAACTAGGAACACTTGCAAGCACAAGAGAGAGATAGTTCCAGGAACTGTCACAGGACTGTAAGAAAGAACTGAGACGGCTGGCAGCATCCATTATACCGATGCATGGGCATGGAGTTCCAGGAGGTACTACAGCTGGCCCTATGGGTAGTACTAGGGGAAAAAATACCTCAAGCGGCCACGAACATGGGCTTGCACACACCTAACGTGGAATCGACATGAGAAAGCGCTTGAAAAAACCAAGCGTCCCTGCTTAGATCAAATCCAACTTAAAGCAATCAAACTCTGGAGCTTTATTATTAAACCCCTCACAACAAACTAAACATTGTTCTTGGATAACAACTGTGCATTTTAAACAAAAGTTAATCAATAAAAAAGTAAAATGTATTTTATCACATGTAATTATGATTTCTCACAGTATCCACTGGCCTGATTAAGTGCTGGAGTTATTCTGCCCATTCCAGCTTATATATGGAGTTGGGTATGAAGAGATTTGCTTTTTCTTGTTTTCTATCCTTTCTAGATCAGTCTTCTATAGTACCATAACCATATTTTTTTTTTACTTGCTTGGCATTCCTCTAGCTGGAATACTGATAGAACTACCTACTCACAGGTAGTTACCAAAGCTGAGGATAGAGACACACAAGAAAATACCTGATCTGCAGGAACCAGCGATAAACACAGATGCTTTTTTATACTTTAGCTTTCTTATGTTACAAAAGCATCTTCATTCATTTTAAAACAAAAGTATTCTGAGCTGGGACTCTCCAGAGCAGTGAACAGCTACTAAAAGAAATCAAAATTATAAGTGCACAAATTGCAAACTCGTTGAGGGAAAGACTTATAATGTTTGCATGGTACCATACACCACTGGAACTTGAACTAAGTGGGGTGTCTGGAAGCAATAATACAAACAATGATTGTACAGTTTCTGCACACAGAAACCACTGCGCTGGTTATGTACCATTAGAAAGAAGCCAGAAATGAATATGTTTCAACAATATAGGAAAAGGCAATAATCAGCCAATTAACAGGTAATTAGAAGTGAACTTGAAAAACTGCCAAAAATAACTTCAGAAAGATAGGCCTTAGTCTTTACAACAAATACAAAACCAAAAGCTAGTATACACTGCATATAGGATTTCTCTTGGATAGTTTTCATAATGTGTTATAGACCAAAACAAGAAATAGATGTCTTTGCTGGAGTAACAAGATGATAAGAAGTTCAGATACTTACATAGGCCCAAGTGCTAGCAGTTCTTCTATCTTATCTAGAAGTAAACTTAGTATTAGGAACTTGTTCTTAGGTCCCAAGTGGTAAATTTCTGCTAGGTAGATCAGGCTCAGTCAATTGTCCTTGATTAAATAGATCCTCAATCTTAGAAGAAGCCAGATAGTGCTATTTGAAAGCAACATCAACCTAGGCAATCAGAGTTTTCACTGACTATAGAGTGTGCTATGTACAATTGCTTTAGTGTCACGACTGATTTTTTTTTCCCTGGAGGGAAGAAGGGGCTGGGATACATATTTGTTATCAAAAGAAATAAGGAAATGCATTTTCTTCCCACAGATACTTCAACAGAACATGAGCGTGCCAATCTTCCATATATAAAGATGCAATATGGAGAACAGAATCTTACGACTGGACTGAGAGCTACGAAAAGTTCTGCTTCTGCATGGTACTACGTGGATGTTACGTGACCAGAGACTCTTATTCCTTTTGCTTACAAGTATTTTGCACTGAACATAAAAGTCTGTGACTGAGAAGGAGTTTGCTGCCTCACAGATTGGGAGTATGCTTCTGACAGGACCATAGCTGTTTCCACTTTCTATATGGAAAGATAAATGTTCAGGAATCCAGAAAAGCAATATATTGATGGAGTTTCTAGAATACTGATCATGATGCAACCTTGCAGGAAGGTCTGCCTGGAATAACCCAGAAAAGAGTGTATCTTATTCTATAATCCAAATGGTGTTCATGATTCAGACAGATGGGAAGAATGCTGAATTTAGATTTCTATCAGTAAAGGGAATGTGCTAGTGAAGAAGTGCATAAGAAACTTGTAGTGCCTGTAAATTTCAGTCTCTAGGATATGTAACATTTTCCAAGGAGTCCTGTTCACATGGCAAGGCCATTTTATCAACTAGTTACAGGTTTTAGTTGTGTGGTTAAGGAGCAGCTTTTTTAAAAACTCAGTCTTGTACAATTTTTCCTACAGAGTTCCCAATAAGCCTGGAAAATGTGACCTGAAAGCAACTTCTGCACTACGCATTGCTAAGCACATGTCTCTTTCAAGTCTCACTGAAGCCACTTCTATCTGTAGCAGGAGGGAGCACTAAAGGAGAAATCTATTGCTAAGCAAATTCCCCTTCACTACTAATCAGGTCAATTAGGATGAAAGCAAGGGAAGAGGTTAAAAAAGGATCAGTAACTCATGCTCTAAGAACAGCAGACGAGGATATTCCTTTTTTCTAAGCAGGGGCAGTGCACAAGACTGAGATGGCATTTCAGTCAACATGAGGAACAAGCAAGTAAGGAAAAATGGAACAAGAACTTTTGACAGGAGTCTCTATCATTCGGAATGAGAAGATTAATACAATAGCTAGACCAGTGGACATACAAGAAACTAATTTAGGAAATGGACTAGTTAGCTTCATTTTAGGAGGGCATGTAAAATACCAAGGAAAGAATAGCACAATTAAGAAACCTAACATTCTCTGTTCTTGATTACCTCATTCAATGCACGGTTGGGCAATTTAGAACATGATGCTCTGCACTAATTTTTAAAAGAAACAAAAAAAAATATGGAAAAATGCAATATAGAGTTAAATTAGCCACACATTTATTTACTTCAGTCCAAAATAATAAAAAAACCTTACATTTGCTTAAAGTTTAAGAAATAGGTTCAGAGTACCAAAATTCTGCCCTCCATTACACCAGTGCAAGCCCAATGATTCATACAGTAGTTCTATGTCACTATCTCCAATATGTTTTTTTCTATAAAATATATCATTCAACTTCCAAAGATCCAAAAAAACAACCCTGAAATCAATTCAGACCTGAAAATAAGGGCCTGCAAATGATGGCATGAGAGATGTATATACAGTTCAAGGACTGAAAAAGTGTTTTGTTTAGGCAGAAGGATACAAGTTCTCTGCCCACGTGTATGCTACTGTTTCAGAAGTATAAAGGGTAGGTCCCAAACACCCAACCTTGTTCCCAATGAAGTCAATAACTCCAACAGGAATAGGGTCCAAAAATCAGTACAGGAGAAATTTAAGATTAATACTGCATTCTCCTAATGTTCCAATGTACATAATTATTGTAGCACATAGTATATTAAATCAACTACTGATCAAACCTCTGCAATAAAAACTTACACTTCTTTTGCTCCTCTTGAAAGCACATTGGTAAGAAGGACTTTTCACTATTTAGAAAATATAAAATTGTATTTATAATTAAGTTCTTAATTTAAACAAATCTGAAACCTCCTACTGGCCACCACAATATTATAGTAAGCGCACACCACCTATGGTGTTGCAAGTAGGAGGTATCAATATCGGCAATTTTAAAGCACCATGGTTTCTCTCCTGCTTTGAAGACTAATTAAAAAATTAGAAAATTACAGTTTAATAGCATTAAATATCATACAGTAAACATCTTGTTATTAATACAATATTAAATTAGTATAGAAACAATCTCTTTGAATCTCCCACCAATATATGCACCACAAAATATATTCTTTGACAAAAATATTCTAATAAAAAATAACATAAGGTACATAGTAAAATAGTCACACCATGAAAGTATTTGGATAGTCATACATAAGCAGGTGGACTACCCTTATTAATTACCCTTATTATTAATAACTTATTAATATACGTCTTCATTAGCTTAACAGACTTAACTGTAGACTAAAAGTTTCTCAGGGCAGGGTCATGTCTTTAGAGCACTATGAATACACAGGATAATAATCTTGTATAAACAGATAATAAACAGAACCAAGCACTTGGTTTATGGTTTCTTTCAGAAAAGGTAAACTGCAATTAAATCATACTATGACCATTTAATCAGTTTTACTTTTTAATTCCTAAGGTTTGTATATGAATCAGCAACAGAACTTCTTAAAACCACCAATTATTTTTTCCCATCCTCCAGCACACATTAAATATAATTTTACTATTAAATTACAATAAAAATTGGTATTTGGGGGAAGTAACCAATCTGTGACCTTTTATAGTATATTTAAAAGGAGAATGTATTTATGTTTTATGCACATGGGAAGGTGAGATTATTATAGAAACAGTGTCACAGAACTGGCAGAATCCCCAATCATATCAAGTTAGATGTATCTAAGAGCATCACAAGTATCTTGCTACCAGCTGTGCAGTCAGAATGAGACTGTCATGAAATGCAATAATTAGAATACTCTATTTGAATACACCATGAGAAAATTCAGATTTGAAGAATGACTAAGAAAAATCGGTTAACAGTTTTATCATAAACTGATAGAAAACAAGGTAAAATACAAGCATATGTAATGATCAGTGACAGCTCCCAATCTGTAGCTCTCCCAGAGCCATAGGTTTGATTAGAATTCTGATCTTCAGCCAACTGAACGCAGCTCTGATCTCAGCAGTTCTCTCCTTACACAAAAGAACTAAACAAATGGACTATGAACAAAGATTCCTGCCTATCTCTTCTGTCAGAAACTGGGAAGAATAGTAATAAATGGCTGATCAGAGAGCATATACAACATCCTGACACTATACTGGAAGTTTGCACTGAAGTGTGGCATCAACACATAACACAACCCAAAAACTAGGGGTCACTAAAAGAAATTAATAGGCAACAGGTTTAAAACAAAACAAAATAAAGTATTTCCTCACATAACACAGTCAATTCTTTGGCAGAGGACGTTATGAAGGCTAAAACTATAACTGGGTTGAAGAAAGAAGTAGATACATTCATGGAGGATAGGTCCATCAATGGCTATTAGCCAGGACAGGTGATGTCAATAGTCTCTCTTTGCCAAAAGCTAGGAATGGGCAATAGGGGATAGCTCACTTGATTATCTGTACTGTTCATTCTCTCTAACGCACCTGGCATTTGCCACTCTCAGAAGATAAGATTCTGACCCAGATGGACTTTTGGTCTGACTCAGTATGGCCAGTCTTAATAGTCTTATGTAATATTTTGCTATGATGCAACATCAAGATGCAAAGACTGAAGGTAACGTCAGGATATTACACCATCAAATGGAATTGGAGAGAGTAACTGAAAAATTTCAAGTAATTTCTTTAGCTTCGTACAATGAATATCAATTTTCAAAGTTTTATAATCAACAAGAACTCAAATTTTCAAAAGTGAGGTGAGTTTTTCTATAAATATATTGCTCCTTATTAGGGATGTCAACATGTAGTTGACTGCCCAATCAACTGATAAGCCTGGGTTATGAGAGGCAGCAAAGAGGGTCAGAAGGAGCGAACAGGGAGCGGTGCCTGTGAGGAGCTGGCTTTAAGCAGGCTCCTCCATGAGCACTGGATCCACCTGCCCCCTTGCACGCCCTTGCATGCCTCTGAGAGGCAGCAGCGTGAAAGGTGAGATGCGGCAGGATGGAGCAGATATGTGCAGGTAGCCATCTTTCAAGCAGGCTCCCCATACTTGCCAGCCCCATGGACTTGCCTGCCCTCTTCCTTACTGCCTTCTACAGAAGCCGGGGGGGGGGGGGGGGGGGGGGGGGGGGCAGGAGCCGGTGCTGGGGGGAGCCAACTTAAAAGCTCGAACCCCCCCCATGGACAGGACTGCAGCTGCAGACCAACCTCTGTCCACGGGGAGCTTGGACCACTGCAAACAGGGGCTGCTGCCACCCATGCTGCTATCTCTGTATCAGAAGGCA
This sequence comes from Apalone spinifera, assembly GCA_030068395.1. Classification (NCBI taxonomy): domain Eukaryota; kingdom Metazoa; phylum Chordata; order Testudines; family Trionychidae; genus Apalone; species Apalone spinifera. Next base: position 55,752,402 of record CM057846.1, on the reverse strand, counting down.
GACAGTTTGCGTAGGGAACTGGTTTTTAAATTGGTTCCCCTGGCAAACTGGCTCCCACCTGCCACTGATACAGAGTGCACTGGCTGCTGGTCCCGCCATCAATGACTGTCAAATAGTCATGTAACTGTTAAGAATTCATTCGGTTACGTGACTACTGAATTACTTAATATCAACATTCCTACACTTTATTGCTCTCTGATCTACTCTATTTACTTTTTAAAGAAGACTAACAATCAACGTTATAAAACAGTTAATAGTGGAGAAGTGTCTTGTGGGAGAGATTCAGAAAGATTTCTTTTGGACAATCAGTCAAACTAGTATGTTACTATTGTTTCTCAAAACATTTCTGTACATGCACAAAAATCTAAATGGATTAATTTGAACAAGCAAAAAGAAAAAAGAAAAAGCTAATCAAAACCCACCAGGGAATTTAATTTCAGATACATATGAAATATTCTTGCATCTTGATCCAAGTTTGAGGCATGGTGGTTCAGAGGCCTTTGTGAATCTGGTGTAGTGCATTCCCATGAATATTACCTGAAGTTTATGTTCTAGAAATAGATTTCAGATGAGTACAAGAAAAGATATTCTCTAGTCACATATGGAACAATACTGGTGTGCTCCAGAGGATGCCTAGACTAGTTTTTTTTCTTTATGTCAAAGAGATAGTAAATGTTATGCAAGACCTGTGAAGGCCAAAAAGTAAACAGTGGTCTCTGGAACTTTGAGAGACCCCTCAGAGAAAAAAATCTGAAAATAAATGCTCCTACTTTAACTGTAGAGAATGTATTTATGTACTTCTGGAACAACCTGATTTACAATGTACCTGACATTTGTGCGTTTGAATTATGCTGTAATACTGTGAGGATTTTAAGTACTAGTGTCCATTTTACATAAAGCAAAACACTTTAAAACATTTCTTGGTAAAGTTTCTTGATAAATCAATACTTTGAGACTTGAAGATGTTAAAGTCAAACAATACAAGGTACTAAATTCTATCTATATTTTAAAAATACTAGGACAAAAAAAGAGTTCCTATAATTTTCATGAAAAGAATTATATTCTTAAGGTATTGCCCTAATTCCCAATTTTATCACTTCATATCATAAACTAAGACAAATCAAGCAATATGAAATATGAAAGCTATATTACATAGACTTCAGATTGTAATCCAAAAAGTTGTTTGTGTACTTGCCTAACAAAACTTTGGCATCTTCCACATCAAAATCTCCATCTCCATCAGCATCATATATCCCAAGCTTGCCTAAAATATAAAAAAGGGGTAAGGATGAAGGAATTCAGTAACATGCTACCAAATCAACACATTTAACACATGTTCATTATACAGTTGTTTGTAAACATTCCATACACACAAACACCATTGTCTACACATGATTCTTACTGAAGCATGAGTCAATATCTATTTCAATGTACAATTTCTTTATTATGTTACACAAAACAGCAGGTATACAATTCAATTTGAAATTGTGCACTTTATAGGATTGCATAAATGTGTTTCACTGCATCCTTTCAGATTGCCTTTTGTGCAGCTAACTTTGAATTCAGTACATTCAGATAATCACCATTTTTCTTTCTTCATATTGACTGCTATTCTAGACATTTCCCATATACAAATGTTAAAATTATACTAGGCTGGTTTCAGTACCGGGTTAGTGGAGCATAAGCAGCCCATATCCCACTGAAAATGTACAAGAATTCACAGACATGTCATCAATAGCTATTAGTTTCTTAGCTACAGTAAACTTACTATTCAGAGTATACCATCATTACTAGCCATGAGCCCTGGTATACATGGATAAGCAAAAGCAACACATCATAAATGGTAGCTGTCTTATTCAGTAAGATTGAGTAAAGTTTTTAATACACAATTTTTTGTTTTAGGCACAGGACCTTCAGAAGCTATAAAGAAGGGGTGGGGAACCTCAGGCCCAGATGCAGCCACCAACTTGCTTGGGTCCGGCTCCTAAGGCTCAGGGTCCCCCAGCACTGGGGAGCCTGCACTAGTGCTCCAGCCCCACCTCTGCCTCACCATGGGGCTGGAGCACACAAAATCTACTAGGCTGAGTCTCCCCAGGCTCTGGTGTGAGAGGGGAATCTGAAAAGGAAAAAGACACTCCCCAGTCAGGGACCATGTCAGTAAAAGTTTTGCATTTTGTTTTGGGAGGGTGGGGGTTTTTTGCACACACGTTGTGGCCCCCCCCCCAACTGATTTTTCTGTGGGTTAGTGGCCCCCAACCCAAAAAAGGTTCCCCACCGCTGCCATAGCGTTAGCACTCAGGGGAACGTAGTCACTCTTAGAAAATGAAAAAGAAACCTAAAACTATGCCATCTAAAAGTAGATGTTTAATGGGATCAACACTTGAATTAGTAGGTCATTTAATGTTTTAATTAGTTTTTGATAAAGCCTCAATATCATGGCAAAATTCAAGTGTAAATTACAATGCTATAAGATCACGGGCAGCAGTTGTAAAGTTAAGAGATTCTTATAGCCTGTGAGCATGCCACTGCTTTTTCGTGGATGAAAGAACTGTCACCAACCACTACAACAGCAGAAAATGTCTACAAAACAAAGCGTTAACTACTACTTTCCTGTTCTTAACAAATCTTACAGAAAATATTTTAACAAACTAAAGCATAGTATTGAAAATAAGACAGGAACAGGTGAACAGACAATAAATAAGCCATCACCACTCTGTTGCAACAATAAAAACTAAATTATTGCTGTTGATTTTCAAGTTAAAGCACATACAAAATTTCTAAGTAACATTCACCTAATGAACAAGAATTTTTTTTTTCAATAATAGAAAGAAAAGTTAGAATAATAGCGTGCTGGAGTCTTATTTGAATGACGACTGAAGGAACAGAAAAAAAATTAAAAGTTAAAGTAAAAAGTAAAGCAGTATATGATGAGCATAAATTTTAATCCCAGGGAGAGTAAAATAAGTTTGTTTCCCAATAGCCTACCTTGAAGTACCTCTGACAAGTTATAACGGAAGTCCTTTGCTTTGGCTGCATGCATGGTAAAAATACAAAAACCATTATTTGTATCATCAGACCCTGATCAGATTTTAAATTAGATGCTTCCTGTACCTTACAGTTCAAGTCTAATTCTCCTAGATTCACCCACATCAAAAATAGAGATAAACTAACAAAGCATCTGCATTTGTAATATGAGGTGAACACTGGACACATTTCTTCACTCCTAACAAATACGAATTTTTTTTAGATCAATTAGAACTGTCAATTTTAAACAATACACAAAGCACAGTATGCATCCTATCATATCAAGGGTCCTTTGATGTATTTGTCTTGTAAATATAACACACTTGCAAATATATGTATAGTAGTTAATTTGCAAATTGATTATGTGCTCCCACCTATCTAAAGGCAAGATTAAATCTTCAGTGTTTCCTCCTGAAATCAGAAAATGCTTCCATTTAATTAAAAGAAAATGCAGGTAACACATTTTCTGATGTACTACAGTACACATATTGATACATGAAATTCTTACCTAAAACTTCTTCATAATCTACAAGTTCAAACCAAACAACTGCTACTGACGTCCAAACTCCGAGCAATGCTATTACCATAAACCAGGTGAAAAATGAGCTTCCAGAGAGGCCTTCTTTCTTCCCATTCTTGTTTCCTCCATGTTTTGTCTCTGTTAAAAATGTGTCAACATGAAAACTGGATTACTATAATATGATACAGTATTTTATTATACAAGTATGCATGTTTTTACAAACTGTGCAAGTAAAGTATTGTATCATGAGTACTTCAATACTACCAAGTGCTCAATAAACCTTTGTAAAGCTGTCTACTAGGAATGCTAAACGGTTATTATCGTAACTGGGTAGCCACTAAAAAAAAAATTAATGGTTGCACACTGGCTCCCATAGGCACAGACCTGCTCCTGGGTAACGGTTAACCGTTACACAGAGACCATGACTCATTAAGGGTGCTGCTCACTGGGTATCTGGTTAATCAGTTACCAGTCCACATCCCTAATTCCTATCCACCCTGAATAATAGACATTGATAGATTTGGCCTCCATGTATTTATTTAGATCTTTTTTGAACCCTGTTAAAATCCTGGTTGTCACATAAGTTGTGGAACTCCTTGCCAGAAGACAACTGTGCATTGTGTGAAGAACTGCCTCTTGTTTGTTTTAAACCTGCTACCTATTAAGAACTGGGGATCACCAAATGAAATTATGTTATGGGAACAAATAAATAATTTTTCCTAATTCACTATTTCCACACTAGTCATGATTTTTAGATCCTCTATCATATCACCCTTAGTCTCCTCTTTTCTAAGCTGAAAAGTCCCAGTCTTTTTAATCTCTGTTCATATGGTGAGGGACCTTGTCAAAGGCTTTCTGGAAATCTCAGTACATTATATCCACTAGATCCCCCTTGTCCACATGCTTTTTTCATACCTTCAGAAAATTCTAGTAAATTAGTGAGGAATGATTTCCCTTTAGAGCAACCATATTGATTTTTCCCCAACAAATTACTTTATATTCACCTATGTGTCTGACCATTTGTTCTTTATTATAGTTTCAACCAATTTTCCCAATACTGAAGTTAGACTTGCCAGTCTGTAATTGCCAAGATCATCTCGAGAGTCCTTTTTAAAGACTGGTGCCACACTAGCTACCCATGACTTGTTAATGTTTAGTTTATCAATTTGTTCCAAAACCTCCACTAACACTTCAATTTGGGACAACTGCTCAGATTTATCACCTAAAAAGAATGGCTCAGATTTGGAAATCTCCCTAACATCCTTAGTCATGAAAACCAATGCAAAGAATTAATTTAGTTTATCTACAATGACCTATCATCCTTGAGTGCTCCTTTAGCATCTCAATTGTCCAGTGTCCCCAAAGTTTAGTTAGCAGGCTTCCTGCTTCTGATGTACTTAAAAACATTTTGCTATTGCTTTTTGAATTTTTGGCAAGTTGTTTTTCAAATTCATTTTTGGCCTTCTTAATTATATTGTTACACTTCATTTCACAGAGTTTATGCTCCTTTCCAGTCTCCTCACTAGGATTTAACTTCCATTTTTAAAACAATGCCTTTTTATCTCTCACTGCTTCTTTTACTTAGTTAAGCCAAGCCACAGCAGGGATGTTAAATTCCGATTAATCAGCTAATCAAGTAGCTGATGGAAATTCCATCGACTATTCAATTAATCAATGGGTAGGATAGCGCGCTCACTATCCTGGCTGCACCTTTGCCTTTTAAATGTAGTAAGAGCCCCGTGGTGCTCTTGTTACATTTAAAAGGCAGAGGCATAGCAGGGAACCCAGGGCCTCCTGCTGGGTCCCAACTGCATCTCCACAGGGGGGCGAGAGGGAAGGCAGAGGTGCAGCAGGGAACCCAGAGCAAATGGGCCTGAAAAAGGCCCTGCTCACACAGGGACCTGACTGCTGTGCCTCTGCCATGGGGCTTCTGTCCCCACTCGTGCAGTTTTCCCGTTCTGCCTCCCTCCCTCCCCCCCCCCCCCAAGAGATGGTTCTGGGGGAGAACTGGCTTTTAAGCTGGATCCCCCCAGCACCAGCCCCTGCTTCCGCCCCCCTTCTGCCTCTGATACAGAGGCGGGGGGGGGGGGGGGGGGGGGGGGGGGGGGGGGGGGGGGAGTAGTAACTCGACTGCCTGATAAGCCAATGGTTATCAGGTAGTCAACCACCCTAAGCCATAGTTGCTTACCTCCCTAAGCCACAGTGGCACTTTTTTATGATCTTACTGCATTTTTTAACTTTGGGTATATATTTAAGTTGGGCCTCTATTATAATGGCTTTGAAAAGTTTCCAGGCAGCTTGCAGGGATTTTACTTTTGGCACTGTACCTTTTAATTTCTATTTAACTAACCTCCTCATTTTTGTGTAGTTCCCCTTTCTGAAATTAAATGCCTCAGTGCTGAGCTGCTGTGGTGTTTTTCACACCACAGGGTTGTTACATTGTATTATATTATGGTCACTATTTCCACAGTGTAGCTATATTCTTGGATCAGGTACTGTGCTCCACTTCAGATCAAATCAAGAACTGCCTCTCCTCTTGACAGTTCCAGAACCAGCTGCTCCAAGAAGCAGTCATTTAAGGTGTCAAGAAACTTTATCTCTGCATCCCATTTAAGGTGACATGAACCCAATCAACATGGGAATAGTTGAAATCCCTCATTATTATTATTATTAAGTTTTATATTTTGATAGCCTCTCTAATCTCCCTCAGCATTTCAGTCACAGTCATTATCCTGATCAGGTGGTTGGTAATCTATCCCCACTACTATATTATATATAGAAACTATACTGGCATAAGTAAATAGAGTTATGATTTCATTTTATACTTTCATTTCTTTTCTATACTCTTTTCTCCTGTAACATCTTAACCACTATTTGTCTCTGGAAAAAAGGACTGCGTACCACAGTGCAATAAGACAGAACATCTATATAATACTGTCTTTAATTAAATACATAACCAAATATTATTACTGCAGATTTTCACATTTAGTGAAGAGTTTTATCTACACCTTCCACAATCAGATGCGACAACACAAACATTTGTTACAAGTGCAGCTTCCATTTACAAGCATTGATTCCTAAACTCTGGATGCTTTGAACACTTTTGCTACGAAGAACTCAAAACAAAACATATCTGCGCTAACTTCTCACAATTTTTCTTTAAAAGCAAATGTTAAATTCTTTACCATAAGATTCAGTCATCATTTACAGAGGCAAACATACATATACAGAGTCAGAGACAAAAGCTAACAAACCATTAAGGAATGATAACTCTGGATTTGAACTCATTCCAGGGAGTTAATTCCACTATGAAGCCCTTTCTCTGCATATATTATCAGCTATGTAGAAAGTAGGTCAGTTTCCATATCTGGTAAGCCTTTGCTTACCCTGACATATGCCTTCATACAGACATTATGAAAGTCTTGAAACACATAATACTCCTCAAAAACAAATGTTAAGGTACTAAATATAACTGGTTTCTATGAATAAAGAGGCTATGTAGGAACAAATTTGTTAATTTACTTATATTTCTTAAAATGTTCAGAAATAGCATGTTCAAGTAAAATCTTCCCATGTAAAAAATGCTTCCCATTAATAAGAATACTATGCTACAAAACTATATTGGATATGACTGACCACTTGCCATAAAACCTAGAAAAAATATATCTATTTCAGAATTCATTTAAATAGCAAAAATAAAAGCAGTTTTTGATGCAGAGCAAAATAGTGAACAGAGTCAAAAGCAGTCACACTCCACAATAAACTGGTTATTCTGTTGAGAACAAAAGACAGACCCAAACAAATACATAATTATGCATTTCCAATTGTTTGTTGGTTAGTTTGTTTCTGCCAAAGGTTAGAATTATACCTGAATCTTCAGCCATTGCATTAGTATCCTTTATCCATGGATAAAATAAATATACTTGAGTCCTAAATCAACATCCAAGGTGAAACAAGGAACAAGCTACCCTCGTTCTAGTCTTGAGAGGATGGCAAAAAAAAAAAAAAAGTTTAATAAAGCTAGCTCAGCTAGTACCTGAAACTAAACCTGACTGCAAACTCTTTTCACAAGCTATTTTTAGAGCAAGCGTCTTCACAAGCTACAGGCTTTTAAATACTCATATGGAAATCCACTGCTGACGACAATCAAATTTAGCCCCTCCCCTTCACAAGGCGTTCTGGATAGTTGGTCCTGTCTCCTCTCTCTAATCCCTGAACACCAAACATGCCAGGGGATTGAAATAAACTGTGCTGCTGTATTTTTTGTAGTAAGTCATGCCTCAGTGCCTAGGTTCTAAGGCATTAACTCTAGCAGCATAGATTAAAATGAAAGTCTGGACCTAGAGTTTGTCTACGTAGCATTTTTAAAGCTAGACTTTACTCAGGTTCAGGCCCTGAACCTCAGTACTCCCTGTCCCTTCTCCTCACCCCGTGGGGCTGGAGCATAAGAGGAGTGAGGTGTCTCAGTCAGGGCCACATCAGTGAGAGTTGGAAGTTTTTAGAGGAGGTTTTTTGCTTCTCACTTGTGTGGTCCCAGCTAATTTTTCTGTGGATCAGTGGCTCCCAACCCCCAAAAAGGTACCCCACCCCTGCCATAAATAAAGAAAACATTGAAACCTTGTGTGTTGGACATACATTAATAGTTTACTGGTGTGTGTTAATGTTACTCAAATATGGCCACAAGAGGCTTTTCTTGTAACCACAACCTCCTGTGCAGAGATTGGGGCAGGGGGAGGGGGGAAACAAGAGCGAAGAAGTGGAGTCACAAACACTAGAGGAACAGGCAGCTAGTGAAAGTTCCCCATCTGCCCAGGGTTTGTGGGGTTCAGGCCTCTGGCTTCAACTCTGGGGTAGAGGGTTCCAGCCTACAGCTGTGTTCTGGCACCAGCCCAAGGCTAATCACTCCATTGCCTCTCCTAGCCCCTGCTGACTCCCTACTCACCTCCTCATCCAGGGCTTACCATGGCTGAATAAGTATGTTACAAATACCACTTTAGACAATGAAAAGGGGGACACGGATGGTATTTTAATAGAAACAGACTGACTAGCTTGCAAGTCATTTTTTAAAAAGCAAGCAAAAAACCAAAGATAAGTCTATGCAAGACACACTGTTTTGTTTGTAGTGCCAGTAAAGAATACAGACAAGAGTTGGTGGCTGCACGCTGACGCCACCAAATTTTTTATTGTGAGAACCCCTGCACTATGTGAGTTTGTACAAACCATTTGGTCTGTGATCATACAAGGTTAATCAGGGGTTCAAATATGGCAGAGAAGACGGACAGACATACAGAACCTAGTTAGATTAGATAACAGTAGTAGGCAAGAAAGCTCACTCTTTTATTGGACTTTAAAGTAGATTTTTCATTAAAAACCCTCTTCTATGAAAAATTATAGTTAACAGAGGTGAGAGCAATTTCAGGGATTTATAGTCTGCCATACTCAGTAAGTTACTAAAGCAACTGACACTTTAACACAGACTTAATCTACCTAGCCTTCAAAACTGAATACTTTGGTGTATCAGTGACTTATTTGTCAACTCTATATTTTGTTGCATTTTTTAAAAAAAGTCTCTGCATCCTACTGTTCCCTCCCTCCCCCCCGGTCTGAATCTTTGATCCTGCTCTACTGGATTATTGTTGTTTTGCAACAATATATTAATTGTACAGCAATTTTATATGGATATACACAAGAATGTGATGTCTCAGTCATACTTTAGCCACTCTTAGCTAAAATACTTCCTTGCCATTGTAAAGCTATAATAATATTGATAATATACATTACTCCTAAAATCAATTAATTATAACTGAGCAGTTTATTTTAAAAATGTCTTACTTGTATACTTACTAATTTACTAACCAATCGTTCAATGTAATGTGGCAATATTGATTCAGGACTATGGGACATGTTCTATTTGTCACAGGCTGGGGACCAATTTTAAATCTCTCCCTTCCTTTCTTCCATGAATAAACCCTTAGATTTTAGATAATAAAGGACTCATTTTTATTTTTGGGTAAGATTTTAAGTTATAAATTGTCCTGGGAATATGGATGGTCCTTAGGGATTGGAAGAACCTTTTAAATTTGATGAGGTTTTCATAACCTCTCATCTATATAAAGAAGTGATACCAGTGGTGATAAAAAGAAACTGGAGTGTCTGAGGAACTGCTTACATGACTTCTTGTTAGCCAGTGAGGTGAATGGAAGTGTTTGTAACTGGTTTAGTGTGCCTCCTAGTGGAGAAACCCCAGCCTTGGGCAGTGCCAACTCTGCCTCCAAGCTAGATAGATTCATGGAGGTTAGGTCCATCAATGGCTATTAGCCAGGATGGGTAGGAATGGTGTTCCTAGCTTCGGTTTCTCTGGAAGTGGGTGACAGGGGAAGTATCACGTGAGGATTACCTGTTTTGATCCCTCCCTCTGGGGCATCTGGTGATAGGATACTGGGCTAGAAGGACCTTTGGTCTGACCCAGTATGGCCATTCTTATGTAAGCAGTTAAATCTGAATTGATAGAAAATGAAATACCGTAATGATAGAGCTGTTTCTCATGTGAATATAGAGGGTGCACAGGGCACCTTACATAGCAGCTTCTAGTCACAGAGGATTTTAAGTTCTCAATGACATGATTTCTTGAGGAGAAATATTTTTCCTGTTTGTTCTATAGCCACTTATTCTGTGGTGTACTTCCTATTATCATGTTTACCAATGTATTCCATATTAGAAATATGGGAGAGCAGCCAGCTGAGAAGTTCTTTTGCTGGATTCAATTTCTTTCATTGTTTGAAAGAGTTATTTATCATGAACAAAAATTCTCTCTGCACTATTTTGCAATCATAAAAGATTATAAACATCATGGAGACATTCAAAACATTTTCAAACAGCTTTTACCAGAATTTCTGAGTTGGGAGATTCAAGTTAGACATTTAATTAGAGCACCGATAGCCAACCTGCGGCTCATGAAGAAAAAAATTGCGGCTCCTGATGGAACTAGGACAGAACCCAGAACTGCTCAGGTTAGCCGCTCTCACGGCCGAACAGCTGTGAGCCGCATGCATGCTCACAGCCCGCGCCATTCCGCTCACGGCCCTTAGCACAGCACATCATATCCTGTACCTGCAGGCCGGGTATCACACAGCGTCCCAGCCTGCACATGCTAGCAACCCGGCTGCTGAGCTCAGGGCGAAGGCTCCGGATGCGGAGGCAGCACCAACGACAGCTCTGGGACCTGGGCATAAGGTTAGTGGGGGGACGGGAACTGGGTTAGAGTGGGGGGGAGATGCCTGGCTTGAGAGGAGAGGAGAGGGATTGGGTGTGGAGGGGTGCACATGGTGTCCTGGATGCATGTGGCAGTAGCAGCAGCTCTGGCTCCGGGACCCGAGCATAAGGTTTGGGGGGAGGGGCAGTGTCTGGCTCTGGGGAAGGGGAGGAGAAGGAAGGGGGACTGGGTTGGGGAGGGAGACGCATGGCTGTAGCGGCGGCGGCGGCAGCTCCACGACCCGAGAATTAGGTTAGAGCAGGAGGGACAGGGACTGAGTAAGAGTGGGTGTGGGAGGGATGCCTGGCTCTAGTATGGGAAAGGGGAGGGGCCGGGAGAAGGATTGGGTTAGGTGGGTGCATACAGCATCCCAGCCAGCATGGCTCAAGGCCAGCCGCTCAGCGCAAGTGCCCCAGTGCCTGGAGGGAGACGCGCATGGCTGTAGCA
>CM057846.1:55723827-55736910 GCA_030068395.1 Apalone spinifera | reverse complement strand
CATGGGCCTAGAACTTAGTTACAAAGAAAAGCCAAAACATCTTTTAAACAGTGCACAGACATCAAATTCCATAACGAAACCATAAAACAAGAAAACCTAACGGATTTATCTAAACTTTACCCTACTTACAGAAAGTGAAAAATTGTGTTCTTGGGGGGAGGGAGAGAGAGAGAGAGGAAGACAGACAGACAGAGACATGTTTGTCTCTCTCTGTAGCTGCAGAGGAACTCACACAGAGAGACCAAGGAGGGAAAAACCCAAATTCCTTTGTCCCAGTTTGAAATTCCTACCTACATTTCTATTGGCCACTCCACTAACTGGCTAGGTGTAGTAATCCCTTAGTCCCCAAGCTGCTGGCTAACCCTTATAATCATGACACCTGACAACTACATGCATTCTCCATCCCCCTCTCCCCCGTTGCTGCCTCTGATACATAGGCAGCAAGGAGGAGGGGGGAGATGGAGCCTATGTGCAGCTGGCTTTAAGATGGCTCCCCATGAGTACTGGTTCCACCTGTCCCCTACCCCCACACTCCTACATTTAATAGAGAGGCAGCAGCCTGGAGGGCAAAGGAGCCAATACACACAGAGAGCCGGCTTTTAAGTTGGCTCTCCGCATGTGCCAGCTCCGCTGACCTGCTTGCCCCCCACCTTGCTGCCTCCTACAGAGGCCGAGGGGCAAGGGGGAAGGCAGGAGCTGGTACTAGGGGAGTGGCTTAAAAGCCAGCTCCCCCCAGCACCACCTCCACAGTGCCACCTGTTCCCCTCCCCCCCTCCCGGCCGCTGCCTCTATGAGAAGCAGCAGCACAGTGGGAGGGGGAGGGGAGGCTGCCACAAGGTAGCCTCTGTCCACTGCCGGTCCAGGCTCAACATGGGCAGCTGGGGAGGGGGCGAGGAGGGAATGGCCTGAGTTCCCACAGACAGAGGCTGCTCCAACATTCCACAGAGGCAACAGCAAGGGGCAGCAGGCGGGAGCCGGTCTGCACCGAAAGCAGTTTTTTAAACTGGCTTCCCATGCTTATCGGCTCCCTCCTGCAACCCCATACTTCCGCTTCTGATAGAGAGGCAAACAACTCAGGGTAGCAGGGGGCTCCCCAGGCTTCCAGGAGTAAGGCCAGGAGCACACTGGTTGCCAGCCCTGCCCCTGAAGACTATCAAATAGTCATATAACTGCTAAAATGTGATGCTGTTACACGACTATTCAATTACATGCCAACATCCCTAATTAAATAGTGATTTGATCAGAGACCCAGCTAGTAGCTTGGTAATGCAGTATCCATCTCTTCATTTTCAAGTATCTGCAGAATTTAAAAACAGGTGTTTCAAAAGTCCTATAATGCAGCTTGGTGTCAAAAAGGGCCAAACTAATGAAGTACAAATAGTAAGTATTCTGTCATTGTAGTGAAAATGTACTAAGAGATAATGTAAGATCCACACTTTTTTAATAACTGCTATTGAAAATTGTGAAGAAAAGATTTTATCTTGATTTAAAAGTGAAATAAAAAAACTGAACAGATTTAACTGAACAGTACAATTAATTCTGGCACATCATCATTTAGAAATGGGGTGAGGCACACTGGGCCATCAGCCCAGCCCTAACACTTCCATAAGCACTAACTAAGTAAGTCTTTACAAAGTTCTTTTTAAAAATTTCTACCTGCAAGAATTTATAATTCAAAAGTAGACCAAGGGAGGCATAGGAGACTGAAATAGTGCAAGGAAAAAAAACAGGAGATACAATAAAGCAGGTGTCAGGAGGGATTTCAAGAGAGAATGAGTGAGGATGCTTAATGATAAAGAGTGCGCCATTCCAGAGGCAGGGAGCAGAGTGAAAAAGCTTTGCGATGAGATTAGGAAAAAGGTGAGCAAAGCATAGATGAGATCTGAGGGCTAAGATGTAGGCAGGGGCATAACCTAGACAAAACAGTGGAGAAGAGGACAAGGTGTTTGACACATGAGCAAGTCAAAGCACTAGAAAAAAAAATCAGCTTCCTCAAGACCTTGAAGAGACCAGGGAAAGGAGATGAGGCAACACAGATACAGGATTTGTCTACAGTTTTGTACATCTTTATTGTCAGTTTCAAACAGATAATTAAAGTAGTACATCATCTTAGTATGCATGCATATTAGTATTACTCCTGGAGGAATCCTGCGCCAAAAACTTAAAAAATTCTGCTCACAATATTTTCTAATCCTGCATATTTTAATTGGCAAAAAAACAAAATAATATAATCACACCAGTTTTTAACCAAAAAAAGATTCAGGAAACGGTTTTAGACAAGCAAATTCCTTACTAGATATGTTAATACAGAACACTGAATAACAATTCATTTCAACTACAGTACAATACTATATTTCCCACACTCTTCAGAAGCAGTGCAAATATAACAAGAGCTGAGGTCGAAGGAAGTGATTGCTGGAAAGGAGTCTAGATGTGAATTTGGATAGTTATTGGGTATGGGTGAGGAAAGTATGGAACTGAGGGTTTTTTGTTTTGCTTTTTTTTTTGAGGTGGTGAGGAGGGTATCATTATTCCCTCTTTGAGCACCTCGGCCATTTCCAGGTTTCCTATTATTGTTTCTCCCTTCTCACTGAGCAATGCACCTACCCTGCCCTTGGTCTTCCTCTTGCTTCTAATATATTTGTAGAATGTCTTCTTTATGTCTCTAGCTAGATTGAACTTGTTTTGTGCCTTTGCCTTTCTAATCCTGCCCCTGCATGTGTGTGTTATTTGCTTATATTCATCCTTTGTAATTTGATCTAGTTTCCACTTTTTATATGACTCATTTTTTATTTTTAGTTCATGCAAGATCTACTGGTTAAGTCAAGGTGGTCTTTTGCCATACTTTCTATCTTTCCTACACAATGAAATAGTTTTCTTTCGGGCCTTTAATAATGTCCCCTTGAAAAACTGCCAATTCTCTTCAGTTGTTTTTCCTCTTTATCTTGGTTCCCATGGGACCTTACCTACCAGCTCTGAGTTTGTTACCCCCATTAGCAACACAAAATCTAGCTATGGGCACTCTGCTAACCAGTTGGGCAGCATCTAAATTTCTCTTGAGTGGCCACACAAGTGCACGGTTTAGAGGGAACACTGTCTCTAGCCATTGTGAAAATTGAATTTTTATTGCTACCCTTTATCTAATATATAAAGGAGAATGTTTGTGTTTGTGCTCTAATAACTTGAACACTATAAGACCTACAGCAACCAAACTTCCCATGGGATAAAACCTTCTCCTGGAAGAAAGGTTAAGGTACTGTGGGAGGGAAGAGATGAGAGACCAACGCCTCTCCCCGGGGCTGCACAGAGTTTGGCAGTGAGAGAGAAGCACTGCCCCGCCATTGCTGGAAGCACGTGGAGGCCCCTCTTCAATAGTGTGATAGGCTCGGGGCCCGGCGGCCGATCAATGGGCGGGTTGCTGCCGGGGCTCGCTCTAGGTGGAGGGGGCGGGGCTGGTGTTCCGGCTCAGCTGCCACTTTGAAAAAAATGTCTGGAAGGAGACGCATCGGGGACCCAGAGGTGGGGGGGAAGGGAGAGGGCGGGGAATGAATGGGGGCGCTGGTCTAGGGGGCTGGAGCGGGCTGGTCTGGGGGGGTTGGACATTGGGAGTGAGTGGGGGGAGGGCAGGATTGTAGGAGGATGAAGGAAGTGGGGCTGGACAATCCTGCAGGGAGTGAGTGAGAAATGAAGCCCATTGGAAGAAAACAGACATAGTTTCTATTGTGACTTTCGTATCTAAGTTTCCCACATCAAATAACTCTGATTCTCAACATTGCAATGCCTCTTTTTTGAGTCAGAGATTTTGCTTTATGCAGCAGTAGAAAAGCATGGGAGTCTGCCATAATGGCTAGATGTCAGGCATTGGCAGCTGAGGTGTGGCTGGAGGCTGTCAGGACCAGTTTCTGTTTTTCTAAATTTTGTTCCTCCGGTTTCCCCAGCAACACCGGGTAAGTCCAGCTAGTTACCTATCTTTTAACCAGTTATTGATGTATGACAGTATTCTGTTATACCTTGATCGCTTAGTTTCCTTAAAAGTATTTGATGAAGAATCTTATAGAAGTCTTTCTAAAAGGCCAAGTCTACTATATGAACTAGATCATCTTTGCCCACATTTGCTGATATTCCAAGAATTCTAATTCATTGTGGAGGCATAACTTTCCTTTACAAAAAGCCATGCTTACTTTTCCTCAACATCTTGTGTTCGGTGCCTCTCATCATTCTATTCTTTACTATAATTTATATCAATGAGTCTGGTACATAAGTCAGGCTCACCAGCCTCTAATAGCTAGGATTACCTCTGAAGCCCTTTTTTAAGAGTCAATATTACACAAGCTACCTTTCAGCAACAGTTACATACCACAAACAGTAGTTCTGCAATAAGAGATAAAATTAAAGATAAGATAAAGGTCTCCAATTTTGCCTTTAAACAAGTTGCAGGAACCTACAGAAAGAGAAACAAGAGAACTAATCACTCCACTAATCTGAAGTAACTGGAGAATCCTCCTCTGATCTTCTAAGGACTACTGAAAGGCAGACTGAACATGAGTCTCTCTTGTCCAAGAACATCATTTGCTATGAGAAAGGGGAGCAACTACTCCCTCTCCCCATATATCATAGCTCTATCCAAACTGATGCTTGAATGTCTCCTCCATGCCTGTGAGGGGAAGGGTATCATAATCACCAAGTTATCAGTCTCAGATGGACCAAAGTAGTAACAACCTAGAAAAGTGCTGAGTACAGAGTGAGCCAGGCCCTTTACTGGGCCAGCCATCAGTGAGGAACACTTTCCTGTTCATCACTGCCTCCCACCAATATCGATATATCCCCTAGGATAGGACTGACATACCACCTCATCACCCTCCTCCAGGATGGAACCATCCATTAACCTCCCCACAAACAGCAGCCCCCAGAATTTTTCCAACAGGATATCTCTGAGCTTATCTAGTATACGTAAACTGTAAGCAACTTGGTGCAGACACCAGACACTGTCTTTTATTGTCCGGTTGGTAGTCCATACCATAATGGAGTATCAATCACTCATTGGGGAGTCTAGAGTCTATGCATATAGATATTAAATCAAGTTTTATAAGGGAAATGTGAAGGATTTATATGAGGGCAAAAGCCAGCCACCGACACGCGTTAGAAAAATACTTCCCAGGTTATATTTAACTGACCAATAAGAAGGTTCTTGAACCTTTTTCCGAAAGCCAGTCTCAGACAGTAGATGAAAATAAATGGAACATTGTTCCGATAAGGAGAGTTATAGTTATGATTCAGAGAAAACTGCAAATGTTTAATGAGGAGTTAGATTTTAGTGGGGGAGGGTGACTTAAAAAAAGGCTACCCACAAATTTGCAGAGATACATATATTAGGCCTGCTCTATCATATCACAAACCCTTGATATGCACATTCTAACACGCTGAAAACTCTAGTTAACTCCGTTAACCTTTATAGCCAATCTTCTCTTTCTAATCCATTTCATTACTAAAGTACATCACTAATACAGAAGTTTTTATTACAAGCCATATCCAAATGAAAATGCCATAAATCTGATCCTAAATAGAGATGTTAAATTGTGATTATCTGACTAATCATGTCATTAATAAAATTCATATTGACTACATGATTAGTCGATAAGGACTGCTCTGCAGAGTCATAGCAGGGGTAGCACCAGGAGCTGGCTCAAGCCAGGACTGAATGATCCCTGCTCATGCAGGCTCCGGGAACCACCAGCATTGCAGTTCTGCATTTTAAATGTACTATGAGCCCAGCGGCTCTTACTACATTTTAAATGAAGAGGTGCAGTGTCCCCAACCAGCGCGAGCCAAGACTGCTCGGTCCCAGCTCACGCTGAGTACAGCAGCCCGCTCGCCTGGCCACCACGAACAGGGGCTGCTGCTGGAGCAGTCTCTGTTCGCGGCAGCCACAGCTGGCTGCGAGCTGGAGCTGCTCCCGGAGCAGCACCTGCACATGGCCAGCCCAGGCCACTGTGAACAGGGGCTGTCTGGCAACAGCAGCTCCTGTCCACAGGAGGGCCCAGCTGCCCGCTGGGACACCCCTAGACAGGGATTACTGCCCAAGCAGCCTGCCATATCCTCCCCTCACCCCCAATGCCTCTGATAGAGGCAGGGCAGGGACAGCAGGCACCTTTTAAGCCTGTTCCCGCCCGCCTCTCAGAGGGAGACGCGAGTAGTCAATACTCCAGTCTCCAACTAGCTAACATCCCTACTCCCTCATAAAGCAGTTTTAAAATGTCCCCATTTCAATTTCAACTAGGGATATCAGTAGTTAACTGGTAAGCATCACCTTCCCCAGGTGATGCTTACCAGTTAACCTCTAGGCAGGAGAGTGAGGAAGAAGGAGAGAAGAGAAGCGCTTCAGCTTGGCTAGGCTAGAACGGCCCCTTGACAGGTCCCCATTTAAGCAGTTAACTGGTTAAACATAATGATTAATTGGTTAACTGGTTAAACAGGATTTTACATCCCTAATTTCAATTATCAAAAGCTTTCCGATTCACTTTGTGACTTGATAACAATATCTATAGGGAATAGTGTCATACTACTATTAACGTTGAGTTAGATTTCTATTCAGTTTCACAATGTAGAAGTTAGCAAGTCCTAAACAATTTGAGGTTATTAGTTACATACCCAAGACAACATTTTGTTTTACATATACTAAGTTACTAGCTGTATTTTTATATATAAAAGATTATAAAGGCTCTCAGCAATTACAATAAAAATTAAGTTGAGCTCTTATAAAAGTTTATGTGGAATACTACTAGCATGTTTGTACCAACTTTGAGGAAAAAATAGTTCCAGGAAAATCACCATAATTTCTCAATTTAAAGGACATAAGCATTCGATTACTTCATACGAATATCTAAAGATGTGAAGCACTCAGTAATGACTCTCACATTCTAAAGCAAATTACAAAATCTACACCAATGAAGAAACTAACGTGATGAGTATCTTTGTAAACCAAATGCACCTCAGATTAACGTGTACAAAACTTCTTCCCCTACTTGTCCTCTGCCCCATACCATGTAACTACTGAAGGATAAACTTAATTTGTTGTCAGTATGACCCGTGTGACCTGGATATTAAGTCTGGTCTTTGTAAAGAGATGTATGCTTGAACTCAGGTAGACAAAAGAGGGGGGTAGGTAAAACTGGTTTGAACTTGTTGTAAGGCCTGCAAAGGGACTGTGAGGGGACAGATAATGATTGGAGGGAATTTGGTGCAAAGGGGCATGACCTGTATATGCATGCAACTGTAAGTGGTCAGTGAGAAAAAGGTAATTACCATGTAAGGTAGTACAAAAGGCCTTGCCTTTTGTTTGGGAAGTTGCAGAAACTTTTCCTGAGAGTATCCTGGAGATTTTTACCCTGGAATGCATTCCTGAATAAAGCTGGTTGCTTAAGAAGGGTGTCTGGAATTTATTTGGTAGGGGTTTTGGGCCCCCATCCGAACCCTCGGATTAAAATTCTCCGTCACTATCTTGCAAGGGTGACCAAACTATGGCTTGCAAGCCACATGCGGCTGTTTTACCATTGAAGTGTAGCTCACAGAGCCCACCATGCCTCTCTCTATTCTCTACATACCAGTTGAGGAAAGGGAGGATGCTTGGAACCTCTATCTCGCAGCAGGGTAGTGGAGTAAGGGTCTTCTGTCCCACAGATAAGAGGGTCTTGGGTTCAGCCACGCAAGGCACACCCACTGGGGCTGAGGGCTTCAGCAGGAGCAGGGCTGAAGCCCAGACACTACACAGGTGTGCACCTGTTCTCAAATTTCTCAAGACTATTGTATGCAACATAGACAGTCAGTAAGTTTGGCTACCCTTCCTATATTGCTTCACTATCCTTCATTTTAAGTTCCTTGGGGTAGCCACTATGCCTCTTCCTAAAAAGCATTTTGTACAATGATACTTTATACAAATGCTAAATAGTTAGATTTAAACCATGAACTAATACACTTTGCCAGAGGGACCCATTGAGAAATACATGCCCTTTGAAGAGGGACAATGACAACTAATTACAGTAAAACGCCAATTGTCCGGCATCCAGTGGTCCGGCACTCCTGATAGTCTGGCACCAGCCGGAAAATTGGAGCAGCCCAGAGGTGGCGGCAGAGAGGGGGTGAGAGGCAGGCAGCATTCCCCACCGACCCTCCTCTCCCCCGCCCTCGCCCGCCAGCCTGCCTTAAACAGCTGCCTGCCTCTTGCCCCCTCTCCACCACCGCCGCTGACAAGCCGGCAGCTGAGTTTCCCTGCTTGCAAACCGGCTGCACGGGGCTTTCACTGCTTCCCCGCAACACAAGAGTTCACCCCTTGCCGCGCCGTTCCCCGCCGACACCTCCCACCCACCTTAAACAGCTGCCTGCCTCTCACCTCCTCTCCACCGCCGCCGCTTGCAAGCCAGCTGCGTGGGGCTTCCACCCCATCCCCGCAACACGGCGGAGGGTTCGCCCCCTCCCCGCGCCGTTCCCCGCCGACCTCCCCACACAGTGCGGGTCCTGAAAGACCTGTCACAGCACCCCGCCAGAGTACCTACCGATACTCCAACATACCCGATAATCCGGCACCTCCTGGGTCCCAAGGGTGCCGGATTATCGGAAGTCTACTGTAATAGTTGGAAATAAGACATTGTTTTGTTTAACTATAGTACCATAACTGATCCATTCTGTTTCAAGAGAAATTAAGCTCCAAAACTTTTACAGGTCAGATCTGCTCTGTCTTCTGCTCCAATGCATTGAATTACATTGGTTAACACACGTTCAAATTTTCTAGTGTGACTTTCCAGCAAGATCACCAATAACCGTAGATAAACTCCTATCTATGACAGAAAAAAAAAAAACTACTTATGAATATATCAAAATTATGTTAAAAGATATTTTAACATCTACATTTTTCAGAACGGTAAAATTCTACTCACTTTATTCAGTTTCTGTAATCTTAAAAGTACATTATTTTTATAAAATCAATTCTAATTTTTAATTTCAACTTCAAAGTCTAAATTAATTTCAACTTTTGTATAACAATTTCAGAAACTCATAGACTACATCTAGACTGACATGATTTTCCGCAAATGCTTTTAATGGAAAAGTTTTTCCGTTAAAAGCATTTGCGGAAAAGAGTGTCTAGATTGGCACGGACGCTTTTGTGCAAAAGCACTTTTTGCGGAAAAGCGTCCGTGCCAATCTAGACACTGTTTTGCACAAGAAAGCCCCACTCACGGTTTTCACCATCGGGGCTTTTTTGCACAAAACACTTTTTAGCTGTCTACACTGGCCCTCTTGTGCAAATACATTTGCACAAGAAGGCTTTTGCCCGAACGGGAGCGTCATTGTATTTGCGCAAGAAGCACTGATTTTGTACATTACAAAGTCAGTGCTCTTGCGCAAATTCAAGCAGCCAGTGTTGACAGCTGGCAAGTTATGCTTTTGCGCAAAAACTTGCCAGTCTAGACACAGCCATACTGTTTCAGATTTCATCTCCTACTTGTGAGACTAATGCCACAATGGATCAGACCTTCATGACTAACAGATTGCTCAAATGTCATGATATTCAATGCTATTGCAGTTCCTCCTGACTTCATTGACTCCAGCATCCCTGGCCATGCCTAGGTGGGAAGACAAGTTTTTCCTCATTAGTTTCTGAGAAAAAAGGATACCTGGAATCTTTCTTAGGTGGTGCACACAAATCAGAGGACTCTGTCTTCAACACCCTTATGTTGCAAATGTAAAACTTATTTCCCCACTTCATCACATTTCTCTTTTCTGGGAGCTGGAGTGAAGAGCTCTCAGCCTATGTCTACACTATTACAGAAAGTAAATCTAAAGTACACAACTACAGTTACATGAGTAACATAGCTGGAGTCAACTTACTTTAGTTCAAGTTACCATGGAGTCTATGGAAGAAACTCCCCCATTGACTTACCTTAAGTCAACCTTCTGGGTCTAGTATGGACCTGGCCTTATGCAGACACTCTTTCCTTACTTCTGTTTACACCAGTGTTTCCCAAATGGTGTTGGTGGGTTCCACGAAGTGAAAATAAGGGTTCCGTGAGAAAATTCCATTACAATAACATTTTATGATTTAAAAAAAGAATTAATAATATGTGATTTTTGTTTTTAAATATGTGCAATTAAATTAAACGTTGATCTCATGACCTTGTTAAGTAAGTATAATAATAAACAAACTGCTAATTTGTGGTCTACTTTTTCAGCTCCATATATTAGACTATTAGGGGTTCCACAAAATTCTTTCAAGTTTAAAAGGGTTCCGTGACCAAATAAAATTGGGAAAAACTGGTTTGCACCATTCACAACTGAAGGGGATCCTGTGTAAGCATTCAGGCCAAGTCTTTTTAAAAACAAAAGGACAGATTTTACAGAGGTCAACTGCACACATTAAGGATATGAATGTGTAAATGTGTACACGATTACATGTAGTCTCCTCCCCCCACGCCGTATCAGATGCAGAAGCAGCAGCGTGGGGGGGAGATGTGGCTCCATGGGAGCCAGTATGCACAGGGAGCAGTCTCTCTCACACCAGCTCACAGAGAGCCACCCAGCCCCTCTCCCCTCCCCCCCGTGAAAATTTGTAACTGCTGAAATTTTCAGCAGGTAAACATTTACCTAAATAAATGCATTTTAACATTCCTAGTAAATATTTGGGAAAGGTTCTTACTCATTGTAGGTAAATATTATCAAGAGTTTTGGGGTTTTTAATTTTAAATGTTAAAACAAATTTGGAATGTGTATTGGAGTTCTCTGTAACAGTCCAGATTCTATACAGGATGCATTTTTAATGTCTTGTTTTTCAAAAGATGCATTTTACGGAATTTAACAGTGAAATAAGCTCTTTTCTGTTGCTGTATGATTATTATAATAAACACCCATAATTCCCAGATCAATTGAGCAAGAGAAATTTAAGGGGCATACCAGCTGTTAACCTAATTAAGCACTGTGTAATTGGAAAGCTTGTCTCACCAACAGAAGTTGGCCCAATAAAAGATATTACCTCGACCATGTTGTTTCTTTAGTCATTTGAAACCATTGTACTCAATTATCAAAATGATCAATAAGTACAATGCCATATGTATAAGCCTCTGATAGAGCCCTGTAAGTTCTACTAGTACTATGCACATGGCTGAGATCACGTGATCAACATTACATCTATTCTAGTAGCAATAAATAAAACTGAAAAATTAGAAGTCCAGAGCTAAAAATGTATAGAGAGCGTGCTCACTGTAAAGCTAATGAGATCAGCTCTTTACAACCTATACAGGTATATAACTACCAGAAAGGCATTAATATACTTTCACCTGACAAGTATTTTCCTTCCAGAGGTTTACTTTGTTATGTGAATTTACTGTAAAAAATTATTAATTCTATTGTTAGTTTTGTTGACCCAGTTTCAAGTTGTTCATGTCTTACTCTGAAAATAAGTCTTCCTTTATATTTGCACTTTCTAATTTACAGGTGATTAAGAATCCTTCAGATTACTAGAGATAAAAACTTGACAGTTTCAGTAACAAAAAAGAATATTTTGACATCAATATTTTTAAACGTGGTGGTATCAAGTGACTAAAAGCAGTCTTATTTTAAAAAGATGCCAAACTGCACTTTTTCACTCATTGCAATGCTCACTGTAAAGTTCTCTGCAAAAATCAGCCTGCTTTTTATTCAGGAATTTAAGACACTCCTAGATTTAGAAGCGTAGACAATCAAATTTAAAATGACTGGGCTAAGCACACCTAGATCTAGTAATACATCCAGCTCTACTCATTATTAATCCTCTGCGATGAGGAATTCCTCTGTTTGCTCAGCTACACTCTAAGCTTCTCCTCCACTTCAAACTCGAGCAAAACGGGGAATACATGAAATCTGAGTAACAGATTTAAACCATCTGTTCCGACCTCCCTTCCCTCCAAGAGCTGAGCTGACACGTAAACACATGGAGGAGGCTGAAGGTGACCAGGCAGTCAGAGGGAGGCAGATACACGCGCACACACCCCGCCGGCGCTTTCCCGCACCCACCGGCTTTCACCTCCTGCCCCCCCGGGATTGCCGCACGAGCCCAGCGTGCAGCGAGGCCCAGCCAGAGACTCAAGAGAGCGGCAACTTCGAAAACGCAGCGAGCGGCGCCCACAGTCCCGCGGGGCCCCAATATCCCAGCCCACTCCCCGCGGGGCACCAGGGGCCGAGGTTGCTGCAGGCTCGACGGGGCCCCGCCGCCGCGCACTCGGGGAGCGGCATCCCCTTGCCCGGCGCACCCCGCCTGCGCTCCCAGGAGCCGCCCAGTCCCGCGGCTCTGCCCCCGCGACTCGCTGCTCAAGCCCAGCCCCGGCGCGGGACACGGGGCGGGGCTGCCGCGGGCGGGCGGGCGGGCGGCACTGACCTCTCCTGGGCCCCTGGCTGGGGCTGCTGCCGCCACCGGTGCCTTTGGAGCTCTTGCGCGGAGCCATGTCACCGTCTGTCAGGTAGCGGAGGGGACTGCGCGCGCTCGCAAGGGGAGGAGCCGCTACCCGCCCAACCGACCCTACGTGAGCGGCGGGGCTGCAGCCAAAGGACCCGCCCCCTTCGGAAGCCGATTGAGAGCCACCTCCACCAATCGCAGCGCTCTCGCCGGAATGGGGCGGGGTATCGTGTGCGTCCTATTGGTACGGACAAGAGGATTGGGTGGGAGGCGCTGCGCTTCTTTCTCCGTGCCGAAACCGGGCGCTTGGAACGTGGCAACATGGGAGCGCTCTCGCGAGGATTCAGCTTCCACCCCAGCAGGAGCGGCGCGCGCTGCCTCTGAGCGAGGGGCGCCCGTGGGCGGGGCGGCTTGGCCGAGTGTGCGGGTAGCCGGGACTCAGCTGCGATGCTGAGTGAGCCGCCGTTCCTCAGTTTCCCTACCTCTAGTAACCGGTCCCAGGGGTGCTCAGTTATCGGGGGTAAGGGCGCTTGTGATGGTGACACAGGAGCTATTGCAGTTGGCTAATGCTGCTGTGCACCCAGGGGTGGTGTACGCTGCAGGGCGTGAGCCATGCAAGACACCTTACCTCAACCTAACATAAGAACATAAGAACATAAGAATGG
>CM057846.1:55692283-55703995 GCA_030068395.1 Apalone spinifera | reverse complement strand
GCTTTCTTTCTTGACAGATCCCCCTCTAGACTGCCTCTTTTTGCCGACAAAGTGTGGAGTCAGCAAAAATGGTGGCCATTTTTTTGCAAATTAAGTGCAGGATATTTAAATCCCTGCTTCAATGTTGACCTGCCTAATCTGCATCCCTCTGCTGACTGAGGAATGCAATCTAGACATACCCTATGCTTGCAACAGAAATATTGTGGTGATAATAAAAGTTCTTTCTCTTTCCTTTTTATTAACCTGGTATTGGTTAATGGTTGTGTCCTGGTTTGTACTTTAGGGGTGAGATTTCCAAAGTGACCTCTCCCCTGATTTTCTTATCAATACTTGAGTGGTGGCAGCGGAGTTTTTTATCCCCAAAATCTAGGTTGTTAAGATTTGGGGGGGGAAGTTTTATACCAAAGCCTGGTAGTTAAGATTTTGGGGTACTTTTGCTGGCCCCCACTTCTGCATTTATCGTGCCAGAGTGGGGAAGGAGCCGTGACAGCATGTCTTAATCCAGCGCTGCTGGTGAGCAGAATAGACAACATTGCTGGAGCAATTATGTCAGAACTGTGTCTGTAACTGATCCAGGGAGCTGCTGACAATTGTCACAAATTAAAACAGCCTGAAGGTGTCAGGTGACTCAGTGAAGAGCAGCCCAGCTCCTATCAATGTAACATCTAACCACTGAATAGTATTAGTGTCACTGTTACTGCTGCTCTTCTTCCTGATGGGTTGCCATTTAAAGTCTGATCACTCCATCTCTAGTTACAAACAGAACAAGATCAGAAAATAGCATGACACTAAAACAGGGCAGAGTTGCATTATTTCCTGTGCTAGAACAGCTTTAAGATTATAATCTTGTATGTTTCCTCACATGGCATACTGCTTTTCTTTTTAAAGATTTTACAAGTGCTTCTTTTGCTGACTCTCACAGCCAAACAGTGTTAACTAATGAATTATTCCAAGAGAATTAACAGACTGAAAGAAGTCTCTACCTGTGTAATGCTTATGGAGCAATCTGTGAAAACAATACATTCAGTGAAGTAGGTCACGTTTGAAGTGCCCATAACTCTCAGTGCAAATTTGGGCCTCTCACTGTGTTAATTAATTGGGTGGCCAGTCAAGTGATCACTGTCAATTGTAACCACTGAAAAGGGTGCTTCACTTCTCAAAATGCCTGACCCAGCATCTCTTGAAGCCAATAGAAATTTTTCCATTAGCTTCACTGGGCTTTAGGTCTAGCTCCAATGGTCTCAGACATAGAGGCTGCTTTGAAATGTAATGAGCGGAATGGAGACTCTTTTCTATGAGGTACAAATGTTCACTTTTTGAAAGCTTCAGAGGAGTAACTGAGTTAATCTGTCCTGTCATCTGAAGAAGTGGTTTGTGCCCACAAAAGCTCATGATACCATCTACATGTTTTGTTAGTCTTTAAGGTGTTACTAGACTATTTGTTGTTTTTTAAGTTTTTTGGTTAGCCAGAAAATTCCCAAATTGCTAAACTCTGAAGACAGCTGTAAACGTTACCACCAGCACCAGCTCTCGACTTCAGAAGTAGAACTACATGGGGAACACTTGTGTTTTTCTGCACTAATGCAGCTTCCCCTGTGCTATCAATGATAAAGCTGTATTGCAGAAAGGGTGCATGCAATTTTACCACCATGTCATTTGACCCTGCAATACAGCACTATAAATGCCGGCAGCAGCTACATTAGAGCTGTCATTGGTAACAATGCTGGAATTCCGCTGCTGCCAATATCAGTCAGACTCTAAAATCACTTCCACTTAGCAAAGGCAACATAGATATGCCACACAAATAGTTCTGTCCTCAACACATTAGACACCCCGACATATAACTCCTCCTGAGGTCTCCTCCACCCCTAGGATTCTATCATTTTATGATAACTGCAGCATGCAGGCATAATTTGCTCCTGTCACAATAGCAACACTCTACCACCAGCACAAATTTCCTCCTGCCTTCAATTTATATCCTGAAGCATGCATGCTGATGAAGCCTGTAGCTGATATCCTAACTAATGTAACAGTAGAAGGTATTCATATTCATGTGTCTCCTGTCTCCCTCTATTTTATACCTTACTAATTAGCTCACCTCAATAATATCCTACTAGAACTCTTTATTAAGTTTAATTTGAATGAGGAACAAAAGGTGACAGTACACAGTAGTTTTCTACTACATTTAATAAGATGTGATGTTAGTAAACAATTCCTCAGATGAAGAATCATTTAACCAGGTTGGTCTTTTCCCATTTATGGACAGCTGTGAAATTGGACCCATTTATTTCACATGCAAATCTTATCATGTATACTTTTTTAACCTTAAGATTGCACTACTGGGCTGTGTCTAGACTGGCATGATTTTCCGCAAATACTTTTAACGGAAAAGTTTTTCTGTTAAAAATATTTGCGGAAAAGAGCGTCTAGATTGGCACGGATGCTTTTGCGCAAAAGCACTTTTTGCGGAAAAGCGTCCGTGCCAGTCTAGACGCGCTTATGCACAAGAAAGTCCCGATTGCCGTCGGGGCTTTTTTGCGCAAAACAAATCTCAGCTGTCTACACTGGCCCAAACGGGAGTGGGCTTTTGCCCAAACGGGAGCAGCATAGTATTTCCGCAAAAAGCACTGATTTCATACAGTAGGTAGTCAGTGCTTTGGCGGAAATTCAAGCGGCCAGTGTAGACAGCTGGCAAGTTTCTGCACAAAAGCAGTCTAGACACAGCCCTGGAGTGCTCCATAGGGAAACAGTGCTTGACTCTATTGAGAAACTGCAACTGGTGCAGAAATTGATGGCCAGCTTTTTAAGTGATGTTTCTTGTGTGGAACATATTTAACCTGAATGGCTCTCAATTGATTTCCAGATCAGTTTTAAGATATTAGTTTTGACGTACTGAGCTGTAAATGGCCTCAGGCCTATATAAGAAACTGCTTCTGTCTATGTGACATACTGCCAGAGACTCAGCTCACTGACAAGTTTGAGTTGATGCCTCATTGGAATAAGTGTGGGTGGCTGGCAGGCATTCTCCATTAGAACCTTTGGAACTTGTTTCCTCCCCAGGTCTGTAAAAACAACAAGCAACACAAGGTGAAAAAAACACACACACAAACTTAATTTTTTTTGTCAGTCTTCTTGGTGTCCTGCAAGACTCCTCTTTTCTTCCAGGCCCATGAAGGGATGGGACTGAGGTAGGGCTGTGTAAGGATGATGTGGGGCTTGGGTTGTGTATGTGGGTATATTTGTTTTTTAGATTTCTGCTTAATTTATCCTGTCCTTGGCTCTTTGATCTGAACTACTGGGATTGACAGGATTATTCATCTAATCAAAGACTGTGTATGCCTCTCAAAATACTGTACAGTGGCTTTGTCAAATCCAATTTAATTACATAAACAAATGTGTACATAAATTGTAATTGAAATGATCTGTGATACTTTTATGATGCTAAGAGGGTTTTAGATCTCTTGCATGAGTGTAATGACAGACATTTCTCTCATTTATTCGCAGGGTGTGTGTTGGTGTAAGTGTAATTGTGTGTGTGTGTATGACTGTGTAAACTGAAAAGTAAAACATGAATAGTAGCAGGTTCAGTTTGCATGATTATCAGGGAAATGCCTGACAGTCAAAATGTAGGAGCATAGGATTTGGCATACAGAATCAGCTCATTAAACTACTTAGTCTAGCATCTTGTTTCAGACAAATGCTCACACCTATCAGTTCAGAGGAAGGATTAAAAATAATTGAAAGAGAACTCCACCAGAACCACAAGGCACTTAGCCAATTCTGCTAAGCTACATGTCTGAACAAAATTCCTTCCTGATATCTATGGGTGATCAATTCATGCCTTGAAGCATGGAATTTGATAACTCGTATTATCTTAACTTGCTTAGCCACAAATGGTTTTTAATGGACATAAAATCACCCAATCCTTTAAGAAAAATCAGAAATCATATTTGATGTAATGACTTCCTGTTAAGCTTAATGCAATTTTACTTTTGTAACAAAAAAAGTAATATACTTAACTTGTACCTGTACTAAATTTACAAGCTTTTAACTTCAAAGGTGGCCCTGTGTGTTTGTATTATAAGGACACAATATAAGAGCAATCAATTTTCATTAGAAACTTCATCTTTTTAATGCTTAAACTTAGAAATATGATGAGTGAGGTAATATCTTTTAATAGATCAACAAAAAGATAGAATCTTTTATTAGTAATCTTTTTATTGGCCTAATAAATATGATTACATTATCCACTTTGTCTAATAGCCTGGGACTGACACACCTATAAAACTAAACTTGGGAACATCTAGTTTCTCATTTCCCAACTAAACAATTATAGTGTATTTAATTTCTTATTATAGAGAAGTCATTCAATACCTCTAGCCATCTTTGTTTCCCTTCTTTGTCCCTTTCTTATCTGACAGCCAAATTTTAAAAAATTAACTGAGCTTATACTATTGTATAATAAAGTGATTTGATTACTTCCTTATGTAAGCCCCAGAGCTAGAAGGCTTAGATGGATGAAACTGAGCTCTATCTGCAAGGGAAAAGCTAGCTCTGGCCAGCCTTATTTATATCCATTATAATGTTGCTTACGCATTGTTCCCAAATACTGTGTTTTCTTGAATTAGTTGGAATTTGTCCGTGTTCTGAGTGTGTAAATGATAACAGATTGTTCCTCTGAATGTATTAATGACAAAGCAAAGGAATAATGCTCAATATGCTCTGGAGTAAGTAAACCACCCTAAGCATATAGATGAGAATTCTGACTTGGAAATCGGATTCAAGTTAAAAAAGTAAGGTGAGAAAAATGTATCCTAAAAAATAGGAGCTCTGTCTGAAAAAGCAAGAACTTTTCAGGGGTCCTAATTATACTAGACTCTCTATTTGGAGATTCTGAATTCTGGGTGTGGGGATTCTGTGGATGGGAATGGGATAAACTGGATGAGGCTGAATTAGTGTGCAGTGATTTAACAGTATCCTAATAGGTGGAGGAAGCTTAGAGTTGAACTTCATAAGTCCCAAAAGATCAATAGTGTCAGAGCTGATGTTCTATAGCAGCAATGGGCAATCAAGACTAGTGAGTGGCCTGCATGAGTAGCTCTCCATCTCAGTGGGCCGCAGGATTGCCAGTGATGGGCATTCATGGCATTCAAGCTCTAGGAGGGAGGGGGAAGAAGCAGGGGCGGAGCATGAATCAGCAGATTCACGGCATTCTGAAAGTGTTGGAAGGGAGGAGGAGGAGTAGGAAGTGTGGGGCTCACACCCCACCCAGAATTCAGAATCTCCAAATAGAGAGTCCAGTGCCTTAGTGTGCAAGAGGTGCTGGGGGAGGGAGGCAGACAGAGGGTCTGTGGGCCACATGTTGCCCAGCACTGTTTTATAATGTAGACATCTCTGGACTGAAGCAGTTGGAGGAGAGCCAACCCCTCACACTCTTCGATGATAAATTAAACTAATTCAACCTGTGAGTGGGGATTCGGGCCGATGGTATTTCTTTCGTAACTACATTCTGGATTTCAATAAGCCAGATAATAAATATTTTTAACTGGTTTTGGCCATGCTCCTGATACAGTGACTGGGATTTGTCCTTTTTGTCTATAAATACATGTAGGACTATTATTTATTCCCCTCCCCCCCCCCGCCCACACACACCCCACCCGTTTGGTTCCTTGTTCTCTGGGAATCTTGAGTGCTCATGAGTAGGGAGAACCACCTGCAGAGACGAGCAGGAAGGTTATATTTATATTTCTGAGCTAAGGCAGGAAAACAGCTCTGGGTGGAGACTCAAGCCATCATTCTATTTATGTTAGAAGAGGATCCTACACAGGTTGCACCGAGCCCTGATTGCTGCCACTGGCATCTGGCTATTTATTTTGTATCTTTCTTTTAACCCATCCTTGCTTCCTGTTTGCTTCTATAACTAATGCAGTGTTACTGGGCTTGATGAAGTAATTACTATGGGAAGTTTTATGGTTAGTGTCATGGAGAGACTAAATTATTTTAATTGTCTTTACAAACTATGAATTTGTGTTGGGCAGACATTTTAATCAAGCTGTAGATGGTTACTCTATTTCTTCCTCCTCAAGCAAACTGAGAGCACATCATCATATGATAGGGATGTGCACCAGTTCTGCAGCAGTCACAAAAGCAAGTCCAGAGCTGAGATGAGTGGGGTAGCAAAAGGTACTAAAGAAATTCTGGGCTGCTCAAAGCTGTGGAGCAGCCCATAGGCAAGCCTCAGGAAGAAACTATAAATTAGAACAATTTCAAATTGACAGATGGGAGCCCTCAGCTGTCAGTGGAACCTCTGTACTGAATAAAGACTTGCAGCATTGTGGCAATATACAGGGGTGCCAACAGATTTGTAGGGCCCCTGGGTAAGGCGGGGATGGCCCAGCTTCATGCTCCTTGAAGGTGCAGGGCCTCAGCCAAAAGGGGCGGGGTTGCTCAGAGTGCACCACACAGTGATTCAGAAGCAATTTAAAGGGCCCAGGGCTCCTGCAGGAGCAGCAGTGGCAGCTGGGAGCTCTGGGCCCTATTGAACTGCAGAGCCCTGGTGCAACTCTGCCCCCTTTGCCCTCCCCATTAGTGGGACTGCCAGTAAAAAATGGGTTATGTAAGTGAGATCAGAATTAGGCTGCATGTAATATCAATCACATGCATGTGCTTTAAAACCTACATAAGAGAATTGTGAAAGCAGGCAGAACACAATGAAAATATCTTTCACACAAAGTTATAGATATGCCAGAAGACTTACCCAGCATTGCCTGGGTCCTTCAGGGCAGGGGGATAGTGGTGAAGGGGTGCAGGAGTCAGGGCAGGACCTTGGGGATGTGAGGGAGGTGCTAGAGGCTGGTGGGCTGCAAGAGAGAATTGGGGGGTGAGGAGGGGCGCAGGGTGTAGCCTACCATCCAGCATTGGCCTTTTCTCCCCTTTCCCCTCCCCACCCCCCCCCCAGCCTCCCCCCGCCGCCCAGTCCTTGTCATGGCCACCAGGGCCTTTTCTCTCTTCTCCCCCTCCTCCCCAACACAGCACTGCAACCATGGGTCAGGAGTGGGGGAAAGGGTTTGGGGCAGAGGGGCTACTTACCTAGTGTGCTGGCAGGAAAGATAGCACAGCCCCAGCCCTGTTGGCCACTCTGTTGGTGGTATGGCTGCCCCCCAGTGGCCACACTCAGTATCGCGTCCCTCCAAATAGCCCTGCCCTTTCTATGTTATGGAAATGCAGTCCCTTTCCCAGTGCTTCCAGTTTTCCTGGCACAACCAAAGTTAGCAGAAGAGGAAGCTGCATACCAAATTTGGTGGCTTTAGCTCTTACCATTTAGAAGCTCTTGAGCAACCGGACTCAGACACATGCACAAATCTCTAAACTATATACACTGAGTCACAGAGTGGTCACACTCAAAATGTTCATTTGCTTGTGTAAGATGTTATTGCCAGGTCTAGGTGTTGAATTAAATTGAATTTATAAGAAATGTATCTCCAAGTGGTACAGTTCAATATTTGTAGAAACATTTTACAGTGGGGTGCATGAGAGAGAGAGAATAAGAGATCAAATTCTGCTCTCAATGTATATATGTGGCTCCAAATGACATTTAGTTCTACGAGTCTGCTTGAAGTAAAATTAATAGGAATCTCTCTATTGACTTCAATGGGCTTCGGATCAGGTCCCGAATTAGAGGCCATTGTTAATTTTTCTTTAGCTCTCTTAAATGTCTCTGTGAGACAACTGCAGTATTCTTCAAGTTTGCGACTTACTTTCTACTCATTGCAACTTAATTTTCTACTCACCTTTAGTAATGCATATTGCTTTGTTCTTAAGTAATTTTGCCCTGAAGAGTTTTTGGATCCTGAAACAATAGTGACAAAATTAGTTTTAAAAACAAAAGTCTTACTATTGTATCAGATTCAGGAATCTGGAATTTCAGCAAGCATGTTCAACTTCACTGCTTTGGAAGGCTATGTGACTAATGTGAATTTGCAGCTCACTCTGTTTTTATGGTACTGTACCTCCTTTTTCAGACAGGCATTTAATTAGAAGTGCAATTTAATGAGAGTAATCAAAGTCTTAAAATCAATGTTTATGTAAAATATCTGTCAAAATTATCCTTAGCTATGCTACCACATGCTATTAAATGATCCTATTTGTTGCGCCTTTGTATTATACACTCCACCTTATATCAAAAAGGTAAACTCTTCAGCCAAGAGTTGTTAGACACATTCAGCATAGAGAGAGACATATAACTACTTTCCCATGCATAGCATGCTTCCCGTTCAGCCAAGGAGCTCATCTCAAGCATCTGAGGTTCATAGCAGTTTGAATATAGATAAGCCCCTGCTTGTGTGATGGCTGCCATCTTGGCTTTTACCAGACTCTAAACCAGCAACTTCCAAAGCTAACAAAATGAGTTTCTACAATTTGAATTCAATATCTAGCCTGTGCAACTGAGCTGCAACAAACTCACACCTCCTTTGTGGAACAGGAGTAGTGAGGAACAAACACATGAAGTGGGTCGCACTTGCATTTTTGAAGTCACAAAACACAACGGCTGCGTCTAGACTGGCATGATTTTGTGGAAATACTTTTAACGGAAAAGTTTTTCCGTTAAAAGTATTTCCGCAAAAGCGCATCTAGATTGCGCAAAAGCATCCGTGGCCAGTCTAGACGCGATTTTGCGCAAGAAAGCCCCAATCGCCATTTTCTCCATCGGGGCTTTTTTGCTCAAAACAGTTCTTCCCTGTCTACACTGGCCCTCTTGCCAAGTATTCTTGTGCAAGAGGGCTTTTTCCCGAACGGGAGCGTGAAAGTATTAGCGCAAGAAGCACTGATTTTGTACATTACAAAGTCAGTGCTCTTGCACAAATTCAAGCGGCCAGTGTAGACAGCTGGCAAGTTTTTGCGCAAAATCTTGCCAATCTAGATGCACCCTATATGGATTTCTTCAACGAAAGGGTTAACTTGGATTTAACATAGAAAAGCTCAAAGATTAGAGAGCAGTGGAGCAATGTAACCAGTATAGAAGACATCATATTACGTTCTCAGGGAGGTCACTGCATAGCTCTGGATCCAGAATAATTAAACATAGATGTAAACTAGAATATTTGTTTCAATAATGTGTAATTTCCTCCCCTCCCTCCAAGATTTCCAGCCACTTACTTTGCCACTAGCATCTTAGCTGAGTTTTAACAAGTCCGACCCCAGACCTTATGGCACCCCAGGTAAAGAACATGTTCTGCACCCGCCTTTATTTGTTAAACTTTTGAATAGCTTGTTTTTATTGACTTTGATGCATAATTTACATGCATGATTTATCCCTGTCATATAAGATAACAATTCTGCATGGTAGGTTCTATAAATCTATGATCCTGGTACCCCTCAAACCCACCTGCCCTAATTCCAGCCCTGGGTCTTATCCAATGCCCATTGAAGTTTGTCTGTTAACTTTAATCAGTTAGTATAACTGATCCTTGTTTACTCTCTATAGGCTTACATTTCAGAACCTGCTTAAAAGGGCAAGGTTCATTAACAGTAGATCCAAATCTTTTTTTAAAAAGCATTTATAAAAACAAAGAATGGGAGAAATGTTACCTCTAACTTCCAATGGAATCATTTTACAGAAACATTCATCTTTATTACAGACAAACATGCCACTTTATGCTAATATCTGAAAACACGGCTGAATGGAAACACAAGTGAAATTGAGTTATAGGTTTCCATTGTCCAAACAGAGAAAAATAAACAATATCACCATTCATATTCTGAGATGTTATTTATAGTATAGGTAAAGACTTTTTTGTGGTTAAAAAATATTTTAAATCTGACAGTATCCCTTTAGTATTCTAGTAGATTATTGGTTTAGATATGTACCAAACACAGTTGCCAGACGGTTTCAACAAAAATACTGGACAAACTTGACATTACATGACAATCTACATTACATCTTATTTAGAAAATACCAGGCATTTATATTTTCTCATTTATATTTTCTCAATTTGTTTCCCAAACAGAAAGCTCAAATACTGGACTGTCCAGTTTAACACTGGACACCTGGCAACCCTAGTACCAAAGTTACTCTTTAGTTATTGGGCCTTTGATGGATTATACCCCCAAACATTTAAAACATACAGTTTTATAGAACCTTACAGTTCTTTTCCCAAACTTTTCCTATGAGGGGACAACAAATTTCTTGAGCTTCTCCTTGCAAATATTTCTATGTAATATTCCAATTGCTATAGAGGAAAAACAAGGATTTTTCCCTTACAGCTTGAAACCACAGTAACAGAAGATGGCTTCAGGATGGCAGGTTCAGGAGCCCACACAGGAGAATTTTAGAGTGCAGAAATGTGGCAAAGTTAATGGCAAAGTTCAATGAGAATGTTTGTAAACTCCACCAGCCCAGGAATGGAAATAATCACTAATCCTAAATTGTATTTTGCCTCTAGCAGAATTTAATGTTTTAATACAGAAGACATAAATAATGCAAACTAAAGCAACTCTAATGACCAGCAATGGCTGAAATCCCAAAAGGATTCTCCATTTTGCTAACAGAGGGGAAAATAGGACACAACGTTCTCCTCTGTCCTATGGGTTCAGCTTTCTCCTTTTGATAGCTCCTACCCAGCCATGATGGGTAGGGGCCTTTTGCCCCTTTCCAGGCTGCTGTTTCTTGTTGACATGGTGTTGTGGAGCAAGTTGTCTCCTCCACCAGCTGCTTCTCTTCCCTCAGTCTCTGGACAGACTTCCAAATCCTCTGAGGGCTTTACTTCAGCGAAGCTATTCCAGAATAAAGTGAATTGAAAGTGCAATAGCCCTTCTGGAATAATTACCTGTGTAGGCACTATGGGCATGTCTACACAGTAACGTTATTTCAGAATAACCTCAGTTATTCCGAAATAATGTATTGCACGTCTACACAGCAAAATAATTAGAAATAACGGGCTTCTTACTCCAACTTCTGCAAACCTCATTGTATCAGGAGTAAGAAAAGGTGGAGGAAGAGTGATCTATTTCAAAATAAGCGCTGTGTAGACGTGCCCAAATTAAAAATAAGCTATTTTGACTTAAGCTACGTTATTAGCGTAACTCAAATTGCGTAGCTTATTTCGAGTCTAGCCCTACTATGTAGATATGCCCATCGATTATTCTAGGCTAAAAATAACTTTTTTTTATTTCACTTCATCTACTTCCACAATTGATTTAGGTAAACCAGAAAAAAGCTCTCTACTCCAGAATTTGTTGGTAATCCGTCGTGTCCAATGATGCGTCTTAAACTTGTACAGGTCCATCAGTTGTGGACTCACATGTGGCTAAGGAGTCCATGCCTTGAACAGCATAGGCGTTCATAGCAGGGACAAAGGAATGATCCTGGCTCTTTCGGTGTAGCTGCTACTGTTGCTTTTTTCCTCTCATGAGCATCAATCAGGCGTATGCGTCACTGCTCTTCGAAGTTGTCACACGCGTGTCGTATGAGAACACACCAGCCTGTTCGGTCTCCTGCATGCTGCTCTAGCTGCTTTGCCTTTAATCTAGTATGAGCAATGTTGGCCTTTATGCAGTCTTTATACTTCTTGCGAGGCCTACCTTGATTCCTTTTGCCCTGGGAGAGTTCACCATAGAGGAGTTGCTTAGGAATTCTTGACTCCTCCATTTGAATGACGTGCCCTATCCAACGAAGCTGGGCTTTCAGAATCATGGCTTCAATGCTTGTGGTTC
>CM057846.1:55647388-55675173 GCA_030068395.1 Apalone spinifera | reverse complement strand
GGGATTACCCTGGGCTAGAATTTTTCTCCCAAGCTGCCCTGGTGACGCTGCCAGAAAGGAGTGAGGGGGGTGGAGGCACCGCCAAATAAATCCTTCAGAGAATAATAAAGTTGAGTGGGTGGTGGGATCCAGAAGAACCCAAACCTATCCATCAAAACCTGTAAGGGTTAAAGAAGGTAACCAGGTGGAGAGGGGGCGCTACACCAGTTTGTTTTACACAAATGTATGATCATGGATACATACAAATTATTTGCAAACTACAGCTAGCAAAAAAAGTGGCAGCCAGTCACCTGAGTAAAGAGCATGTTGTACCTCTGATCTGGTATTCTGTGTTGGTTATTGATTAATTTTCTGTGTTAATTTTAAGGTGTTAATTCTGACCTTTCAGTTCCTAAATGATAGTTTGGATCTGGCTATCTTAGATCTTATCTCTACTTGTGTGCCAGACACATTCTTCAGAACACTTGAACAAGCAGTCCCCCATCCTTTTAAGTGGTGGCAGAGCATTCTCAGGAAGATGTCCTCAGTTTTTGAACCTAGTTTGCTAGCTGGTCTGCCCGAGCCCAGATTTGTTTAAACTGTACACTACAGCTATTTTGTTCACTGCAAATACATAAGGAAGTTAGATAAAAATATTAATTTTTTTTTCTGGAAGACTGCTGAGTAACACAACTATATTTCTTAGAATGCAGAATCCTAACAAATGTGAACACAGAGAAAAAGCAAGGTATTCCCTGAGGGCACATCTTCACTTGCTGTGTTGAAGAGCGATATTCTGGCATTCAATTTAGAGGGCCTAGTATAGACCCATAAATTGAACACTGATGGCAGCTCCGGCTGACGTCTGTACTTCTCTCAATTGCAAGGAGTAAGGGAAGCTAATCGGAGCATTGCTCATGTTGGCCTCCATCAGTGTGGACAGCACCAAGCTCAGCTTAAGGTAAACCGACTCCAGCTACATATTCTATATAGCTGGAGTTGCATACCTTAAGCCGACCCTCCAAGTCTAATGTTGACCTGGCCTAAGAGAGGCACAACTCACCTCACCTTACTCTAGCTGGTTCTTTACACACTGACTACACAAATCCCAGATCACATGCTTCCCTACTGAGCACCCTCTCTGAATGCAGGACTAGGAAATATTTAAATCATTATATTTTAAGTAGTAACTTGTGATTTCAACAATACCCCACAGATAAATAATATCCATTATAAATTTCCCTTTTTGGGAAACAAGATAGCTTACAAATGTGATGTCCACTTTTTTCAATCTCTTTTTAGAGTAGAAGGACTTGATTGCAAGGCTTAGCAAAATTCTTCTGCATAACAGTTACATCCGATTTATGTACAGACTATTTTGGCACATCTTCTGACAAAGCTACTTGGGCTCCAAATCAGAATAATATTTAAACATGAGCTCTAGTCCCATTGAAGACTATGGGCCTCTGTTGTGTGCTTAAACTTGAATATGTACTTTAAAGCTCTGATCTTGCACCATTAAAGTCACTGAAGCTTTTCCATTATATCAGTTAGCGTAAGGACTTTGTCCTGCTTCACTTGTGGGTTGGAAGGTAAGTGGGAAATGCCTTCTCTAGGTTGTCAAAATATGGCTAGACTTAAGCATGCAACTAAAACCTGGATTTATCAAAACACTAAATGTGCACCACCATATATATCAACTGGTATATCTACCGAACCCACCATATATATCATCAATGAATTTCAATGATACTTTCTAAACTATTTCTCGTGGCACGCTGTCACTTTGATGTCTCTGGACGTGAATGAATATATTTTTGCAGAACCAGTCGTGTTGCAATAAAAAGTGCCCTTAGAAGAAATATTGTTTAATATAGAAATACTGATAAAAGCTTCAATATCAAGAAGTGGATGTTGCAATAAGTATTTGCATTGTCCTTAATTTGTTCAAGACTTTGTAGCCACATATGCCATTGGCCATGCCACTGACAATTAAAACAATTAGGCTACGTCTAGACTGGTGCGATCTTGGGCCAGAGCTATGCAAATGAGGCTCAGCGTTGGAATATCTCCGAGCCTCATTTGCATAGCTAATCAGCCGCCATTTTCGTGGAAGAGGCTCTTGTGCAAGACGAGGCTGTCTACACTGCCCCTTCTTGCACAAGAAAAACCCTTTTGCGCAAAGCCGTTATGCCTGAAAATAATCAGCATAACGGCTTTGCGCAAAAGGTTTTTTCTTGCGCAAGAAGGGGCAGTGTAGACAGCCCTGTCTTGCGCAAGAGCCTCTTTCGTGAAAATGGCGGCTGATTAGCTATGCAAATAAGGGTTGGCGATATTCTAATTCTGAGCCTCATTTGAATAGCTCTGGCGCAAGATCGCGCCAGTCTAGACTCAGCCCTATAGTTACTTTTTAAAACAAATAGTTAGACAGGTAAGATAGATGGAAACATTGCAAGTCAGAATTAATTTATCTTTCATAATCTTAACAACAAAGTTATGGGAAAGATATACAAACCCTTTTACAATCTTGATTTTCTGCTCTATGATTTCATTACTAGCAATAAAATTCAAATTCAAGAAGGCAACAGCTAACTGATTACTCAATGATGCAGCAGAATAAATCTGTCTCAACCATAATTAAAGAGCAAATGAGTTTCACACTGCCCAGGCAATGAACATCAAATATGCTACATACAGGAAGCAGACATCTTATTGATTACTTACAGTTCTCTAATAAATTGAGGTAATTAATTTCTGCTGAGAATGTCTCAGATGAACATAGCTTAAACTTTGTAAAAGTGCTTTTTGTATTCAGTAGTAATGACTTTGTATTTAGCTTTCCCAGTGAAATATTTAGATATGAAGATCTACTTAAGCCCATCTCCTAGAGTATCTTCCATTTAAAACAAGCTTGCAAATTCTGCTCTTCCATTTATCTGAGCAATGGTGGCTTTTTGTTTGTTTCTAAAATGTTTTGAGCCAGATCTCATTCTCCTGCAGTAAGGCCTATTGGAGGTTTACAGACCCCACACTAAACCAGGGTAAGGCATAGAACAGTACTGGGGTAGGGAAACCCTGCCTGTGGGCAGCTGCAAGGCAAGCTCCATGTGGAACAATAGTTTAAAAGAATCCCAATAGGTGCAGGGAAGGAGTTAGAGAATACACCAGGAAATGAGACTATGGTTGTAGTATTCTTGGTGCTATTCTGGAAATAGTGATCTAAATTACACATACACACACACACACACATCCCTTTTGGGAGTTGGAAACTGACAGGAGACAGTGAAGAATGGGACATTTTCCCATTTACAAGTAAGTGAATATGCAGGAGTCAGTGACCATCACACCCCAGATTGAGGAGTCATGTAGTAGGAAGTGACCTGGGGGAGAGGATAAATTGAGGTGGATCTGTGAGTGGCTCAGACTCTTTAGTGGCTTTCTAGGACCCAAGATTGAACCTGCTGAAGCTTAAGTGTTGGCAGTAGGTGGTGCAGAGGGTGCAGCCGCACCCCCTGACTTGAAGTGGCTTCCATTATAGACAAGGTTTATAGTTTGGTTCAATGGCTCTTAGCACCCCCACTGTAAAAATGTTTCCAGCACTCCTGTGCTGAAGTGGATGGCCTACCCAGGTGGGGGCTCAGGAGGGACTGAAGTCTACCACATATGACCTGGCCAGGACCTGCTCTGGAATCATCAGTCCAGAAAGAACTGTGGAGCCACTTCCTGACCACTAGGACAGCTGGCTCTCAGTGAACTGCTACAGTGCCACTGCGGAATTATCCTTCACAAAGGTTCCCGTGCATTTTATCATTGAGGGGGTGAAGTTTCACAGACGGAACAAAGGTTCCAACACGTAAGTCTTCAGGTTTTTCTAACCGCCAGGAATCTTAGGGAATACACCAGAGGCCCATGATTATCTGTTCACCAGTTTCTGAGCATCCTGTAGCTCTCCACGCCTGGGAAACGTGACTGCCAGAGCTGTGCTGTCAGAGCTGCTTCTGCTGCAGGGTTGCTGCTGGAGCTCCTAGGAAGCAAAGCTCTACTGCACTTTGAGGAATAATGAGAAGGTCCTGGGGCTCTATGATACTTTTGCTGTGGCTCTGCTGGCTACCACTAGTGGCTGGTGGGAATATTGCTAGCCCTACTCCTGTTTCACTCCTCCCAACACCCTACCACATGCAGATCCATAGAGTGTAAAGGGTAAGTTCTGGTCCCTATTGATCCTCAGTGTGGAAGAGATGAGCTCAACACACAGTCTGGGAAAGTGACTTCATGCCAACTTTTTCATTTCCCTGGTGTAGGGGGAGGCAGTTAGATTTTGTGCCCCTCCCCCCCAAGCTCTTGCGGTATGTTCATTTTAATGTCAGGTTTACCCCCTGTAGATGTATTTCCCTGCTACCCCGTGCGGTCCACTGGGGTTACACCTGCAGCCCACAGACCTTCTCTGTGCCCCTTCCCCCATGTGCCTCTCACGCACTGGGGCACTGGAGTTCCACACTTCCTACTCTGCCTCCCCAGCCCTCCCAGCGCTTTCAGCACACCACAAACTGTCTGATTCAGGCTCTCTCTCCACTCATAGCTGATTCGCATCATTCCAGCTTCAGGAGGGAGAAGGAAGAGTGGGGACAGAGTGTGAATCAGTGGATTTGTGGTGCTGTGAAAGTGTTGGGAGGGATGGGAAAGAGTAGGAAGTGTGGGGTTCCAGAGCCCCAGTGCAGGAGAGGCGTGTGGGCGAGAGGGACAGACGGGGTCTGTGGGCCAGAGATGGAATCCTAGTTAGCTGCATGTGACATGCAGGTTGCCCCCCATTGGTCTAGCTGTTTCGCTAGGTGCTGCGCAGACATAAATGAATTAGTCTTTGCCCCTAATGGCTTAGAGTTTAAACTAAAAGATAAGATGTATAGGTATAAGAGACAAACAAAGAGGCCTAGATATGGTGGTGGGGGGCAAGAGGGTGACAAATGCTTGATTAATTGTATTTTTTGTAGAACTATTTCACCTTTTCCCATTTCTATATTTCAGATTTTATTT
Organism: Apalone spinifera; assembly: GCA_030068395.1. Taxonomy (NCBI): domain Eukaryota; kingdom Metazoa; phylum Chordata; order Testudines; family Trionychidae; genus Apalone; species Apalone spinifera. The sequence continues at coordinate 55,670,163 of CM057846.1, read as the reverse complement.
GATACCTTAGTATGCTTTATTGCCCTACCGTTTGGCTAGTTAATTGTTAACACAATACATGGTAAGGTGTTGTTTGACATGATTTTGTGTATCTGTTTCCTACGCTAGATGTCACACTAAGCATGTTTCTATTTCTTTCCTGTCTGGAGAGACTTCAATCTACAGACAAAGGGAAGACTGGACATTTTAAACTATAATTTTCATCTTAGTTATTAGAATCAGTAATTTAGTCTTTTGTGTGACATACCAAACCATATTGGTGAAAATAGGAACATTATTAGAATAGAGTTCTAGAAGATTTTTTTTAAGATAAAACGTACAGATTTTTGCTCCTTCAGCTTGCTATACTGCAAGAAAGATTTAAATCCAAACTATTCGTAATTCTCCAGCAACACACAATAGACTCATGTTGAAAGCACCATAAAACTTTTTTATGAGAGCTCAGAGTGAAAAATTGTTGAGTTTTAAATTGTGCGGATGAACTGGGTCTTTATAAACTTAGGTCCTGGTTCTTTGCTGCCTTGCAGTTCATATAGACAGTGACACATGTAAAGCACAGCCAAGGCAGAATGATTTATGCTCACTGGGCACATGTGTCAGTGGCAACACGGGCAGTGAGGCAATAGAAAATGTTTTGGCTTGTGCTCTCTTACTTTTTCCTAGGTTTTGCAATCTTGATATATCATGAGGAAGATCAATGGCTGGGTGTGTACACCTGCTCTTTTCCCATTCCTGCTTTAGCATCAGTGAAACTCAGTGGTGGTAAGAACAGAGGGAGTAGGTTAAACCAGGCAAAAAATGTTTACCGCCATGTCATTTTACCCCAGCTCTTAGGGGATGGAGGAAAGAAATCATGCAGGCTTCATGATTCCCCTGAGCCTTGACAGTGATTTGGTCATTTTCAGATTTCTTTATCTCTATAATTATCTTGCACAAACTCTCCATTGTTAACAAGGACAACAGGAGATATGAACAGCAGGATGGTGACCTTTGGGAGTCATTGTGTGAGAAGTGAAAAAGTTGTTGGTAGAAGGAGCAACACCATATGTTGAAGTCTGTGTGTGAGGAAAGTTAACGCAGGTTTCCTACATGGAGCAGACGGGGACAACGTCTTTTTGAAAGCTTTCTAAAACCATTTTGAAGCCTGCACATGAACCACTTGGCCATGTTTGAAAATGGCTTAGGTAGGACTGTGTTTAAATTGAATTCACAATTCAGATTTACAAGGTTTATTATAAAGGATCAAATTAATGCCTGGTACAATTGGACAACTTCAATTTAGGGTTGGCCTAACTTTTCTCCCACTGATTTCAATGGGAACTTCCCCCCACCCCATCCCTGATTTATTTTTGGATCTGGACTTTTAATACTACATTCATCTGAGTAAGTGGGTTGTACTCACAAGCTCATGATACCATCTACATGTTTTGTCAGTCTTTAAAGTGCTGCTAGACTATTCATTTTTTTTAAGGTTTTCCATTTTCAGACTAACTCAGCCACCCTTCTGAAGCTAAAGGAAGAAGAGTTAGGCCAATGATTGCTTCTGAAAATCCCACCCTAAATTTCTGGAAGCCTGTTTAGCCCTAGTGTATACGAGCATTATTATAGGCTATAAATCATGTTGACGCTGGCACAGAGAGTGAGAGAACAAAACAAACAGAGCACTAATAGGTCTCTCAACCCCTTTGAGTGTTCTAAATTATGGAATGCTGTCAGGCAATTTAGATCAAAGATTAGCACAAACACAGTATAAAAAAGTTATGAAATGTGGATGTAAAGGTGTTCAGGCTATTCAAAACAAAACATCTGTAAAAGTCTTACTTAGATATAAACATTGTTTTACTGTGTTTACACCTCTGCCATTGCAGTATGAGTCTAAGAGCATGAAAACCGGAAACTAAAAATCAGCATAAGCAACAAACCCCACACAAACCACACAGGTGCCAAATTTTGTGCTGCTTCCTGTGTGACATTTAACGAAAATTATTTATTAAGGAAATTTGCAAATGTACAGGAAGTTTATGCATTTCACACGCCCTGCTTCAAGCAATGGTGGAAGTACGGCATAGAACTGCATGAAACTTGGTGGTTGTTGGAAGTAGGGTTGGAAAAAACACCAACCATGGCAGGGAAAAAATTCGTTGAGCAAAAAAAAAGGGGGGGGGGGGATCAAAGTTGTTCAGGAAAAACAAACAAAAAACACCACCAAAAAAAAGTCACGGCACCTTTAAATCCCACACTCCCTACCCACCAGACACGGCAGGGGAAGAGTGTCTTAAGCGGCCTTCTGTCCGGTATTTTCTGGTTTTTTTTTAACAGATAGAAGCCGCAAATACCAGACTGTCCGGACCAATACCGGACACCTGGCAACCCTAAAAGGAAGAGGGAATGCTGAAGGATGTGACAGTGCAGGGTAGCAAGAGCATGAGGCCAGAACTGCGGTCCACACATTCAGTTCCTGCTGCCACTGCCATTACCTTCACCTGCTGCTACTACTGGTTTCACCACCTGCTCCTCCTGCTATTCCTTTCCAAGTAGGACTAGCAGCAACAAGATGGGAGGCAAAGAAGTCATCTGGCTGCCAGATCAGCGGGTCACCCAACAGAATCACACCCCTGCACAGCAGGCATAATGGGCTGGAGAATCAGCTCTATTCTATGTAACTCGACAGTTTCCCTTTAATGAAGGAGAGTTGTTGTGCTCTTTTTTTCCTTGTCCAGACTGCTTGCATGCATGACAGGGAATATGTAGCTGAGTGGGCAGCTTTACAAGACACAGAGCAGATTGCTTCCTTCTAAGTGGTTGTCTAGAGGCAAATGCTTCTTAAATCACTGGATGTGAACCAAACTTTGGGACAGTTTGGATCCAAAATGTTTGGCTTGTATTTTTCTTTCATTCTAGCTGCTTACCTCTTCCGTAGTAGAGAATTATCTGTAATCCTTTCTTTCTGCTGCTTTTACAAAACGACTCCTATCACTTAATTGAGTTGTCAAATAAGTGCATAATTAGCACAACGAATTAGTATTTAGGAGAGGGAGCCACAATCAGGGCTGGTAAATGCAGTCATCCTCTACATGCCTGATCTACCACTATTCCTTCTAGACTGTACTGAAGTGTTAAATTTTCCTTACCTCAAGGATGGAGGTTACAAAATAAAGTGCAACCTGAAGAGTGCTCTCTAAGAGCAGTTCTAAGTACAATGTTTACCAACAGTTTAGCTGAACAGTGCAGAGGCTGATAAAAGTCTAAACTCAGCAAGCTTGCTGGGGGTCTCATTCTGACCCAGTGCTGGATTTATCTGCTTATTTTTTATTCTACTCGCACAAGTCCAGCACTAGTTATTTTGCTGGCAGCTGCTGCTGCAGAAAATTATTGCTAGCTCTTTTTGTATTTGTCAGAAGTCAAAATATCATTGTAAAGCCATTAAGATACATGAATGGGACCATCTCCATGGGCTCCTTAAGAGGAATGCAGACAGTTCATGACATTTTGTGTAATAGAATTCTGTCTGCCAGACTCGTTATCTTTCATCAGGTTTCTAGGTTATTTCCTTTAGATGTTTTAAGGAAAGGATGTAATCTGATAGTAAGTTAAATTCTTGTATGCTGTTTCCTTGGGTGGTGAACAGGACATCTTGCCTTACACAATTTTGACCCTTCCATTCAAATTGTGTGTTCTATTGTCAACTGCAGAACTTTTTGGCAAACATTAACAGATGAGCATTATTCAGTTTGTTTCAAGTTCTCTAGGTCTTTTGTCTAGCCTGATACAACTTGGGATGGTTTTCATAGTCACGCCGATACTATGGTGATGAATGTGACATAAGAACCTATAAGGAAGTGGGATGCCGGATAATAATTGAGGCCACTGTTTATTAGAACAAAAATGAGTGAGAGAAAGGAGGAGGATTTACAAAACTTATTAAATATTCAATTCAGTCTGAGTTCTGGAACTGTATCTGGCATCTATGATCTGCCCTAATACAAATGTTATACAAAAAACACAGTGAAAAATTTACCAGAAACCGTTTTTAAAATAACTAAGGGTTTGATGGCCATCAAGTTCCCAGCCACTCAACTGACATATGACTATACGTTAGTGAATTAGGGAGTTATTTTTATTTTATTTTAGAGTTCAAGGGGGAAAAACAGAGGAAATTACCTAATACTAATGATTTATTGTAGAGTGCACCTAATTCTCTCTCCTGGCAGCTCCCAATTTCCAAGACTATTTCAAAGCCTTTCTTTGAAACAATTTTGTTTCCCCTGTTTTTCTCTGTTCCCATGGTTTCTTTTCTCATCCATGGTTCTTGCCTCTCTCCCATGATTCTGTTTCCGCCTCTCATGCCCACCATCATTTCCCCACATGGTACCATGTCTTCAGAAGGTTTTGCTGCATCTCCATAGAGATCCTCCTTTCTGCCCCACATCTAGCTGTTAAGCACTAGGTAAACTGTGATTCAACATGGTTTGGTAAATCTATTTGTGAGCCCTGACTTGATCCTCAACCGTTTCTAGACAGTGCTCTGGAAAGTTTTTTTATTAGCTGGGAAATCCGCAGGGTTACACATAATCTTTATTTTCATCTGAAATTAAATGAAATTCAGTGTTGTTAAATGCAAAATAATGCACATTGAAAACATAATCCCAATTATACATATAAAATGCTGGGGTCTAAATTTGCAGTTACCATTCAAGATCTATATCTTGGGGCTCGTCTAGACTGCATTCCTCTCTCAAAAGAGGAATGCAAATGAAGCACATTGAAAATTCAAATGAAGCATAATCGCGTGAGCGCACTTTTTCAAAAAAGGGTTTTTCGAAAAAAAAATTCCACAGTCTAGACAGGGTTCTTTCGGGAAAAAAAACACTTTTTCGAAAGAATCTGTACTCCTGAAAAAATGAGGAATGTGGGTTCTTTCAAAAAAGAGTGGTTTGTTTGTTTTTTGTGGTTTTTTCGAAAAACTGATCTCACATGATTATGCAAATGAAGTGTGAAATTTGCAAATCTGCACTTAATTTGAATTTTTGATCTGCTTCATTTGCATTCCTCTTTCATGAGAGGAATGCAGTGTAGACGAGCCCCTTGGAGTCATCATCACTAGTTCTCTGAAAACATCCACTTAATATGAAGCAGCAGTCAAAAAAATCCAACAAAATGTTGGGAAACATTAAGAAAGAAATAGATAATAAAACAAATATCATATTGTTTTTATATAAATCCATGGTATGCCCACATCCTGAATACTACATGCATCTCTGGTCACCCCACCTCAAAAAAGAAATATTGGGAAAGGTACAGAGAAAGGCAACAAAAATGATTAAGGGGATTGAACTCTCATATGAGGAGAGAGTAATAAAATGGGGACTTTTCAGCTTGGCAAGAGATGACTAAGGGGAGAGGATATGCTAGAGGTATATAAAATCAAGACTCATATAGAGATAATGAATAAGAAAAGTGTTATTTACCCCTTCTCATAAGATAAGAATTAGGAGTCAAGTGAAATAAATAGGTTTAAAATAAACAAAAGGAAATGTTTCTTCACACAATGCATGATCAACCTGTGGAACTCTTTGCCAGAGGATGTTGTGAAGGCTAAGACTATAACAGAGTTCAAAAAAGAACTAGATAAGTTCATGGAGGATAGGTCCACTAGCCGGGATGCAAAATCATGATCTGAAGTGTCCAGAGTGGGGAGTTTGCCAGAAGTTGGCACTTGGTGACAGATGATTAGCTTGATTATTAGCTGTTCTGTTCATTCCATTTGAGGCACCTGGTATGGGCCACTGTTAAAGACAAGATACTGTTAAAGACAAGCTGGACCTGTGGTCTGACCCAGTATGGCCGTTCTTATGACGTGTATCAATATTCTCTCTTGACTTGGATATTAGATTTACATGTGTAAATCTGTCAATTTTAAAAGAATCCAACATACCAATGGGGGGGCTACCGAGATCTATTTTGGCATCAGCTTTCTTCTGCAAAGTATCAGGGTTATCACTGGTGAATGAGGAGTGTAAGAAGAAGAAGATGGCCTATTGCACCCCACTTTAGAGTCCCATGTTTATGGTCTACACAAATCACTTGCAATCTTTATTTCCCTCCTCCTAGACATGCCTAAAATGACTGTTTCCAATTTGGTTTTCTATACAATTATTTTTAAATTCAAAAGCATAGTACCCATAAAACTAATCCATGTATGTACCCTGATTGTTGAATAGCAAGCTGCCACCCCCAGCCACAGTCACCCCAATGACTGATACATTTTTGCTATTGGCATGGCTTGACTTAATTCTTATTTGTGCCACAGGCAACAGCTGTTTTTTTTTCTATTTATGTTTCTGCAGAATAAATTTTCCTTGACTACTATAATTCTTCAACAGGAGCCTCATTAGACTTTGGTTACTATCTGTGTCATATCGGCTTTTGGTTCCTTTTATTTATTGGTTGCCACAATGCAGTTCTGTTTCTTCACTGGTGATGTATACAATCTGTAACTGTTCCATATCTTTGACCTTGAAGCTTGGCTTTCAGATGCTCACTTATGTCTCTGTGTGATAAATAGAAAACTATGAATGTCTCAAAATTGTTTCCAGTTCAGTTCTACTAACATAGAATTTATGGGACCTGATTCCATTGCACAGGCACAGCAACTCAGGGATTTAAAAGAAAAAAATGTATTCTGTATTGGGTGAGATTCCAGCCTCTTTCTGAGCTATTGCCAAAAGTGTGAGGTGAGGGGTAGTGAAAGTTGCATTAATCCAAAACTCTTCTGTCAATACCCACATTTGTAAGATCACCACTGTGCCTCACGAGGGAATCATAGAATACTAGGACTGGAAGGGACCTCGAGAGGTCATCGAGTCCAGTCCCCTGCCCTCATGGCAGGACCAAATACTGTCTAGACCATCCCTGTTAGACATTTATCTAACCTACTCTTAAATATCTCCAGAGATGGAGATTCCACAACCTCCCTGGGCAATTTATTCCAGTGTCTGACTACCGTGACAGTTAGGAAATTTTTCCTAATGTCCAACCTGAACCTCCCTTGCTGCAGTTTAAGCCCATTGCTTCTTGTTCTATCCTCAGAGGCCAAGATGAACAAGTTTTCTCCCTCCTCCTTATGACATCCTTTTAGATATCTAAAAACTGCTATCATGTCCCCCCTCAATCTTCTCTTTTCTAAACTAAACAAACCCAATTCCTTCAGTCTTCCCTCATAGGTCATGTTCTCTAGACCTGTAATCATTCTCATGCTCTTCTCTGGACCCTCTCCAATTTCTCCACATTTTCTTGAAAAGGGAGGTTCACACTAGGTAAATGCATGTAGCAGACTTATTTCAGTTATTCTGGAGACAGGCCATTGAGCCATAGATTCAGACATAGATTCAAGATTCTCCAAAATTCAGGGGTGATCACAACCAAAGTGCTGGTTCTCTTGTTTCTCTATTCTTGCCATATTTGCTACCTATTGAATATATTTTGTGCTCGATTCTTCACTTCCTTTTACCTTTGCATGGCCATTTACATCCATGCATTCTAATATTTCACACCCATGTTGCTCTGGTGTAAATGACTACACAAAGTGAAAGGCAGGAAAGAACCAGGTTTATTTGTCTTTAAGCAAACATGTATTCTTTCCTAGCCTATCTTGTCCTGTTATTTGACCCTCAAGTGAAATCATAAGGTGAAGTTTGTGACATCATGAACTTTTAGGCTTGGTCTACAGTACAAGTTTTTTGCAGCAGAGAGTATGCTAATGACGGACTTATTAGCATGAGTTGCAATGTCATTAGCATATTTTCTGCCGATGCTTTTTGCGCAAGGGGTTTTTACGCAAAAAGAAGCAGTGTAGCCGCTTCCGTTTTGCGCAAAACCCCTTTGCGCAAAAAGCATCTGCAGAAAATATGCTAATGACATCGCAACTCATGCTAATGAATTCGTCATTAGCATACTCTCTGTTGCAAAAAACTTGCAGTGTAGACATAGCCTTAAGGTGAAATTCTGGCCCCGATAAAGAGAACAAGAGTTTTGCCATTGACTTAATGGGACCAAGATTTCATCACCTTGTTTCACTCAATTGTTGTATTGCAAACATAGAGTTATGACTTCACTGCAGGTTATATAACACGAAGACAGAGGGAGAAAGCTCTTATTCAAACAAACCAGTCCCCTGAAATAACTAAAAATTGAAAGGAAAAATGACTGAACAAATATATTATTTTCTGTGGAATTTTTCCTCTTTGCTAGTTTGGCCATATTTGGAAGCCCCTTTTTAAGTCCTCTGTATTATGTTGATTTGTACACTTAGTACACTTGCATGTTCAAAGACCAACTGACACATTTCATTTATTACTGTTGTCTGGCAGAGGGAGCATTTTGCATATATTTTTGCTTGCTAAAAATAGTAATATATTGAAACTAATTTTGCCCCTTTGCATTGGCATATAGTTTTAAGAAAGTCTTTGACTCACACTGATTTTGATTATATATAATGTACATTATTTGGGGATTTTAGTTCTCGACCTATATAGCCTGAGGGAATGTCTACACGGCACTGTTATTTCAGGATATCAGAGGTATCCTGAAATAGCTCTCCTGTTTCTTCACAAGCCACCCGTTATTTTGAAATATTTTTTGAAATAACAGGCGCGCTTTTTCAGTATCCCAGTAACCCTCATTCCACGAGGGTTATGGGATGACTCGAAATAGCATTTTATTTTGAAATTTGGTGATGTGTATACTATTTCGAAATAAACTCTAAATAAATACGCAATTTGCTAAAGTTATTCTGAAACAACATAGTCCTCATCTACACTACAAGCAGTTATTTTGACATAATGTCAAAATAATGTCAAGTTGGAGGATGTCTTATTCTGACTCCTGTAACCCTCATTTTATGAGGAGTAGGGGAAGCCAGAGAAAGAGTGCACTAACTTGGACTTCCTGCTGTGTAGACAGTGCCAAAATAAGCTATCTTGACTTAAGCTATGCTATTGACGCAGCTCAAGTTGCGTAGCTTATTTTGGCTTTAGCTCTGCTGTGTAGATATACCCTAAGGGTGGGTGGGTGCGTGTATATATGCACACATATAAACATACATGCATTATACAGTCTTTCTACCTGTTTTTTCACATGGGGATGATATAATTTCTTAATGATTTAAGCCTTGAATTGAAAACATTTCCTGTCAATAGGCATCTAAGCTGTGGGACTCGTTTGAATGCTATTAGAGGCTGACTGTGATTCAGATGCACCCTTCATTAAATACATTCCTGTTCTCAAGAGATTTTAGCTTCAGTTAATCGTGTTGATTCTGGCTTTTAAGGCTGACAATATTTACACTGATGCAAAACCTCACAGGATGTGATTTGAAAATTAAGCAACAGTATAAGCTTAATAAAACAAACTTAATGAGGAGTTTAACAAGCAGCTTCATGTACTATATTTCTACATGCACAAATGAGCATAAAATTCCATATATTTAAATATGGTTTGAACTAACTGCAAATCTGTGTTTTTCTTTTGCAACATATATTGGCGTGTGAATCTGTAATAAATTGTATTCGGATCATTGAATGTCCAGGATTTCAGGACCATTTTGAGCCAGGATTTTAGCTAAGGTCTATTTCTACCCAAGCACATTTTACAACTATAATTTATACTGCTGAACATTTAGATGGTATGTTGCCTTTTAGTTCTGTAGAATGTTGATTCATTCTTGACTAATTCAGCAAGGCCCTTAAGCAGGTGCCTAACTGTAACAACACGAATAGCCCTATTGAAACAAAAAAGACTACTTATGCGACTGAAATGAGGCACCTGCTTAATGACCTTGCTAGAACCAGTACTTGTACCTTATAATATGTGTGGCATATATGTATTAGAACGTTAAAGAAAACTAGAGAAACTAGAGATGTAAGAGTTTAACTGGTTAAACTAAACTTAAAAGTTAAACTTCCAGCACGTGCAGAGCCTGTGAAGCCAGTAACCGCTGGGAGCCTGCAGAGCTGGCAATCGGCAAAGTATTTAACCATATAACCAACTGAATTTCAATTGGTTACACAGTTACTGTTTTTTAAATTTTTCCATCCCTAATGGAAACTGTCGTTGACGGTTGCTCTTCTCCCAGCCTAATGGAGGCTGAGACCAACAACACATATTTTACTATATATTTTTAAATGTGCACCTGTCTGTCTGTTCATGCGTTTGTTCAAGAATTCCTCTTAGTAAGAGCTAGGACCACCAAATTTGGTATGCAGCTTCCTCTTGTCATAACTTAAAGCAAGGTCAGGGTTTGGTTGTGCCAGGATAGTGAGATGTTGAAGGAATCTGATTGTTTATCATAAAATGGAAAGGAAGAGGTCTTGTAGGAGGGACAGTTACATTGCAGAAAGACTACAGAAGGACAGCAAGGGGACCGAGACAGTTATATGCCATTGGGCCAACAGGGGACAGGGTAGAAAAAGGGATAGCTATCTACTATATATTTCAGAGACTTTGTGTGTGTTTGTTTGTCTGTGTGTCTGTCTGTCTCCCATCCACGTCCGATGCAGCATCCATGAACAGGCATTTCTCACCTGGCTCCAGGCTGCTGTTGTGAGAGAGAGCTGGGGTTGTCTTCTCTCTCCGGGACAGCCTGTGTACGGAACCCCTCATCCCCAGCCCCACCCCAAAACACTGGTTTAAATGAAGAAAAACAAAACTTATTTGAGTTAAGGACTCAAGCAACACTGGGTAAATCTTCTAATATTAACTATTTGCCAATGGTTCAGATGAAGCTGCTAGATGGAGGCTCCATTTTTTTTCTCTTTCCCCTGCCAAAAGAATACAGAAGTTTGGCGCTCACCATTTAAGCAGGTTCATTCTTGATCAATATGAAGCCTTGTTAAGTGGGAAATAATGTGGATTTATAATAATTTATTATTTCAACTTCTTTAGAGTCTACAAATCTTATGAACTGCTGTCATGTTCCTTACACATGAACCTTACTCCTATGACGTTTACCACTGGAATCAGTGAGTGATTTTGAACACTAGGGACCATTTAGCTAATATCTAATCCTCTGTAAAACATTCTAGACATTCAGGTTCTCATCAGGATTCAAGGGAAAGAAGAAAAAACCCACTACCCCTCAAAAACAGACAATATTGTCAGTAGATTAATGCTATTGTCTATCTATCAAGCAGTAGTAGATGTCCAAGGCCTTGCAGATTGGCTTCTCAGTGGAAGAGAAATCAATGGTGCAGAGTCTGGATAAATCAAACTGCATGTAAGACAATTCTTTCTTCCCAGAATCTCAGCCTGGCCCTAATACTTGATTTCCAGGGAGCTTCACATTTGGAATGGCATCTTTTTATTATGTATTTAGCACAACAGAGTCAGTGTCTAGGGCAGAGGTGGCCAACCCATTCCGGACAAAGAGCCAAGATATAAGTGGATCCAGCGCAGCGCAAAGAGCTGGGGCAAAGTTGTCAAGCCAAAAAAAAAAAAAAAAGTCAGCTCCTTTAAAAGGAGCAGTGCCCCTGGTCACATGAGGCTTTTTGGCCACATCAGGCTCCCGCCAGCCGACACCATCTTTCTACTCCATCTTTAATGACTGCACCAGATGGTTCCCGTACCCCAGTGAGCACAGGGAGCTGGGAGGAGAGGGCTGTTTTCCAGGACTGCGGGGGCAGCTTTACGAGCCACGGGGAGGACTTCGCAAGCCTCATCCTGGGGGTGGGGAAGAGCCGCATGTGGCTCGCGAGCCGCAGGTTGGCCATGGCTGGACTAGGGTCTCTAAGCACTATTTCAGTACAAATAATAAATAAATTGATTCTATTCAGAAACCAAGGTAGACAGCAAACTACTGCTATTTTCATGGCTTCCACCATCTAGAATCTTGCATGACTAAAACTAACACCAATTTTATAAAAAAAACTGGATGTGTTTAATCTTGAGAAAGTAAGCCCAAAGGGGAGGAGGACCTGATAATCTGCAAATATGTTAGAGATTGTTATAAAAGAGGATGACAGTTACCAGTACTAATTATATTGGTAGTTAAGCATTAGAATAGACTTTCAAGGGAGGTTGTGGAATCCCCAATAAGAATAGTCTTGATAAACGCTTGGTTTAGATCAACAGTTCCCACTGGTCTACAGACCCGCAGCTGGCCACAAACCTCAGACTGCCTGCACATTACCAGGCCACACCCTCAGCTTTTAATTAGCTCTGCCTTCTGGAATTCCCCATAAGGGAATTCCCAGAAGGGTGAGTGGGGCGGTGGGCAGCCGGTTGTGCTGCGGCTGGAGTCGGGGCCACGGTGAGTTTGTCCCGACTGGGGCAGCCTCACCGTTGTTCCGGTTCCAGATCTGATGGCCGCTACGCGGTCCAGCTGGCAGGGCCAAGTGCCATGTGGAAAACCACCAGGGCTTAGCACAGTAGGAATTGAGGTAGGTTTCAATGTTTCTTGAGCTTATCAATGCAATGAGTTATGTCTATTGTCTATTGTCAATGTCTGTTGTTATTTCTGCATCAAAATAGGCCACTTTGGATAACTCGTGACTGGAAACATGATAATATGCAAGGGCTTCACAGCAAGAAGCAATGTGTTCACAGATCCATTCCCATATTATATTTTCACCATTAGAGAGGTGAAGAGAATATACTGTTCTCGGAAAATACTCTTTTATGGTAGAAGAAGAAAATTCTGGGTTCCTTCTGGGGTATGATTTGTTTTCAGTGAACCAAATCTCTCATCCACAGCTTCAAACTCCAACCTTGCAGATACAGTATAAGAATTAACATGATTTTATAATTTATTTCTGGTAGCGCCTTCAGTGAGATGATTAGGGCTTGGATTGACATTATTCCACCTAGCCCTATTCTCTTTCTAGTGACTTATTAATGTCTCTTGGATTGGAAACATGTTTGTTTGGTTACATATCTAACAAATGACTTCTTAAAGGGGACTTGCTACACACACACACACACACACATACACACACACAAATCAGATCTTTTTAATTAAATTAAAAAATCGTTAAAGGAGTTTATTAATAGAAAGGGATTTTTGGGCTGTTTATTTACATTAGAATTTCAGGTCTGGAGAATTCTGTGATGGCTGGAGAACTAGTGTTAACCATCATGTTCCCCCACCTTTGATTTGCCTCCTATACTATGGTCTGTGGTTACAATAACATGTATTGCATGGGTACAGATGCGATGTAAAATAATATGCGACCCCTTAAAATTACCATAATGAATGTGTAACTATGCAAATACATTAATTATAATAATGAATATGCAATGTTTCAGTGCTAATCCACCAACAGTTTTTGAATGAGTTTGCCAGTCTGCGATATAAAAAAGGGTAGGAACTACTGTCAAGATGGTCTAGATTTATACCTCAGCACTGAGGACTGGACTTGACTTTTTCAGATTCCTTCCAACCTTTCATTTTTAAGAATCTGTGACCATATCTTTCCAGGACTGAACATTTACTCAAATGCAAACAAAAAGAACTTGGAAGAGTGTGATAGTGCCATCTGGTAACAGCTGCCAAAACAATATAATCACAGTGCCACTGACCATGACCCCTCCCTTCCTGATAATCTGTGCTCTACTCTTGCAATTCATCTTGAAAGGTGTCCTGATAATGTACTGAACATTCTGCTTGTCCTCCAAAATGAAGGTGGAAATATTATTAAAATGCTAGTTCCTCAATTGTGTGATACCAACAACAAACGGGCTTTATTGCAGTCACTGAAATTCATGTAATACAAGTGCATGCATAAATTCTCTTTTTCTATTCTTTGCACTTGCTTTTTTATTTTTATGTTTTGTGAGGCAGCAGCAGATAGTACCAGACAATCCTCTTCTCTGATGTGAGGGAAACAAATTCTTGTCAATGACGGGATCCATTATTTAAGTATTATACCTGACCCATTTTTCTAAATGGAAAGAATTTTTTTCCCTCTTACATTTTCCAAGTCATCACATACTAAAATTTGGCCATCAAGTACGGAACAGTAACTATCATATAATCGTGATAAGCTGGAATAGCTATCATTACTCCCATAATTTTTAAGTGTTTGATCTTTCCTCAAGACAAAATGTATAGGTATTATTCAAGAGCAAAAAATAGGACTAGAACACATAAAAATAGCAGGTGTTTAAGGAAGATATTGGAAGAATGAAGGGAGGGAATGTATTAGAACAGCTTTTGTTTGAGAATAAAAATGGTGACTTTCTAAAATAAGGACCGTAAAAACCTAATTATTCAAAGATGACATTAATTAGCCTATAAAATGATCCATAACAATGATAATCAAAGATCATATGAATACATTGGACTTATTTGACTTAGATCATTGCAGTAATTTAATAAATATAGACACATTTTCCCATTTCATTTTGGGATTCTTAGTTAAACCACTCATGATGAAAAGGTTGTGGACTACTTCATGCTACGTGGCTAAAAATAGCAGTGTAGCCCTTCAGGCTCGGGCTGGAGCCCAGGTTCCCAGACACAGCCCCTCTGTTGCTAATCATAGGGCTCTCACTTCAAACAATTAACCAACACTTTCATAGGGCATTTTGTGAAGGAAAAGCTCAGTAGACAGAGGCAGTCCTAGGATTGCCAAGGGATGTTAATGAACATTGATATATTTGCTATTAGAAGCACATTAATTGAAGTATGTCTAAAAGAGACTGTCTGGAGCCCAGACCAAAGGAAGAACTGTTGCACAAACATGTAAGAGTTGCTCTAAATACTTAGCCCTGCCTCAGGGCAGGGGCCTGAACTAGATGGCCTATTGAAGTCCTATCCAGTCTTATATTTCAGTGATTCTATTTTAAAACCCTCGTTTCCAACTACAATACTTCCCTTTCATGATTTATAAATTGTAAAATGTACTTTAAATACCAAATCTAAAAGGAGTAGATTTACAAAAACTTTAAAGATGTGAAAGCACATATTTCAGGGGGCGGGATATAGTTTTTTGTAAATTTGCTGAAAATCTTTGGAAAATAAAGTAAGCGAGGGAGTTCCAATGCAAGATGAAAATGTAACTATCTCTGCAACTCTTTTTTGTTGCAGCTCTGTCAGTGACAAGAAAGGGAAGGAGAGAGTAATGGAATAATTGAACACTTGTATTCTTTAAACTAGAAAGTGTACGTAGAGGTTATCTCAAAATAGGCATTCCGCAGAACTACGTTAGCTTGCCATTGTTCCTTTGGAGGCTTAAATGTTTTGCCTTGCCATTTAGTACAGTGTGGTGCTAGCTACGTGACAGTTATGGTTAAGAATTTGCTTCCACTACCAAAGTATGTGGGCAGAGGAGAAAAAAGTGGTTTGGCAGCTTCAGAGCTTTTTAAATTTATGATGGGCTGGTAAAAAGCCCAGATATCTTGGTTTGGCTGCAATCCCCCAAGTTTTTATATCAAATTTTCAGTCTCCTGAGAACTTTTCTTGAGGCACCTGAGATTTGATGGTTTTTTTCAATTCATCAGAGTGCACTGAAGCAGAAAGAGTAAAGGAGCAACTCTGGGCCCAGGCACCCCTCACCCACTCGCATCTGCAGAGCATGCTCCAGCTAGAGGTGGAGTTTAAAGAGAGCCAGACAGCTCAGAAAGTGACTGAGAGAGCAGGGGAGAAGACCTATCATAAGAGCTCCTGGAGAAGGGCACTACAGAAACAGGGCTGGGGGACAACAGAATTGCTGGGCCCCCTGAGCTAGATGGGGGTGGTGTGACTCCTGTGCTTCTGGAAGAAGCAGGACCTTGGGTGAAAGGGCAGAGCTTGGGGCTAGTCCCCCCAACAGCCTTTCACTGCTGCCCGAAACACACCGCCCAGGCCTCTAGTGAGCCTGGGGCTCTAACTGCCAGTGCTGCCACAGTAGCAATGGTGGCAGCCAGGAGCTCCGCAGACCCTTTTGAATCACCAGATCTCAGGGTAGTTGCCTCCCTCTGCCCACCTCCTCTGTGGGCAGTGCTGTACTGAAACTACCTTCCGCAGAGTAAGAGCTTGTCTGCTGGGCCCAGAGGGGCTTGAATTATAATCTTTTCTTTTACTCCTTGGAGGAAAACCAGAAGACTCTGGCAAGAGAGAGGTGCTAGGAAGTGGCCCTGGGAGGCAGCCTTGAGACACTGTTGGTTGCTTGACAGACTGCTACAGGGCATGATGGTGGCCCAGCGGGAAAGTTTTTAGAGTCATGGCAAGCAGAGGCCTAATCCTCTGACTATTAGGCAACAGTACCAGCAAACACCAACCATTACAATCATTTGAAAGGTTTTAGGTTTTTAATAATGCCAAAATACATAGTAAAACCTGTATCAACTATCAGAGGGGTAGCCGTGTTAGTCTGAATCTGCAAAAGCGGCGAGGGGTCCTATGGCACCTTATAGACTAACCGAAGTGTTGGAGCATAAGCTTTCGTGGGCAAAGACCCACTTCGTCAGATGCATGTACACGAAAGCTTATGCTCCAAACACTTCGGTTAGTCTATAAGGTGCCACAGGACCCCTTGCCGCTATTGATCAACTAGCAACTCTGTTTTGTTCAAACCTAAAGTAAATCCATTATCATTCATGTCTGACTATAGGTGTCAGAGCAGAACTTTCAAGCACTCCGCAGCTAGCCTTCCAGTGATCTGCTGCACACTACCCATCCAGTTCTTCGCTGGTTGTGCCCTAATACAATACCCTCCACCATTTCTTCCACAGAAACTGTGATACTGGTAGACCAGCCAACCTGTGTATGACCCATAACAAAATAGAAGTCATTAGAATTGTAATCAAGGCAATATACTTGTATGTGAATTTCAAGGAGATGTACTAGACAAGCAATCAAACTCATTCATTT
Organism: Apalone spinifera; assembly: GCA_030068395.1. Taxonomy (NCBI): domain Eukaryota; kingdom Metazoa; phylum Chordata; order Testudines; family Trionychidae; genus Apalone; species Apalone spinifera. The sequence goes on along the minus strand of CM057846.1, from coordinate 55,653,317 downwards.
ATTTCAAGATTATCTCATCTGACTAAGTGGGTTTTGCCCACGAAAGTGCATGATACTTATATACTGTATAAAAGTCTCTAAGATGCTATAGAATTACTCATCATTCACTTGTAGTTTTAGAAATCAAAAGTAGATGTTAAGTGAGTTTATCTGTGTTTACCTATGTCTTACTAGAAATTTAACAATGTAGCCAGATTAGCTTGCATATGCTAATTCATTTTTCGTGTCTTAATTGTCTTAATTATGTATGTGATCAAAGATCAAAGATGTAAGATACTTCAGGAATCTAATTATATTTTGTATTTTGTCTTCAACTAAACTACATCTGTTATAATGAAGGACCAGTTTATTGCTTCTCTGCTTGTAACTAGTTTATCTGGCTATGCATAGGAAATAGAAGATTAACTTCAAAGCAAAGGTATAAATTACTTATGCTTCCTCCAAGGGAGGCCCTGCTGTGCCAACTGCTGTGTGGAGGCTTGTCAGCCAACCATGAAAGTGAAGCCTAGAGCCTGATCCTGCCATCTTCTCCGATTAAATTTTGAATAGGGAAAGTATAAGTGTGAGGGGTGCGATCACCCCCTCCCGGGGTGGGAGGGGGGTTTGGCGGACCCCGTCCCTTCTTTCCGTCTGTGTCCCTCCCGGCCCCTACTCGGAGGCCCGGGCAATCGGATGCGATCACCCCCTCCCCAGAAGGAAGGGGGGGTCAGCGGACCCAGCAATTGTCACCCGTCCTTGCAGGGTGGGGCCTAAGCCCCTCAATTCGGTCTCCCCTTATGTGGGGAGGGGGGGGTTGTCCCGGTTCTATTGCGTGCCCAAGCCGGCGTTGCTCCGAGCCGAGGGCTCCTTCGGGGGAGGGAGGGGGACCCGGTCCCACCCTCTCTCCGGGTCCCAGCCCGGGGCCCTAAGCGCCGGGGCTTGCTCGCGCCCCGACGTGGCAGACGGGGGTCACTCCGCCCGTAACCCGCCTACCCACGGCCGCCAAAAGCGCCCTGCCCCGGGCTCCTTCCTCCCTTCCCGTGTTCCTTCGGGTCGTTGTCCCAACCTCAGAAACCTACCCTGGTTCAGCTGTTCGGGTCTGTAGTCGCCCCGGCGATACCTCAGGGTTCCGCTCCCGCCGTCGAGCCCGTCCCCAATCAGGCCGTCTTTGCCAAGGCTGCCAGAGTGGAGTCCAATCCCCGCCGGAGTCGGGGCTGACCGATCGCCAGCTGCGGTGACCATCTCGGGAATCCCGGGGCCGATTGCCGGCCCTGGTGCTGCCCGGGGTCCGTCCTGGGACCATAGGTTCCCTTCCTCCTGGCATGGAGGCGGCCCCTTTTCTCGCTGGCGGAGGGCCTTTTTAAACTGGCCCGCCGTGCCGGACACTGCCCGGGGCTCCTCCCCTTCCAGCAGCACGCCAGCGTTGCTGGCCGTAGTTCGGCCGCCCAGGCCCGCTCCCTCCCCGCTCAGTGCGGCCGCCGCGGAGGGGCCCGTGTTTCCCTGCCGGCAGAGGCGTGGAGGCTGAGTGCAGCCCCGCCAGTGGTCCTGGCCTGCGCTGAGGCCGGGGGGAGGGGCTTGGGACTGCCCGCCGCTTCCCGCGGTGGGGTAGCTCCAGCCGTCCCCTGTGCGGGTCGAGGGCGACCCGTCACAATAAGCAATAGCAGATTAGCCACTAGACCAAAAGTACCCATGCTCAGGGGCCATTGGTCAATTGGGGGCAGAAAAATGGGTTCTCTTGCCCCACTCCATCCACCAGCCTTCCAGTTTGGGAATGGGGTCAGAACGTATTTGCAATTCTCTTCTTTCTTTTTCCTTTTATTATGAAACCTTTTAGATTTAGTTAATAAAGGATTAGCTGGTTATTGGGTAAAATTTGAGACTCAGATTGACCTGGGGCTAAGTGACTGATCCTTTGGGATTGGTGAACTTGAGATATGGTGAATCAGGTTTTCAGTAACCCCTCACTATAGTAGACCAAGCATGTTTAAAAGTCTCTGAGGGGTAGCCATGTTAGGGCATGTCTACACTACAGAGTTATTTCAAAATAACTCACGTAATTTCGAAATAACAAGGCGAGTGTCCACACAGCAAGGTTGTTATTTTTAAATTATTTTGAAATAACAGGCTTCTTATTTTGAAATCATAAACCCGCATTTCATGAGGAATAACACCTATTTTGAAATTGTTTTTTCGAAATAGGGTGAGCGTGGATGGTGCAGCTGTGCTTATTTCAAAATAATTGGCCTCCCAGGCTTCTCACAGCTGTCCTGGTGGCCATTCTGTCCACACTCCTCAAAACTCTATAGTTTCCCTTCCCCTGCAGCCCTTACATCAGGGCTTTAAAGCAGGACCCTTCACAGCCTTCTCTGCTGCCATGGAAGACCCCAGCAATCCTTCCAAGTCACCTATGGCTGCAAACATGCTGGCAGCCACCTCTGAAGTCTCTGGCCAGGGGAGGAAGAAGGCCCCATCTTGGACTGGTGTGGCAATCCTGGATCTCATAGAGATCTGGGGTGAGGAGTCTAATCTCCAGGATCTCTGCACCAGGTGCCAAAACGCCAATGTGTACAGCCAGGAGATCCACACGCGCACGATGGACCAGGTGCACATGAAAATTAAAGAACTGCACCAGGCATACACCAAAGCCAGGGAACAAAGTTCCCTATCTGGAGTGGCACCCCAAATCTGCCACTTTTACCAGCAGCTGGATGGCATCCTGGGAAAAGGGATCGGTTCCTTTCCCCCTGCCCTCCATTGTACACTCTGGCCTGGACATGCCCATTGTCAGCCTCCAGGAAGGTGGGACTCTGGATCAGGATGATGATGATGAGGGGCAGGCCAGCCTGGACACGATGCCTGCCAGCCAGCAGGTGGTCATTACCCTCGAGCTCCAAGGATGTCTCCCCTCCCCTTCCCAGAATGTCTCCCAGGGCTCCAATAAGGCTGGGGAAGGCACATCAGGTGAGTTCTCTACCTTTCCCTATCTAAACATGGGGCAGGGGGCAGGCTTCAAGGAGCTGCACGCTCCTCACTTGGCCTTCTCGGCCTGGGGATTGCACAACAGCCTGTGCATGTGAGTGCACATGGAGCACCAGTCCAGAGCACACAGCACCATGAGGCTGCCATGCAGGAATCTGTTGCTTCTTTTCACAAGGTTCCTGGACAGGCCTGCCTCCCGACTCTACGGCGAGTCATGCCTGTATTCTTGGGGCAGCATCCATTCCCAGAGGCGGAGGACACCGATCCCCTGCAAGAGAGCCTGATGGGGAGGAAGTAGAGAGGACTCCAGTTGTAGTTCTCTCTCTGTGGGATGCTGCCAGTGCCTGGCCTGGCATGTGTGGGACACAGAGGGAAGCCAAGCCACCCCAGACCTCCACACCTGCAGGCTCCTGGCCTGGCCAGCACTCTCCCATGCCTGCTTGTCCCTGGAACGTGGGGGTAGCAAGGCTCCCATGGGACATCTATGCCCCTGCTGGACAGTGCCTGCTGTTCTTGCTCGAAGCACATCATCATCTGACCTGAGACCTTTGGTGTTGGCTCCGATATTAGGGCTAGGCTTCATGCACAGTGTCTCCTGGGATAACAGCCCTTTCCACTTTTCTTCACAGCTGGACCAGCTGTGAGCATGATGCATCTACCACCTTTTGCACCGTCAGCACGACTCCATGAGAGCCATAGGCATAGGAAACCCCAAAGTGACCTGATGAGGGAACACCTGGAGTGCCTTCATTCCCTGAGCAAGAACCTTGATGAGCAGCGCCAGGAGTGCCATGCTGACCGGGAGCTGCACTACACCGTCTGGGAGCAACTGTCCTGGCAGCACAAGGCGCTGTGCGCAGCATACACCAATGCCGGTGAGCGTCTGGTCACTGCCATTGTGTGGTTCAGCAGCTGCCCCCCCAGCATCTGCTCCTCCATAAGTCCCTCTTGCCTTGTCCCCTGGCTTCTCCTCCTAGATCTCCTGGGGCCACTGAGTGCTGCACACACAAGGCAATGGGACCTCTTGGGCAGCCATGGCATCCTGACATACTTGAGGCAGGCACCTCAGGGCAGCCAAGGCATCCTGACACACTTGAGGCAGTTGCATCCCCATACCTGAGCCCCTCCTCCCCTCTCGTCCCCACTCCCAGGTTCTTTCATCAGTCCGTCCCCAGTTATATATTCCCCAAATAAATATAACAGAGTTTATTTTTTTTAAAACAGTATTTTTTCTTTGCTCTGGAGGGGAAGGGTCGTGGGGGGGAGGAAGGGGGAGAGGGAAGGTGGGAAGAGCAGGCAGGGCAGGAAAAGGTGTCAGAGGAAAGGCACATGGGCTATGCAGAGGCCCTTGTGGGAAGGCCTGGGAGAGAGTGTCACAGCTGGCCTTGGCTAAAACTCTCCCTCAGAGCCTCCCTGATATGCACAGCCCCGGATGGGCTTGCCCGATGGCAGTGGTGTGCGGCTGCTCAAAAGTCCTTGTGAGCTCCTCAGCCTCTGCCCCTACCCTGGCAGGCATGTCTTTCCCTGGCTCTCACACTGGTTGTGGAGGACACAGCAGGCTGCAACCACCGGGGGGATGTTCCAGTCACTGAGGTCCAGGGGGGTGAGGAGACCCAAGAACTTCCCATTGAGGCGGCCAAAGGCGCCCTCCACCATGATGTGGCAACTTATTTTGAAATAACATGGTAGTGTAGACATAACTTTAGTCTGTAACTTAAAAAACTACCAGGGAGATGTGCCCCCTGCTTGCTCTGCTCGCCAACCCCTCTGTTACAGGGGGTGAGCAACCCTGGCTCTCCCACCGGCCACCAGGGAGGCCTGGGCTCCAGCTGTGCCAGCCAGGGTCCTGTCTCCCTACCCTACCAACCTGACTCTCCTCCTTCCCCCCGCCAAGCCACCCTTCTTACTCCCCCCTCCTCCAGCCAGGGCCCCCTTCTCTCTTCTCCCTCCACCAACCAGGCCCCCCTTCTCCCTCCACCTTCCCACAGCCAGGCCCACCTTCTCCTTCTCACACCCAGGGTCGCCTTCTCCATCCCCCCTCCACCAGCCAGGCCTCCCTTCTCCCTCCCCCTCTTTACCATCCAGGGCCCCCTTTTTCCTCCCCACCTCCCTCCATCCAGGGCCCCTTTCTTCCTCCCCCGCCCCACCACCACCTAACCGTAACTCCAGTGGCTGGGTGGTGGTGTGTTCCAGGCCCGGCTCCTGGGATGGCTTTCTCCCCATGCTCCAGGACGGGGCAGACCCAAGCTGCACCAGCCTGGTTTTCCAATTGGAGGGTCCCACTGGGAGGGGCTAGGCCCAGCTTCCCCCTCCACCCCCATTCTGTCCGCCTGCCAGGAATGCCTGAACCCGAGACATGCTGGCCTGGTTTTCCTGCTGGAAGGGTCCTGCTGGCCCTGGGCCTAGCTTTCCCTCCGGCCACTGTAGACAGCCCCAGCCCTCCATGTGGGTCCTGGCAAGGGCCAGGTTGGGGATGGGAGCGGCATGTTCCTGTGGGATGCAGAGTGATGTGATGATGTCACTTTGTCATCCCACAGGCAAAACTTTTTTATAGGTATAGTAAGATAAGATTATGGCTATCTAATGGGAGCAGAGTGCTGAAATGCCTAAAGGGGACTGTTTGGCTTCTTAAACAGTGTCATATTACAGAAGCTCTTTTGTTGCTGCTTTGGCAAATCTAATTAGAGAGTAAGCCACCAGTTTTGGGGATTGTCTGCCCTATTTTTTGCAGTCTGCCTGGAGTGTTGCATTCTCAGTGTCGTCCAAGCACGTCGCTCACTGTAACTTTCTCACAGTTATTTCCATATCTATGCATAATGTGAGCAAAGTACATGTGATTGTATCTGCTATTTCTGACACCAGGGTCTGCTTTCCCCCTCTAATATTTCTAACTAGCAGGTGAGGCCCGTTGTTGACCGGGTGTCAGCCGATGGTCAGGGCAGTGAGTGGTGTGTGTGTATTATACACCCGA
>CM057846.1:55618317-55637203 GCA_030068395.1 Apalone spinifera | reverse complement strand
ATTATGTTTCATAGAGTGAAAATCTGGTCTGTGTATCCATCTTGCTCTTTTCTGAGAATGCTATCAACTGCCTCAGATATATGCTGGACTATGATCTTAAACAATACTTTGCATGGCACAGATGAAAGTGGGATACCACACTAGTTATTACAGTCACTCAGAGTTCCTTTCTTTGGTATCTTCATTATGACTCCATTGGTCCATTCAGCTGACACTTTTTCCTTTTTCCAGACTGATGTAAAGAGAGGAGCCAGGATAGATGCTACTAATTCAGGATTTACCTTAAACAATTCTGTATTCAAGTTATCCTTGCCGGGAGCTTTCTCATTATTTAAGGGAAATTATTTGATGGCTTGAATGATATCTTCTTTAGTTGGGGTGTCTGTGTTGGCATCAAGATCTTGCTTTAGGTGGCTTCCTTCTCAGCAATTCTTTTAAATCCTCTGTCCAGCATATTTCTTGCTGTTTTTCTATTGTTAGTGAGTGACCCTGTTTGTCCCTGATGAGAGAGTTTGTTGGTGTCTGACATTTACCACGTTTGCCAGTGGCCCAGTTCAGAGAGCTTGAGCTTTCTCTGGGTGCCCGCCCAGCCAGAGGCAATGGGAGAAGGCAGGAGCCTGCCATCCAGGCTGTGGGTGAGCTGAATGATCCAACCAGGGGCTGGTTGTCTGCACAGTGCAGGAGTGGTGGGAATATGGAGGAGCAGCAAGGCTGGAAAGGGTGAACAGGCACAGCAGAAGGACAGTAAGAGGGGGAAGCATGTAAAGGGCTGATGGGTGAGCAGCAGAGGTGACACTGGCCACCACTAGCTCACACTCATCAGCCCCCACAACTAGTAGCCAGTGCTGGCTGGAAACAGGACTGGGGGTTAAGGGGGGCTTGCTGGCCAAGAGGAGGCATACAATGGAAACTGTACTGATGGACCAGCACTGGGAAATCAGCTGTCCCTGCACACTGCTGCTGTGCCCATTCACCAGCCTTGCACTCCCAACCCTATTGTCAGCCACAAGACACCGTCCTCCCCCCCCCTCAACAGTTACTGCTGGTGGGTGGGCAGCTGGTGAGCAAAGATCTGGCCAGGAGCATGATTCACCAGTACTAATGGGAGGGGAGAGACAGAAAATATGGGACAATTGGCCCATTTTTTTTAAACTAGGGACACATGCTGGAGGGCTGAAATATGGGACTGCCCCTTTGAAAACAGGACATCTGATCACATAACAAAAATCTCAATCTGTAAGAAGAATGAACCACAAGTGGATCAAATTCATATCCAGAAGTTCACCATATTGCATCGATATTGCAAGGCTCTTGTTCCTTGCTGAAAAAGATGACATTTCCAATTGAATGCTGACATTTAAAAATACAAAACTAGAATATTACACTTTTTTTCTGAAATACTTGATATTTTCTCAAACAAATGACAGGCAAAGCTTTTCTGGTTTCATTAACTTTTGAGGAAACATTACCTGTTATTTGTGTTGGAGCCTTACTTCTCCATTTTGATGGAAAATGGATGAAAAGATGATCTTGAGTTGTTTAAGTCAAATAATATTATTTTATTTGTCACGGTAGCATCCAAAGACAGATTGGGTCCCTTAGGGGTAAGGTAGCAAATGTAACATAAAAGATAATCTGTGCTTTAAAGTTTTTGATAAATATATCATGACAGATTAGAAAACATTTTAAAGAGGAAGAGTTTACTCCTTTTTTATATCAGAAATGCAAGAGTTCTTATTGCAGATTACGGAATGTATTAAATCAACCTAGTATTAAAATGAAAACAGAAAGGTGTATATATACAAAACAAAACTATGCTCTACCATCAGAAACATGCATTGCTGGAGCATATATGCACAGTTCCAATAGTATCAAAGATATAATCAGACTTCAATCAATGGAGCTGCACCCCTGTAAAACCAGAGGAGAAACTAGAGCCATCTCATGGTTGTTTGATTCATTTAATGTTGGCAGGACTGCTTTTTTTCTTACATATACACAGATATGCAAATTGTTAAGTTGGAATAATGATTATTAGTGGGATGATCCAAGCCCACTGAAGTCAAATAGATTAGTTTAGATTAGTTCTTATTTATATCGCCTGATATTGTGCCATTTTAAAGAACTGTACTAATATCCTTTTCATTTTGCAATAGATAGAATTCAGATGTAGAATATTTTTAATTTAAGATTAAAAAATCATCCGCAATCACATCCTCATTCTATCCACTGCTGGAGAAAACTCTCACCATTAGAGCTGAGGAAACTATTTACAGCAGACAATTTATTCGTAGCCTTTTTGTCTGTGAATTATCTGCAAACAGACTGAATAATAAACAAATTCAATTAGTTGGTTATGCAAATGTGCTTGAGCTCCTGAACTACTTTTCAACTTTTCACTCTGGCTGTCTTCTGTGCTGGGTAATCAGTCAAATAATCTGGTTGTATTCTTTCTGTTCCCTGAATGGATGATTGCCAAAACCCTGGAGGTAGCCAATCATCAGTTACTTATGAGTGGTAGTGCTTCCTAGAATTCTTGTAGTTCTATGCACCATGATTCTACCTATTCCTATCCCTGACAGGTGCCTCTAACTCTACCAGGATACCCTGTGATAAAGTGTATATGCCACACAGGCCCTGAATAGGTTAATGTGGGCTGGCTCAAACATTTAATGGTATCTGGTTGCATCTTGAGGGTGAGCTATCCTTAAATGAACAGTAGCCCCATCTGGCAAAGGAACTAGGTGGTGACTATAAACAGAGGAAATTTAGAGCAGAAAGGGGCTGGGTGCTGAACTAGAGGGAGGTGGAGAATTTTCTGACCTATTGTTACTGAAAGATTGAAACCAATTATAGTAGGGTTTGCCTAGAATACTGCTTTTTAATTGAAAACCATTTTTGTTTCTACTTTTCTCTTATTCTGGTATTCAAGGTTGTGACAGCCCTATGGACTTTCCAGGGAAAGTTGCTAATTAAAGCTAGTCGACTTCCCCCTTGAAGGACATGGATACAGCCCTCCAATCAAGAATAGGTGACAAGCAATAATTGATAAATTCTTCAAAAACAAGAATAACATTTGTTCAGAAGTGATGTTACAAAAAAGGGAGATATACAGGTGGAATAAAATAAAGCAGTAAATATTACACAGTTTAAAGAACAGCAGCATGATAAATAAAGACTCAACACCGCACTAAGAATTTCTACTTAACTCTATGGCATACAACAATTTACCAAAATAATCTTTCACTAATTACTCTGTGATATAACAATATATAGCAAGTAAATGTAACATTTTACATTAAATACTTAAATCATTAAAACATCCAATAAAAGCTGGGTAGAAAAAGATCTTACTCAGACCACAAGCATCCAGTTTTATTGACAGACAAAACACATTTTTCCGGGTGTTAAATAAGAAAAGAAAGATTTTCACTTAGAAACTTATCTAAAATCCCTCTGAATCGAATCCAGAATGGTCCTTCTGTTCTGTCACTAATGGAGGGTGATGTGTGTGGGGAGCATTATTCAGTGAAGGGATGCTTTCTGCGCTGTGGTGGCTGCTGAGGTAAAGCTGTTGCGCCAGTGGGAGATACAGCAGACAACTGGACACTGCTGCTGAGCTGATGAATGAGCCTCCTGCTGGCCAGGTACCAGGAATGGCGGGTGCCAAGGCAGCCCTGGAGCCTAGGAGTGAGTGGCTTGCTGCTGCTGTTACAGTGACAAGTCTTCAGCCAGCTCTTCCCTGCCAGGGTCTGCCCATGGCTTCTCGGGTGATCTCACTGTTTTCTATAAGCTATAATGTATCTCTATTGGGTTTTTCTCAGTCATTCCCCTGATGCCACCCTGCACCAGGCCCCCTGGTAATTTCCCAGCTTGCATCTCTCAGGGGAGGAGACTTTGGGGAAGAGGTACAATGGGGCAGGAGGGGGTGGAGCAGAGACAGGAAGAGACAGGGCAAGGTGGAGCAGCAGTGAAGCTTGGGGGAAGGGGCGGAGTGAAGGTGGAATGGAGGTTGAGTGGGGGTGGGAAGAGGCAAGGCAGGGGGAAGAGCCTGGGGCAGGAGGACGTTGCCCCAGGCTCCGTGTCCACCAGACAGCCCTGTCCTTTAGCAACATAGTTATACTGAAATAATTCTGCAGGGTAGCTCAGGGTTCAGCTATTCTGAACCAAGCCATATATTCCCCCTTTTTTGTACCAATGTTATGGGCACATCGCTACTGTTTGTAAAGGGAAAATGAGATGCAGTAAATGTGAGGGAGAGAATTCATATGAATATTCTATAGATGGGGCAGAGGTCAAATATAGTAAATGCGGTGTAAACATAATCCAGCATATAAAGAGTGTATTGAGGCAATGCAAGCTAAAGAGATACAAAAGACAAAAATTTGTTAACGTATTTTTTCCACAAGGTGTAAGGAGCCTCTCAAAGCATCTAGTGGAAATAGAAAAGAAAATCAGCCAAGGAAAAGGGGTACAGAAGACACATTCTGTAAACAAGAATACGATAAACAGTAGAAAAGGAATAGGCAATGATATACTAGTAGTAACAGAGTAAAGGTTTATTGCTTTTATGATAGAAGTAATATATTGTACATCACAAATAAGGAAAAAAATTAAGAAAATGAAAATTATAGCAAAAACAGCCAAATATTTGTATATTAGCAATTTTCCAATGAATTATATTCATGCAGTTTTGAATGAGGTTAGTGGAGAAATGTTTGGAATGTGCACAGTTTGATAGTATATGTTCAAGAAATAAAAAAGAAAATATACTAGAAATGAAAATTAAATCAGATATATTCATACAGGAAACATGGCTGGCCAAAAAGCTTGCTTGTAAAATTCCAGGGTATTTTTACTTGAGGCAAAAGCAGAAACCAGGAAGAGGAGAGGTGTTTGTACTTTCACAAAGAAAGAAATTATACTACATAGCAGGAAAAAACAAAGACGTTAGACTAGAATATGCTATTGAGATCCCCATGCAGAAGAGATATATTTCTGTAAGGGTTTAGAATCTCTATAACCTGTGTGGGAAGCATAGACTCTGACTCCATGGAGTGCCAGGGCTGGAGTACCCACAGGGAAAGAAACTACCTAAAATACTGAAGTACTCAAAACTAAAAACTCCCTTTCAGGGTGGAATGAAGAATGCAAAAAGGCAAAAATAAAAGGAATAAAGTCTACAAAAAATGAAAAATACAATGAATAGCTAAGATCTAATAAAGTATAAAAGAAGCAAAGCAATAGCACAAAGAATTATTTTTAAACAATCAAAGAAAAAGTTGGAAAAAGCACTGTGGGCGGATAAAGAAAATTACCAAAATATACAGGCAAATTAGAAAAATTAATGGAATTCCAACTAATAGTCACATCACAGGTCTGATTGCAAATGACAACATAGACGTTCTAACAACGAGAAAGCAGAAGTTTAGCAAAAACTTTCCTGGGGGAGAGTAATGATGAAAATCAAAGTGAAATTTTTCATTAGATTAAGAAACAGTTAATTAAAGAGTGTCATAATTAATTATGTAGTTGGGGTAAAAATGAAGAAACTACGCTGACTACATGCTTTTGCATGCGGAAATTTGAGAAAGTTATTGATATCAGCAAGAATAAATCCCCAGGTAAATGTAATACATGCAATGTAGTGTTTAAATAACTCTCTGAAAGCACAACAAATGGTCTGGTTGCACTTTATAGACTAACAAAACATGTAGATGGTATCATGAGTTTTCGTGGGCACAGCCCACTTCTTCAGGAATTATGAGTTTAGGATGTGTATACCCAAAATAAACAGGAGAGGGGAAGAGGCATGAGGGAGGGAAAAAAGATGGGGGGTGAGAGACAGGGAACTAGAAGGAATCAGTTAGTCTCTGAAGATTGGGTAGTTAAAACTAAGCAGATAAGAATCAAAGTCAATAGATATTATCCTTCCTGACATAAGAGTCTAGAGCTGTTTGCACCTTCAATGGCTGCTAAGTTGGTAGAGTTGCAACCAACTTTCATCAAGATTGAGTCCGTTAGCATGTGAATTGAATTTGCGGATGAACTCTAATTCTAATGCTTCTCTGTGGATCTGGCTAGTAGAACTGGTTTATGACAAGACAGCTACTTGAAGATCTTTTAAACAGTGATTCAGAAGATTGTAGTGTTCTCCAATAGGTTTCTGTATGTTTCCTTTACGTATATCTGATTTGTGTCCATTGATTCTTTCCCGCAGAGACTGTCCAGTTTGTCCAATATATATATGAATGTGGATGAGGATACAAATTTTGTATCTGGAACTCTGCACATTTTCAGATATCCACTTTATATCTGGTGGTATCTGCACCTGCAGATGTGGATATCCACAGATCATTTTTGTAGATGCAGATACATATACAATTTTTTTTGTATCTGTGCAGGGCTCTTCTTATGGGTGGGAAAGCTTCATGATTAAACATGAATATATATTCCTTTTATAAACTTAAGGGAAAAAAGAGATAAGTAGGTACAGTAGACTTCCGATAATCTGGCACCCTTGGGACCCAAGGGTTGCTGGATTATTGGATATGCCGGAGTATCGGGAGGTACTTCGGCGGGGTGCTGTGACAGGTCTTTCAGGACCCGCACTGCATGGGGGGGTCGGCGGGGAATGGCGCAGGGAGGAGCAAACCCTCTGCCATGTTGCAGGGAGGGGGAAGCCCCCCGCAGCTGGCTTGCAAGCGGCAGCAGCAGAGAGGAGGTGAGAGGCAGGTAGCTGTTTAAGGCGGGTGGGAGGTGTCAGCAGGGAATGGTGCGGCGAGTTGTGAACTCTCCACCGTGTTGCGGGGAGGCGGTGGAAGCCCTGTGCAGTTGGCTTGCAAGTGGGGAAACTCAGTTGCCGGCTTGTAAGCGGCGGCGGCGGAGAGGGGGCGAGAGGCAGGCAGCTGGTTAAGGCAGTTGGGCGGGGTGGGGGTTGGCGGGGAATGCTGCCTGCCTCTCACCCCATCTCTGCTGCTGCCTCTGGGCAGCTCCAATTGTCTGGCTGGCTGGAGCACTTCTGGATTCCAGTAGGTGCCGGGCTATCAGGAGTGCCAGACAACTGGATGCTGGACAATTGGAGTTTTACTGTATTAGAAATGAAGTACGGCATTATGTAGATGAAAAGTGGAATTAGTTTTGTCAGATATATATAGATGGGTGCACAAAAACAAAAAACCAGAGTGGCAGAATGGAGACAGCATATTGTATACCAAAACTAGGAATTAGTACATCTAAAAGAATATCCAATTATATAGCTGTCATGACAGCTGAACTAGTAGCAATAATGCTAGCATTAAATTTAAACTGGGATGAACGCCCAGCAGCGGTGGTCATTCTTTTGGATTCAGTTTCAGGCCTTATGGTGAATAAAAAGGGTGTCAGTATGCAGAAGTGATTTAATCAATGAAATTGTATTTCCAACAACAGCTAAGGAGACATACAATTAGCTTGGATTCCTGTGAATATTGGGATAACAGGGAATGAAATGACAGATAAAGCAACTAAAAACACTGTAAGAAATGGAAGGATTGACACATAAATAGCCTTGAGTATACAGAAATTCAAATACTGCCTAGTACAGAAGAATTTAAAAATAGGAATAGAAAGCAAACTTAATTAATAAAAAAGTGGAAGATTATTTTTTGAATTGTGCTCTACAGTTGAGGATAACAACAAAGGACTAGTGATGTACCTTTGTTTAGAGTTCAAGCTGGCCAATGTGGCTGAAACAAAAATCTTATTTTTTATAGACATAAAAAGGAACTATGCATGCTCTGTAACGTGGAAGAAGCAATTGATCACCTCATATAGGTATGTAAGGATTTTTATAAAAAGGAATTCTGAGGAATTTAAATGACTTGAGATAACAAATTACATTGTTATTTCATAAAACGCTGGGGAATTGGGGTATTATTAAAAAAAGGCACTATTATATTACCTGAAAAAGTCAGGGCAGAATGAGAGAAACTAAACTGCTACATATTGAGGAACTACAGTTAGCGGTATCCATAGACTTATCAATCAAGCCTACTTTGCTATGAAAAAAGAAAGCTGCAGCTTGGAAGATCTCTGCTGTCATGCTCTGAGAAGTAGAGAGATGAGGGGGGAGAGGGAGGAGAGAGGAAAGGAATTGGAATTCCACCTCACTGAGAAGGAGAAAGGGGAGGAGACCAGCGAAGGTGAGCTGGATGCCCTAATGATCCCTATTAAATGGAGGAACGTGCCAGACTCTGGATTATGGGGTGGGTTGAGGGATGGGACAGTGAAAAGCTGCGGAGGCATGCTAGTGATGAAATGGCAGCCAGGTGAGCTCAGCCAGGCAGAAGGTTTGTTTTTTGTATTGCTACTATAGGACTTTGGTAAAGGGGCTTGTTAGCCCTAGAGGAGGCGAGACTGTAAATTGGAGTAGGCCAAAGGACAGAGGGAATCTGAGACACAAGTTGCTGCAGCACTGTATCCAGACAGGAGAGAGGACGTTGGCTAGCAACTGTGTCACTGCCCCACTTTAAAGTAAGTTTTGTGAGAGTGTCCTTAGAGGATAGCCTGCAGCTGTTTTCCTCCATGCCTATGCCAGGAGAGTTCTCAATTTTAAAGCTCCCGTACACTGTTTCAAATTCTTTATCCAGTGTCCACAGGCCACACTGGGGATGAAAATCTCTTCCAACGTATCTCAGTCTAAGGTTATGTCTACAGTACAAAGCTAAATCGGCCTATATTTGGTCGACTTACAGCCTCCACAGTAACTACTGCAGTGGTGCATGCCTGCACTACCCTCCATGGTGTGTGGTGTGTGTTGTGACCAGGAACACTTCCACTAAGGGCAGTGTGGGGAGCTGCGAGCCCAGTCTCAGTTCCTCTATCAGCTCTCTGCAGCTTAGCCCCCCAGACACTCCCGGGCTCAGCGGGCCATTCCCCCACTCCCTGTTCTCTGCCAGGAGCAGGAGGAAGCTGCCTGGAACATCTCACCCTGTATCCCAGGCAGGAGTGGGATCCAGCTGTCTAGCCCTCTAAGGAAGCATGAAGAGGAGGTTGGAGGGAGGGGGAATTAGTCTCTAGATGCCCAATTTTCTTGTCAGTTTCACTTTTCCTGCCATGAAATTGATAAGACAGCCAACAGCAGACGTAAGGAACCCACAGTCTTACACAGACACGGTGTCACCCTAAATAGATCGACATAGGCCTTGTATCTCTCATGGATGTAGTTACGATGTCGGTGTGCTAGGGTTCTTACATCGATGGGAGGAAAGTTATAGTGTAGACACTGACATAATTAGGATGATGTAAGTTGCCTTACCTTGACCTAAATGTGTAGTATAGACCAGAGAGCAATCCTTTCTGATGCTGTCCGGGTTTGCCCTCCATGTAGGTATTCTATTAAGTCTAACAAAAGTGCCTCTCTATAAAAGTTAGATATAACTGTGTATAGGAGAAGAAAGTAGAGTAGCGCTTTTTTTTTAGTAATTTAGATACACAGGCTAAATTAGGTTTCAGTGAACTCAGTTATGGAAATTGAAAACTAAAATTGTATTTATTTCAGAGTGACACATAATTATGTACTTCTAGTTTGTGCTGTCTATTTCAAATTACTTTATGCAAATCTCATTTTAAGGATTATGTATGGAGTATAAAATTAGGTAAATCCTTAAACTGCTAATATAATTGTGGAATTATTGTGTGCATTAGCGGGTAGGGGGCATATAGACAATTCATATATAAATGCTATGCTGTTTAAAATCCAGATGATGATTTGTAAATCTGGTTGGTTTAGCTAGCAGAAATTGGTTTAGTTTTTAGGAAAATTGAGAAGCCTAACTTTTTCCAGCAACTTAATGTTTATATTATGAGCTCACTGAGCTGAAAGAAAAAATTACACGGAGAAAATAATTGTGTGTGTGAAGATACATGCTTGCCCCCAGGCTTTGTATCTTGTGGGCTACATAGCTGGGTAAGCCAGCCCTGATTACAATAAGAGCCCTACCTGAAAGGAATCAAGTAATTAAAGTGTAAAAGGTAGCATGAATCTGTGGGGGGGGGAAGGAGGGCAGGCAGAGCAAGGAAGCCCAAGACAGAAGTCTAGGTTTCTGTTGTGCAGTATAAAAGCTTTATGAATGACAGGGGCATTGTTGATGGTGGGTAGTGTTTCCTATAATCTGTAAGCCACTAAGAAGAAATTCAAATGCTGCTCAGCTGATTTATCAGAGTGCCTGCAGCCAGGTTTTGTGTTCCTATGTGTGGTACACATTTCTACATGCTTTGGTGCACTTAAAATTTATTCTGCACATGTATGGAAAAAATTAGAGGGAACACTGATGGGTATGACCCATGAAATTACTATTGTATTTAGACACTTGAGACTATTTTGAATTATTCTGAGCAATTAACAGTTTCAGTGATAATCTCTCCTACAGCTATATGTGGCTCCAAACAGCCACTGAAGAGAGTACATAGAGGAAAGACTATGGTAACATCTTTGGCTCTCAGGAGCACCTGGCAAATAGTGACTCTCCTACAACACACATAGGGGAAGCCTACTGCCTGCCTAATTTGTCTGGCCTGGCTGGTGCAAATAGAAGAAGCTTCCTGCTCATGGATGGTTGCTTAAGTTCACCAATCAAAGATAGGAACCCCCTAGTGACTATATAATGCAGTAGCTCATAGGATATTTTTGACCGTCAATTACCAAACCTCCCCATTATCAATCACACATCTTTAGTCCATGTCAACTCATGAAGACATGCTGCAGAATTTTAGGCCTGAGTTGGTGTGTCAGCATCACAAGTGCGTGGGTTTTTATGGCACTTTGCAGCATCAGCATGCCAATCTTCTCCACCCACCCACCACAGATCCCTAAATTCCAAAGTCCTATCTAAATCCATTCTTGACTAACCCCTTATTAGCCCTGATAGACATCACACATCCAATAGCCTTGAAACACAAATTGTAATGTCAAAGTCTGAGACAATTACCTTGCCCTCCAATGAATTGAGTAAATTCCTCCTCATCCCCCTCCCCCCATAAATACTTTGAACAGCCAGGCATTAAGCATTTTGCACAAAGACAAAATTAGTCAAGGACCAAGGTTGCAGAGATTTAGCTATCTAAAAGGGCTCCTTGCTGGCCCTGTGCACCAATTCTCAGATTCTGCACACCTCTTATCCTGAGTGACTTTCAAGAAAGAGTTCAGACCGGAGGGACAGGGTTTATATGCCCTTCCTCACATACACGGGGGGGGGGGGGGGGGGGGGGAGAGAAGGGTGATGGTTTACTTCAGAGCCACAGGCCCAACTACCAGCTCAGCTGATGCATCCCTTCACTCTTTCTCAGCTCTCTTTCCAGTCCTCTAAGGTTGGGGGATGATTAAAGGAACCACTACCACCTATACCACATGCCCAGTCAAAATATCCCCACACTTTGAGATTGCAGGGTTTGCATTCAGGTTGGTGAGCCAGAATGCTTCCCCATGGGTTGGTGTGGCTCCTCACAATATTATACTATCGGCTGTGCCTTGTATGCTGCATAAAACAGCAGACACTTTACTTGGTGGCTGCGTCTAGACTGGCAAGATTTTGCGCAAAAACTTGCCAGCTGTCTACACTGGCCGCTTGAATTTGCGCAAGAGCACTGACTTTGTAATGTACAAAATCAGTACTTCTTGTGCAATACAATGACGCTCCCGTTCGGGCAAAAGACCTCTTGCGCAAATGTATTTGCTCAAGAGGGCCAGTGTAGACAACCCAGAACCGTTTTGCGCAAAAAAACCCCGATGGCTAAAATGGCGATTGGGGCTTTCTTGTGCAAAACTGCGTCTAGATTGTCACAGACGCTTTTCCTCAAAAAGTGCTTTTGCGCAAAAGCTTCCATGCCAATCTAGACGCTCTTTTCCGCAAATGCTTTTAATGGAAAAACTTTTCCGTTAAAAGCATTTGCAGAAAATCATGCCAGTCTAGACGTAGCCTTAGTCTATTGTGTCAATTAGTTTGGCTTTGTGTAAATGGTAGTATTTCCATTAATTTTTGTTTGTCTGCAGTCAGGCTTTGGTACCACACTTTTATTACATTTTTTATCACTGAAAGAAAGAATAAATAAATAAATAAGGACTGTAGCACTGTATTTGTTCACAGTGAATGTTTTCAAGTGAAACATTTATTGCCTAGCAAACAAAAAGAAGTGTCAGTACTTGTCAGATTAAGTGTTTCAATGGTTAAGATAAACAAGAAAGTTACAAAGCAAAGATCTCTAGCAGTGTCCTAGTTCTACTAATGGTGATTGTGTTATTGTAGCAATCACTACATATAAATAGGAGTGTTAAAGAAATAGAAAACAGAGGGAACATAGCTTATCTGGGCAAAATATTTTGTCAACATTCCAAGACGCTTTATATTTATACCCCCAAAGCAGGCTCAAGTTTGCAAACTTAGTTACAAAAGTCATCTTGGGTTATAAGTAAAAATTAGCTTGTGTTTTCATGCTACTCAGTCAACATCCATAGTCAACAACTGAACAAGGAAGCCAAAGACTAGAAATCAAGTATGTTGCAAATCAAAGTTAAAGTATATGGGCTGAGCTACAAAAGGAAAGTAGAGCACCAGCTGCTCATGCTATTCTTTGCTCAGATCTGTGCTATCAATTCACACACAATATTATTTAAAACAATATCTTTTACATAAAAACATTTTTCACTGATCATTCAGGACTTAGTAAACTCTTCCATTCCATAAAGTGCTTAAATTTTAATGAGAAATACAATTTCCTAGCAGGAGGTGTTAAGATTGGAATGAAAAATTAGCTCATTATACTGCAGTTTTGCCTTCTGAAGGATAAATTGAAACTGGAATTTACTAAAACCAATAATATCTTGAAATACTCGTTTGTCTTTAAACATATATTAAATTCTATCTAGTTTCTAGGTTGTTTGTACTGCAGTATTTTAAGATGCTTATGGAAAATACCATAGAATAGTTTTTACTCACCTATTACAATCCTATATCTGACTGAAAACTCAGCCTATTGTTAACTATAAGGAGAAGCACTATGAATTTTGTAAACACAGAAGACAAATATTAAAAAAAAAGCTAGCTCAGACTCCATGTACTTTCATTATTTCTTCACTATATGCAGAAGAACCAAAATCTATAGACCATGGGAAACTATTCTAAGGTCTAACCCTGATTTTTAGGTGAGTTGGTTTAATTTTCCATACTACTGTTATGAATACTCAGAGTTCATAAACATAGGCAGGGGTATAAGTCTTTGCAGGATGAGGGCCTAAACTGTAAGAGCCAGATTCTGAAACTAGACAGAATGAGTGAAGGGGAGGAGGAGTCATCTCACTGAAATCAATGAACTCCTTTCAAGTCAGGTATTATTCCAAATGTCAGACCACAAAAGAAGAGTCTATTCTCCATTTTGATAATGATTGGCTGTGTTGAACATATGTAACAAAACTACTTTCCTTAACTTCCTGATCAACCATATTTAATAGAGGTTAGGCAGAGAATTAAATAATCATGTTACTAGCTTCTGTGAATAACATGATCAATTTTAAAAGTTACAAGGAAATCTGGGGGGCAAGATCACTTCAATATCATTAATTCTACTTACTTTTTGTTTGTGGACTTGAGCCTTTTAACATTGGTTGAAGTGATTCACAGAGTCCAAAGTATAGTCTTTGCATAAGGATAAAACCTATCCCAAGGATGTAACCTATCAATCCCTGTATATATTAGATATAAACAATATCTCCTGCCTAATAGTCTAAGTAAATATTGACCCAAATTGGAATTGTAAATCTGAATCCCTCAAACTCTGAAAAAGTTTGATGCAGATGGATCAAAATTTCATAGCTTGTGATTAATTTGATAATGTATTTGACATATAAAGTATTTAATGTAATATTAGCAATGTAAAAGGTTAACCGGTTACCTGGCAAGCATAACCCTTACCAGCATGCTTACTGGGTAACCAGTTAAGTGGAGAGCCCAGCTGGTGGGAACTGCCCCCCACCTACAGCAGCCCAGCTGGCAGGACCCTGGCAGTGGAGGGCCAATGAGGCCAGAGCAACCCCCAGTCTGTGGAGTGATGAGCCTGCGCCAGAGCAGCTTCTATCACCCACAGCTAGTGGTTGAACGGTTAAACAAATCATTTAACCAGTTAACTATTTTAGTGGGCTTTTATATCCCAATGTTATATACATACTAGCAGATGTACCCACGTTGCTGAGTGAATTTCTTGTGTTGGAAAAATAGATTAAAAACATACACGAGTTATTTCAATGATTGTATTTTTAAAAAATGAAGGAAATTGAAGGCTGGAGTGAGAGTTCAGGGGTGAGGAGGCGCAGGGTGTACGTGGCTTAGAGAAGAGGTTGGCAGGCGTGGGGGGCTTAGCGCAGGGGGAGAGGGTGCTGAAGTCAAGATAGGTGGGAGGTGCAGGACTCAGGGCAGGGGACTTATGATAGTGGGCTGGGAGGTTGGGGGGGGGACTTACAGGGGCCACCTATGGCGATGCGAGTGGTGCTTCTCCAGCAGCACTCCCCTGCCAGTGGACCCCCTCTATCTGCACCCCCCACCCATGACCTGCAGGCTATCGGAGGGTGGGGGGAGGGAAACCAGATTCTGGAAACTACCGACCCCTCCAGTGGTTAGGGTTGCCAGGTGTCCGGTGTTGAACCAGACAGTCCAGTATTTGAGCTTTCTGTTCGGGAAACAAATTGAGAAAATATAAATGTCCGGTATTTTCTAAATAAGATGTAATGTCAATAGTGATTTAATATCAAGTGCATCTGGTATTTTTGTTGAAACCATCTGGCAACCTTACCGGTGGTCCTCCCTTGTAGTCTTCAGCCTGTTGGAGTGGGGGTGGGGTCAGGGCTCCAGGGGCTGCTCCCAGCCTCCAGCATTCCTCCCCACACCCCCCACACCCCATGCTGCAGGCTGTCTCGGAGGTCAAGGCTCTGGGGGCTGCCCACTTCTGCAGTGCCCCCCCCACAGCCTGCAGGCTGTGACCAGAGTGTTGGATGTCCAGGACCAAAATAAATAGGGGAGAAGGGGGGAGGAGGGGGAAAAGAAAAAATGGAAGGAGAGGAGGAACAAGAAGAGGCAGTAGGTAAAAAAAATATCAAGGGGAAAGGCGAGCTGGAATGAAATAGGAAAAACAGTTTCTAAGCACCTAGAGGCTGGATAGTCAAAAGAGGCAGATAAGAACCATTAATTAGCAAACAACAAATGGTCAGGCAGCACTTAAAGATGTACCAAACATGTAGCTGTACCAAACATGTACATAGTATCATGAGATACTAGACAAAGTATCATGAGATACATAGACAAAGAACCATTGTCACCTTCATTGTTTGGTAGGTTAATAATGACCCAGCCATCCAGTATCTTTATTCAATCCATGGGTGTGAGAATTGAACTTGTGAATGAGTTGTAGTTCCAGTCCTTCCCTGTGTATTTGGCTTGTGGAATCGGTTTAACAAAACAGCTACTTGAAGATCTGTTAATGAATGCCCAGGGAGATTAAAGTGTTCTTCCAAAGGTTTTTGTATGTTTAGGGAACCACACTTAAGTTGCGGCCCTCGGCATGTGCTGTGAGTAGTATTTGGAGCCCTGGGGCTTCCAAAGTTGAGTACTCTTTCATAAACCATACAGAAAAGAGACAGAATCACCAGGCAGGTGAAAGAAGCTGGCTAGGGGTGTGACCCCTGCTCAGAACTGCCCCAGCTCCGAGCCTCCCACTCCCAGGCACTCCTTAGGGAGGGTTGGAGGGGTGCTTAAGCTTCTTCTCCCCCTCCTCTTCAATTTGTATGGGAACATTGCTGGCTGTTCTCCATCATGGAGCAAGGATAAAGTGTACAGTTTACTGCATTCCTCACTCTGGCTGGGGAGTGCAGGGGGCAGACAAACCTGGACCTGCCCCAGCTGAGGGACATGCACCCCTCCCCTGGTTCTGCCTGCCGGAGCTGCAGCAACCATGAAGAGGCGCTTCTTACCTGGCCCATGCTACTGTGGTAGTCATCTCTCTCTGGGGCAGCCTGCATACGGAACCCCTCATCTCTACACCAGAGTAATGATTTAAATGAAGCATGCAGATTTTTATTTTATTTTCCAAAACCAAAAATTAATCGAGTTAAGGACCTGAGCAACACCAGGTAAATCATCTAATATATATGTGCTGACCAATGTTCTCTACACACATTTTCAAATTTAGTTTGAAAAACACTTCATAACCGGATTAAAGTATGTATGTATAGGCATGATATGCCTATATCTACATCCTCAGCTCCTCAAATTATGTCATTATATTTGAATATCAGCTTTTGTAAAGTAATTTTCTAACTCTCCATATTTCCAAAGAGAAACTTGAAAATGTGAGCTCACGGTAAGCAAAGCAGCACTATCTGCTTGAGTCTGCAGCCAGCTTTATTCAATAGCTAAGAGAGGTGCAGACTGCCCCATTCATCCCAACTGAGTATTTATTCCAAGATCCACTCTGATGGAGGAGTCCAGCCAACACCACCCCAGCAGAAGATTATATTTGTAGCATGTTGAAAAAAGTGTGATGGACTCAGCCCATCTGTCCAATTTGACAGGTAGCCCAGAAGCAGGGATAAGAACTGGATGGGTCTTTGTTGCAATCCCTGGGGTTGTGGAGGGGAAGAGGTAGCTCTTACTGCTTCCAAGGTGAGTACTACTAATATTGGAACAAAATACAGGACTATGTAGCACTTTAAAGACTAACAAGATGGTTTATTAGGTGACCTCAGCTTACAGACCCTGCCTCTTGAAGTATAGGTGAGGTCATGGTGCAGGAATGGAACCCCAAGAACAACTGGAGACCTGCATCATGGTGGGCCCTGAGCACCAGATTGTCACACCTCTGCTCCACCACCCCGATATCTCTGAAAACAAAAGTTAAACCGCAAGCATTTACAATAGCACATAGGTGGCAGAGCCTTCTCTTGGTGGCGCTATCAGTGTCACAGCCCCACTCTCTGTAGGAAAAGCCTAGGAGAGTAGACCGGGCTCCCAGCATACCCAGAGAACTCTGCTGGTGTGAGTGTAAAAGTAAAATCCAAAAGCTGTTGATCCTGCACTGAGAATGCCCTGCTAGCTGCTTGCTCTTGTCTTAAGTAGGGGATTACTAGCTTGAATGCATCTGTTGAGTTTTTACTGTAATGGAATCACACTAGGAGACAGGTGCTATCTGAAGTACCAAAGTCATACAAAGCTTTATGGCTGACCAAGCAATACCTTAAACTTCATCTGGAAATCAGTCAGAATGTAGGCTAGTTCAGATCATAGAAGGCAGCTGCCATGTACTTTCAATATTACACCCTTCTTAAATTGTGTGCACCATATTCTCTGCTTGCTGCAGGTTCTAAATGGTTTTAAGGTTATAGTTGATTCAAGTAGTGAAGGTATGAATGACTGACAGAATCTGCATCTGGGGGAAAAAAAAGGACTGCAACTTTTTTTATTGTGTTGCAGATAAGAATGCTGTTGGTAACTGCTGCTACCTGAGCATCTAGCAGCAGATGGGAATCCAACAAACTTCCTAGCTCAGGCACATCTGCTCAGAGAAGGAAATACTGATATCTCTTATTCCTCACAATTGCTTCTACTAACCTGTAAGTATCACCTCCCTCGTATCCGGAGTTGAAACCTCAGTAAACCAGCTCCTTTATTCAGTCTGAGTTAGATGTTCAACTCCAAAAGGTTGGAAAATAAGTAAATATAAAGACTTGGTGTCACCCCTACATTGAAAGGAGAACTAGATGCTTGTACTCCACTGATGGTAACTGAGCTCTTTCCCTGCATACAGGGATCAAGATGGAACCTTTATTTTCTATACCCTTAAATTTTCAGAGCTTAGAGCTAGGCTTCAGTTTGTGTTTAAGGCATGTGTGTAGTCTATATAAACCTCTGACACTTGTATTTAGTATATCCAGTGCTTTTTTTGTGACGGTACTGCCTGGTACACAATACTGGCACCTCTAGATGCAGTACTAGCACCTCCAGTCAGAGCACGACAACTTTTCCCCTGAAGTACTGGCACTTTTTTTTTTAAACAAACAAATAAAAAAAAGTACTGAGTATATCCCTTGAGGGTGTTTAAAAAATGTGTTTAAATTTTGCTTTCCTTAATCATGTGACCCATTGGTTACTCATTTGAGCAAGGGGAGCATTATGACTTACACTTTTTTATTTTGTGCCTTTATGAATATAAAACTGTGCTAAGCACTTTAATAAGAAACCCCCTACAATTTCCATAATTTAAAGCAACAGTTCAAATCCAGGTAAACATGTCACAGTCCTAGCTCACAATTAATTTTCTGGTAATTTTACTAACATTTAATCCATTACTTACATTTAATCCATCAGTTAAGTAATAATTAGATGTTGGTGACCAATCTTAAATAACCAATAAAACTGTTATTCTATAAGTTGCCACAGGACTCCTTGTCAATCTTAAATAAGTCAATTATCTCTTTAAGGAATTTAAAGCCAGTCTGTGTAATGTATTTTAATTTTTGGGTACTGTTCATTTCAACGGAGTATTAATCAGGTATTTGTCCAACCTCACAGAAATGTAGATTTCTCCAAAAGCAACATTCAACAATTATTGGTAATCATCATATATATAGTAGTGCAATGTCTGTGACTCTGTAACGCTGAAATGCCGGCTGTTCCCTCTGGGCGGTGCTGTTCCCTGAATCACGTCCTTCGCCTCCAGCTGTGGCGCTCGGCTGACTTCAGCGCCGCTCAGCTGGGCCGCCGCGGGGTAGCAAGTGGCTGTTTGGGCGCCGCGGTCCCCATGCAGCACAGAAGGGGGGGCAGGGCAGTGACATATATGTCCAGGGGGCGGGGCATGGCCATGTACA
>CM057846.1:55587461-55604194 GCA_030068395.1 Apalone spinifera | reverse complement strand
TAGAAAACCGGACACCTGGCAACCCTAGATACCAGAGGTATCCCAAAATAGCTACCCTGCATCTTTTGAACGCTTCTGCTATTTCGAAATATAGCGGACATGCTATTTTGCCATCCCTGTGAACCTCATTGTACGAGGAGTAAGGGATGGCTCGAAATACCGCTGTATTTTGAAATTTGGCACTGTGTAGACAGTGCCAAATGCCAAAATAAGCTATTTTGAAATCTTATTTTGAGTTCAGGGTGCTGTGTAGACATACCCAAATTGAGAGCTACATTCCTGTTGAAAACCAAATAGGTTTTCAGAATGTCAGGTCTAGGTTTTCACTCATGAATTTCCCTATCGTCTCTTCAATAAAGTAAAGCTATTGCATGTAGTAAGCATCCTTAATGCTGCGATACACATTGCATTTTTTTCTTAATCTATGGGTTTAAAAAAAAAGTGTATGAAGTACTGGGTTGCAGTTTGATGTAGTTTATTCCTTCTGTCATCCCATGGAAGTTAATGATATTATATGCAGTCTTAATTAAGAGTGAATTTGGTTCTTCTTATCTTATATGCACCAGGATGCTAAAAAGGGAGTGAGATTGATAGCATTTTGTTTTAGAAAAACTAGAGCATAGATGTGATAGGCAATAACTGATGCTGGATGAATGAACTAATAACGTCATTTTCTGTAATGCCATTGTTGCTGTGGCTCTTTCAACAGAGTAGAGAAATGGAATTGAAAGGGGTTTTCTGTCAAAAACTTCATTTGTGATGAGACTTTGTAAATAAAAATGAAAGTGTTCTAATTTTAAATTTCATGTGAACATCACAAATGACTTGAAGTGCATTGAAGTATTTTAAATGTAGTCATGTCTTGAATGGCTTTAAATTGTATTATTAATGTATAATTTAATCACAGTGGCTTGATGAAAGTTGAAGATGACTGTGTTGTGTTAGAAGTAACCACAAAGTGCCAAACTCGGTTTAAATTGGATTAATATGATCAAGGCATAGAACATTTCCAGCTATTTCATAATATAACTCTGCACATCTGTGGACCAAAGTCTGATTTATACTCCCCCAGCCTACAGAACTTCCATAAGCAATTTGCATCATGGATATAGACTACACAATGGTTGGAGACTTCTTCTGACCTGTAATCTATTTTGGTTGTTTAAGTGAATTAAAGATCAAACGGAAAGAATGAAGGGAAAGCTGAGGTGAAATAATTTTATCTCATTTTTGTATCCCTGAAATGTATACATTCTCTTTGTGCAGAGACGGATCTTCACTTACATAGTTACATTAAAAGCTGAAAAATCTGTGTTTTGCAGGTTTGGGGGATGCTGGAAATGTCACGATTAATCTCAAATTTTATTTTAAACCAAAGTTTCTAGGCCTTTTCTCTCTGTAGATAACTGTACAAATGAAAATGGATCTGTATGGTTGAAAGCGTGTCGCTGATCTTATCTATAGAGTCACACTTTCTCTAAGTTTCAGGCAGTTCCTGTATGGCCAGTGAAATTCTTGCCCACCAGTCCCTTAGTTTTTGAGAGAATTAAAGAGAACTTGAAAAAGCGAAGGGATGTACCACACATGCTGTTCCAATACTGAGAGCCATTACAGATTTCTTCCAAGATGATTCATTTGTTGCACAGCTCCTAACCTCTGATCAGAATCCAGCATTGCTACTTGTTAAAAGTAATTTGTTATGCTGCAACTAAGATTGCTTTCATACTAGGCTCTGTGCATACACATGGACAGAGGCTGCCCCAAAGAGCTTACAGTCTAACAAAGGACACACAAGATGGGTCAGAGGAAGCACAGAAACATTAACTTGCTTGAGTTTGAATGCAAAGTCTGGGAGCTAAACTCAAGTGGCCACTTTTCTTCTCTGTGCCTATGTTTGTGTGTTCAACTGCCATAAATGGTGGGGGTTCTAACTCACATGTGACTATAGGTGCCTATCCATGTGGAAACAGTTGATTTTTGTATGTGTACTCATGGTACAGGCGATGCTTACCGGTTACAGTTAACCCGTGGCCCAGTAGGGCTGGAACAACCCGATGCAGGCAGGAGACTGCTCCAGCCTGGTAAGGCCCACCATGCAAAGGGTACTCCAATACAGCCATGCTGGAGCAGTTTCCCACCCACTGTGCAGCGCAGTGGGCTGGGCTTGGCTGGAGCAGACCCCACTCATGGCACAGGGCTGCTCCAGCCTGGCAAGTGGGCTGCTCCAGCCCAATCAGGCTGGAGCAGACATTCCATCCTTTCCCATTTAAGGAGTTAACTAGTTAAACATAAAATTTAACTGGTTATCTGATTAAACAGGATTTGACATCCCTAGTGTGAAGTGAATTCTAGTGGCCCACATAAACCCACCGTATTTGGAAAATTGCCTTTTTATAAACTCTTCCATATGTTGACAAGTATGAGTAGATCCGATTCAAACTGCTGTGCTCCACTTCACTTGCAGCAGGAGGCTGGTGCTGACCAAAACATGCTCGTCACCCTCCGACAAAAGAATTATTTTTGTCTGTGGATGCTTCAAAGAATCTTTATGCCAGACGTATTCATGGGGAAGATGTAGCACAAAGGACAAGAGTTAATTATTTTTTGTGGGTTATGATGAGCAGGGGAGTGAAAAGTGTTTTAATATTTTTGCAGTGAAGTTGATTTTACTCAATGCAGAGATGGGGGGGGGGGCATTTAGAGAGAATGAAGAATTTCTCACAATCCCCTCCCCACAGTAGATTGAAGAAGTGCTTTGACTTTGGATATTTACTGTACAGTTTGGTGTATTACTTCCTTCAGCCATCTGATGGCTTTAGTTTTCTATAACTGGAATTAAAATGCTACAGAACTCTTATTGCAATGACAAAGAAATTCTACTCTTTTGGCAGGCGAGCCTTTGATTTGTGCATGTGCTCTTTATTTCAAGAAACAAAAACATATCTGACAGTAATCCAAGATATCTAGGCAGATTGGCAAATCATTCATAAAGCAATAGTTTTTCTTCCAAGAAACAAAGCCATAAATTATTTTCATTGTCTCAGGCAATAGTCTCTCTTGGCCTTAGAGTGTATGAAATATCAGTGGTCTAAGTGCTTGTTTCTGCAATATGTGGACCACCTCCTTAAAAAGTACTGAGTAGCCTTAGTTCCCATTGAGATCAGTGGAAGTTAAGGGTATATTACCTTCAAGGAGGTCCTCAAAACCTTGTGGGATCGCACGATAATTGCTATTGCCATGCCTTTGTAAATGTGAGCGCTATTAGAAGGGACCATTAGATGAACTCACTGAACCATTAGGAAGCCTGCAAAAAATTAGTACTCTTTTTCTGATCTAAAAAAGTGTTGTGGTTGCACACCGAGCCATCCTCAAGGGAAGATTTCTTTTACATCTACTGACTCCATCAATGCTGCCACCCAGCAGTTCACTAATAATGAGTCTTATGCTTTGTAACATTTCACAGATTCCTTTATCATGCTGAGTAGAATTGGTCATCTATTATTAACATGCTGGCATTTTTGCTAAAGTAAAAGTGTCTTCATATTATCCATATTTCTGTTAACCCTTCCATGATAAAAGAACCTTGCAAACTCTATTCTGTTGTCCCTTTATCACTTGGGAACAAAAGACAGTTCATTTCTCAAAAACTATAACATGCTCCCTACTGAGCTTACAGAGAAAGATACATATTGATTTATTAGAAATACCTCTGATATTTGAACCTAATGTCTGTAAAATACTTCTTGTTTTAAAAAAAAAACATATTTCATTGGATAACCTTTTTATACTGTTGCATTAGAAACATGAATGATAATTCAGACAGCATATTTTGGACTTATACAGAGACTTATATCTACAGCAAATGTTAAGAAATTACCACCCTATGAGGTAAGGGAGTATTTTAATTCCATTTTTGCTGATGAGGATACTAAAAGGGCTTTGTCCAAGGTCACAAAGGATGTCTGTGCTTGTGGCAGAGCAAGGACTAGACCTTTACTCTTATGACTCATGTCTAAACCACAAGACCATCAGACCTCTTTTTTGAGCCTTTCTTGTTTGGTGCTTTCAAGTTTTCAGAAAAAGTGGCCTTTGTGCTAGGAAAAAAAGATTGAAAATCGCACCACAAAGATGGATTTTCTTGTGGAAGGTTTGATAATGTTATACTTGGTGGTTTGTACTGATTGAGCATACAGTAACTGAACAGTTAAGAGCTTTATCGGATGTTTTTTCTTTGCTTGGGTAAGTCAGAGCTCATTTTGGGCTAGCTCCCCAGCTGGTGCAAATATACTGACTTCTCATGTAAATCAGCTCCACTGTTGAGAATCTGGCCTGTTTTGAAAACTTCAGATTTGGAGCTGGCCCTCAGTGATCAGCATGATTCACATTTTTGAAGAAACTTGGTTTAGAAATGAATGTCCAAAAATCACATCTTTAAAGCTTGCTACTGAATTTTTAATACAATACTAGATGCTGTGATAGGAGTATAGTGAGGCCCCTGTGGATTGAAACCCAATAGAGTTGGGTTGCTTTCAATGATTACTTGTCCAAACACATACATATAGGTGATTCTTCCTTTCTATATCCTTCGAGCTGTTTACATGCCTAGGAATGGAGAGGCCCAAGATGCAGCAGAATCACCAAGGTTCTGTCTCTATAGCATAGCTTTCGGCATAAAGGTCATGTAGAGTAACCAAGCAATCTCTGTATGCTATAGAGCAGTTCTGCGTGGCAGCTTTCTATAGCACACAGAGGGATGATGGAAGGGAATAGGAGTCATGGGGAATCACAGATACATTCCCCATGTATTGGGGTATATGTTTTGATCGATAGCCATGTCCATGCACAGTCATAACAACAGCAGATCAGGTGAATATTCCATTCCCACATATCTTGGGGAAATCTCCAGTGTGAGGCCCATTTACTCAGGTGTTACACAGACGTCCACAATTTAACCTGGTTGCAAACTGTATTGGATTGTGTGACCTTTTTCTACTGTTTTTTGCACAGAATTTTATTCCTGAAATAAGGAATTACATGCAATGTTACAGTTAACATTTAAAACATTTCTGGTAAAATTTTCTAGACAAGAGATGTGCACAGCTTGAAAAACTAATCACACTGTGTGGTTTCTTTGTAGATATTTCTTCCTGTTCTTTACCATGTGACAGGTGAACTTGATTATTGGATTGTTCACTTACTGGTATTTGTAGATGGCTCTACATTATTTTCCATGCTCTATCCAATATTGATCAGTGTGTAAATGAGTCTGATGGAACATGGGGAAAATAAATATTTATCTGGGAATGCAGTTGTGAATTTCCACAAATATATTAAGGGTCAAATTCTTCCTTCAGACACTTATGGGCAGATCCCATGGACTCTAAGAGTTGCTTACACAAAACTGCTGATGGCAGAATTTGGCTCCAAGTACATCATTAGAAACATCATGAAAAACATTCCACAAATAAAAGTCTCTGGTAGGGGAAGAGGAAATGTTGTCCAGTGCTTAGAACACTATTCAAAGACTTAAAAGACCTGGGTTAAACTTTCTGATCCACCACAGACTCATATCTGACCTTGGACAAGTCATGCTGACATTGTGCCCCATCTATAAAATGTTGTTAATAATACTACTTTGCCTCGGGGTGTTACAAGGATAGATATCTTAACAATTGTGAGACAATCAGATATTAAGTACCTCAGATTCCTAGATAGGCTTTTGTTCCATATTTATTGCTATCTCTCCCAGGCATATGAATGAGCCAGAGCTACTCTTTAAAAGAGCACTATAATACTCACTTTTAATCATGATGGGCATGCTTTCTATTCCCCTTCTCCCAGTTATACAACAAACCCTATTTTATCTTAAATAATGAATGGAACTGTATTCTGTTTTGAAGAATGTAAGCCTAATTAAGTCCATGCAGGAAGGAGGTGCAAACCATGCAAACATTAAGTATTGGAAAGATCTAAAGTTAATTATAGATTATAAAGATATGTTTATTATGGCCCTGTATTGCATTCTTTTGGGAAGTTATGTAATGCTTGAAAGATAACAGAAAATGAACACATCAAAGGAAAGAAAGAAAGAAGAAAGGACAAAATATATATATAGAGAGATAAGAGATATGTTTAGATGTGAAAGGCTCTCTTAGTTAATTTTTGTGTGTGCCAGATTTTGCTAGTCTTACTCAATTTGTGCAATACCTTGCTTCTTAGGGAGTCCCAATAGTTCCAGTGGAACTCCTTGCAACACAGGGCAATAGAAGTAGCAGGATCAGATCCTTTAAAACGTTGGCTATTTTAGTTACAATTAATTCAATATTTTGTCTCTAGCATGATAAAACATTTATTTTTGCTGGATGTTTGACAATGAACTTGAACCCATTCATTCATCCTCCTGATCTTCTGCCTCCCTGCCACCTAATCCTCTCTGTTCCTCTTTCTCACTCCTTAGTTCTTCCTTCTTGATACTCCTGTCTTTCAAAATCTCCATTTGGTTTAAGTCAAAAATATAATTGAGAGTCTAACCTAGCTTCCAACTGTCAGGGTGCACTTCACTGTACCACCATGAATTCCAAATACTGTGCATGTCAGGTGGACAGCTGAGTGCTGTAGCCAGTATGCAGGGGAAAGCAGCAGAATTTGTCACTTGCTGGAGCAGAGAACCATTTTCTGTTACATATTGTACAGTACCAGGCACAATGGGGCTGACATCTCTACATGCAATCCAAATAAGCAATAATTTTGGTGTTAATAAATGTACAACTAACTTGGTGTCAGTTAACTTGGACAGTGTCTCTATTGAAATATTTGTTTGAGTTACAGTGAAACCAGTGTTTGAGATTAGTTCAGATGGGGAGCTCTTATAAATTATAGAGGAAAAGAAGGCAGCTGAGCTAAAACTCCCAAGAAGCAACATAGCAGCATTTTCCAGAGCTTTTTCTTGTTTTTGACCAGAAATTTTTTTTCAGTCAAATATTCAAAAATATCTGCAGAAAGTAGACTTATTTTATAGGGAAAAAATAGTGAGTCAGGTGGTGTTGGAGAGAGGGAATTTGATTCTTTGATTATGGGATGTTGTTCCAGGAAAAAGGATTGCTAGGTATAGATGGGATCCACCTAACAAAGAGAGGGAAGAGCATCTTCACAGGCAGGTTTGATAACCTAGTGAGGAGAGCTTTAGACTAGGTTCACTGGGTGATCATGACCTAAGCCCTGAGGGAAGTGGGATAGCTGGAGGAGGGTGCAATAGGAGACGCCTCCTGATTCATACTGAGAAAGTAGGGCAATCGGCTAGTTACTTTAGGTGCCTGTACATGCATGCAGGAAGCCTGGAAAACAATCAGGAAGACGTAGAAGTCCTTGCACAGTCAAAGAACTGTGATGTGACTGGAATAACATAGACTTGGTGGAGTGACTCATATGATCAGAGCACTGTTGTGGATGGGTATAAAAGATTCAGGAAGGACAGGCGGGATAGAAAAGGTGGAGGAGATGCACTGTATGTAAGAGGGCAGTATGATTGCTCAGAGCTCCAGTATAAAACTGGAAAAAAGTCTGTTGAGTGTCTTCAGATTAAGATAAGAGGTGAGAGTAAAAAGAAGGCTGTTGTGGTAGGTGTCTGCTATCGATGACGAGACCAGGAGAATGAGTTAGACAAGGGTTTCTTGGACAACTAACAGAAGTTTCTGGCTCACTGGCTCTGCTTCTCATGGGGGACTTCAAACACCCTGAAATCTGCTGAGAGCTATGAGGCAGTGTACAGATAATCCAGTAAGTTTTTGGAGAGTGGGGATAGGAAGAGATGGGGCCTGTGGTAGAGGAGGGGATTGTCCCAGCCCTTCCCCAGGCTCTGGGTGATGTGGGGAGGAGTCACATGGGGGTGATCATGTGACTGAGGCAGTCATGTAGCCCGTGCTCCCAGTATGTCCCTCCTCAGCAGTCATACCTGACTCTTAGATAGAAAGCTGGCTAGATTTTTGGGTTCGACAGGTAGTGATCAATGGCCCGGTGTCTAGTTGACAGCTGGTATCAATCAGAGTGTCCCAAGGGTCAATCCTGGATGATGGGACAGAATACACGTTCTGCAAATTCATGGATGACACTAACATGGCAGGGAGGAAGGTAGATATGCTGGGGGGTAGGGATAGGGTCCAGAGTGAAGTAAACAAATTGGAGGATTGGACCAAAAGAAATCGATGAGGTTCAACAAGGACAAGTGCAGAGTCCTACACTTAGTCCATAAGAATCCCAAGCACTGCTACAGGCTGGAGATCAACTGGCTAAGTGGCAGTTCTGCAGAAAAGGACTTGGGCTTACAGTGAATGAGAAGCTGGATACAAGTTAAATGAGCTTTGTTGCCAACAGCATATTGGGCTGCGTTAGTGGGAGCATTGCCAGCAGATAGAGGGGAATAATCAGTTCACTATTTGGCACTGCTGAGACCACTTTGGAGTGTTGCATCCGTTTTGGGCGTCCTGCTACAGTAAGGATGTGGACAAATTGGAGAGAGTCCAGTGGAGTAAAAAGGATTAGGGAATTTATGAGCAGCCTTTGAGGGACTGGGGCTTTAGTCTGCAAGAGTGAGGAGGGATTTTGGTAGTAGCTTCAGTTACCTGAAGTGGGGTTCCAAAGAAGATGGAGCCAGGTTATTCTCAATGATAGCAGATGACAGAACAAGAAGAAATGGACTCAAGTTTCAGTGGGGCCAACCTATGTTGGATATTAGGAATAGCTATTTCATTAGAAGGGTGGTGAAGAACTGGTTGACGTTTTTTTCCATTAGAACACCTTTCACAGAATCATCGATTAGGGTTGGAAGAGACCTCAGGAGTCACCTAGTCCAACCCCCTGCTTAAAGCGGGACTCAATTAAATCATCCAAGGCAGGGATTTGTCAAGCCTGGCCTTAAAATCCTCTAAAGCCTTTAGAGGATTTTAAGGCTTTAGAGGATTTTAAGGCCAGGCTTGACAAAGCCCTGCCTTGGATGATTTAATTGAGTCCCGCTTTAAGCAGGGGGTTGGACTAGGTGACTCCTGAGGTCTCTTCCAACCCTAATCTATGATTCTGTGAAAGGTGTTCTAATGGAAAAAAAACTTCAACCAGTTCTAATAACCATATGCAAAATTTAATGTAAATTGCACTACAGAGGCCCAAATCCTTCATGCACATACTTACATTTAAGCTTTAAGTAGTCCTGTTGACTTCAGTGGATACAAAATTCTAATTTGAGCATCAGCTGCTGTTGCATGGGCTTATTAATGCCAAAATTTGTTGAGCTCTTGAACAACAAATATAAGGATACGAATCATGGCCTGAGGAGTTTACAATCAGATCATTTTCTTTCTAATAGCGTCACAAACATCAAACTGAATAAGCTCATTGAAATCAATGGGATTGCTCATATGCTTAAAGTTAAATTCACAGATAAGTACTTTGAGCCTTAACCTGTGAATGATTTGTGCCTTAACAGGTCTATCTACTTTGTTCTTAGCATAATAATCTTTTATTTTAAATTGAGAGATAAGCCACTTGAAGATATAAAATAAGGAATAAATAATGAAGCCACTTCATATGTAATGTATCAGTCTGATCAGAAATTGTCTGGAGGCTGCTGCATCTGGAAAAAAGTTAAGGTAGGCACCAGAAAAGAAAGCAGGCTATTACATTTTCAGATTTATAGCTGGAACTACAAAACAGAACTAATCGTTAGAAAATTTTGTTTTGTATAACTTAATTTTTGTTTTTCTTCATTTAAATCATTGCTGTGGGGTCAGGTAGGGATGGGGGTTCAGTATGCAGTATGCAGGACAACCTCAGCCATCTCTCACTGTAGCAGCTTGGGACCACATGAGAAGCACCTCTCTCTGGCCACTGCAGCTCCAACAGGTTCAGCCTGTGGGGAGGAATGCATGTTCCCTGGTTGGAACAGGTACATGTTGGTCTGTGCTCCCCAGCCGGAGTGAGGAATGCAGCAAACTGTGCTTTTCTCTTACTCACTGATGAAGGGGAACAATCAGCAATGTTTCCATATGAATCTAGGAGGGAGGAGCTTCAGCTCCCCCTAAAGGAATCTGGAGGTGGGAGGATTGGGGCTGGAGCAATCCCAGATGGGGAGAGGAACCCCCAGCCAGTCCCTTTCAGCTGCCTGGTGGTGATCTCTCTTTTCTATATGGTTTTATGAAATACAACTCATCCCCAGCACAGCCCATTTTCCAGGCTTATAAGATAGTCAACAGGCAAGTTGACCAGTTGCTCCCCCTCCTTTCCTGCTTTTTCTCAGAAAGAGGCAGCAAGGGAGAGAAATACAGGGGGTTCTTCAAAGCGGCAGCACTGTGTGGACCCTGGGGCCAGACCACATGTGCAGCTCGGGGCCAGACACCATGTGCAGCTCAGGACCAGCTGGGATGTCCCCAGGTTGCATGCGGCATTTCAAAGTGGCAGTGCTGCCTGGAGCCCGGAATCAGCTGGGGACTCCCCCACTGACCTCAGGCTCCGTGCGGCACTTCCGCTTTGAAATGCCATATGGAGCAGATGAACTGAAGCTCAGCAGTTTGAAGTCTGTTCTTGAAGTTTTTTTGTTGCAGGATGGCTACCTTTAAATCTGCTACTGTGTATCCAGGGAGATTGAAGTGTTCTCCTACAGGTGTTTGTACATTACCGCTGAGAGGCTTTTCCCCACCACTGATCTAAGCCGTGTACTTACCCTTTGTACAGGGACCAGTGGGGCTGACAGTCATTGCAGGCCCTGTGGGGAGGAGCGGCTCTGTGCCTCTGAAGGGGGCAGGGCCTTGGACAGAAGGAGCAGGGCTTGGGCAGCCAGCCCTCGGTGCCACCCAGACCGTGGCATGCATCTCCCAACCCCACAGAGCCACACGGAGCGCCATTGTGGCACTCCAGTGGTGATTCAAAGGGGGATAGGGTAGCAACAACTTCAGCTGGGATCTCTGGGTCCCTTTGAATTGCCCGGCTTCTAGGCAACTGTCTCCTTGGGTCCCTTCCGACCCCATTGGAAGGCCTAACAGGGACAAAATTCACACTGGGTAAAGAATAGATCTCAAGCTCTTGTTTAGGCCTTTCTTTGGTCTTTTTGTCCTGGTCTCATTGTGAACTGAGATTAGAATTTTTATTTTACAAATCAAAATACACCTGATGACAATAGTCTTTACTGTTAACTTGCAAGCATTTATATAGGAGGGTTTTTTTTTACTACTCATCATGTGTGCATCTAGGCACTTCAGGCAATTGAAAATAGATGAATTCTTATATTTATGAGGTACTTATGTGCGCAGAACAATGAGCCATTGTCACCACAACAAATTAGCTACCTTTTTGCGCTTAAAAGTAATCCTTCTTATGGCTTCTTGATCACTTGTTAAATATTTGGCTACAATCTAATTGTGACCTTCTTCTCCTTAAGAGCAACTGCAGTTTGAGAGAATACCTATGGTAAGAGTAAGGTAGATTTCATAGCATGTTGATGTGTTCTCTGCCAAAATTTGGCTTACCTTGCCTTCTGACAAATTTGTATGGCTTGGAGCACCACTAATATTTATAGTTTGATCAAGTTAATTGCATCAAATTCTGCATTTTATAGCCAGCAAGCATAGCGCTTACTGCCATGAATGGTTCAGCTAATGGGGTTACTGACAGTACCAAGTGCTGCAATAAGTATTTCCTTTATCAGATGGATTGTTAGCTTCTTGAGTCGAGAGGTGCACACCTTTGAACTTCTCGTTCTAAAAGTCCATGCTGTAAAAAAATCCCTGGTTGCGGTGAGTGAGGCAGATTTTAGAAAAGAAATGCAAATCCAGCAGTTTTATTCATTTTTCATGGCTGTCAGTGCCAGGTGACATTGATCTGTCTTTAGACATGGCACTTTTTTCCATGTCGCAGTAATGGGTCTGGAAGATTTTGGATGATTGTACAGATAGACAGATATTCTAAAATAATAACAGGCTTTTACACTCTTTAATTTACATGCATTATCATCTCTAATGTATTTTTTTTTACACATGCCAAGTATTGACAGGTTACACTTAGTCAAGAATTTTGATGCCAAAACTCCCTTCCATTACACTTATGAGCACTCATATCTGTGTTCTGGATGTAAATAGTGACACAAGCTGAATCCTTCCACCCAGATGCGACCTTATGGAGGGTACCATCCATGTACAAAGCAATCACCTCTTACTTTTGTAAATGAGAGAGTTAGCTCCTTTTCTAAGATTCCATTGAAAGCTCCTGGTGGAATACAGGATTTGCATATGGGGAGGAGAAATGGTGTGTGGGGACACCTGTTATCTGTACACAAACCACATGGGGTATATTTAAGAATATGAGAGCAGTCTGGGAATCTGTAGAACCCTTTCTGGCTGTTTGACCATCAATTTTTTTTCTAAATGGACTACCACCATAAGATGATGTCTGTCAGGGTCTATTAGATTGATACAGGAGCTGCTGATATATTTAATACAAAGATGCATATTTACTACAAAAGAGTTAACGCAATGGACTAGACATCCACCTGATGCAAATCTGTATAGCTCTATTTACATCAGTGGAGCTGTCTTCAGATACACCATCTACATATCTGGCATTGCTTGCCTTTTCACACACATACTTTCCTGCAGTGAAAATTTAAATGCACACTAAAAGCTTTAGTCTGTAAAAGTTCAAGTGAAGAAGGAATTGTATGCAAACTTTGGAGAGCCACATAGAAACAAATTTTGGGTGCTGACTTTTATACAATTGTATACTATAAAAAATGAAAATCATGCTTGAAATAAGAGACTGCTTTTTTTTTTTTGTATTTCCCATGCTATCCTGGAGAGAATACATGTTGCAGTGTTACAAAGACTTGTAAACATAGTTTTAAATAGGAGTTGTGATATTAACTAAACCAGTTCTTGCAGGTGCCTTGTGATGGGGTGCCTGCCCCACACGATAGTGAAGAAGGGTTAAAGCAGCCTTTGGTAAGGTTGTCCAGGGTCTTTGCGAATGAGAAGAGGGCTTGTAGAGGCAGCCAATGAGAAGATGGCTTGCTGGGGCAAACAATTGAGAAGGCCATACAAAAAGGGCTGCTCAGCAGAGCAAAGGGTAGTCTGTCCCTGGAGAGCAAATAGAGGATTGGCTCTAAGAGAGGCACCTAAGATAGAGCAGTACTGGGTAGGATCAGCAGAGGCTGAGAGAGCTCTAGGCTTACTGCCAGACTGGGACTCTGACACAAAGGGCAGAAAAAGTGCTGGGGCTATGGGGAAATAGGAAAGGGAAACAAGTAGTAGAGGAGAGGTGGAGGCCGGCAGTAAGCGTCTGCTGCTTGAGGATCCCTGGGTTGGGGCTCTGCTTTCTGGGGACTCCCCAGCTGATCCCGAGCTCCCTGTGGCAAAACGATCAAAAGCCTCCTGTGCATACTAGGAATGTTACATTTTGATTAATCAGCTAATCGAGTAGTCAATGGAATATCGATTAGTCAATAAGGGGGGTGGAGCACTTGCTGTCCTGGCTGTGCATCTGCCTTTTAAATGTAGTAAGAGCCACTCGCAGCTCTTGCTACATTTAAAAGGCAGAGGTGCAGCAGGGAACCTGGGACTAGTGGAGACTGTGCCTCTGCCTTTGAAATTTAGCAAGAGCCCCATAGAGCTTTTGCTACATTTCAAAGGCAGAGGCACAATAGTCAGGACATGGCATGAGTAGGGACTCCTTCAGTCCCCATTGCTTCACTTCCCTGCTGAGCCTCTGTCTTCCATCTCTCCTCTCCTCATGGAGATGGTGCTGGGGGGAGCGGGCTTAAAAGCTGGTTCCTTGAGCACCATGCGAGCTTCCCCCCCAGCACCAGCTCCTGCTTCCCCACCTCTTGCTGCCTCTGTATCAGAGGCAGCTGGGGGGGGGGGCTGGCAGGGGGAGTGATTAGTCGAGTAGTGACTTAACTACCCAATAAACCTATGCTTATTGGGTAGTCAACTAGTCGCTTACATCCCTGATGCATACTGAATGAGTCAACTGAATGAGCCAACAATGCACAATCATCAGCAAACAGGAGGTCATAGAGAACCTTTGGTGTGAGCCTGAAGTCGGAGGTTGAAAATGCTACTGTCTGTTGAGAACGGAATAGGTATGCCCAACATGCAATCCTTGAAAGCAACTAACAGCATCATTGAAAAATAGATGTTGAACAGGTGAGAAGCAAGGACAGATCCTTGCTTTGTATCATTTGATACTTCAAAAAGGTGCTGAGATCTCTCCATTGTTAAGGATATGACCCGGCATACCATCATGAAAGGATTCTAAACTATATATACAAAGTAGTAATGCTTAAACAAATACCTCCCTGCATATCTTTTACCTTTAAATTCTGGTTTAGTATTTGCAACAGTGAACAAAAGTATAGCTGCTTTGTACATTAGATAATTGAAGTAGTCTCTTTCTCAGAGATCACACAAACATTTTATGCAGAGAAAACTTTCTGATAGTATGATGTGCTAATTCTCTTCTAATAGTTTGAAACTTAACAAGAGCCATTTAATATGTATTTAAGCCAAAGCTTCTATTAAAAAGATAATATTTATTAAATGGTTGTCAAACTTTATTTAAAAAAAAATAGAAGGGTTCATTAATATTTCCAAAATGCAGAGAGACAGGAAAGTGGGAAAAGTTAAATCGTTCTTCACAGACTTATCATATGTTGTGTTCCCAAAAAAACCACTACTGGTTTGTAACTGGAAGAAGTAAACTACTGGCAAATTACAAAAGTTAATCTGACTTTTGCTAAAGTACTTGCTATATCCCAGGAGACTGGGAAACAGTCAATTTTGTGACTAAGTTTGTTCCTGTTGAGGTATCCAGATTTGCTTGTATGCATTTCAGTTCCTGGGATCAAAATACAGTCAGTACTAAAAAAAATACCTGTTTATCTATCCCCAAAAACGGCAAATTGGTTTATGTCCCTTTCCTTTGTGTCCTTGATATTTCAATAGAAAAACACTTTACTGTAGGCTTTCATAATATCTTTGATAATAGTCTCTTAATATCAATGGAGAATTCTAAAAAATTAACCATAGACTGCAGAGGCATGTAACGAGGTGCAGACCCACCACTACGGCATCTGACCCTGGGCTCCTAGTGGCATGCAGCGTAGCATGGAGCTCTGGGTCAGTAGGGGACTCTGAGTCCCCCGTTGATCTCAGGCTCCATTGCTTTGAAATGCACAAGAGCCCCTGCTGGGGACTCTTGTGCATTTCAAAGAAGACACCGCATGCAGCCCGGAGTCAGAGGGACTTCCTGCTGGCCCTGGGCTGTACATGGAGTTCTGCATTCCTCCTTTGAAATGTACATGATCCTCACTGGGGGCTCTTGTACATTTCAAAGGAGGAATGCGGAAGTGCCTATTGACTGGTCAAAAAACTATCTGATATGCAAATGCTTATTGGATAGTAGACTAGTCTTTAACATCCTTAGTCTTGGGAGGAATCTATGGTCTTGCTTGGGAGTAGGGTAGTCAGGTCCCTCTCCCCCAGGATCACATGCAGCTGATCATAGAAGTAGCATGTTTGCGGCAATGCTCCAGACCATCCATTTGCCTCCTTTGTTTTCTGGCAGGACCGCTTCAGCTCCTTTATTTTAATATAACACTGCTGGGTGTCCCTGCTGCATCCGTTCTCCTGCATGCCATTTGTGATCTTGCCATAAATTTACATGTTTCTTCTGCTGGCTTATAGCTCCATGAGAACAGATTCCTCTCTCTGCCCAGCAATGCGGTCCAGGATCTCATACACGCTGTGTGTTGGTGCTTGTCTGTGGACCTGGGCAGTGGAGCCCATGGAGCTCATGGAACTTGTGGTCAAGTGTGCTGCTCAGGTGTGCTCACCCACACAGGCAATGAAATTCAGATTTCCCTGGGTCTTTTTCTATTTACCTGAAGAGCAGTAGAGTAAAAAATCCTGGCCAGAGCAGTCACAGCAGGATGCCTCCATGAAGCAAAGAACTTCAAATTTTGCAACGCTGTGTCTACGCTACCGTAACATCAACCATGCAAGGTCACATTTAGAGTTACTCCTCATGAGAAGCAGGAGTGCCAAAATCAACTTTAATGGCCCTTAAAGTCGATGGATTGGGCTTGGTAGTATGGACTCATTGATTAGAAAATTGAGCTAATGTGGTTAAATTGGATCTAAACTCATAGGCTACGTCTACACTGCAGGCTTCTTGCGCAAGAACTCTTTTGTGGAAGCGTTCTTGTGCAAAAACTCTTCCACAAGAGAGCATCTACGCTGCCATGTGCTTTTGCGCAAGAGCATCCATGGCATTGTAGACGCTCTCTTCCGCAAGAAAGCTCTGATGGCCATTTTAACCATAGGGGCTTCTTGCGCAAGAAATTCATGTTGCCTGTCAACACTGCCCTCTTCTGGAAGAGCTCCTGTGAAAGAGGGCTTATTCCTCATGGGGAGAGGAATAACTCTTCTGGAAGAAGTCCTGTTTTACAACTCTATACTGTAAATTTACTCTGGAAGAACACTTGTGCAGTGTAGACAGCCGGCAAGGTTTTGCAGAAGACGTAGCCATAATGTAGACCTGGCCTAATTATGAGAGTCAGTGTCCTGGCTGGCATTACAACTCAGTTCTGGCTTTCTAGTCGCTGGATCATTCCAGTATATCACACATTTGATTTGTCATGAAGTTTTCTATGTCTGGACCTTGTATAATTATTTTGTGTTGGAGGAAACATAGCTGTT
>CM057846.1:55577104-55587361 GCA_030068395.1 Apalone spinifera | reverse complement strand
AACTCCAAGATCTCTTTCCTGATTTGTCGTAGCCAAATTAGCTCCCATCATACTTTACGTATAGTTGGGGTGGTTTTTCCCGATGTGCGTTACTTTACACTTATCCACATTAAATTTCATTTGCCATTTTGTAGCCCAATCACTCAGTTTGGTGAGATCTTCTTGGAGTCCCTCACAGTCTGCTTCTGTCTTGACTATTCTAAATATGTCTTTCTGCTCTAAATATTAGTTTGTATTTGGGTTTGAATGTGAATAGGATTCTGTATTTCTAAAGCTGAGCAAATAATTTACAACAAAATTTGTCTGATGAATGTAGCCTCTTTTTCTGTTCTCGGTATATTTACAAATATTGTGATTCACTCAGATTTTTTTCTTAGAAGTATTTGCTGGTTTTTTTTCCAATTTGTTAAATTCCATGGATTCATTGCAAAAAATTCTCTGCAAGTACATGAAGTTCAGTATTAACTCTTCAAGGGGTATTGGTTAATTTTTCATTCATCAAATAAAGTCCCATGATATTGTATCTATTCCAAGGAATGAAAGCACTTTTGGTGTGAATACCTGGGTATGCACATTTAATATTTTCCTACCAGTATCCATGCAACTTCAAAATTTGTTATATGCAGTCATTTATGATAGCAACGTTTTTATCACCTAATGTAAGCACTCACAAACATGAACATCACCGAAGCAAATTCATTTAACAATTATAGCAAACATTTACTGGAAATTGTTCTCATTATTACTTTACCTCTGTTAATTTCCCATACATTCATGGTTTATACCCCACTAATAATATTTGGGACCAAATAATTTTTTACTTATCACTACATGATGTTTGGCATGACACTATCAACTATGATCACTCTGACTGGCACAGCCTTCCTCAGTAAACCATTGAATGCTGGCTATTCAAATACAAATGCACAGCCCAAGTTGATATATCAAAACATACTATGAAAGCTCATTGACAAATATTTCATTGTATACCTTAGTAAAGCAGCTCAAAATGTTTTTTATTTTGTTTAGAGCACTGGCAGCCGTGAGAGAGCCATGATATAGCCATATATTGCTTATGTGCAGTATAAGTGATTTAATCCCTAAGCATAAGTAAAAAAT
Source organism: Apalone spinifera (assembly GCA_030068395.1). Lineage (NCBI taxonomy): Eukaryota > Metazoa > Chordata > Testudines > Trionychidae > Apalone > Apalone spinifera. The sequence goes on along the minus strand of CM057846.1, from coordinate 55,586,242 downwards.
ATAGTTAGGATTTTCTTTTCAAGCAATATAAATGTTAGTGTTTTCATGTTATGAACAAAAGTATTTGAAATAGCTGTGGTAACTGTTGTTGGGCAATTCTATGGAAGTTACCTATATTTTACCTTCTCTGAAACACTTTTTAAAATTGTTTATTTAGTATAGCGTACTCTCTGTTAGAATAAAAACATTTCCATTCTCACCAAGCCATTGCCTTTAATTGCATCTATATTTCTGTCAAGGAGAGGTTTTTAGTGTGATGGTTTGCTCAAGCTGAGGAGCTGTCAAACATTTTCTCTTACAGTAAGTGAATTCATGATGGATTTGTTCATTCTTTTGTACTGGAGCAAGACAGATTCAGATGACATGCATGGAGGTTTTCCACCAATAGTAAAACAGTTCTGGATCCTAATGAGGCTGATTCACATCCAATGTTCTTTAAGGCTTCAGTTCAGAATCAAAAGCCTAAAATCCTTGGAGAATATTTCCTTCTATAGTACCTGTCATCACAAATGAACTGTAGCCTCATTGCTTACAGATAAGTTGGCCTCAAGAATTTTTTTTTCTCTCTTACATACAAAGATTAGTATTTCTGTGAACTTGCAGAATGCTGACAAATCAAAGAGGCAAACGTTTGCTCTCATTGTGCAGTGTCGTTTTCCTATGTGTCTGCATCTGTATTCAACAGAACTGTTTGATATGGCTAATTTGTGGTACATTAACTGGGGGCTCTTTTAGTGTAATGATACTTAGAAGAACAATATCTTGACAATACTTTACAGGCAGCCAATGCCATGTGTTGAAGTGGTTTAATTGTAAAGCACATGGCTTTTTGCATGTAAATTTGGCTTTGACTTTATTTAAATACTGTATTTTGCAAGTGATAATATCTAGTAATTCAGAAACAAAGTCAAATTACCTTTCTGGAGTATGATGCATGAGGGAATGTTCATATTACCCTGACATGAAGTGAGCGTGAACAAGTGTTAATGACTGGGAATTTGATATCACCCCACCGTTTGATAGGACTTACCTTCTTTCTCTGTCCCCATAATCACACTGAATCAGCTCGTAGCAGAGTCCCTCTCTTTCTTAAAACAGCTTTGGGAACTGTGATTTTTTGCTGGCTCCTCCTACTTCTTCAAAGCAGTCACCTTTTTCTGCATGGAACAGGAATCTTCTAAACAGATCATGGCCAGCCATTTCTCAGATGATGAGATGGATCTGGTAGACCTCCTATGGACTTCAGAAATCAAGATTGCTGTCACCTCCTTGGTTATCTGTTTCAGATCCACCTTTCCATAAGACCCTGCTACTGGAATTTTGGAGTCTCTCTCCAATTAGGGGCAGCTGTCACCAAATAACACAAGTGACTCAAATTGTTCCATTTCATTTTGGGAAAGTTTTGTGATATTATGTAAAGGACTTGACTTCTGTGTATCTGGACGAATCTGACTGACTTTGTGTTCCCCTCTCACTGATCATGACACTCACAAAATGCCCTTTCTAGAGCAGTGGTTCCTGAACCATTGGCTGCTGGGCCGCATAACACTGCTAGGCCATGCCCATGCCCATGGCTTGACATTCCTGTACGCAGGGGTGCGAAGGGTGCGAATGCACCGCCTCCCTCTGGTTCCTGTGCTGGTCTCTCCCATGGCCTGATAGGGGTGCCAGGCCCTTGGCCACCCTCCATGCTTTGCCCAACTCGTGTGGTACAGCCCTCGTGTGGTGGAGCCAAGGTGGGACAGACCCAACTGTTGCTGGGGGAGCTGTGGAGGGATTGCCAGGGGACTCTGGCTGCTAACAGAGCCCCCCTGTGGAGATGTGAGATGTTCTGCCTGCCCCATGTACGTCCCCTGGTCCTAGAGGTGGATGGGAGCATCCCAGCTTCTTATGCTGCAGTTGCTCCTGCCTTCCCCAGGGGAGCCAGGTAGAATGAAGCTGCTCTGCCTGGTTCACGTGTGGGGCAGGTAGGCTGGGAAGGCCTAGCTGTGCGTGTCTCCCTCTCTCCAGGAGTGGGGGCTACTGCAGTGAGTTGGGGACAGAGGAGTTTGGGGTACCTAACTTGTTTCCCTCTGGGCTGCAGGCAGAACAAAAAGCCTAGCTCGTGACATTTTCATGACTACATTTCAAACAAAGCATAGTCTGGTAGCACGTTAAGACTAACAAAACATGTAGATGGTATCATGAGCTTTTGTGGGTACTTCTTCAGGTCATCTGAAGAAGTGGGTTGTGCCCACGAAAGGTCATGATACCATCTACTTGTTCTGTTAGTCTTAAAGTGCTACCAGACTCTTTGTTGTGTTAAGTTTTTCCTGTTACAGATTAACTTGGCTACCCCTCCGAAATTTCAAACAAAGTTTACATAGATGTTAATGGTTCAAGATAAGAAAGGAAAGGATTATTTTAACCTATTATTTTTTTTTAGTGTTGTAGATATCTGCAAACTCTGATCTGTTACAATGACATGTATTATGTGCCTACAGATGTGATGTAAAATACTAATTTTAAGAGGTCAATGGTTTGCCACAGTGAATATGCAAATAAAATGTTACTAGTCCACCAAAAGTTTGTGAATGGGTTTGCTGGTCCACGGTATGAAAAAGATTGGGAACTACTGCGCTAGGGGCCTGGCATGTGTCACTGAAGCTTGATCCAAGCAAGACCAAGGCAGCTACCACCATGGGCACTCATGAGTCCATGCCCTGCCAGTCAGCTCTCCCTTTCCAAATACCAAAAGAGCAGTCAAGAAACTTCTAAAATCTTGGTTACCTTCACCTAATCTATTCTTGATGTGGTGAAAATAATTTCTGCTTGCTTGAAAGAAAGACCCACGTTCTCAGGGTAAAAAATTGGGTTCCAGATCAACAGTGCCTTCCAATGCTGCTTTAAAAATCTTGCCTGATGTCTTCAATAATAACCAGTTGGAACACAATACTTTTCCAAATCCCATGTTCCTGAGACAATAACTCTTTCCCAGTCAAGATTATAGGATTTTGGGAATGTTCACTTTAGCTACACATTTGTCTTAGATGTTAAGTATTCAGAAGAGTGAGAGAGATGGCACCTGTCCCCTGAGCATGTGGCACTGGGCATCATTGGTGGGAGGGCTTGGTGCCATGCAGCAGGAGCAGTCGTGCCTTTCCCATGCCACCACAGGGAGCAGGAGCTGTGGAAGAAGCGGCGCATGCTGGGCGGGCACACTCTCACCACTTCACCCCTGGTTCCTGCTGCCATGGGAAGTGTGTGTGAGGGGGGTGCAACTGCTGCCTCAGGCCTCCCTGGTGATCCCCAAAGCCATGTGCTATGGGGACAGGGTGCCATGGGGGTAAGAAGAAGGGACAATGGTGGGAAGGGACTGGACGTGGGGGACAGTAATGGACTGCCTCCCGTTCCAGCCTGCTGGGAGTCCAGAGCCGGACTGCACAATCACCCCAGCTAGGAATGGCCGATGGGCCAGGAGTTTGAGACCCCTGCTCTAAGCATATGTACACAAGACAACCTAAAAATTACTTATTCTCACATCCTATGTACATATAAAATACTGAGTCCCCTACCCCCATTCCTTCTCCTTATCGTTATCTCCTGATAAATAGCAATGTTAGCCCAAATCATGAGAGGTATTGAGCTCCTGCTGAACATGTTATTTCCCAGTGATTTGTCTTGTTACCTATTAAGGTAGAACTTCATTGCCAATTTGCACTGTATAAATTAAGGAATTATACTGGTAAAACAAGTTGAGGGCTTGTAATTCAGACTTTCATCAAGATTCAAAAGAGGAATTTAATGGTGAGAGATTATTCTAGCAGAGAGAGAATAAATTGAGAGAGGCTAAAAGTAATATGCATCCAAGGAGTTCCTCTTGGTACACAGGTGGTCAGAAAATGGTCTGGCTGGTTTTAATTAGCCCTCTGGGACAGGGGAAACATGTGGCCAGCTACTCATTGCTAATTTTGGACAAACAGATAATGCTGTGTGCCCCATGATGCATTTGAGTCTGTAATTATGAGTTACTATTTTTCATGCTGCTGTTTGTCACTAATCAGCAAGTTATGTTTTTGATCTGGGCATTTTCCTTTTATCTGTCGGTTGCTAAGGTTTCTGGGTTTTGATGTAAACAATAACAAATACCTATAATCCCAGGAATAACAGTCCACCGAGATCTTGCATTCTTTATGTCCATCCATGAGCTTTGTGCTGCCTCTTGGCAACTTACAACTAGAGATTAACGCAGGGCTGCCAGCCTGGGGCGTGCACTTAGGATCAGTTAAAACCCTATTCTGTGGGTAGGTTTTTATAGCCCCAAACATATTTGACAACCAAAACACCCCTTTCCCCTTTTTAATTAATCAAACAAATCTCAAGAATTATAAATTTTTAGCCATAATTGTGTTTACAAGCTTTATTTTCAGAGTTCTCTTCACAGCTAACCAGATGATCACTCATTCCTGCCCAAAGGCATCGTATATGAGATCCGAGTGAATTATCCTGAGTTATCTTCATGACCAACAGGAAATGAAATGTTGCGTGGTATCTTAAGCCATGTGGTACCAAGAAGAAATCATTGTTTCATTTAATATTCTTCCAGCCAGACACAGTTTTTCTCACAATAACTTTAAGGATGGCAGAAGAACAAATACCATTGATCATTGCTTTATCAGTTTGTGCTATGAAAAAATTATTAAACAGTTAAATCTGGCCCTGTAACTGGTCTCTTACTGATTTTGTTTAATGAGCTTGTGCGGTTCAGTCACAAAGATCCCCTTGAGATTGGCACTTGATGTGCTGAAAATACCTATCTTCCCTCAGGGGTCCCCAGCACTCTATCCTGCTGACTCTCTGGTCTCCCCCAGTGATGGCTCAGAGTTGGAATCACAACCCAGAGTAGAGCAAAACACACTGAGATGCACTCAGCACTGAGAAGGTTTAGTCAAAAGTTTACACAGCACCGAGGTGCACAGCCCTTGAGACCAGAACTCTGGATTGATACAGAACAGACACGTAAATTGCACAGCTGTTGTCCTCTCCCTGGTAATATTTGCACCGGGTTTAATAACAAAATAAGTGATTTTATTAAGTATAAAAAGTAGGATATAAGTCAGTGGTTCCCAAACTTTTTGGCATCACGCTCCTATTTTGATTTTTGAGATTTTGAGAAACCCTCACCTCCCCCGCATAGCAGCAAAACTTGTTGAGGGGGGAAAAAAAAAGACTGACCAGGGCTGAAAAACAAAAATAGCAGCAAAACTGGGGGGATAGGGGGAATGGGTTGCCTCGTGCCCCCCGGAATTTCTTCATGCCCCCCCAGGGAGGCACACACTGCAGTCTGGGAACCCATGGAAGTGGTTGCAAATGATAGCAGACAGATCACATTAAGTTACTAAGCAAAATAAAACAAAACATGCCAGCTAAGCCTAATACAATGAGAATTTGTTACAAATTACAATTTCTCATTCTAGTTCTATTGCAGGTAAAGTCCTTCTCAAGCCAGAGATGTCTTTTTCTGACATGGGTCCAGCAGTTCCCCTTCATCCCTGTTGTTACAGCTCTTTTGTTTTCAGGTGCTTTCATGTATCCTTTTTGGATAGTAAGGCAGTCGTATTGCCAGCTGAAGGCAATCATCATTTACTCCCCTTGCCATATACTTAGGTCGGATTTTCCGGGACAGTCCCTATTTTTAATACTCTGTCCCAGTGTCCCTGTCAAGTAATGAAATGTCCTGGATTGACAGGCCTGTACACAGGGTGTGTGTATGCAAAGGGTGTGAATACACCCACCAATGGCCCTCGCATGAGCAGTGTCTCTCACTAGGTCACAGCACTTGCCCTCACATGACCCGAGCGTGCCCTTCACTATGCTTACCAGAGCTTTAGCCTCCTGCATCAGACGCCCCAACTCTAGGGATGCCGCGGATGCCATGGGAACCGCTCCTTGCTGAGGGGGGTGTAGGGTGCTGTGATGTCAGCATGTTCAGACATCAGTCAAAGGGCAGGGCTAAAATCCCACCCCTTTCTAATGGTAAGGGCGGGGCTGTGAACTGGAGAAATTGACTGTGGCATGAGAGCGCCTAGGCTGCCTCTCACACACACCGCTGCCGGTTTAACCTCTCAGCCTGGCTGCTGGCTTGCCCACTTTCCCCTTCCCTGTGGCTGCACTTTGCAACTCGCTGCACATAAGAGAGTCTGCACCGTGAGGGTTTGCGGGGTACTGGCAGGGAAAAGAGTCCCTGTGGGACAGGTCCATCTTCTGGGAGGAAGCCACTGTCCAAAGGGTCCCCCCTCTTCACAGGGCTCGGGCACCATAGCAGCTGCCCCAGTGCCCCCCTCCACAGGGCGCAGCTGGGCACTCTCCCCGGGCTGAGCTGGTTCCACTTTTGCATGGGAGGAGGAGGGGCCACTTTTACCTGGTGGAGTGTGGGGCCACCATGACTGGGGCATGCAAATGCACATGTAGAAGCACCTGCCTGCTAGGAGTAGGGGCTGGGTGCAGCACCTTTGGAGCTTGTGCGGTCTGCATTGGAGCAAGCTCCCTTTGCTAATGCAGTGGGTACTGCGTGTCATTACCTGCCTGTGCATTTAGCACAGAGCTCATGCTAAGGGTAGTTGTTGCCTGCCCCAGGCAGGATGGATTTTTCATTTCCTTTTATTAAAAATGAGTGTTGGAGCCTGTGGCAGGAGTGGGGAGGAGGTGCAGGGAGAAGCCTGAAAACATGACTTGGACACAGCCCTCAGATGCACACTTCAGGGCAACCCCTGGTCAGACACGCTACCCCAAGCTCCCTCATGGCCAGACACCCTACCCCCCAGTCTGCTCCTGCACCCTCCCTTGCTCCTGTACCTCCCCCCGGCCAGACACCCCATTCTGCATCCACCATTGCTCCTGCATCCTTCCTCTAGGCCACACACTGCACCCTTCCTTGCTCCTGCTCCCTCCCCCTGGACAGACACCCTACTCCATGCCTGCTCCTGCACCCTACTTCCCTTATAGCTCCTGCACTTCATTCCTGTCCCATTGCCTGGCAGCCTTGTCTTGCTCACTGAACCCCTCATTTTTGTTCCCACCCCAGAACCTAAGGGAGGTCCATAAAATCCACTAACCCCAGAACCCCAGAAAAGTAAATCCTGCTTGTGGGAAGCCCTCACCCTCACTCTTTCCTGTCTCTTCCCTTTGTGCTGAAGTGTCAGAGGAATGAGGTGTCTCATTTGGGAGCCACATCAGTGAGGGTTGGGGATTTTGGGAGGAGAGTTTTTTTGCTTCTCGCTTGTGTGTTCCCCAACTGATTTTTCTGTGGGTCAGTGGCCCCTGACCCAAAAAAGGTTCCCTGACCCTGCCATCAATGAAGAAAACATTGAAATCATGTGTGTTGGACATAAAATAATATTTTACTTTATTTGAAATGAAGTTTGATAAACTAACATGAGAGTTAAAATACTTAATCTGTTTAATTTAGATGAAACCATTCTACCCAGCTGCAACACTAGCAAAATGGCTTGGGTGTAATTATGTAATTAATGGTGAGTTTCCATGGTGATCTGCGAAAGGTTTGCATTGAGCCAGGTGGTCCATGGGCTAAAAAGTTTAAGAATCACTGAAACAGAGACACCCCCAGTCTCTCTCCCTGAAAGACTGCCCTGGGCTTCCTGCTACTCCACAAGAGCCCACAGAGAGATCAGGTCTGTTACCATGGCAGTGAAATGACCATGTCACTCAGGTGTGGATGATGGATAGGCTCTTTGTCCAAGCAGTTGATGATTTAAACAGCATATTAAGATGCCACATGAAAACTCTTGGTGCATCCACAGAAAGGGAGGGTGTATCATCTCTCTACAGAGAGGCTTGTTATGATTTGTGTGTCTGGGTAAACAAGCTCTTTGTGAGCTCTGTAAAGAGGTGAGAATTCTTAACTTCCAGGTTCAAGGGATTTGTTCTTCTGTCTTTCGGCTGCACGTTAGCTGTAACAATGCAATTCTGAGTTATTCTAGCGCACAGAGTGAAATCTGTGCTAAAGACCCCAAATCCAGTGAGAGAAAGTACTGCTGTCAGAAGAATTCAATTCAAAGTCTCTCCAATTTTCTTCAAAGATTGTCTCTTATCAGGTAGTGGGACTTCTCCTGATTGGTCCCTTATATTTTTGAAGGGTGACTAAATGTTAACTGGATCTTCTTGAGTAATGTCAACAGATTGCTTTGGGTCCAATCCTAGCTTAAAGTTTAATTTGGATCAGGCCCTTTGTAAGCCGGTTGGGAAGTTGTCTCATTTGGCAATTATTATTAGCTATTATTTACGTAGTATAGGCATTGCCACCACAGTATTGACATATACACTTCTCAGTAGCTTTACACATAAAATAGCCCAGCCCCATTGACCTCCCTGGGAAATGTACCTTTCAAGCAGTGGTGGTGAGGGTTAGTGACGTAGTCGTCTTCACCCTGTAATGGTCATGGTTCGTTTGGTATTCTCATTCTGGCTTGGAAATGGAGGAGACTTGATTTGCAGTAACTTCAAAAATGCAGTTGTACTATATCTCATTAGGGATGTAATTTCCATTCATCTGTTAACCATTAATGTTAGACCACACTGGGGCTGCCGCCAGCACCCAGCCCATCTAGAGCAAACCCTGTCCACAGCAGGCTGGACTCCCCATAGAGAGAGGCTGCTCCCCGGACACTGGCTCAGTCCCTGTCTGTAAGGCCCCCGGGTCCCTCACAGATGTGCTGCTCCAGACCAGAGCCCCCCCTGTTTGCAGCAGGCCCTTTGGGGCTGAAACAGCCCCCTGACCACAGCAGGTGGGGAGCTGCTCCAGTCCCCTCTGATTACCAGTTAATTGGAACTGTAGGCATCATCCAGTAAGAGGACTAAGGAAGTTGTCCCATGAAATTGTAGAATAGTTCTGGATGACTCCCGGGCCCTGAGTCAAATGGGGCTGCAGGTACACTGCAGAGTAATAAGTCTTGGATCCTGGCTCTCATATTGAATTGAGGTTGGACCTCTAGTGCTGCGGTATCATAGGACCCTACATCTGGGGTCTGGGTTAATGCAATGGAAGTCTAGTTGCATGGGGGGGGGAGCGGTTCTGTGGGCCCAAACCCATCCCTATTGGTAGAGGATGGTGGGAGGAGTTCTTAGAGAGGTCACATGACA
>CM057846.1:55559228-55577004 GCA_030068395.1 Apalone spinifera | reverse complement strand
AAAAGCAGATGATTTTCCGCAAAAACTGGCCAGTCTAGACGCAGCCATTCAGTTCCCCAGCCCTGTGGAAAAGTACCAGAGTCAAGATGGATTCCAGCACCAGGTGACATGTATGTATATCTTCGTCTGGAGGGAGATAGTACTCCCCTACTAAATTTTCTCTTGCTAATGGACTATTGTTTCCGTGTCTGGCCTCTTCATTGTTGTTCCTGATGGGCTGGAGGTAGGCTTTCTCAACATGAACACTTTGATAATAAATCTACAGTCAATATGCTTAATTTCAGACACAGAAATGGTACATGCATAAAAATAAACTATACACATTCAGGGGATTACAAGCTTTCCAATGATAGGTTACATGCAATACTTTGTAGAAGGCATATTTGAGTTAGGTCATAGTAATTGGCATATTTCCAAAAAGAATATGGGGTGTAACATCACACATTCCTTCTCCAGAACTGCCACTCATCCTCTTTATTTGTATGTAGGGGAGTGCTTGTATCTTTATTGGTCTACCTCTGCTCCAATTGAAGTCAATAGAAACAAAGCTAGGCTAAGATGGAATGATTTTGAAAATCTTGCCTCTAATTAATAATAATGTGGGACCTTGCTCATGTGTTCAGTACATGTTTGAGATGTCCAGTTCAGAGATTCTCAGACTTCACTGCACTGCGACTCCCGCCCCCCCCACCCCCACTGACAACAAAAATTACTGGAGGGGTGTGGGGGGAAAGGGGGGCGGATGGGGATGGGGGACTGAAGTCTGAGTCCACCTAAGCCCTGCTGTCTTGGGTGGTGGGTAGGGGCAAAGACAAATCTCAAGGGCTTCAGCCCTAGGCAGGGGGAAACCTTAAACCTGGGCTCCAGCTTCAATATGAGTCCTGGCAACACCATAAAAAAGGAGTCCTGACCCAGTTTAGGGTCCCAACCCATAGTTTGCTGATCCAGTTCAAGGCTAGATTGTGACTAACCCTTATGAGGATGCTATAGGTGTTGAGCACTTTGGGCCTCCCTTGTTTATGCATTGCACACAAGGACTACCCTGAATGGCAAGTGGCATGGCCAGGACCTGTCACTCTTCCACAGTCAGAAACTCGGACAGAGGTGGTCAAGCCTAGTGGTCAGAATCAGGACTTGAGGGCAGGGTTGGAGCAGGTCTGGGAGTAGGATTAGGAACAGGGCTGGAGCAAAAGCAAGACTGGCCAAGGCTAAGGTCTAGGGAGTTTGTTGCCACTGTCAGGCAAGAGAGAGTTCCAAGCCCTGGAGTGATGCTGAGTGGGCTGAGCTACTGGTGCTACTGGTCCTCCTGTAGGGCTTATATACCTGGTCTGGAAATCACGTTACCAGTTCCTGATTTGTGGATTGGCTGGACCTAGCAGAGGAGTGACTCCTTACCTTACACCTACCAATGTTAGTGTAGTATGTCGCGAGAGCCATAAGTCCGATGATGCATACCCAAGGGGGGGAAGGACAGAACGAGGTGGACAGTTTCAGCAAATGAAGGATTTATTTATGACAGTGATGAATGTATAGTATTTATTCTAAGATTTTTAATAGACCGTGTTAATGAATTTACAGTATTTATTATATTTATTCTATGATTTCTAGTTAAACGTGTCAGAGATATAAGGATGGGAATGGCAAGGGGAATAGTCTCTATTCTAACAATATCCAGCTACACTAATTAAATAACAGTGATAACTACAAACTCTATGTACTATCCAAAACAACTACAACACTAAGCTTATACAACAAAGAAAATCAAATCATACATACCAACTTACACAGCACACAGAACATTTCAAAGATATCGATTCAGTTGCGAAGGCCTTGGTTACGCCCGAGAGTCGGGGGAGGTGGCTGGTCGGTTGATCAGGCCAGCAGTGCTTTGAAGTATACGGGAAGGCACACGCACAGTGGTACATGTGTTGCGAAGACCTCCTTTTGTGAACTGTGTGATGGGTATTTATCCCCAAATCTGCACATCGCTTTCCCGCGCTTCCATATATGGCCCCAATGGTCACCAAGTGGGAGGTCTGTGCCTCAGGGGTTGGGCCGAAACTGTGCGGGTTTCATGCGACCAGGTAAGCCCCGCAGTTCTCAAGCCAAGGTGACGGGTGGGAGAGTCTGAGGCTATTTTCACCCATTCCCTTTTTCTAAAGGCAATGGTATGCAGGAAGGGTGAGGCCAGTTTCTCCCAAGGAGTACTGCAGCCCATTATAGCAAAAGCGGCTTGGCCAAACCTTTTACGGGGAGAGCAGTTTTTTTTCTAACATAGTACAGCCTGAACATTCCACCTGTGAAGTAGGCAACTGTGGGAAGGTGCCACTGTGAGAGACAGTCCCCTTCTGAGCACCTCATTGAACAGTGTGCTTTTGTACTGCCCCCTATTGAGATTAGTGTGAACAAATCCTGACCCTAATTAATAATAAAGTGGGCACTTTACTATGTGTAATTAAGATTAGAACTGGTCAGGAATTTTTTGATTAAAACACTTTTTTAATAAAAAATGCTGATTTGTCAAAATTAAAGCTTCATGGGGAAGAGCCAATTTGGAAGAACTTTCTGCTTTGAAAAAATATCCCATTTTCACATTTTTGAAATGAAAGGTTGTTTTTTGTTTGATATGATTTTATTTAGAAGTCTAAGTTGATTCATAGTTTTTTTAAAAGTCAAAATTGAAACAAAATTTAGCCAAACCATTTTTTCAGATTGCTGATTTATTAATAGTTAAGATTTCCAGGTTTTTGTCCTGATTCAGGATAATTTTTGTCCTAATTCAGGATAATTATCCTGATTCAGGATAACTCTACAGATAATAAACTGTGAAGTCCAAGCGTAGTTGGATGTTTATTGTAAAACTTATGTTCTTGTTACAGCCGTAGCTGATTTCCCCATTGTGAATGTCACCAGGCTGCTATTCTGGATCCAAACCTTTGATCCCACAGGATTTTAATCTTACTCAGTTTGAGCAGCTCACTTTAGTAATCAAGGCACACTGTTGGGGAACTGACTCAGAGTCTGGTACCCTTATCAGAATGTGGGGTTCATGGCACAGCTAACTTACCTAAGTTTGAATAAAGACTCTAATTATCTTACCCATTACAAAGATAGGTTCCCCAATTATCACCTCTAATATCATTAGCTCACAGACATTTACCTCCCCCCCCATTCCCCTTCTGTTCTGAAATTTGATTTGTCCTTTTCATATGTGTTTATTTTTTTTAATTGTATCCTTTGGTATACATAGTTGTGACAATTTTCTTCCATTATTTGATCTGAGGAAGTGGGTCTGGCCCACGAAAGCTCATCACCTAATAAACCATCTTGTTAGTCTTTAAAGTGCTACATAGTCCTGTTTTTTGTTTCTGCTAAATCAGGACACCCCAGAAACTTATGAATGTATACTCATGGGCACCTTGGATACTGTTTCATCCTTTGGGAAGACTGTGATAATTAGAGAAAGACTGTGTCATTAGTCAATGTCATTGAAGGCTTTTCAAAGGCACTTCTACCCACTGCATCTACCCTTGCACCCCACTCGTTACTCATAGACAAGGAAAGAGATATATAGATCCATTGGCAGATAAGTAATACATGCAAGTTTCCTCACCTCTACCCAGAGGCCCTTCTACCTCAGTCAGTATCTTTCAGGGCATCCAGAGCTGTGTTATCCCCTCTCTTGCTGAGTCTTATCTTCTGGCTCTGGTCTGCTGCCTCTTGCTAGGAAAAATATTTTTTTGAACAGCAATTTGAATATCTCGGCTTATCTTGTCCTTCTCCTAGCTCTTCTGTGGGCTGCTACCTCTGACCCTCTATCTTCACAAAAGCAGATAAAGAGTCATTAGCCCTTGAGTGGTAGTCTCCATTAACCTGCTGAGGCAAGGTTATTCATTTGTTGATGGAACTAATCACTGTCCCATTCAGGGTGAATCTTCCAGGTGCCAGTCTCTTCCCTCTTAAAACAGTGATTGTGCCAACATACAGCGTAAAACGTCAGTAAGATATAAAGCAAAGGTAGTCAATAGACGGAACATGGGCCAAATCTGTTCCACAGATGTTTTTGAACAGACCCCAAAATGTTATTTACTTTATTAATTATTATTATTGCGAAAAGTCTCAGGAGGGTGGCCCTGTTAGTCTGAAGAAGTGGGTTGTGCCCACGAAAGCTAATGATACCATCTACATATTTTGTTAGTCTAAGATGCTACAGGACTATTTGTTTTTAAAAAAATTTCAATTACAGACTAACATGGCTACCCCTCTGAAACTGTAAAAATAAGGAGTCTTTTGGCACCTCAGAGATTAACTGATTTATTAATGCATTAGTTTCTAAGGTGCCACAGGACTCCCTGTTGATTTATTATTATTATTAATATTTTATTATTTTTAAACATTATTTTATCTGGGATCTGGATCTTGACAATGCTTTGAAATTCAGAGAAGTCATGAAATCTAATTGGAATTCATGAGCTCACATACATATTCCCAAACTGTCACAGTTAAGATAAATTTAGGTTAACAAGATTCTTTGTTGAAAACAAAAGCTTTGGAATAATAAATTTTATTTAAATATATGTTATCCAAGGGTTGATTTAAATGTTGTCTTTCAAAGCAAGTGTAGTCTTCGGTGACTAATTCTATGACAGTTTAAAATGTAATGTGTGACTCTGCTGAATTATCTCTGTATAAGCACAATAAAACTGGTCACTACCCTAGTAGACGTGAGTAGATCTTTTCATTTTGATTTGCTAAGGTTATCACAAGACTCTTGACATATAGTTTATGTGTGTGCAGGTCTAATTTCTAGCCTTACCAGTTTCAACTTCGTGTATTTTTAATGTGACTCAAATAAATATAAATTATGTGTTTGGAATGACCAAGCTATATTTCAGAATGCTCAAGTGAGTCTTTTATGTCATTTGATTGCAGATGAGACTGCAGATGAGATTGTGGCTTTCTTTTTTTCAGGATAATGTGGTGAGAGGGTTTGAGTTCACAGTTTAATAAAATGAAACAAGGTAGTTGGCTAGAGGTAACTAGTCTTGCATGTGGCATGTGCTACTCGTTCTTTCCATGTTTGGATGGGGCCTATGTAAGTGCAAAAACATATTGCTGTTACATGTATTTTAAATAAGAGATTATTTTAAATTTACAATACATGTATAGAATTACAGTGCCTTGTGACCATGCTGACCAATATTATCCATTTTTCACTTGTGTATTCGTCCTCCTCCATTTATTTGCTATAGCTCCCTGTTGATTGTTTCATATTTAGAATGTAAAACAGGCCTGCACAACTCAAAGTGGCGAGGGCCATGTTACTCCAAAGAAAACAGCTGCGGGCCACAAGTAGGGATGCTCTCCCAAAAAATACCAAACACATGGGCTGAAAATTTTTGTGGAGCAAATAAACCCCCCAAACCTCCCCCCCGCGTGTCTCCACTTGGTCCTCTGGCATTTGTCTCTCCTGCACCCTGTCCCTTGGTGCCTTTCCCTTTCTCCTAACCTGCCCCCCTCTCCTCAGCACAAGCCCCTTCCCCTCCCCTACCTGGCTTCTGCCTTCCAGGTTGCGGGGCTGCCGGAGCCTTTTTGAATCCAGTGGTTGCCGGCCGTGACGTCATGAACCACATCATGCCAGCATCCTGGCATCTGCCAGTGTCCGGCCCTCTGGCTCATGCCCCGCCTCCTCGCAGCGGAGCTGCATGCAGGCAGCCCGGCAGCGAGAATCGCTGCACTTCTACCTCCTGGGTGGTGCTCCGCTCCTCTGCCCGGCCAGCAGATTGGATGGGGCCGCACTGCCCATGGTCGGCACGGACCGCACAGTGAGCCCTGCGGGCCGTATGTTGTGCAGGCCTGATGTAAAACATTTGGTGTGAGAACAGTCTCATTATTGTGTTTAGGGTCTACTCCAGAGGATCCCTGGTCTCTAGTTCCTACACACATTACAAATAAATAATAATAACTTCTCATTTTAAGAAGGATCAAAGTGATGGCCTGACAAACCAAAGAACACAGCTGCTATTTGTTTTTATTAAGCAAATAATAAAATATAAGCTGAAAAACTGATGTTCAGATTAGAGGTTGGGTTGATTATTTTACCAAAGGCTCAGATGCTCAGCATAGAATCATGGGCAACTGGTGTCTGTGGGGTGGGGGCAGGGAGGTCCACCTGGGGGTCAGGGAGGGGACATGTGGGGGCACCCCATTTAGCAATTAATAGGAACTGTAAGGAGCTAGCAAATCTCTAAATAAAATACAAACAGGAAAGAAAAATAATATGATGCAGACTTTTTTCCTCTTCAGTATCGGAGAGCCAAGTCTACTTGCTAAGACTGATACTATCAAGTATCCCTGGTAACTGCACATGGGGCTGACTGGGTTAGTGAGTATAAGGGGTAACTGGTTAAGAGATGCCCGTCCCAGTCAGAGCAGTCCAGGTGGACTTGCCGTGTTGCACCACAGGTGGTGGGAGTACTGCTCTAGAATTGCGATGCGGCAGGCTGGTTAACCAGTTAAATATATAGTTAAACTAGCTAACATTTCCAAAGGGATTTTACATCCCCAGACCAGATGAAAAGAATCATGGGAAAGAAAAGAGATTGTTTGGGGCCAAACTGTTGATTTTGCAGGGGAGAAAGTTAATGCGGTTACATAGGTGTAATTGATCATGACTTGTCACCAGCACTGTCTCATTTCCTTCTACTTCCCCATCTGTCTATGTCCATCTGCTGTTTCTTGTCTTATGCGTCTATCATAAACTCCTTAGGACTGAGATGGTCTCTTTGTTCTGTACTTGTACATCTTGTAGCACCATGGGGACCGGGTCCACGAGTAGGGCTCCTAGGGTACCTCTACGAAGTGGAATTAAGCTACGCAACTTCAGCTATGTTAATTGTGGAACTGAAGTCGAAATAGCTTAACCTGGCTTCTGGCACTGTCCACACTGCAGGAAGTTGAAGGGAGAACACTCTTCCTTTGCTTCCCTTACTTCTTGTGAAAGCAAGGTTACTGGCATTGAGCAGTAACTTCGAATTAGCTGTCTTAACTAGACCGCTAATTTGAACCCTGGAAAATTGACAGCACCAGCTTCAATATTCCTCTGTAGTGTAGATGTACCTGTGGCGGTGTATGCACACCACGTGAGAGGAGTGAGACTATTCCGGGGTGAGGACGCCACCCGATCGGCTGCAGGGTTGTCGGGCATCTCTTTAGTCTGTAAATATCTCCTTGTCTCTGGGTAACACAGAGTCCATAAGTAGCCCTGCTCGCAGGGCAGAATGCCCAATGACCAAAGTCTGTAAGCAGCCCTTGTCACTGGGTAGTATGGCCTGCTGGCCAAAGTCAGTAAATAATCCCTGTCTTGGGGCAGCACAGAGAGTCAGTTAGTAGCCCTTGTTTCAGGGAAGTATGGCCTTCCGGCCAGAGTCAGTAGGATTGGTGGCTAGTGCCCTAGTAGGGGAACCCAGGTCCAGAACCAGGGCCCTGTGAACGTTAGATCAGTCTACCACTCCCTCGGTGGGGAATCAGGCTGAAACATGCCAAGTGTGCCTGGGCAGGAGAAGCTGCTCCTGCACCCTCCCTGGTAACTTCATACCAGTGATGCTGAGGCATCATCCCATGTAATGGTTGGGTCTCCTGGTTCCTCGGCACTGGCTTCTCCCTGGGGCTCCACTGGGGCTGAGTAGCAGCACTTTTCTGGAACTTCGGTTCCCAATGTCTGGATCGCTGGCTGTTGCAGCTCTGGAGGTCCTTCTGCTTTACTGGTCAGCCCAGACTGAGCTGCTCTCTTGCCTTTTATGCTGCCCTAGCACTTGTAGCATGCCTAGTCTGGTTGAAGGGGCGGGACTTCCTCCGCCTAAAGGGATTTCACCCCTTCTGTTCTAATGTGGAGTATGCATATCCCGTCACAGTACCCTTTGGTGCCTCAATAATACAATATAGTAATAACAAATAATAATAATTTGCCCCTGGGTGAAGCCTTCTGTATTGCTAAGGCCAAGTGTGAAGTTATGACATTTTTCTTGTTAGCTTTGTTTTATTATAATGTAGGCTCAGTACTATAAGTTTTAGGAATCCGATTTTAACTAAAATCTGAGGCCTTGATCCTACAATGAGCTCTGGAGAGGTGGAATTTCACTGATTTCGGTGGGGCTGGGCATGAGCCCAGGGACCTGCACAAGTGCTCGCTGCAAATTTGTGGCCTAAGGTGTGTCTAGACTACATGGGTTTTTTTTGAAAAAAGTGGCCTTTTTTTGAAAAAACTTCACCTGCGTCTAGACTGCCGCCGCATTCTTTCAAAATTAAATAAAAAGAATACAGCAGTTTTTTCGACCACAGTAAACCTCATTTTACGAGGAATATCACCTTGAAAGTGCTCTTTCTAGACTGCCTGAGCACTCTCTCTTTCAAAAAAGCGGCTCTTTTTTTCGGAAAAAGTGGTTGCTGTCAAGACGATCTCTTTCAGAAAAGCCTCTTTTGAAAGAGACTTGTAGTCTAGACGTAGCCTAAGAATTCAATATCCCACATCATGCTAAATATCTGCCTCTGTCAGTCATATTTTCTAATGAATAACAATGCCTTATTCGTTAGAAAATAGTGCCAATATTATTTTTAAAGATGTTCTGTTGTTTAAAAAAAAACCTTTAAAAAAAAATAAAATGCTGATCAATTTTAACAGCATTTATCTAAGCAATGTTCTTAATAGCTGTGAAAGACTTCCCTTTGGCAAACAAAAGCTTATCTACAGGAGCTATGTCATAATCCACAACAGGAAATGAGTTTATTCTATGCTTGGGGTGGTTTAGCTCCCAGGAATAACATCTGCATTATTTTACAAAGACAAATTGTAAATTCAACAAAGAACTACTTCTTCTGTTTGAAAAGTGAGGTGAATATAGCACTATTTGATGAATACCCTGACTTCCTTAATATAGCACGTTGGCTATAGGCAACATGGCCATTGAGTTTGCTATACTGACAGGTACATGAAATATTGGCCCTGTAGTGGGGTGTCTGTCCAACCTCCCTGCAGAAGAGAGGTTTAAAGCAACCCTGGAGAGGCTGCTCAGGAGCCAACCAGTTAGGAGAGGATAGCCAATCAGGGCCAGGCTGGGCCAAATATGAAGGGCTGCTGAACAGAACAACTTCAGTGCCTCTCTGAAGTTGGAGGAAGGAGAACTCTCATCTTATGAAGGAGGGAGAAGACTGCCCCATGAACAGAGCAATTCTGGGCATATGTAAGAGAGCATGAGTGAGCTCCCAACTGACTGCTGCCAGACTGAGGCCCTGATACTAGGGCAGAGAAGATGCTAGGGCTGAGTGGAAGTGGCCTAGGGGAACAAACAAGGGTGATTGGAGGCAACACTGTGTGGATGCTGGCTAGAGAGTCCTTGGCCTGGGACCTGGAATAGTGGGCAGGCCTGGGTTCTCCCCAGCCCCACTTGCCATTGAGGGTAATAGCTAGAGCAGTGGTCCCCAACACGGTGCCTGCGGGCGCCATGGCACCCGCCGGGGCATTTATGTGCGCCTGCCGAGTGACCAGGGCCGGCCCAAGCCATTCTTGCACCCCGGGCCGTGTGGCGAGTCCATGGCCCTGCCCCCGGGCACCCGGTAGCCCCAAAAGGTTGGGGACCACTGGGCTAGAGTATGGGCTGAGGTTTGCCACTGAAGCAAGTTGACTGGATGGAGGACTGCCAGTCCCCCGGAAGTGGGGAGAGGACAGAGTGTCCAGAAGAGGACACTGACGTCCTGAGAGCAACACAGGCCCTGATGACAGAAGTGATGGTGGTAAAATGCTACTAGATGAAGGCAAACCAGAGCTCATTACCAAGAAAGCCAGCAGGAGATGGTACAGTGGTAAGTGTGCCCTGTTAGGGTGCATCTACACAGCAGGGTTTAACTCAAAATAAGCCACGCAAATTGAGCTACATCAATTGTGTCGCTTATTTTGAAATTGGGAGCATCATTACAGCACTTATTTCAAAATAGAGCACTCTTCCTCCAAATTCCCTTATTCCTCATACAATGAGGGTTACAGGAGTCAGAATAAGAAGTCCTCCAGCTTGGCAGTATTTGGACATTATTTCAAAATAACTGCCTGCTGTGTAGATGCGGACTAAGTTATTTGAAATATTGCTGCTGGGTAGACATACCTTTATGGGCCTTTATTTATTTTGAACCTATTTTAACTTAATGTTAAATAATTTAATACTCTGAGTATTATTTATATGAAATTGGAAGATAGATTTCTCTGCTTTCATATATGTGTGAAGCAGGAAAATACCAGCACATCTTAAGTCATTTTGTAGAAGACTTTTCAGTAGGCAGTTGAAAGACATCAAGCACTGTAGAAAGAAACATTGAAAAATACATTAGATAACAAATGGAATGAGTTAAGGCTATATTGTTGACTGGAGTTTGTAGTTTAGATTTCCATAATAATTATAGTACCTTAATTTTACATTCTGCCTCAGTTACAAATTTGTATTATAAAATCCAGTATAGCAATTTTGTGGGAAATAATTTTGATCAAATGAATTTTTTGTCAATAAGCAAAGTACTTTAATGATACACATCTGCTGCTTAACTTGGTCCTGTAGCTTGGTGTGTAGCACCTGCAAATAGAAAAGAATATAATTTATTTCATATAGGAAGTATAATACCAAGTATTCATACCACGTATAATGATTTACAGTGCAAATGAATTATAAGCAACAGAGGAAAGCAAACATTTAAGGTGAGATTTAAGGAGGAAAATAGACTTAGTATCTCATAAGGGAGGAGAGGATAGAATTCCAGATAAATGAAGCAACAAAAGTGAAAGCGGGACCTTGACCGTTTGGGAGGTTGTGAGGCTGCCAAATCTGGAGGAGTGGAATGAGCAGGGGGCAGAGGAGTAGGTGAACATAAGTTTATGGAGGTAGGGTGAGAAAGTCAATAGGGTTTCATGAGGAAGGAACATAATTCTGAAAATAAGAAACATACTAATTTTTACAGTGATTTCAGAGATGGACAGATGACTGGGAATGATAGTGGTGTCTTTTCACTTTTTGGAACAAGATGTTAGTTTGAAGCATTATTGGCCTCTTGAAGCTGTGTGTAGAGATTTGGGAAGAATAAAAGAAGAAATTACAGTCGAATCTCAGAGCTGTGAAAATCTTGGAAATGGAGAGTGTTGTAACTAAACAAAATGTTATGGTTGCTCTTTGAAAAGATTACAACTGAACATTGACTTAATATAGTTTAGACATTTATTAATCAGAAGAAAAATGCTGCTTTTAACAATCTTAATTTAAATGAAACATGCAAAGAAAGTTTCCTTACTTTGTCAAATCTTTTTTTATACTTACCCTTTATTTTTAATAGCTTACATTAGGGCTGTCGCGTGATTAAAAATTGTGATTAATTGCATTGTTAAACAATAATAGAATACTATTTATTTAAAGCATTAGGTTGATTAACATTTTCAAATATTTTTATTTCAATTATAACATGTACAGGTCTCACTTTATATTTTGATTACAAATATTTACATTATAAAAAAAACAAGAAATAGTATTTTAAATTTCCCCATTATAGTACTTGCAATGCAGTCTCTTTATTATGAAAGTTGAACTTATAAATGTAGAATTATGTACAAAAATAACTGCATTCAAAAATAAAACAATGTAAAACTTTAGAACCTACAAGTCCACTCAAACAAACATGTTTGTTTACATTTACAGGAAATAATGCTGCCTGTTTCTTGTTTACAGAGTTACCTGAAAGTCAAAACAGGTGTTGGCATGGCATTGTTGTAGCCAGCGTCGCAAAATATTTACAAGCCAGATGTTCTGAAGATTCATGTGTCCTTTGAGATTTAACCACCATTCCAGAAGACATATGTCCATGATGCTAATGGGTTCTGCTTGATAATGATCCAAAGCTGTGCAGACGGATGTATGTTCATTTTCATCATCTGCACCAGATGCCCCCAACATAAGGTTGACTTTCTCTTTTGATGGTTTAGGTTCTGTAGTGTTTGCCTCAGAGAGTTTGCTCTTCTAAGACTTCTGAAGGCATGTTCCACATTTTGTGTGTCAGATTTTGGAACCTTGAGTCAAGTGCTAGAGGTATCTTTAGAAATCTCACACTGGAACCTTTTTTGCATTTTGTCAGATTTGCAGCGAAAGTTTTCTTAAAACGAATAACATGTGCTGGGTCATCATCCAAGACTGCTATAACATTAAATATATGGCAGAATGCAGGTAATACAAAGAACACGAGACATACAATTCTCCCCTAAGGAATTCAATCACAAATTTAATTAATACATTCTTTTTTTAACCAGTGTCATTAGCATGGAAGCATGTCCTCTGGGATGGTGGCTGAAGCACAAAGAGGCATATGAATGTTCAGCATATCTGGCAGGTAAATATATTGCATTTCCGGCTATAAAAGTGCCATGGGAATGCCTGTTGTCACTTTTAGGTGACATTGTAAACAAGAAACAGGTAGCATTATCTCCTACAAATGTAAACAAACTTGTTGCTCTTAATGATTGGCTGAAGAAGTAGGAATGAATGGACTTATAGGCTCTAAAATTTTATATTGGTTTGTTTTTGAGGTAACAGTCTACATTTGTAAATTGTACTCTCACAATAAGATCACACTACAGTATGTGTATATGAGAAACTGAAAAATACGATTTATTTCATCATTTTACAAATATTTGTAATAAAATGTAAATTGAGCACCATATACACTTTGTAGTTTGTGTTGTAATTGAAAATGTTAAACTGCCAAAATATTTAATACATTTCAATTAATATTGTATTGTTTAGTGTTTAAAATTGTGATTAACCACAATTTTTTGAGTTAATTGCCTTAGTTAACTGCGTTAAATTGACAGCCCTATCTTATGGTTAACCTAGTGGCTCTGTTGCTGTTTGATTGCATACTTCCAGTTCCAAATGAGGTCAGTTCATAACTTTTGTGTTTGTAACTCTGAGATTCTTGTGTATGTTGGTCAAGCTGGAATATGGCAAAGGGCTAAAAGCCTATTAAAAATGCTACTTTTCCATATTAAATGGTGTTTTTCATGTTTCACAAAACAGGATAAATACTTTCTCTTTACATATGAGTGAAGTAAAAGAGATAATATATGTCTGCTTTTTGGTCACATGCCACAAAATAACACTCCTTCTACTTATTTATTTTTTCAAAAGAGAGTATCTTTTGGGTGACAGTAAACATAACTTGAAAAATAATCCACCAAAGAACGTACGTAACCTTTGCCATGATGCTCATGACAAACACTGTATATGATAAAACTTAAAAAACAACTAATAGTCTTGTGGCACCTTAGACACTAACAAAAAATGTAGATGGTGCTGCAAGAGTATTTGTTATTTTTTTAAGTTTTTTCAATTACAGACTAACATGGCTACACGTCTTACAATTTTTAATGATAAATCACTGTAGGTAGAATAGTCTTTGAGATAATCTGTCACCCTGATCTTCCACCAAACACAAATGTTTCAATTTGGTAAAACAGGATTTGTGGCACCAGCTTGACCCTGAATAAGATGGATTTATAGACCTTGCACATCATTGGAATCTAGTTCTAGATACAGGAGACCTATTGGAGGCATATTGGATAAGCATTTTCCATATTTGAAGTGTGTGGATCTGGAAGGGTCTCCTATAGCTACATCTGCAAGAGTTAGGCACATTTTCATGTCAACTTATCCTGCTCACAAGCAAAAGTAACAGCTGTTTGGGAGATCCATCAGTGCATTTGTACAAATGGCGGATGATATAATTTTAGCCATAACGTGTACAGTGTATTTTCCTTCTTTCTTATCATTTTTTCAGTGTATAGTAGGGTTTTTTTGCATAGTGAAAGAAATGAGATTTTAATATGTTTCAGTCTCACTTTGGAGGGACAATAGTTTTATAGTTTCAGGCTGATTTTAAAATAACACGTTTAAAGGTATGTGGTTGTATGTCTATCCATCTTGAGTAGTCCTCCTCTAAAGACGTTTATGTTCAATGAATCTTACCCCTGAAAACTATCCAGGTCAGTGGTCCCCAACATTTTCATGCCCAAAATCACTTTCTGAATATTAAGGGCAACCAAAGATCTATCTTGTTCCTTCCCCAAAGCCTCACCCTCTCAACATACTCTCCTCTCTGTTGCTTGCTCTCCCCTCACCCTCACTAACTTTTATTGAGCTGGGGCAGGGGGTTGAGTTTGGGAGGAGGATTGGGAAGGTGGTATAGGTGCTGGCTCTGGGAGGGGGCTCAGGGCTGAGGCTTGGGGTGCAAGAGAGGCTATGGGGTGCTGCCTCAGCGGGGTTAGGGCTGGGCAAGTTGCTTGGGGTAAAGGAGAGGGGTTCAGAGTGCAGGAGGGCATCTGGGGTCTCTCTCTTGGGGCAGGGGTTAGGGTCTTGGCTTTGGGAGTGGGCTGCAGGCTGGTGTGTGGCCTCCCACTGGCAGTAGTGCTGGAACAATTCTTTGAGTGGGGGTGCTGAGCTGCAACTTCCCAGCCCTGTCCATACCCCTCACTGCTCCTTAGACCTGGGGCCAGTGGCCAGGACAGGGACCATGACTGGCAGACCCCCAGGGCCATCCTGCAGAGAGAGACTCAGGGACAGCAGTGGTGTGCAAGGTTGGGATCCTGGGGCCACTGGGTGGTATTTACTGCAGGTGGCTCCCTGTTGGCAGTGCAGCAAAGCTAAGTCAGGCACCCTGCTTACTCTGGCTGTATGACACTCCCATAAGAGGGGCAATGCACCCCAGAGGTAAGGAGTGGGGAACATGTGGTTTCGTGTGCTGTCCCTTTCTGCTGGCACCATCCCCTTAGTTCCCATTGACCAGTTTTCTATTCTTGGCCAGTGAGAGTCCTGAGAGCACCCTGAGACTCCTGCCCCACAGCATCCTAAACACGCACACACAAGGCTGTGGAGCTGTGCTGGCCATTCCCAGGAACAGCCAATGGCATGGGACCACGGTAAGCAGGGAGCCTGCTGATTGCAGTCAATTGTGAGACTCCATAGGATGGACCAGTTGTTTGAGTTGACTGGTTTGTGACCACGGAACTAGTTACTGTTATTGTGAATTATCTGCTTTAAGCAAGTTACAGCTATGTGGGTACAGCTCTAAGCTTTTATTGAATAAATGTGCTGTGCTTCTTTATGCCCCTATAACACTCTTTCCTGTTAGATCCAGTCATGACGACTTTCGCATGTTAGTTTGTCCTTCAGCTAAGAGGTGTCCTGAGGAGTGATAAGAAATCTGTGTTGATGAATCTGTTATTATGTAAGTTGCAAATAATTAGTACAAAGGAATTCAGTGTCGCTATCCCTGTTTTTAAAGATGGTAGGAATGAGGTACAAAAAGGTGTAGTATATTAGCAGGTCTGGCCTGACCATCTTCTAGATGAAGCAGGGGTCACCAAATTAGATAAAGTGATTTTTTTTCTCTATTTTAAAAATATACTCATGTTATCTCATGTGTACTAAAGTATCAAATATTGTATTTGTGAAACAGTGCATCATTGTCATGTCAGAAGTTGTTGTTATATTATTTATTTCACATTGTGAAACACATCTGTGTATGTAAATACAGTTAAAAAGTGTCATGGCATAGCTTCAAAAGAGCACTACCTGTGTTTGGTGCCTTGGGGCAGGGTCTGGCAGTTATAGATTCATAGACTACTAGAACTGGAAGGGACATCGAGAGGTCATCAAGTCCATTCCCCTGCCCTCACAGCAGGACCAATCACTATCTAGATCAGTGGATCAGTATTTCTCAACTTTTTTTTTAAATAAAATACCCCTTTTAAAAAAAAAGTACCCCTTTTACCTTCAGTTTTCAGATGCACACAATTTTTTTCTACTGTTGCAACACATTTATTTAAACGACTTACTGGTGGGCAATGACATTTTTGGGTATAAAAAGTACAAAAATAATAAAACTCTGTAAAACTTAAAACAAAAATTCAGTTTTCTCCAAATTTCAGTTGTGTTGACGTACCCCCCAGACTTTTCTCAAGTACCTCTACGGGTACTCGTACCCCTAGTTGAGAAACACTGATCTAGATCATCCCTGATCGATGTCTATCCAACCTGCTCTTAAATATCTCCAGTGATAGAGATTCCATAACCTCCCCAGGCAATTTACCACCCTGACAGTTAGGAAGTTTTCCCTAATGTCCAACCTAAACTTCCCTTGCTGCAGTTTAAGCCCATTGCTTCTTGACCTATCCTCAGAGGTCAAGGAGAACAATTTTTCTCCCTTTTCAGTTATTCTCAGTAGCCTACTGTTGGCCAGGCATACAGTTGAGTCTGTGTTGTTCACCACTTAGTAAAGGCCAGTCAGAGACCCACAACAGCTGTTCTGCCGTGTTATGAGCCATGATCCTGAAGACGCTGAGCCAGCAAAGAATTTGATTGGACTTCAAAATTTTGGGAAGTGGTTTGAACAAGATTGTAAAGGGAGAATAACAAGCACTTGTAAGATGAAAATGGTGTATTTATTGTAGACTACTACTATTAAAGTAATATTAAAGGCCTAATTTTCGAACACCCAAGTGCTAATGTTAACAAATACCACTTAACATATACAACCTTTCCATTCTAATTGTAGTTTTGTAATAGAAATTCTGGCCTTCCATTTAATTTTTTAAATAGTTTTTAGTGCACATTGAAATGATAAATTCAAATTTACCAAGATGTATGTTGGTGTCATTACACTGCATGAACATTTGGAAAATTTACAAAATTGGAAAGAACTTGAATTATGATTGGAAAAAACAAAACTATTGAAGAAAATTTACCTGTAATCAAGTCAGAAGAAGAATACTAGAGCCAAATATTGGAGCATCTGGTTGCTTTAGTTAGAGTTCGCAGAGGGCAAAACCTGGCATTCTGTGGGACAAATGAAAAATTATATAGTGTAAGTAACAGAAACTTCTTTAAAAGTATTGAATACCTAGCTTTGCTTGATCCATTCATGAAAGAGCATCTGTGTAAAATAAGTGACTATGAAACTAATTTTCATTACTTTGGAAAAATTCTGCAGAATGAACTGATTCAATTCCTAGCAAATGCTATTAAAGAACAAGTCTTAGAAGCTGCCCATTCTGCAAAATACTTCTCAATAATTCTGGACTGTACACATAAGAACATAAGAATGGCCATACTGGGTCAGACCAAAGGTCCATCTAGCCCAGTATCCTGTCTGCCGACAGTGGCTAGTGCCAGGTGCCGCAGAGGGGGTGGACTGAAGACAATAATCAAGCAATTTGTCTCCTGCCATCCATCTCTAGCCTTTGACAAACAGAGGCCAGGGACACCATTCCTTACCCTCTGGCTAATAGCCTTTTATAGACCTAACCTCCATGAAGTTATCTAGCTCTTTTTTAAACTCTGTTATAGTCCTAGCCTTCACAGTCTCCTTTGGCAAGGAGTTCCACAGGTTGACTGTGCGCTGTGTAAAGAAGAACTTTCTTTTATTGGTTTTAAACCTGCTACCCATTAATTTCATTTTGTCTCCTCTGGTTCTTATATTATGGGAACAAGTAAATAACTTTTCTTTATTCACCCTCTCCACACCACTCATGATTTTATATACCTCTATCATATCATAAAAACATAAGAATGGCCGTACTGGATCAGACTAAAGGTCTATCTAGCCCAGTAGCCTGTCTGCCAACAGTGGCCAGCGCCAGGTGCCTCGGAGGGGGTGGACCGAAGACAATGATCAAGCGATTTGTCTTGTGCCATCCGTC
>CM057846.1:55547231-55559128 GCA_030068395.1 Apalone spinifera | reverse complement strand
AAAAAACATTTTGCTATTACTTTTTGAGTTTTTGGCTAACTGTTCCTCAAAATCCTTTTTGGCTTTTCTTACTATATATTTACACTTAATTTGTCAGTGTTTATGTTCCTTTCTATTTACCTCACTAGGATTGGACTTCCACTTCTTAAAAGATGCCTTTTTATCTCTCACTGCATCTTTTACATGGTTGTTAAGCCACGGTGGCTCTTTTTTAGGTCTCTTACTATGTTTTTTAATTTGGGGTATACATTTAAGTTTGGCCTCTGTTATGGTGTCTGAAAAGCTTCCATGCAGCTTTCATGACCAGAAAGGTGAGTCACATTGAGCAGATGATAAATATGATCTGGGCTCGCCGAACCGCGGCGAGCCCCGCTCGCCAGCTGCGCTGTTAAAGCTCTTCCGAGTTACAATCTACTTGCCACAGGCGAATAGATTGTATAATTTGTCGAGTCCTGAATATGATGATTCACTTTGGAGATGTGTCAATAATCTGCAGATGAGGATCATGCTGAAGAGATCACAAAGGAACATTTTTTGGGGGGGTTGTATCACTGAAGATCATTGAAGGAGATGACTGATGCTTTTATGACTGAATGTATTCTATGAGAATTTTGAAGGAATCCTGTTCTCTCTTGAGAACTTGAGTGGCCAAGGCTATGACAATGGGAATAATGTGAAGGGTAAAGAAAATGGTGTTTTAAAGAGAATAATAGAAATGTGTCTGTGGGCGTTTTTTTGTTCCTTGCAGTACACATTCCCTGAATTTAGTTTCGAATGACACTGGCAGATGTATGGAGGCAAATAGCTTCTTTGACCTAGTGCAATGCATAATGTGCTTCTATTTTTTTCTAAGTTCAATACGCTGTTGGGAAGTTTTTTGTGCCCATGTGTGTTCTCTGACTCTGAAACCATTGAGTCACACAAGATGGGAGAATCAAATTGATGCCTTGAAGCCTCTCCAGAATGAGCTTGAAAGTATCTATGATGCACTAATTGAAATTTATGATGGTATTATCCTAACAGGATCATCTGGCAATATGGTATGTGCAGATGCAGAACCTCTTGCAAATAGCTTTTGCAAGTTTAAATTCGTAGTTTCACTCATTTTGTGGTCTATCTTGTTGGAGGTTAACCTTACCAGTAAGAAAATTCAGGCAAAGGACTTCAACATACATTTTGCTATACGACAATTGCAAGAGGCCAAGAAGTTTCTAGAGGAATGCAGGAATGATGAAGTATTTGAAAAGACACTAATATATGCTAGTGAGCTTGATGAGAAATCTGAACTACCAACAGACTTCGAACCAGAACCAGCACACATTTGGAGAAAGAAGCCACAGCTTGCATATGTGGCAAAAGATGAATCAGTTCAGGATCCAAAACAGAAATTCAAAATAAACTTCTACTTTTTAGACCTAGGATACTGTAATCCAGTCAGTTAAGGAATGATTTGAGCAGATATAGCAGCTTGATTCTAGGGATGTAAAAAAGATTGAAAATATTAACCATGTAACCGATTACAATTCAATCTGTTGTATGGGTAACCATTGCTGGCCAAGCTCCCGGCGTTCATGGCCCTCTGGAGTGTAACCAGCAACTGGAACCGAAAAGCTGATGTTTATCGGTTAACCAGTAAAACTCTTACATCCCTACTTACTTCAATATTTGGTTTCCTCAACAATGTGCACAGTTTGCAAAATAAGTCTTAAAAACATGTATTAGAACATTGCTTGAAGCTAGACTTTGCATGACAACATGGAACTTCAAAAGATATTGATGCTGTAGATTTGTACAGTGAAATGAAGGATACTCCATCACTACTTACATCTCAAAATGTACTGAAGTTTATTTTTCAACAGACTCAGGCAGCTTTCCAAACATATTCAGTGCTCTTCACTGTACCAGTTTGAGTTTCTAGTGGGGAGCATAGCTTTTCAAATTTAATATGAAGATATACCTTTGCTCTTCCATGCAGAAAGAGACACTTGTTGGATTGGCCACCATCTTGTTAGAACGGGAAATAGTTTCAGATCTTTGTCTCCACCAACTTATTGCCCAATTTGCAAAAGGAAAAGCCGGAAAAGCAAAGTTCTAAAGGTTTACACAAGTTAATGGCCCGGTGAAAAGGGTTACAACTCAAAACCAGACCTCATTCAGTATCAGGGAGTAAAGATTTTCATAGCTTCCCCAAAATCAGTTCCTTTGGAACAGGGGTGAGCAATAACTTTAATGCGGGGGGAGGGCCCACTCCAAGATTTTGGTAAGTGGTCAGAAGGATTGGCCGCCAGGGTTCCCTCTAAGCTGTGTGCGCATGCAGAAAAAAATTCTACCCCGCCCAACTCCTATGCAGAGCTGTGTAGCCGCATGGCAGGCAGCAGGAGGCTGCTGCAGTGGCTGGGGTCAGAGGAGCTGTGAGCTGCATGGCGGGCGGCAGGAGGCTGCTGTGGCTGCCCGGGTCGGAGGAGCTGAGTGGAAGGTGGCAGGAGACTGCTGTGTCAGCCAGGACCAGAGGAGCCATGAGCTGCATGGCAGGTATCAGGAGGCTGCTGAAGAGGTTGGTTGGGGCCAGAGGAGCCATGTGCCATGTGATGGGCGGCAGGAGTTTGCTGCAGTGGCCAGGGCTGGAGAAGCCATGAGCCCTATGAGAGTCTGGGAGGGGCTTGGCAGACCGGATCCCACCTGCTAGCTGCCTCTTGCCTACCCCCGCTTTGGAGGAAGGACCATAACAACTTGAAATGCAGTTGTTATAGCATTGATCAGAATCACAATGTACAACACAAAATGGTTAAAACTTATCATATTTGGGATCAAAAAGGAATTCTCCCCTCCCCAATAAGATTGGCAGAAATCATAGGATTCTCTGTAACTTGAAATCTTTAAATTATGATTTGAGGACTTGAGTAACTTAGCCAGGGGCTACGAGTCTATTAAAGGAATTGATGAGGTGAAGTTCTGTGATCTGCCATACACATGAGTTCAGACTCGATGATCATGATGGTCCCTTCTGGCCTTACAGTCTGAGTCTATAAGAACATCCTAACACTTTCAGATGGCAATCAAACTTTAGCTGAAAACAAGCTATTTAGCAATTAGATTCTGTTTCCCCTTCCCATCTCCCGAGGCTTCAGGTTAATCTTTCAGAGGTATTTGTGACATTGTCTATAGTAAGATTTCTGATTTGGTTTCTTTCCATTGGTCTATCATTACCGAGATAGCAAAAAATTATAGTCCTAACTGGTGGTGTGACCAAATCTTGTAACTAGTAATTAATGCCACCTGGATTAGTTTACTATAAAATCTATGATCTGCTAGACCTTGAATATAAACATAAAGATATCAGCAGGATCCATTGAAATACAAAATCAGTGCAAGGTTTTATTTAATGAATTTTCCATGCCTTCTTTTGAAAAGGACGTTGCACTGTAGTTTGGCTCTGAAACTCAGTTGGTATTTTAGATCTTTTGTAATGGAAAATAGAGCTTCTGGGTCCAAGGTCCTGATGTCAGTGATTTCATAGAACTAATAATTAGCAGTTCAAGGGTAAACTAGAAGAAATTATTAATTTATAGTCAGAAAAAGCCATATTCATTAAAAGTTGTATGCATTTTTATTTGCATTCTTGCCTATGAAAAACAACGAGGGCTGACAATTACTATACAATTTGGTATCTAACATTCAGATTTTCCCTATTATATATTCTAAGGGTATGTCTACACTTGCCATTTAAAAGAGAAGTCCCCAAAAGTTCGCAGAAAACTGTAGATGCATTCACACCTGCTAATGACTTTTTGCAATGAAAAGCAAAAGTTTCACAGAAAAAAAGAAAATCACTTGTAGGAGAGGCACACAGTTTTTACCCATGATGCTTTTGCAGTGATGTGCAAATGAAGATACATTCAAACACTTTACAAAGCTTACAGCCTAGCAAGGCTGCTCTGATGCCAGGTAAACAGACATTCACCCCTCCTCCTCTAAAGCCCACGGAACTTTGAAACTCCCCTTCCTATTTTCTCATCTCGCTTGTATAGCCTGGAGACAATTAGGGTTGCCAGGTGTCCGGTTTTGAACTGGACAGTCCAGTATTTGACCTTTCTGTTCGGGAAACAAATTAAAAAAATATAAATGAGAAAATATAAATGTCCAGTCTTTTCTAAATAAGATGTAATGTAGATTGTGATGTAATGTCAAGTGTGTCCGGTATTTTTGTTGAAACCATCTGGCAACCCTATTGACAATGCCTTTTCTGAGTTGCTGTTTGGAGAGAGAGGGCTATACAGGGACCCAAGATGCCCTTCAGACACAGCCCACTTGGCTCAGGGCACTGCTCTCATTGGGGTGAGGGACAGAAGTAAATGTAAACACACTCTGATGCCTGAGGAAGTGAATATACAAACCAACAGTTTTCTTTTATGGGTTCCCTCTCACTGGTGAAACTTACAATGGATAAAACTCTTGTAATAAGGCTACGTCTACACTTGCAAAGCTGGGTTCAGTGGGTTTACACCAGGGATGAATTTGGACTGCAGTGTGAAAAGGCATGAAAACAAATAGCTTTATGGTACTGTAAAACCCCTAGCCCTTCACTAGTGCTCAGTTAAGTTTACAAGATGTAGGTGTGTGGGTAGGTGAGTGGGGGGTGTAATTTGCTGTTCTGTGGGCTGTCTCTCCGTATTAAAGATGAAAGCAGCTGCACTCTGTTTCTGTCAATGTAATTTAGGTGCATCCCAAAAGCTTCTAGCTGGTTGGTAATTAGGCCCACAGAAGTACTACCTTTGTGTGCTCCAAAATTAGTGCAAGTTCTGGTTAGTTTCTATCCTAGGAGAAATGAACAAAATGGAAGAAATTAGTCTTTGATCAAAGACCCTGTGCAGACATGTGGTGTTTGTCTGTATGCCCTCTAGGATTTTTTCATGGAAAAGGGAATTTCCTTTCCTTGCTAAATTATACTTTTGCCTAACTTGTTTAATTCTATTGTGCGCCTTTTCCATTTTTTCTTATACCTTATGAAATGTTCCACACAGAAGAACAAACTGCAGAGGCAGGGCATGCTAGTTATACTTTCTAAAGACTTTCACTCTCATGTTCTGGTTTGTAATGAATTCCAGTTGTTTTATAGCTAATTCGTGCAATCAGCAAACATTAGGTTGGTTTGTCTTTATTATTTGCCAGTGGTTATTTTCATTCTTTTGTAGGAAACAAAAATGTAGTGTAAAGTGCAGGGCTAACACTTCTAAGGTGCTGTAACAGGATACTCAGAAAATCAGATATCAGAGTTAATGCAGCCCAGTCATCAATAGAATGGGGAAACTCATTGCTCCATAAACTGGTCTTGTGGAAAAGCCACATTCAAGCCCTTATTTTGTGCTTACATAGTTGTAATTTATTATTGTCCTCTTATGGTTCTGATCTCACTTTCTGCTGTACTACTATTGACTCCGGCTTCTGAAATGTAAGGCTTCAATAATGGACTGTATTCTCTGCATGTCCATATGTATTTCTTCTCTGCCATGCACCTTTGTACCCTCCCTGTTCTTTTGTATGAAGAACACATTTTTCAAAGTAAAGCCACACTAGTGAATAGTCATTTTTCTTATTCTGAAGGGGGCAGCTTCATATTTGTCAAATCTTTCTTTCTCGGGTTTAACTGAAAACAGCCAATATGCAAGAGAAGTAGGCCTCTTTCTGCCAGGGAAGGCTGTAAGGTGTACTAAATCCCAGACTAGACACCAGTATAGCAAAACAGACTTAAACTCCACCCAAAGTGCTATTCACGGATCAGCAGCAGGACTTTTGAGGATTCAGTGTGATGTGATAAGTGGCAGTATCCCACTGGTGTAAGAATATGATATAGCACTACTATCATGCTGACCATGGAGAGTGGCAAGGGAATTCTATTAGTTGCTCTCTTGGTTATATTTGGTCTTTGTTTGTGCATATAACTTATCTAGTAACAAGATAACTGAAGGCAACTTTTCTTTCACCTGCTCTAGCTATTTTTAAAAGCAAATTAGACTACTGCTTTGTTTCATGAAAACCAGTTCATTTGGCTATATGTGGTTGATGTAACTCAATTAAAACATCAAGTTCTTGAAAAGCCTTCATACAATAACCACAAATTATGATGCACAGGATTAATGTGTTCAGGTCTTTAATATGTATATGTGGAGAACAATTAATTTATCTTTAAAATACAGCAGCAACGAATGTGTATTTGTCACAGGCATACCTTCGTTTCCAATTTTTTCCTATTTGTGTTTGCAATTGTTTTTCCATTTGCAAAGTAAATCCCAGTGGTTATTCTTTTGAAATTTAACGGGATATATGTAGTAGCACACAATAAATTAACTATTAATTCAAAGAATCTTTTTCTAAATGTTATCATTTCAAAACAATTAAGTTAATAATGATTTTTCATATTGGTTCCATCCTCAGCACATTAACTGCTCATTATATCCTTGCATTGTGTATTGATCCATCTATTATGCTAGTTCATTCCTTTTATATGCAGAGAAAACGCTTATCAATTGTACCCATGAGTTTGAATTTATTGGAACAGTTAAATGACATTTAATGCACTGTAGCTGGGAAACAGTGCCAGAAGACAAACCTATTATTGTACTAATGGAGTTTTTGAATTACATCGCTAAGCTCAGCATTATCATCTATGGTATTCTCAAAACCAATGACAGGTAGGATAGTTTAATATCTCCTGAATTGTGTACAATTCTGATTTGTTTGCTTAATGGACCCACAGTTTCTGACATTGTTTTCCTTTATTTCTTACTGAGATTAAATGTTTTAAAATAATTGTAAACAAACTAATAGGGATGTTAGATAGTGTGTAATTGAATTGTCATGCATCCGCATCAAAGGTTAGCAGCTACGTGACTATTCGATAGTCCCTGGAGGCAAGCAGTAGCTAGTGTGCTCCCAGCCCTACTCCTGGGAAGCCCTCTGCTACCGAGCACGCTGCTGCCTCTCTGTCAAGGGCAGCAGTGCAGGGTGGCATGCAGAAGCTGGTTTAAAAACTGGCTTCCTGTGCAAACTGGCTCTGCCTGCTTTCTCGGAGCATTTCCTCTGATATAGAGGCAGCAGCACAGGGTGGCAGCATCCCCTGTCTGCAGCAAGGGCGGGGGGAGGAAATGTGTGTAGACAACAGGCTTGATTACAAAACAACCATGTGGTAAAGATAGACTAGAATTTTGGAGGTGGCATTAGTTAGTTTTTCATTAGTTGTCTTTTTCTTTCAGAAGTCTGAAGCAACAGTACAGTTGCAACAAATCAAACTCAGAATGAAGTTAGTTGGTCAAATTCCAGAAAAATGAAAGCAAGATGGGAAACTAGATTCTCTTCAGTGGAAGTGTGGATTTATACCAGCTGAATAGCTGACTCAGTGTTTTACTCATCCTGAAATATTTACTTGAAGCCTAATACTTTCAGAAAGACTAACCACTCACAAGCTCAATGAGGGAGCTGTCCCTATTAGACCAGCTTGCCATACCTGGGATGAGACACAAGGTTTAATTAGTAGAACCAGGTGAATCCAAATAACTAATTCCCCTTTCAAGAGCATCAAAAAGTAACTGAGTGGGAAAAAGTCAGAACCAGAGGGAAGCTGGTGTGAGAGTTCAGCAGAGGCTTGTCCAGACAGCAAATGGCTGCTATGAGTGAGTAGGCGCCAGTGAAGCTCTCTTATGGTATGTCTATGGAGAGAATGCTGGTCTGGGACAGAGGTGGAGTGCAGAAGGGAGCTCAGGGTAGGGGAAGAGGACCCCAGTCTTGGGCTGTAAATAGCCTTGGTTCTAAGCAGGTCACCCTGATTTGACCCTTTCTCTGCACCCACACCTTCTGTTATATTTAAACGGATACAGCCCTGGAACACCCAGAGTTCAGTGCTTATGTACTGTACCAAAAAGGATATGTTGGGGGGAAAAACTGATTTCATCCTACTATAGATCAGAACAATACCCTATAGGGCTGATACGATAACTGAATATCTTTGATATGGTGTTGCAAAATTTTTCATCTGTCAAGACATTTTAATTTAGAATTGTACATGCTAACGTTGTGATGCCCAAATCTGCTCTGATTTACATATTTTGGCATATTTGGAATAACTCTTCCGAAGTCAGTGGAGAGATCTGTGAAAGGACAATCAGGTGCTTTGCATTTATATTAATTCAAAGTGCCAGTGTCTGTACTAGAGCCAGCAGAATAATCTTCCTTCTCTGGTGTGAGCTGCAGCACACTCTGTTTCTTATGTTCAGACTCCCAGTGCATATAGGCAACATACAGTTCTTGTTATGCATTAATCTAAGTATTTTACATATAAAGAACAAGAGAAGGAATATCAATTCCAATACTGGGCAGGCCTTTTTATATTAAATCAGTAAGATTAGAGTAGAGCCCTTATTTTGTTAAATTCTGACGAAACATAAAACTCTAAGTAGAGTATGCAGCCATTCTTTCAGATTAATCAGACTGTATGTGCTGCTGGTAGAAGCATAGTGTGTCATGTCCACCCATTCTTGGGTTAGTTACTGTATGTGGAGTGAAAGTTTCATGTCCTTAGGATAGGAAAAAAAGAACCATCCTGCAAAGCCGCATAGCAGCTTTATTGTGAGCAGCGAAGAATAACAATTAGAATTAGAGATGTATACTGTGTGGGTGCAGTGATACAAAAGGGAAGTGGCTTCAAAAGGGAATCCAGTTTCACAGAACAGTGCTGCTTTAGGAATAATTATTCATAGAGAAATGTAATCCAAAGCAATTCTCAAGCGCAGATGAGCTCCACCATATATTGCAGTATTGGTTTCACTCTGACCCCCACAAAGTTCAAAAAGCATATAGTTGAAGCTAGTTAATGTAGTTGATAAGGTGCACTCAGGCCCATCTCCACTTAGGATCTCTTAGTGCATGGGTGGGGGACCTATGGTCTGCAGACGGGATCCAGCCCATGGCTTGTCTTGATTCGGCCTGTGAAACATGGGGCGTGAGGTGGTGCTGGTGCTTCAGCCACATGAAGGATGCTGTGGCTGGCTCAGTAGCCCCAACCAGCTTGCACCAATGCAGGCAGAGGGGAGCCCCAAGTCTTTGTGGGTCCAATCAAAGCAAGCTGAAGGCTGGATTGGGTCTGTGGCTCTGCCTGGTGGGGGGAGAGGAAACTACTGTGTGCGGTGCAGGAAAATGCTCTGTACAGGCACCGTCCCCCGTTCCTGCCTTTGGCAGAGCCATGCAGAGATACCGGTCCTTTCCACCCTGGGAGCTGTGCCAAGTAGGTCTCCCCATCCATTGTCCCCTCCCACCCAGATCCCGGACCCCCACCTCACTCCTGCATCCTCCTTCCCCCGTAGACCTCGCACCTTCAGCCCACTCCTGCACCCTTCCCCCCTACCCAGTCCTTGTACCCTCACCACACTCCAGCACCCTCCTTGACTCGATACCAAGAGTGGGCAATCATTTTTGCAGGAGGGGGCCACTTAATGAATTTTGCTATGTGGTTATGGGCTGGTTCCCTACCCTGAAAGGGGCAGAGTCTGGGGCAGAAGGGGCAAGTTGGTGACTAGCTTCCCCCCAGAGTCGTCTGGGACTGGAGGCTTTGAATTAAAAACACAGCAAAGGGCTCCTGGCCCTGCTGTTGTCACAGGGCCTAGGAGCAGCCCAGGTTGCTGCAGCTATTTAAAGGACTCATGGCTCTGATCCCTGACTGGGAGCCATGAGCCATTTAAATAGGATCCTGCTGTCTGGGGCACCGCCTGGAAATTTGGTGGCACCAGCAGCAGGGTCAAAATAGAAAGCAGCAAGGTGCAGTCCAGCAAGGTGCAGGCCAGATCAACGTGTTATGTGGGCTAGACCCTGCCCTCCTGCCCAGTCTGCTTCTACATGCCTTCCTGCCCACACCCTACACCCCCATGCCAAATCCATTCCTGCACCCTCTCCCCTGCCCAGAACCCACATCTCCATGCCCACTCTGCTCCTGCACCCTCACAGAGCCTGTACCCTCACTCCCAGCCCGCTCCTGCACCCACTTCCCATTCAAACCCTGCACCTCACAAGCAGCCTATTTCCCAGCACACATACCCCACACTGACCTTCCTCATTTTTAGCCCCACCCCAGAGCCTGAGGTGGGTGTCTCACAGAATCCATTAGCCCTGGACCCCCAGAAGAGTTAATTCAGCCTGGGGAGAAAGGTAAACCCAGAACCTCAGTGGCCTGGAACTTAAGGGGAGTGAGGTAAATGTTTTTTTTTTCTCCTTTTCATTTAGGGGCCACATCTGAGAGGATTTTTTTTGTTTTTGTTTTGTTTTCACTTGGGAGCTAGGTTAGTGAGGGTTGTGGGTTTTATTGATTTATTGACTTTTGCTTCTCATTTGTGTATAGCCTCCAACAGATTTTTTCTTTTTTGTGGGTCAGTGGTCTCTGACCTGAAAAATATTCTCCACCTCGTCTTAGTGCTTGGGAGTACAGGTTAGGATTAAATAAACATCCATCCAATGAGTCTTTTTTTTCTGCTTGAGATAAATGGTTGCTTTTAATTTTCCCCCTTTTTTGTTGGGCTGGGTTGGTGTTTGTTTCTAGAAACTCCTTGCCACATTAACTTGGTTTCTGACACCTTAAGAGGGCATGGCACTAGTCCTTCCACAAACATGCGGATACAGAATGGAGAGCAGTGCAAACAGTTGAGCGAGAGCATCCCAGCTAAGTAAGCAGCTAATGTCTGGAAGGTGGGAAGCATGATCCCACTATGTCACATGCTCCTTTTCTTAACTGAGTATGTGGTCTCCAGACACCGTGGTGAAGGGTGCATTAGAAATGCTGAATAAGAGAGTAGTGACTTGCAGTTTGTGATTCTCAGTCCTGTAATACCAGTTCTATTCTCAAGGAAGTCTTGTGTGGAAGTGACAAATCCTCTCTTGAATGAGGTGTCCAGACAATCCCCACGAAATCCTTCTATTGTAACTAAGCTGTTTATTCTTTTCCTCTCTGCATACGTTAAAGCTGGCTGAATCTCTCTCACATATGGCTACGCAAATTGCTGTCTCACCAGTGTTAGAATAGAGAGACTTCTGCACAAAACTCCCAGAGCTTTTGAGTTTCATGATCTAGTGGCATAGAGTTACTAGGCTCCTCTTTTGTGGAAAAACTGAATGAAAGAAGGGTTATCACAACAGCCATAGCCAACATGGCATCGCTTGCCCGTACTCTTTGTGATATTTCCTGAAAAGAATATATTACAGAACTCAACGTTTGTCTTAGGTTGTCAATCAGACATACAACAGTTTGCTTGGAGAGAATAAAGTCTTGAGACAATTACTCTTTTCCAGATTGTATTCATGAGGAATATTCTACATACTATGTGAGGAGACACCCTAAGAAATGTGAGAGATTAAAAGACTTTCCTTTTGAGAGTCAGTTAACAATGACCAGGGCTCTTTAGAGAAATGAGTAAATTTATTCCATAGAGTAATCTTCAGAAGGCCGGAGTTGGTTATGTTAGCTTTTCAAAAATTGTTGTTATTACGCAACATTATTATTTGTTTGTTTTCTTTCCTATCATCTACCTTATAATGAATGAATCATTACAATCAGTGTCAAATTTCTTTATAAATTCAAGAAATCCTTAATATTTCATCTTTGACCATATCTTATGCCAGATTTGTATATATTTAATCTTACACAGTTTAGAAATGTCCATTCAAAAGAGAGACCTTACAATATATTTGTCATAGATACGTAGAAAGATGTTCTTTCCACAGAGTCACCAAGAAGTGACCCAAAGAGATATTACTAATATGTTTCCTTTCTCAAACTCTTTCAGAAAATGTCAAGCTACTTTATATTAATGGGCTGTGTCTACACTGGGCCACTTATTCCGGAAAATCAGCCGCTTTTCCAG
>CM057846.1:55527027-55540470 GCA_030068395.1 Apalone spinifera | reverse complement strand
ACAGACAGATGCATGTTTCAAAGATCTTGCAAATAAGGTTTCATCCTACAAAACTGCTAGCATCATACCTAGTACTTTTGATTGTAAATACTCCCAAAGTCAAAATGCAAAAGTTATGGTTCTTATCACTCTTTATTGGCCTATGTGGCATATTTGAGATTACTAGCTATGCTAAAATACAATCTTCATACAGAATGGTCCTGGCCCAACTGAAGTTCCAGATAGTCACAACGGGTCTGGATTTGGTGAGGTTTTTGATTAAGGGTCCAATCCTGTAATGAGGTCGGCACAAGACCCTGCAAGCTCATCACAGGACTGAGGCCTAAAATTATAACCCTAATGCAACATTAATTTAAAGACATTTTTAAAAATAAAAGTTATACGTCTGTGCTAGTACTAGTTTCTTCTTATCATAATTTCTCAGTTCTTTAAATCACTTCTTTTTCTTATTCCTGTTAGGAGAAGTTCTCCCAAAATTATCTCTACATTTAAGATTTCTCTTGACTATTAAGATTTTTTGCCTTTTCATATTTTTCTCATAGTATTTATAGAAATTAGAGATATTTTACCCTGTGCAGGAATGTTACAAACTATTTTATAGTTGTTTCACTAGTGTTGCCAGGCATCTGGTTTTGAACCGGACAGTCCAATATTTGAGCTTTCTGTTTGGGAAACAAATTGAGAAAATATAAATGAGAAAATATAACTGTCCAGTATTTTCTAAATAAGATGTAATGTAGATTGTGATGTAATGTCAAGTGTGTCCAGTATTTTTGTTGAAACCATCTGGCAACCCTAGATTTCACATTATTGCTTTCTAGGGTTCTACTTCTCATTGAATATCCCATATTCATGATTTTTCCATAGCTATACAAATGTGCATTTAAAATAACTCCCAAAACAAATCCACCCCCACCACAAACCATGAATCTTATCTTTTTTTCCCTGCCCCCATAACTTGTCCGTACCTGTATATTGTTTTTATGAACATGGCTAGTGATACTAAATTTGTCAAGCAGTGTAGATAAGGTTGGTATGGCTGTAAAGTCCTGATTTGATCATTTAAAAAGTTGGCTTTAGATGTTACCTATTTTCTCTGAGTATGTTGACTTGTGCACTTCCTTAGATCTTTGGAGGGTGGGAAAGAAGGACAAGAAAGTAATAGTTTCCACATAGTGGCTCTGAGAATATCTCATGCTACCAACTAGGGATGTTAGTTAGCAGGAAATAGAATAACTGCATGAATTCTTAGCAGTTAGTTGATCATACTGTAGTCCCCGAGATGGGGCCAGCAACTATACCAGAGGCAGCAGTGTGAGGTGGGAGGGAGTCCAGGAAGGGAGCCAGTTTAAAAACCAGCTCCCTTCCCGGACCTGCTGCCTGCTACTCTGCACTGCTGCCTCTGATACAGGGATGGTAGTAGACCGTGTCCATGGAAGGGTCCAAGCTCCCTGTGGACAGAGGCTGCTGGTGGGAGAGTGTTGGGGGAGCTGCTCCTGCTGCTTTGTGGCAGCCTCCCCTGATTCTCCCTGCACTGCTGCCTCAAATAGAGGCAGCAGCACGGGGGTAGGGGTGGCAGGTGGAACTTCAGAACTGGTGCTGGGGGGAATCGGCTTTTAAGCCATCTCCCCCTAGTTCCAGCTCCAGCTCCACCCCCCCTCCCTTAGCTGCCTCTGATACAGAGGGGAGGGGAAATGCAAGTAGTTGACTAGATTAACTGATAAGCCTAGGCTTATCAGTTAATCATCTAGTTGACTACTTGTTGATAGCCCTGCTAGTAACAGGAGTATAAACTGTTACGAATTTAATTTGTTCATTTTCAAACAGAAATATGCTTGCATTTATTAAAGTAGAATACAGATCACCAAGTATTCTTGTTACCAGTGTTTATAGGGAGACTATTACAAGCAAGTGTCTGCACTAACATTTAAAAAAATCTACTTAGATGACTCGTAACACATTTGCTGTACTGTTTCCTTATTTTTAACTTGTAAGGCACTACAGTGGATACCAGGCATTGAGTCAGTTCTGTGTGGACAATGGAGAAATGTGGGCAGGGAGCAAATGCTGTCGTCTTGGCCTACTGTTGGGTGTGCGTCTCTCTTAAATAATCTAGTTTCAGAGACAGATTCTGTGTTGGTTATGGAATTATGACTGTTCCTAGTATATCATTCCGTCAATTCCTCAGCTAGTAGTACACAGAAACTAATGATGATTCTCCTGCCTAAACAGAAAGCAACAGATTCATTGTTCATCTGTCATTCCCAGTAAATTCAGTCAGGTGTTTAATCAGGTTCTTTCTGAATTGCTTTTTTCAGCACAACTGAAGACGCAAAAGGTACACACCAACATACCTAACAATGCAGAATTGTTGTGTGGGTGTTCTCTCCTTTGTTTTTTCAATGTGACAGCTTATTTGTACGCTATTTCTCTCACTCTTTTCTCTTACTCATCTGTGTCTCTCTCTCTTTCTGCCTGTCTTACTCAAACACACTCACGTGCCCTACTTAAATCCATCAGAATGCAAGTAAGTGTGTACTTTTAGGGATATGAACAGGTAACTGGTTATCGGTAAGCATCACCCTTAGCGTGTGTTGCTTAACAGGGACCGGTTCAGAGGGCTGCTTCAGCCCCGTAGGGGTTGGGAGCCGGCTGCCCCACTTGGGGGAGGCAGCTCCTGCTGCTGCCCCCTCCCCACGTGCAGGAGAGGAGGCAACCTGCTTAATCAGGTAACCAGTTAAACCTAAGGTTTAAGTGGTTAACTGATTAACTGGAATTTTATATCCCTAGTATTTATTACACATGTAAATCAGTAAACACATTCTTATATGTGCTGCATCTTATTCCCATTAAGTGAGAGCAAGAATAAATTGGAGCATTACTTAATGTGGTGTAAAACAATTAGCGTATGAGAAGTCAATTAACAAGATAAAATTTGCAGTAATGCCTTAAAGGTGAAACTCAAAAGCTTAAAAAAAAAGAATTAAAAAAACCCCCTCTTAGATCCCAAACTCTCTATAAAATACATCTGTAAATGTAAAAATGACAAATATATTATACTACTGAATATTTAAAGATCATTTCTTTCTTTATTTTCCTGTTGGGTTGTAATTTCACAGCTTTGAGTCACACCTGCTAGAACTGATAATATATAATCACACAATGTACAAGGAATTACATTTTTGGTGCTTGCCATTCTGTCAGCCCTAAATTCAGACCCTGCCTTAGAGCTTGGATTGTGACCACCTCCTCCTTCATCATGTGCTGAGATCAGAGACAACTCCATTTTCAAAGTGAAAAGCAAGGACTCTTAATACAGTGTGTCATAAAATTTACCCTTTTTTTTCAAGGAACTGTGAAAATCCCCTTGAATGCTGGTGTGCTGGATGGAAGTGTATACAGGCTTGCCATCGTTTGCTGCCGCTGGAGAGTAAAAAGCCTAATATTTCCAGTATAATATTCTTAATGATGATAGCTATACTGCTATCCTCTATCCTTTATGATTTGTATTCAGTACAAAATTTGAACTTGGTAAACAAGATACTTTTAAAGGATGGCTAGCTTCAAAATAGGTTTCAGAACGCTGAGTGAAATAAAACCAAAATGCAATCATGATACTAGTTCTGTTTTCTGGAATATGGGAGTTTATTTAATGTCTTCTAAATTACGAACTTCATGGCCTTCTCTTTTATATTGCCAACAGTTTGCTTCTTAAAGTGTGAACAAAAGCCAGGACTATGCAGCACTTTAAAGACTAACAAGATGGTTTATTAGGTGATGAGCTTTCGTGGGCCAGACCCAAAGGAGAAGGTTGCTGCCTTTTGAAAGGCTTGGATTTTCCAAAGAGCATATAGCATTGCCTAGCCCTATAGAGATCAGTGCTTATTGTTATGTGGACAATTGTCTGAATGCATTTGCAAAGCTGGACTTAAGCATAGGGTAGGCTCCCAGCTATACAATACAGAATACCCATTGGGCTCCTCCATCTGTCATTCTGAGAAGCTCCAATGTGATATGAGACTAGCTCAGAAGGCAGTATGCAGAGGTGAGGGAGCACTTATGCACTAGCTTATCACATTGGTCCAACAGGTCATAATAGG
Organism: Apalone spinifera; assembly: GCA_030068395.1. Classification (NCBI taxonomy): domain Eukaryota; kingdom Metazoa; phylum Chordata; order Testudines; family Trionychidae; genus Apalone; species Apalone spinifera. The sequence continues at coordinate 55,536,370 of CM057846.1, read as the reverse complement.
TGCAAATGTTGCTTACAGAAGGGTATTTACTGAACATTTGGTTAGGAATGCAGAGGCACTTAACTGTCTGGACAGTTGTCTTACTCTTGAAAGTAATGTGATCTGAGTAGATATTGAGCTTGATTAAAATGACATTTTATAGTATATTTTCAATAAATTTGACTGTTTCCTCAAGGATTCATTGATTTATAAGGCCAGAAAGGAGCACTTAATTCTCTAGTCTGAGCTCCTGCATACCACATCAGAGGAGTTCCCTAAAATAATCCTGCTTCAAAACCAATAGTTTTGGTTGAAATGAAATGATGCATATCTTTTGGAAAAACAGTGGATGTGCCTGTGTGAAGATGCTCCAGTGTCTTGGGAATGGGTGTGGAATAAATCCTTACTTCAGTACTCTTATCTTTCTAATGTAGAGCTTTCAACTTAATTGTTTTTTGGTCTTCAATTACAATACAGTGGACATTAACAGTGACATTTTGTCCAAATGCAGTAACTTCTTTCACTGCAATAAATTGTAAATGTTATCAAATATGTATAGGGTAATGGAAGAACAGGGAAACATATGAGCTGCTGGCTTTCCTAGATATTCAGTTTCTCAAGCATTCTATTAATGTCACTTTGAAAATGTGCTAGGAGCTGTTCAAATTCATATCGAAAACAGGTTGTAAACTCCAAGGAAAAGACTTTAACAGACAAGAAACAAGCAAAAGTTGAAAGCATACAACAAAACAAAGTGATTGAATAAGATAGTTAGTTAGATCTGAGAACAGAGACTTTCTAGTACTGATTTTTGTCAACACTTCACTTCAGGAAAGGAGCCAGGGTTTGTCTTTTTGCAAGAAATGTGTTTTAAAGAATGGTTTTGTCCAGAGAATATAATGCCTGAGGGTTTTTTTACATTGACAAGAACTTCTTAATAGCTGGCATATTGCCTTCACTCAGCAAATAATGCCTGCAAATTAAAAATGTATTACCTGAATTGCCAGCCAAAGTGCTTCCTGGTCGTAAGAGCCTTAAGCTACAATATATGGCTGCTGTGCTGTTTCACCCTTTTCTGGAAATCAACATAGCCTATCCTTCTAGGAAAATAGTACTCCCTGCAAAAGCATAGGTGTGTGTACATTTATTTAATACTTAATGTTTAATATCTTCCGAGTTGTGGCTACATCAGACTCCAGAGTTGTGTGCTTATAAACTTATTTATGGAAATAATCACTGTAGAGTGATAGATTGTACGTCATGGTATCACTTCTTTTCCCAGATGTCTTTGTTTGAAAGGTTTGATTGAATGAATTGTCATATCAGGAAACTCAGTAAGTCAATTTGTTATACTGATATTCCTGTAAAATACATGGGGAGTGAGCCAAGAGCTGCTGTATTCCATGAGTCATTTCAACAGTCCTAACTGATAAATCAGATTGAATCACATTCAGTAAATGCTGTGACTTAAATTTCCTTCAACCTTGACTTCAGCTAAATTACAGCGACTGAGATACCAAATCCAATCACCAACAGCAAGGCCTGAACTGTAAGGAAGAGACAATATGAGAAAATGGGGAGAGAGAAAGAGAGAAGTGGTTTTATCTGACATTCTTCATATCATGACATTCTTCATGAAGCCCTTGGTTCCAAATAATCTACACAGAATGTATATGATCAGAACCTTAAAAAAACAGGTCTGTGAATTTTGGAAAGTCTCAGGTAACTGTATTACAAACTTCACAGAACACTAAATTAAAGGGTCTGCATTAAGCTATGCAGGATTACCTACAGAGACTTGTTTTGTGGTTCTGCCTCTTTCCACAACAATGAATTTAATATCTGATGTGACCACAAATATCTGATTAAAATAAAGTGGTTTTCTATATTATGTCAGGGGAAATCACAAAGATCACACCAGATCGGGTTGTATTGCATCACATAACAAAAACGATTTTATGCACTGTGACCTTATTGACCTGTCACTGTGGAATGGAATGTAAAACACTTCTTTAAAAACCAAGAAAGCCCGCATAGCTCTTCTCTCCTTCTGATTTTTTTTTTTTTTTTGGATGAGATACTCGTTGCTTTAGCCCAGAGTCTTTGATTTTGTCCATAAGCCTAGCTCTCAGTAATGGGCAGTTTGTAAAGCTCGCTCCTCAAGAGGTGCTGCAACAGGTGCTATACTCTGGATCCAAGGTAGGCAGGGAAAGGTGCATCCAGCCTCGTGTACCTGGGCAACAGCCTCTGCTTTCCACAGAGGATCCTGACCTGGGTAGCCCCAATATGGCCTTTCTGAACATTAGTCTCTATATAGTTCTGTTAGGGCTCATCACAGCACAGCCTGTGTTACATATACGCTAGGTGATTTGAATGTGTTTTTAAAAAGTCATTATGGTTCAATAGCAGCACATTTTCTAGCTGTGTTAACATTTTAGTTGTGGGGTCTAAACATTTCATTAGACAGGAGGCAGAATTCTCACTAAACCCCTGAAATTCTTAGTCATCACTCAGAGCAAATTCTCATGCAGTGATTTCAATCAGTTTGCCCTGATTTGGGGCTTCAGGATTTGTGTCTTGTTTCTTAACACGGGTATCTAATGTGGCAGTCTGGTAGGATGATTTATGCATGTTGCATTAAATTTCTTGCTCCGTTTCCTGCTTCCTCACTCTTTCCACTGCTCTCCCAATCCTACTTGCCTGACTCAGGGGAGTAAATCTGTTGAGACCACTGGGACTAATCATGGGAGTCATATGAGTGGGTCTAGGCCCATTGAATTGGCCTCTCATCCTGCATTATCTTGAATTTCTTTGAGTATTTTCTTGCAGAATAAGTTCATATAACAAATGGTATCAAGTGGAATGCATCTTACAATGGGAACTATTGAATCTTCATCAGTGATTTAGATATTGGCATAGTGCGCTTATTAAGTTTGCAGATTATACCAAGGTGGGAGGGATTGCAACTGCTTTGGAGGACAGGGTCATAATTCAAGAATAGGGCTTGTTTAGTTTGGAAAAGAGAAGATTGAGAGGGGACATGAGAGTGGTTGTCACGTATATAAGAGTGTTACAAGGAGGATGGAGGAAAAATTGTTCTCCTTGGCTTCTGAGGATAGAACAAGAAGCAATGGGCTCAAACTGCAGCTGGGGAGGTTTAGGTTGGACATTAGGAAAAACTTCCTAACTGCCAGGGTGGTTAAACACTGAAATAAATTGCCCAGGAAGGTTGTAGAATCTCCATCTCTGGAGATATTTAAGAGCAGGTTAGATAAATGTCTATCAGGGATGGTCTAGACCAGTGTTTCTCAACCTTTTTTTGCTCATGGCCTCCTTCTGAGCCTCATTGATCATACACCTGGCAGTTAAGCTTGGGTGGCCCCCTCAGAAACTTACTGTGGCCCCCTAATGTTCCATTTTTTTCCATGTGGCCCCCTAGAAGTAAGGCATGGCCCCCTGGGGAGATATATGGCCCATGTTGAGAACCACTGGTCTAGACAGTATGGGGTCTTGCTATGAGGGCAGGGGACTGGACTCAATGACCTTTCGAGGTCCCTTGCAGTCCTAGTATTCTATGATTCTGTAACTATATAAACAAGCTTTAAAAATGATGCCAATAAAATACAGAAAACATTGACCAAATCTTTAGATTGTCTAAACTGGTAAAGCTCTATTTATTTCAGTTGTGCGAAAGCTAATTTATGCTAGCTAAGCACTTGGCCTGCTGTGTTTAAGAAAAAATGATCACCAGGTTTTGTTATGTATTTATATTATTTTCTGTATTTAATGCTCATGGAAGATGCCAGACGAACAGTTAATCAAGCCTGATGTCCTCTTCTGTAATCTCAAAATGTACCCCATGAATGTCCAAGCTTCTTCATACTGTGCACGAACCTTTGCAGAATGATCATCTTTATAAGGGATAGTCTAGTTTGCTATTCTGCATCCATTTAATCCTGGTATTCTCTGATGAGGTTTCTAAAAGGGGTATATCAATTGTGACAATTTTTTCCATTAGGCAGAACAAAGGTAAGATCACCAAATGATGTCAGTCCATCAAATAGCTGCCAGATGGTAACAACTTTTGGCCATTACTATCTGGACTAGTTTCAATCGAGTGACCTAGAGGTGCAATGCTTTGTCCCATTAACAAGCCATTCACTTTTTCCTGTTTTGCTCTCCAATTATAAATAATAAAAACAAGGTGCATCTCAAGCTAATATCACAGGCCTCAGATGGCTCCCCTTTGAGCTGCTGTAGGAGTGGAAAGGGCATTTCAAGCTGCTTTATGGCAGCATCCCAGGACTTTCCTATCCGAAGGGAATTCTCTGAGCATGTCAGCAGAGTGGTATATTCCTGAGATTCTGGAGTACTGCCTCCAATAGAGAGGAGCCTGGGTCATTTCTGAATTCTGGCCAAAATAAACAAAGACAACAAATTAAAAAATAAATTATTAAGAATTAAAAATTATTTGTGGAAGGGCTACTGCAAAATCTCTTCATAATGCAGTTTAAAGAAGGGAAGTAGGGTACCAGCTGTGCTGCCTTCCCATTTCTGAAAGTGGTTTAGCATCTGGAGGAGAGCAGAGAGAAATGTGACTTCCTATGCTATTGGTTTTCCATGGTAGCACTCCCCTTCCAAGAGAGAATATATTGCTGTCCTCCAGCACTTGATCCTTGTATAAATCTTTACTGTTTCCCTTCTCTTTCATAGTGTACGTTTCTCCATTTTCTGTCTGGAGAAATAGACACACTATTTCAGTGGGTGAATAAAAATGTTTTATTATTGGTCATTCCATTATGTATGGCTTTGGAGGGAAGATTTATCTCACTAGATCTGTCTTATTGATCTCTTACAAACCTCTCCATGCCTCCAAATCCGCCCCTTACATATTACCATCATCCCTGCCTCTCTGGACTCCCCTTCTCAAGCAGCAATCTCCAGTCCATCTTAAAAATCACCACATATGCCTATTATGACAAGTTCTCATTAAGAAACAGTCTGGGGTTTTGTTCTTTTTCCTTCGAATTCAGTTTATTTTCCTATTCTATGTTTTCTTGGTTCTGGAGTATGACTGGATGTGCTAGGAGAAAAGTGTGCAAGGATATAAACTCTTCTTTTTCCCCCTTTTTTGCTAAATACAGTAGTTTGTGCATTCTGTCTTTCATTGAAAACAAGTAAAATACATATTAGAGATTTGCTGGGATACGAGTGGCTGAAGGAGCAAAATTAGCTAAGCCATGTTAGGCATGGGTTGTGGTAAATTAGCAGATTGGGTACCTGAAGAACAGTAACAGGTTGAAAAACCAGAAATTTCAAAAGAGCAGGAGCTGACCAAGGAAGTTCTGATCAGAGTTGGCTAGTGATAGAATTATAAAATACTAGAATTGGAAGAGGCCTCGAGAGATCATCAAGTCCAGTCCCCTGCCCTCCCAGCAGGACCAAGCACCATCTATCATCTGTGATAGATGTTTGTCTAATGTGCTCTGAAATATCCCCAGTGATGGAGATTCCACAACCTCCCAGTATTTAGCTAGTCTATGTGGTGTGTGCATTTTGTTGATCCTTTTCCGCATGGTGTTTTTTAAAATCCTGACTGGGCTAGTGTATCCTCTCTCCAACTTTTCCCCATCTGGCAATCCATTCCCTCCAATTTCAGCAATTTGATCTCCAAGTCATCTTTTCATCCCTCAAATCCTCCATCTCCATGCATCAGAATGATGAGGAAGCTGCTTCTGCAACCAGTATCTCTTACAGTGGTCTCTTCCTTTCCATCAATGTGACATCATCAAAGAAACGTCATGCTAATGCTAGATTTCTCCTTTATGCTCTTACTGCATCCAGCACTTTTCCTTCTTGCTCCTGTGAGTAATGCTTTGTCCCTATATCATGTAACTTCACTGGTCAATGATATGGCACAAATGATATGGTTAAAGCAAACAGTTTATGTGCAAATGGTAAGCTAGTATTTATTCACATGGCCTACTCATCAAATAACTGGGGGTGATGAATAAATCACTAGTATTCACAACCTGTTCTCAGGTAATCCAGAGAGAGAGAAGAAAATGCTATATTTGTCAATTTATTCCTTACAAATATTTGTCAGCTCTGTTTGTGATAAAACAGGAGAGAAAACATCTGTCTTTATTTAGACCATGATATGATAACTTTTATTACAAAGTGGTAACAACACTTTCTAAAATGGTAACCACAGTCTTGCAAAATATACAGGTGCATCCATGGTGCAAAGGGCAATATGCGGCTCCACTGAAGTCAATGTAATCTTTGGCATTAGGTGAACTCCTGGCTCCACTGAAGTCAATTAGTAAATTTTCAATGCCATTTTCAAGTTAATAGAAATTGTACGGCTTGTCTCTGCACATTTTGAAAATATATTCTTAATTGGACAATGCACATATGTATAAAAGGGCCGCCACTAGATAGAGAAACCCTTTTAGTTAAGTATTACCCATGAAAATCGCCTGTAATACATTATCCGATATCAGGTGACATCCTTCCAGAAAGAACAAAATTAATTAGCTCCAGCTGCCATTGAACTGCTCCCATCCCCTTGAAATGAGTGCTGAAGTGAAAGGACTCTGTCATCCATGGTGCTGATGTGTATTCCACCATGGTGGTACAGGTTGGAACTCTCTTAACCAGGATTCTCTGGTCCAGCAACATCCATGGTTTGATATGGACTTTGCAGGAGAGGCCCGGTGGAGGAACAGCAGTAAGGATCCCTGCAGGGCTAGCAGGACAGTGGGCTGCCTGCAAGTAGCTGACAGTGGGCTGCCCAGTGGGGCTGGAAGTCCTGGTGTGTTCATGTGGATGTTCAGGAAGTCCTGTCGCATGGGGCTGACTAGGGAGCCCCAGCATGTGTGGCTACCTGGAGCCCCAGCAATGGCTGCCCAGCAGGTTGGCAGAGCAGCAGAGTCAGCAGGAGGTGGGGAGCCAGCTGGGAAGCCAGCAGCCAGGCCTGCGGGGCTGGTGGCAGTGGTCCAAAATTGACCTCCTCTGGTCTGGCAAAATTGATTCCCCTGGCCATTCAGGTCCTGAGGGTGCTGGACTGGGGAGCTCCAACGTGTATCTCAAAAGCCAAAGCGAAGTCTGGCTTGGCTTAGACCCCCCAAAAATAAATAAATAAATAAATAAAATTGGGGCGAGAGAGGTTGCTTTTGAGGGCCCCTGATTTCAGTTTGAACCATGAAATGGGGGTTGTTGGCAAGATGTAAAGATGCAGATCTACACATTCTGTCAAAGATCTACTTTATTAGTACACGTGTATAGGAGTAGGACACTGCTGAGACCAGAACTTCAACTTCTGAAGGAAGTGCCATGCCTATCAGTTGAAATGAGCTGCTCCTGCCTACCCACTGTCAATGTCATTCCAATATACTGTCTACAGAGGAATTTCAGTGCAGCTTCTAAGGGGGACCTTTCAACTGTGTTAGGGCTGAAGCTTGGAACCCCTGCTAATGGCAAATGGCAATAGAAAAATCTTGCTGAGTCACACACTGGAAGACAGCACTCTTCTGTTAGAAGTGAAGCAGAAGAGAAAGTGTTTCAAATCCAGAATAGAAGAACAGTGTCAAAATGCACTACATTAAGTTACACTGAAGATGTTTTTCATAAGATTTAAGAGAGGATCTTATTAGACTGTCAGGGAGCTTTCCTTAAACTTCTTAAAGCATTTGTGTGAGGAAGGATGTGACCCTCCCTGAAATTCAAGAGAAATGGCTAAAAAAGTGAACTTTTCTCAGCCAGAAAATTATTTTACTGACCATTTAGAATAAGTTGGATAAATTTAGTGTCAAGACATATATTTCATCTGACTTAACCTGTTTTAAAGCTCAAAATAAAAGATGCACAGAGACTACAATAGATGAGCTTCTGTAACTTCATAATCAGGCTAAGGTTTCAGTGCAGGGAAAATGTTTAAAAGAGGCTGTTAAGGACTTCACATTGCTTTTCCCTTGAGAAGTTTGCATATGCCTGATATGACACAATAGTGTCATGAGTTAACTACTACTGATGGCTAGACAACATGCTACAACATTCACCCATGCTAGTTAGTGTGGCAGACTGTGCAACAAAACCATGTCAATTTCAAAGCCTCTTTCTCTTCACACAGAATTAAGTGAGTACAAAAAAGAAAAGAAAAGAAAAGCACTTTGAAGAGAAAATAGGACAGATAATAGCTCAAGCTAGGTGCAAATGGTCCATCAAAGTGCTAGGAAGTAGCAGATGAACAATAGCTGGGACCTAACACAGTCTGAAGAATTAATTATCATGAATTTTTAAAGACCCTTTGTCCCTGGCTCCCCTCACTGCAGGTACATGTGTGCACACTCTCTTTCTCTTTCCAGAGAGGCAAAGAATACGCACGCAAACTTCATAGAGTACGTGGTACAAGTTGTCTTATCCATCTCCAGCAGGGCCAATCACCCCCACGGCCCTTGGACTAAGTGGGGAGGAGGTGGCTCCGTGCTCCCAGAAGGGGTGGGGCTGAGTCCAGCTGGCTCTCCATGCTGCCTGGAGCTGGTGCCTCCACCCCAGCCCTTATCACTGCAGTGGGGTGCTCAGGCAGCAATTTATTTAAAGGGTGCAGGACTCCAGCCACCGTCTCTGATACTGCTACTGTTTTTAGGAATCAAGCACTTGTGACTTCTGTTGACTTCAGTGATAGTTTAGAGGTCTGAATGAGGTTACCGCCCCAATATAGTAGATGCCATTCAAACACATAGCAAGAGAGGGTCTCTGCCCTGATGAAGTTGTATACATACCTTACTTTTGATAAGAGTAGGTTGTGTCACTTCTGTGTAAATCTGTTCCTGAGCTAAATTCCAGTAAGTCTGATTCTTCCCATGTAAGAGAGTCAAGACACAGTTTTTTCCACTGATTTAATTGAACGTTTGAAATGGTATCTTTAGCAGTGTATTGTCATATGTAAACAAGCCTAAGACATTGTACAAGTGAGAATGACCAGCCAAAAGTGAGTATGGAGGATAAAAAAAGGAGGGAAACGGTGCCAGGAACACGTAGTAATTATGTACACTATCTGCCCAAATTACTGTTCCATATAAATTAGCTGTTTAGATATAAATAAGTGATATTAACTCGCCATATAAAATCCCATGTAAATTGTTAACTGATTAACTGCTCACCATGCCATGGGAAGGGGGTGGCACTGGAGCAGCTCCCACCCATGGCATTATAGGCCCCAGCTGGGCTGGAGTGTGCCCACAGTGCAGCAGACCTGGATGGGCTAGAGCACTCCCCTCATCCACGGTGAGGTGTGGTGGGCCCGTAGGGTTGCCAGATGGTTTAACCAAAAATACCGAACAGTCCCCCTCTGCCCCCC
>CM057846.1:55504389-55526927 GCA_030068395.1 Apalone spinifera | reverse complement strand
TTTTTTTTTTAACCAGACAGGAGGTGAAAATACCGGACTGTCCGGGTCAATACAGGACATCTGGAAACCCTATGGGCCTGGCCAGACCAGGTAGGGTCTGCTGCACCTTGCCGTGCCATGGGGTAGGGATGGGGTTGCTTCAGCACATCCTGGCTAGAGTGCCCTGACTGTGCTATAGTGGGCCCAGCAGGGCTGGAGCAGCCCTCTGCCCATGACACAGAGAGTCTGGCTGGGGCTGGAGCACACCCTGCAGCGTGGTGTAGTTAGCCGGGCTGGGCTGGGTAGGGCCTGCACTGGAGCATGCTGTGCTGCGGGATGCTACTCCAGCCCAGCTGGAGTGTCCCCTGCCTGCGGTACAGTGGGCCAGGCTCTTCTGGCTGGTCTGGGCAATAGTTAACCAGTTACCCCAGTAATCATTCTGGTAAGGCAGTGTTTACTAATTAACTGGTTAGCTGGTTAAACCTTTACATCCCTAGTATGTACAAGGACAGTAATCTGTGCTAGCTGCCTACTTAACAATCTGCCCATCTCCTTGGGTACTTTTGGATGGTATGGTTATGTGTAACTCGCACTCAATGATTTGTGGGTAATTTAGGACACAGCTCATCTCCTCCACTATTCTGTGCACCACAGGGGTTGATGTGGTTCTTTTTGTTTAGCAAAACAAAGCTAAGTTGTAATGAGAAAATTAATGTCTTGGAAAATTACTCTAAATGAGATAATACATTTTACCAACAAATGACATTATTTTTCATCCTCTAACGCAAGTAAATACTAATCCTGAGGTCGTGTATCTCTTTTTCTGCAACTGAGAACTTTAGAGGCTCCAGTCTTGTTCATTTTCTCTGCATGAAGTCTTCTGTCCCAGAGGCCCTTTTTTCAAATACAAATATACTTTCTCTGCCTCACAAATTTCAGTGTTGCTTTTTGTTGTTTTCTGGTTAATCTTTGTTCAGCAATCCTTGTTAACACTTAGCACATCCTTTTCTTGGTCTCTTATGTTTCCTTCTTCCGCTGGATTATTAGACAATACCTCTGTTTCTGCCTTTCTTTTTAATTTTTCCTTCAAACATAGAATCATATCAAATCCAGTCCCCTGCACTCATGACAAGACCACACATCATCTAGATCATCCCTGTCAGTGTTTGTCTAGCCTATTCTAAAAAATCTCCAATAATGAAGATTCCACAGCCTCTTTAGGCAATTTATTACAGTGATTAACCACTGTGACTGTTAGGAAGTTTTTCCTAATGTCCAACCCAAACCTCCCTTGCTGCAAATTAAGCCCATTGCTTCTTGTCCTATCATCAGAGGTTAAGGAGAATATTTTTTCTTCCCTCCCACCCTGCCCCACTTTTAGGTACTTGAAAGCTATTATCATGTCCTATCTCAGTCTTTTCTTCTGCAGACTAAACAAACCCAGTTCTTTCAATCTTCCATCATAGCTCATGTTTTCTAGCCCTATAATCATTTTTGTTGCTCTTCTCAGGACCTTCTCCAGTTAGTCCACATCTTTTCTATGATGTTGTTCATAGAATTGGATAGAGTATTTCAGGTGAGGCCTACTCAGTGTGAAAAAGAGTGGAACAATTATTTCTTGTCTTGCCTTCAACACTCTTGGTAATACATCCCAGAATGTCTGCCCCCCCCCTTTTTTTTTTGCAATAGTGTTACACTGTTGATTCATTTAGTTTGTGGTCCACTGTGATCTCCTCTAATATCTAACCATTTCCAAAACTCAGTCCTACAAGGAATAACATTACAATTCTAAGAAAGAAAAGTACAAAAGAAAGTGCTGTCTTAAAAAACATGTGGTGGGGGGAAACACTTTCACACATTCAATTCTAGAAGCATCTAGTAATTATAAAAAATTAAGTACTCAAACAAAATCTCAGCACACATTTTTACTCACTATGTAAAACAGGAACTCTATTGAACTTAATACTAAAGAAACACAACACTAGTAAAGTGCAAAATATGAACTGATTTTTTGTGTTGAGCAGTGTTCCAGAACAAATTGAAGAATATAATTTACTACTTAAACTACAGATTAAGAGTGCTCATTGTGCTAGGGCTTTGAGTAGTATATTATAATTTTTATAACATTATCAGCCAGTGTTTCTCGGAACTGAAACCATATTTTTTGTTTATTAAAGAGTACTTAACAATTCCTTGTTTCCTGAGTTCCTGTTTCAATTTGAATGTTTCTTGGACTATAAAAAGGTATGGAATTCAGTTTTGAATGATTTTATCTTTAAGGTGTTTGATAACTGTCATAGCATAAGTGCACCCTATTTTTTGGGGTGCGGGTACCCGGGTGAAGACACGCCCTACTCGGCTGCCAGGTTCTCAGCAGTCTCTTTCAATCTGTAAAGACAACCCTTAGTCTAGGGTAGTACCGCCTAATGGCTAGCATCAACAGCAACAAGAATTAATGGTACCAGCCCTTTGTTCAGGGTGGTACAGTCTAGTGTCTAGAATCAACAGGAGTAGCCCTCAGTTCAGGGAAGCATGGCAAATGGCCAGAGTCATTTGAGGGGGAGGGCTGCTTAGGTCAGGGCAGCACGATCCAGTGGCCAGAGCCAATAGGGTAAACCTTAGTTCAGGGTAGCACAGCCAAATGGTCAGAGTCAATAGTTTGGGACAATAGCCTTAGCAGGGGGGCCTAGACCCACCCTACTCCACTGGGTCCTGACCCAGGGCCCTGTGATTGGCAGAGTGCTCTACCATTTGCTTAGCAAGGAATCTGACTGCAACACACTGAGCTCACTTGGGTTGGAGATACCACTCTAGCACCCTCTTTTGGTCAATTCCTACAAGAGCTGGTGTGGGGATGTTCCATGCGGTCTCTGGGTCCTCCAGTTCCACTGCAGTCATCTCACCCTGGGGCTCCTGGGGCTCTGGTAGCTCAAAGTGGTCTCCCAGGCTCTGGCTCCTGTCGTCTGGGTCTCTGGCAGGAGAGTCTCTGCAGCCCAGAATGAGCTGTGCTTCTCCCTTTTATACTGCTCCAGCATTTGGAGCATGCCCAGTCAGGGTAAAAGGGTGGGACTCCCACTGCCCACAGGGTTTTAATCCCTCCTGGTTTAGTGCGGGGTATGCACACCCTGTCACAGAGCCCTTTTGACTTTCACACTCTTTTTGTTATGGCTCAGCTTTCTTTTAAACCTCTATGTTTACTGCTGTATATATTTTACTCTTGGCGTGAAGACTTCCTGAATTCCCTTATAGTCCTGCTGATTTTTCTCCATTACCATTTCTGGCTGCTATTGCTGCTATATATAAAAGCTGCACATCAATACTTCCTATTGAGGAGGACCAGGCATGAGCCATTCAATGACTTGTCCCCATTGCTCCTGAGCAGGCCAGAAGAGTTGCTTTGAAGTAATCTGCAGCATTCTCTCACCTCAAAAGTTTCAAACCACCTTCATGATTCTACCTTGCTCCTGGGCTATCTAGGGCTGTTTTGCCCCCACCCCTCCAACACTGCCCATAGCTGTTCTGTTTCCAGGTGATCGCTTCCTGTTAAAATTATAGTTACAGCTGTCTGCGATATGATGTAATTGATTAATCTTTACGTGACCCTGGTGATATTCAAACCCCCCCTCCACTCCCTTTACATGTATTCCCATTCTAGTTATTTGCTTTGTTCATGCTTCTATATTTTATAAATAAATTTCCATACTTCTTTCACTTTTATGTGACCGAGACCAGTAAAAATACCCTCAAGTTCTTTGACACTCAAATGTAATGTAAAAGAAGAAACCACAAGACATATTTTAGCCTTATGCACGTCCCAGGCCCCACATTCCATACGTTGAGATGGCTATTATTACTATTGAGAGGGCTATTATTATTATTACTTCAAGTAAACTAACCCTAACATGTCTGATAGAACCACAGCAATAAAGGTGGTACTATGTGTAATGTCACTAGGGATCTATTTAACAAAAGAATGCATACCAATTAACAGCACTGGGTCAGTTCTAATTTCTGACCTAATAACCCTGTTCTGACCATGGTTTTCTTTCCTGCTTGGTGGAGGAAATGATTGGTTTCTTTTAGAGTTAAAAAAATGGATCTGTCATGATAGCAGAGAAAACTATTTTTTTCTCACCACATTCATTATTGGTACCTAGATTTCCTTCAGGATTTGTACAACTTGAGGGGAAGATGTATTGACTTGTTGTTTTAAAACAGATTTCAATATTTCTAGACACTTGCTTAAATTATATTTTATATATCGTTTTCTGTGGCATCAAGCTTTGCTAGGCAATGAATAAACAGGCCCAAAGAGATTGCACTCTAAGGCCAAGATCATGGAGTGAGCTCTGTGCATGTGGATCGCTGTACCTGCACAGAGCTTAACTGAAGTCAATCTACCCATATGGAGCTCAAGACTAGATTGAGCAAACACAGAACAAAGTAGTGGAAAGGTATACAGCAGGCAATTGGAGCTAGTCAAATAATGGATTTTGTAATTTGTTGGCAATTTTGAAAAATTAATAGTTTCATGTCAAACAGAAAATGACTCTCTTCAACATTTTTAAGCAGATTAAAATTTCAACTAGAAGCCAGTCAAAACAGTTATACATTACAGGAACAACAACAAAATTACCTTGAAATTTATTGGTAAAATAAATTTTTCATTTTTAAATGTTTCATTTTAACTTTAATTATGTTAGACAGTGTTATTGTAGCCACATTGCCCCAGGGTAATAAAGACAAGGTGGATGAGGTAATGTCTTATGTTGGACCAGCTCTTTTTTGGTGAGAGACACACTTGCTCTCACCAGAGGTAACTGATCCAATAAGATATTACTCCACTCACCTTGTTGCTCTCCTTTTGACTTTAAGGCATTTTGACTCAAGCAAGCAGCGGAATCACAAAATGGCTCGAGGTGGTCCTTCTGTCACACTGTTCCCATTTTTAAACTTTAGCCCAGTGGTTAGGCTACTCACCTGGGACAAAAGACCCAAGTTCAGTTCTCCCTCTTCCTGATGTGGAGAAGGAATTTGAACTTGAGTGCCCCCCAATTCAAAAGAGTGCCCTGGACTATGAGGTGTTTTGGGCTATGACTGTCTCAAGGTCTCCTCTTGAACCATATCAAAACTTGGGTCCCCCAAATCCAAACATTTTGACTTTCAGTTTGGTCAAAACTGTTTGGAGAACTCAGTAGGAATTTGTGAATAGTTTTGGACAACTTGAAACTACTGATCTGAAAATTTTCACCCAGCTCTATGGATAAGTAAAGTAGTCTAAGTAATGACTGTTCATGTCTTAATAAAACAACTTCATTACATACATAGACATTGATCAGACTTGCTGTTAGTACAATAAGCATCAGTAGGAAAGGGCAGTGGCCAGCAAGTCCCACTCAGGCAGGGCAGTTCATGTGTCTGAAATAGCCAAAGATCTTTTGTAAAGAGTGAATCATGAGTTACTTCACATCAGTCTTAATAACAAATACTGAGTGACTTTTAGTAACAGTTCAGTAGTATTAATCCTTTTTATGACTTTGGCATTTTTACTGGTATATTGCCATTCTCTGGGAAACATTGGATAGCTTCCTAGTCACACTGGTTTGATGTTTTAGACAACTTCACAGCCTCTCTGAGGAATATACAGAGATTAAATAAAAATGGTCTTTAATTCCCTTTCCAGTCAAACTCTGATCGACACCAGTAATTTCTACCAGTAAATAAGTCTTGATTTGCTACTTTCACCAGTGCATATGCACCCCTTTTAACAAGCCCTGACAATTCTAAAGAAAGGTTCTACTCTGATGTCAACACTCTCATCAAATCAACACTACAAAGTGATTAACTAATCATCTTAAGAGTTTTCAGTTCAAGAATAGGTAAAGATAAAAACTGGCAAGTGTCACTGGAAAAAATGACATTCCATAAAGGAATGAAAATGGTCTCCTATTATTAAGCAAGTGTGCAGAACACAGCCTGAAAATTACAAATACTATCTTCAGACAGGCAAACAAATATAAACTATATGGATGCACACCAGATTCAAGCAATTGTATCTAATAGGTGACATCATAACTGGCTGGATAACCGTTCTCAGAGAGTAGTTATTAACAGTTCACAATCATGCTGGACTGGCATTATAAGTGGGGTTGCACAGGGGTCTGTTTTGGGACCGGTTCTGTTAAATGTCTTAATCACTGATTTAGATGATGGCATAGAGAATACGCTTATTAAGTTTGCAGATGATACCAAGATGGGAGGGGTTGCAAGTGCTTTGGAGGACAGGGTCAAAATGATCTAGACAAACTAGAGAAATGGTCTGAGGTAAACAGGATGAAGTTTAATAAGGACAAATGGAAAGTACTTTGTTTAGGAAGGAACAATCAGTTTCACACATACAGAATGGGAAGTGACTGTCTAGAAAGGAGTACTGCAGAAAGGGATCTAGTAGTCATAGTGGATCACAAGCTAAATATGAATGAACAGTGTGACACTGTTGCAAAAAAAGCAAACATGATTCTGGGATGCATCAACAAGAGTGTTGAGAGCAAGACACGATAAATCATTCTTCTGCTCTACTCTGTGCTGATTAGGCCTCATTTGGAATACTGTGTCCAGTTCTGGGCACCACATTTCAAGAAAGATGTAGAGAAATTGGAGAAAGTCCAGAGAAGAGCAGCAGAAATGATTAAAGGCCTAGAAAACTATGAGAGAAGACTGAAAGAATTGGGCTTGTTTAGTTTAGGAAAGAGAAGACTGAGAGGGGACATGAGACCAGTTTTTAAGTATCTAAAACAATACTCTGTTACAAGGAGGAGGGAAAAAAATTGTTCTCCTGGGCCTTAGATGACAAGAAGCAATGGGCTTAAACTGCAGCAAGGGAGGTTTAGGTTGGACATTAGGAAAAACTTCCTAACAGTCAAGGTAGTTAAACACTGGAATAAATTGCCTAGGGTGGTTGTGGAATTTCCATCTCTGGAAATATTTAAGAGCAGGTTGGATAGACATCTAGATAGTGCTTGGCCCTGTCATGAGGGCAGGGGACTAGACTTGATGACCTCTTGAGGTCCCTTCCAGTTCTATGATTCTATAATGTTATCTCCTGGGAGGAATTCAGAGACAGTACAAAAACCTCCAGTTGGCTTCCTTGGATGGAAAATAAGGGCTCACTGTGGCTGGTCTAATGAGAATAAGAAAATCACAGTATTCTTGAAAGAAATAATGAGGCTTTCTAAAACTGGCAAAATGATATTCAGTCCACCTCAAAGAGAGCGAAACCAAGACAACTAAGGTTCAATACAAGATAATGATGGGATAAGGTAGTAGAAGACACTCACTCATATGCGGAAACAAATGAAACAAAGAAATTCTTTGACTGATTGAAAATAGTCCATAGTTGGCTCAGGTTCATTCTTGATGGCTAATGTTAGGCAAAGACAAACATGGCATGGAACAGAGATCGGTTGAACACTTCAGCCAACTACTGAACAGACCATTCTTCATTGAAATAAGTGCTATTAACTAGATGACTCAGTTTAGCACCACCCCCTTCACTTGATGAAACAGAAAAGGCAAAATCATCATGATGAGCTCAGGAAAAACCTCCTACAGAGATGGAATACTAGCTGAAATATATAAATCCGCCAGTCCAAAGGGGCTCCCCCACCCCCAGACCATGATTGGGGATTGTGGAATCTCCAATCATGGTCTGGGGGTGGGTAGCTCCACCTCTTCCCATTTAGGCCCCACCCCTTCTGAGGTGGCCCAGGGCTACTTCAAAATTTTTTGAAGTGGTCCCTGGGCAAAAATTATTGCCACTCCTGCTCTAGAAGATACTGACATGTGGGAGAGTAAAGAAATGCCATATAGCTTCAGAGATGCCACAATTACTCCTGACTCACCCCAGCAGTACCTCTGTGGTGCCGCCTGTCCCCTTCCCCCCTTTGTTACCTCTATTAGGGGCACCAGCAGGGTGGGAAGCAGGGGAGTCTGCTGCAAAGCAGCCTCTCCAGGGTGAGCCTGGGCCTGCTGTGAACAGAGGCTGGGCACTGGCAGCAGCCCCTGGAGCTCAGACCACCCCTGTGGACAGGGGTTACTGCTGGATCAGCCTCTGTTCACAGCAGGCCCACGCTTGCTGCAGACAGAGGCTGTTCTGTGGGAGGCGGAGTAGCCTTTATAGACAGGGAGTTTGGACCCCCCACATACAGGGAGTGCTGCCACCCCGCATTCTATCTGAGGCAGTAGTGTGGGGCGGCAGGCAGACGGTTTGCATGGGGAGCTGGTTTTTAAACTAGCTCCCCTTGTGGACAGGCTACTGCCTGGCACCTTGTGCTGCTGCCTCGGATACAGAGGGTAGGGATGTAAGCAAGTATTCAAGAAGTTGACCACCCGATAAGCCAGAGGCAGCAGGGTGGTGGGGGAGTAGGAGAGGCTGCCACAAAGCAGCCTGTGCCTGTAGTGGGCCCAGGTTTGCCTCAGGCAGAAGCTGCTTCACATCCCACGGAGTAGCCCCTGGCCAAAAGAGTCTGCTGCGAGATAGGGGCTGCTGGGTCCGGCATGAGCCAGGACCAAGCTAAGGCTGTTAAGGACTAGTCCACTAGTTGACTCACCCCTCTCCCCCTTGCTGCCTCTATCAGATAGAGGCAACAGTGGGGGTACTTTAAAGCAGCAGCCCTGCACGGAGTCTGTACCCCAGGCTCCATGCGGCTCTGCTCCTTTGAAACACCTTGGCAGCGTTTCAAAGCAACAGCGCCATACGGAGATAACCCTGGCCTCATGCGGCGTTGCCCCCTTTGAAATGCCATGATGGCATCCTACTACAGTCAAAATGCAGAACCGCAGCGGGGGTAGCTTCTGGACTGGTGCGAGCCGGGACAGAGCCCTTCCCTTATCGATTATTCATGTACTTGATACAAGTGCATCGACTACATGATTAGTCAATTACCCACCTTTTAACATCATTAGTGTGGGTTGGCAGGGGACTCCCTGAGAATGGGGCACATTGGCTGCCAGCCCTACCCCCAGGGACTATCCAATAGTCGTGTCAACTATAATAATTCATGTGGTTACATTACTATTCAATTACTCACTATGTAACATCCCTAATTAAAAAATGAAGGCAGTAAAATTGTGTGATAATTACCATGGAGTAGCTTGATCCTCACTAAGAGAAGCAGCACTTTTGGAAAATAGGCAATATGAGGTGAGGGTATTGATAGGAATACAGACCATTTTTGCCATCTTCCGGGAAAGGCTTGGCACCTCACAGGGTTAGGCCCCTTGGTCTTATTAAAGATATGCATCTTTAATAGTGAATGGACTTTAGATAAGGCATAAAAGGGAAATGGATATGCCTTCATAGATCTATTGGAAAGCACATAACTGCTTTAAATAGGAATTTGCATATTACTCTAATAGTAATAAAAAAGTTGAAATGCTCATAACGTGTTCAGATGCTTTTTTTAGTACATTAAGTTTAAAAAGTTATTTTGCTTACTGAACCCCTTTATTATGCAAAGAAAAGGGCAAACGTATTATATTCATTGAACCATTAAATAGGACTCCAACAAGCCATTAAAATTAATAGATCAACCTGGAACTTGGGCGGATGGAAAAGAAAAAAATGAAGGTGATTAGCTGTCAAAACGTTGCATCCATTTGTCAAGATGAACGGCGTAGTCCAAATTTTGTATAACAGTCTTTCCATTTTAGTATTATCATTATACAAATGCTTGTCATCTTTAAAAGTTGCAGATTAGAATTAAATGGAAATGATATACCCATCCAGCAACAAAGCTAGAAAAAAATATGATTTAAGTTTTGTGGGAATTGATTTCATGTTCAGTATTGCTGGTCTCTTGAACTACAGCGTAGTAGGTAAGATCAGTTGCATACGTAACTGCTTTAAAAGCTTGTGCTGATATCTGTTGGAGGAATAGTTGACACAAAACTATTGGGTATCTTCACAAGGTATAACACAATGAAATGTACATTCTATAAAATGAATAGTTGAATGACTAGATGAGCTCAGTAGACATGAGCAAATGGAAACAGTATGTTGATCCAAGTTTTAATATTATGTAAATAGAATTTGTGCCATGGCAATTAAGAATAATATAACAGGCAGCGGGATGAAGCTGAACAGGTTATTTCTATGGGTGGAAAGAGTAATGGGCAGGGATTATGAATGGAATGTTGTTTTAACCCCTGGACTACTGCTGGGTATCTTGCTAATCCTCACAGAATGCACCTTGCTTTGCTCCATAAACCTAGTGCTCCGTTGACTGCAGTGGAACATAAATGGCACATCTGCAGCACAGCAGGTACAATGGGAGCCTGCAGTGAAAGGATTAATAAGGATTATGACCTACAGCAATGACTAGTTAGTTGGTGATTCTGAAGCGCAGGACACTTTCTTTTCCCAGTTATTACTGCAGGCAGTTTTCCGTTGCCCATTGTTGCCTTTACTGTGGTTGCATGTGTGATGACAAGAATACTATTGCAATAATACTATGCATCTGAAAGCAATTGCAAGATGTCTGAAGTGTGTTGGAACACATTAGAGGGGGGATATTTTCTGTGCCTTGTATTGTGAAAGTTGTTTAGATTTAAAATGTGGATTCAAACTAAAAAATGCTAGATAAATATTGAATGTTTTACACTGTGTTCTAGCCCTGCGAACCAGAACTCTTAAGTCAGCATTAAACTATAAAGGTTGGATTTACTTTTAATCCTCTAGAAAGCATAAAGTGAAATATTTTCAAGAATTTCAGTCAGGAGTCGTTCCAGCACTGAATGAATAACAAATCTGGATGTGGATGTTTATGCCAGTTACACAGGTATAAATCTGAAGTAACGTCTTGGACATCAGCAGAGTTAGTCTGGATTTATACTAGCAAAACTAAAGGAAGGATATTAGCACTGAATTTTAAGATTAATTCTATTCAACTCTCTCCCTAAATTAGATATTATATGTTACATCTGATCCTCTTGAGACATGCTATGCTCTTGAGACACTTTCTGTAGTTTTGACAGCTCACATTGAATCCAAGCTCTTGTGATGCCACAAGTCCAAGTTATTGCATAAACGCAGTAGTGCCCACTTATCAGAACTTGCAGTTCATCTCACTGGGTTGTAGATTCTTTGAAACTGGTCCATAAATTATACTTTGGGTCACAATGAGCCACTGCAAAATGTCCTTCTTTTAGTGCAGACACTTGCTTAAATTTAAATTATGCAAATTGTCTCATAGCAAACCACAAGACGTTAGTGTTGGGGTGATTCATTGATTATTGGTTGGCCCTAATTATCTCACTGATAAAGAGCGATCAGTGGTAGGAAACAGCTCATAAGTTGGTCTTTCTTAATGAAAGTTATCAGGTCCAGATCATATAAATTTGTAACTTCCTCCAACTATATGTTTTGATCTAGGATTAAACTCGTCACTAAAGAAAAGTTAGGAGAAGGAGGTGTGCATGCTAACAAGAAAATTCAAATGTCTTCTATGTGATTTCAAAGATTTCCTCTCTACATCTAATGAAGAGACTGGTTGACGTATGCTGGAACAATTAAGTTATAAGAGCCTGATTCAAAGCCTCCTGAAATCAATGGAGATTTTGTTCACTTCAATGGGAAGTTGATCAAGTCTTTAGTTCATAGTCCATAATCCATAGCTCAGTGTGTTTCACTTATGGCAATAGTAAAATAAATTCTTGCTTCAAAATACCCTGTAAACTGAAGAGAGTTAGTCAGTGACCATATAATTCTCAAGCTTGATTAAAAAGGAGTCAAGTTCAGAAATATTTTTCAATAGAGTTCAGCTAATATAAAATAACAAATATAATCTGCTCTATCAAAAAGATTAGCTTCTAAAACCCCAAAGTTTAAAATGTCTAGAACTGTTAAAGGATGCAGCCATTTCTCCATTGTCATAATTCTTTGTCACTCAATATCCTCTCACCTGATTCATACCACCCCAGTTCTCTGGCCTTATTCTTCCACTTCTGTCCCTCCAAGATTCGGTTTCTTTTCATGCTTCTGTTCTGTGCACCAGTACCCTGCAGTTCTTGCCATCCCCTAATCTCCTTCTCGTGCCCCTTTGTCTTTCCTTGGCTCCCTTCACTGCTCTTCGTAATAGCAAGCTAACATAATCTTTAACTATGGTGCAGTTTCTACAATATTGGATGGGATATTCATATACAACAAACATTGCTTGTTTGTTGTTGCTTTGTATTCAGGACACAGACATTCATTTCTGATGTACTAGACTTGCCACTGAACTGCAGGTAGGAGATCAATGTCCAGGTGCTTAAGAAAAAAAAAAATTCTGTACCCTTCTCTTCGATCTTGAAGGACTGCCTGACAGCAGAAAGGGCTGGGTATGCTATAGATTTTGCATGCCACAGTGCACTAGTCAGTGGAGGCTCTTTGCACAACAATATGCAGGGGTAGAAATGATAGGATGGCCTTACGCCCAAAGGATCTAGCACATTGCTGATTGTCTGGTGCTCATTCCTACACAGGAAGAGGGGCTGTATGGGTCTGCGGACCTATTGTAGATGCAGTAGTCCTGGGAGAGTTCTGACTTTAAAATATTTTTCAGTTGGGGCAGAGATTTGTTGCCCTATATATCTGCTCAGCACCTAGTCCAAACACTTCAGATGAGCATTGGGTGAGGATTTGGCCTTTAATGTAGATTTAAGCTGTGGGCTGAATGTTAACAAAAAGCAGTTTTTATATTCTAAAAATTAGATTAAGATGTGTGAAAGATGGTCATTTTACCAACAAACATAGGATGCAGAGATCTCCAGGCACAAAGGCAATCAGGGAAATTGTCAACTGGCCTAGTCTGGGCTGATTTCACTGAATTGCCTTTTTAATACAACTAGCATCAGATGCCCAATATATGGGGCACAGAGATGAGACTTTCCTGTACATATCTTACCTAAGTACACGTAAGGAAGCAGAAGGAAGGTGTGGAAGAGAAAAACTTTCTGACTAACAAAGGAAGTTTTGTAGCTTTCATTCTCTCATTTTACATATTCAAAGGAGGTAAGGGAAAACTGGCTTTTGAGATCCATCACAAGGGATATTATATTTTTCACACATCATAATAAACACATGGATTTCACTCATGGATAAGGTGGCTTTAGACTAAAAAATAGGGTGTTTTTGGATAGGGTGTTGTGCTTTTCTGGTGCAGATTTCAAAATCATTTTCATTGCCTATTTTTGAGAGGGAGGGTGCCAAGTCTCTTGGGAGGTCATAAGTGTTCTCTTGGGAGTGTCTCCATGACAACACTGACAGATGCAGACTTTCCAAGAAATGGAATTGTGAAGGAAAGGAAAAAGAAGGCTCTCATGAATTATGCAGGTTTTCAATATCTAGTCAAATGAATACAGCTGGACTCCTTAATAAAGTTGTCATTATGATGTTGCATCAGCATAGCATAGTAATGATGTACTAAAATCTGTATTGATTAGTAATTGAAAGCTAAAAGTAAGCTTAAAAGCAGCAATATGTAATCATCTCTCTATTTTCCAATTTGCCATTCTCTGTTTTGTCTTATACTGTCACTAGACCCAGCTTGCAATTAGAGAAGAGGCATGGAAACTAGATAACTGTTCTGCCATCATCATTTGCATTTTAAATGCATTGTGTGTAGCCAGGCATGAAGAGGGATGACTCTGTTTTCCTTTGGTGAGAGTTATATTGTAAATCCTACAGTCTAACCAGAACTAAGGACAGCATGCATTTGTGCTGCCCCAGGAACAAGGCAGCTCTGAGGTCTTGTCTCCACTTACCAGAAGATCGATGCTCTGGCTATCGATCTTCTGGGGTTTGATTTAGTGGATCTAGTAAAGACCCACTAAATCGAACACTGAGGGTGCCCCTGTCAACTGTGGTGCTCCTCCTGCCGTGAGGCTGCCATAGAAAATCGATGCAAGGTACATTGACTCAAGTATGCAATGTACATAGCTAGAGTTGCATATCTTGCATCAATTTTCTCTGCCAGCATAGACCTGGCCTGAGTCACGTTCGATCCTTCTTTCCTCCCAGGGTGAAGTAAGTTGTTCTAGTCCTTTTTCTGGGGAATGGCATTGTTCTGTGGAACCCTGCTATGTTTTTCTTTCTTTCTTGATTTCCTTCTCTGCCCAGTGCCATGGGTTATCAGATTCTGAGGGGGCTATGATTAGGGAGATGTATGAATAGCAAAACCAGGCAGCATGTGTGATATATGGGAAGTTGGGGATATTTAAACTGCCTTATTTTCACTTCAGGAGTCAATCAGGCACCTTTATTAGTATTTTGAGAAATTTTTGGAGTCATGTGAAATAAAAACTGAAACTTTCACGTTACAGTAGTGTTCAAAAGGAGAGGGGCAATATAAATCTTAAAAAAAATGAGTTTGATATCACAGCAAAGGCCATCTATGAAAAGAGGAGAAAAACCAGAAATGGTAAAGTAGGAGAAGAGAGGGATGGAGTATCTTTTGGTGTCTTCATTCTGAAGCCAGGTACATTCCAGCAAGCCAGATGTATGCCATGTGAACAGTTTACATTTCATGTGCTGAGTATTCTGTTTGCATAATATATTTCTCTAAGGGCTTCACTTGTACATCTCTAATATAGGTGCTTAATTTTGTTACTTTAGATCTGAGGGCTGAATTTACTGAACAATTCAAGTCCTTTAAGGTTGTTTAGAGGATGTTTCATGCTGTGAAACAAACTGTTCTTAGATTATTCCATGGTTTCCAACCTACTGGGATAAAGAAAGTGTTTTTAATGCTAATTTCTATATCCCATCCAAGAATTGTTTGAATACCCCCCATTATAAAGATAGGATCCTTACGATGGCATATAAATGTGAATGATATTTGTAATAGGGAGGTTGAGGTTGATAAGCACTACAGGAGGCACATAAATGGATTTTTAAATCCTTTAAAAATACTGTCTCTCCACCATATTAATATATTGGAGCTTTAAAAGTTTTATCTGGCAAAGCACTCCCTGATAGCCATTGACCAGGGAAATTAAACCACTCTGACCCTCTTCTCAGCCCCATTATGCTGACAGTTAAGAGTCCCTTATAGGAAACACTTGCCCAAGCTAAGGGTTTTCTCCTTTCTTTATTGTTTCTCTTTACTCTCGTGTACAAAGCTTCTACCCATTTATCTACCTTTCTTCCTGTTGTATGTTCACTAAAAGCTAATTGACAGAGTGCCAATGGCCACAGTCTTTCTCTCAATAAAGCCTGGCAGTATCACATATAATTGATTGTGCTAATCCATGACATAATGTATAGCATCCTGCATTCAAAACCCAGAAGCTCACTGGTCAGTGCTGCTGCTGTTAGTCAAAGACATTTTGTTGGAAAATGAACCACTGACCTTGGAAACAGCCTGTGTAGATTATTAGGATTATGAAAAGAACCTAAGATTACTTTAGCATGTAATATATTAGTGCTAGTAAAAGGGAAAGATTTTTTTTCAAGAGCTAAATCACCTTACTCAAGTGAGTAGTCCCTCTGAAGGCATTGAGACGAAGTCAAAGAGGATTTGGCTTCCAACATGTGCTATCATTTTATATAATCTTTTATGTGAAAATATACTGAGGTAGTTTTAATGTATTTTTCTATCTGATTTCAATTTAATGTACTTTCACATCTGTGTAGAGATAAGTATGGTGTTTACTTCAAAGTTTACAAATTTGCTAGTTCATTATTTGGTGAAAGGTTTTATAGTAGTCATAGTAACACCAAAAAAAAAATCTAGTGAAGTCTTATATGTTACAATAATCTTTAGAGAACCCTATTAGCATTTCTGCATTGCTAATTTTGACAATGGAAACATACTTCAGCTTGATAAGGATTTCATTAATTCAACACAGACTTCTGTCCTAGTTTTACTTTTCTTTAATATTAAAGACAGTATGGACAAGATTAAACTACATTTAAATGTCAATTAAAATTGGTAGGAGGACCACGATGTCAATAAATTATTCATATACAAATAAATTCAGTAATGATTTTTGTTATACTGTAACTTTTGGAATGGCATTTGTATAGTAGTTTAGAAACACTAAATTCTGTCTGCAATGAGGAAACTGCTGGGCTGCGTCTAGATTGGCATGATTTTCCGGAAATGCTTTTAATGGAAAAGTTTTCCGTTAAAAGCATTTTCGGAACGGACCATCTAGATTGGCACGAACGCTTTTCCGCAAAAGCACTTTTTGCGGAAAAGCGTCCATGCCAATCTAGACGCGCTTTTCTGCAAAAAAGCCCCGATCGCCATTTTCGCGATCGGGGCTTTTTTGCAGAAAACAAATCTCAGCTCTCTACACTGGCCCTTTTGCGCAAAAGCTTTGCGCAAAAGGGACTTTTGCCTGAGCGGGAGCAGAATAGTATTTCTGCAAGAAGCACTGATTTCTTACAGTAGGAAGTCAGTGCTTTTGCAGAAATTCAAGCGGCCAGTGTAGCAGCTGATTTTCTGGAAAAACTGGCAAGTCTAGACACAGCCCTGTTGAAGACTGGCATCATTAACAAATGTTAATTTAGCTTTCTTGTGTTAAGGACTAATCTGGATCTAACCTCAGACTGAAAATATTGAAGACATTTGAAACAAAATAGTATCTTTGTATAATTCTAATAAGAGCTAATGGTAAGTATCATTAGCTAATTTAATTTAAATTACACATAAACTGAATATAATCGAATTGCTTTTTCCTCTCACATAATTGAAGTATAAAATGGAATTGAATCTGTTTTGATTTAACCATAAAGAAGTATTTGGACTGCTTTTTTTATCAAACTTCAGTGCTGTTAATTTCAATGTATTTTATATAAATATGGAGTCAGTTTCATCCTTAGAACTATCCTGTGTTGAAGACTAAGGATGAATTTAGCTCTGAGATAAGTTTGGCCCATTTTGGAATTTGTTCACAGGGCACCTTGGTTGAATGATGAATGATAAGCAAAGAGAAAAGACAGTGGATGTCACAAAGATTTTCCACACTAGGTAATCTAACAAATAAAAAATGAGCTTCTGAAGACATGTGAATAAAAGACATGGTGTGCTCCTCTATTTTTCAGTATGAGTGGGTAAGTTATTAGTTTTTTCCAGAGGTCCCTTCATGTGAATAACATGCCATATACATCACACTCTAGGAAGATGAAACAAACCTATACCGATTAGCCTCTGGAAAGACAGTAGTTGGGTACACTTTTCATTCTTTGTATTTTCTGTTTTGGAGAGGATGTTAAGAGTCTGTACCTGAGTGTCACATACAGCTGAATTATCACTTGTATGCGTGTGAAGAGTTATTTTTAATTAACCACCTTCTTCCATGAAAGGGACAGATTTGAATATTGGGGATCTGAGAGAGACTAGAACTAAAATTTAAATACTTCCTAACACTGCCCAAGTGAGGGCTGCAATGGAAAGATTCTAGGAGACATCAAAGACATTTTAAAAAGGAGCAGATGGCAGTCACCTTCTTTTGTAAGACATTAAATATAATTTTCCCATGTATTATTGCGCAACAGAGGTGGTAGTGGTAAGACCTGATCCAAAACTCATTAAAAGTAAGTGTTTCCATTGACTGTAGGTCTGGCTGTTAGTGAGTGCTCTCTCCTGCCACATATGAATGGATTTGCAGGGCTGGAATTACAGTGGGTGCATTGTGTTTATTCTTCTGGAAGAGGAACAGCTTTCCATTACTCAGTATTGAGTATTCTGGCCAGTTTAGGAGTGGAACTAGTGACTGGAAAGCAAATCCCACCCAGTCCTGCTCTGCCTAAAGATTTACTGTGTTTTGTACTGTTGGGGACTTTATAAAACCCTGCAACTCCATGGGAAACAAAGAAGTATGATATGGATCCTATCTTTACAATTCAGTTAGAATGAAATTTTGTATAGTGAAATTTACTCTTTGCGTATGGTTATTAGAGCTGGTTGAAGTTTTTTTCCACTAGAACACCTTTAATAGAATCATAGATTAGGATTGGAAGAGACCTCAGGAGTCATCTAGTCCAACCCCCTGCTTAAAGCAGGACTAGCTTCAATTAAATCATCCCAGGCAGGATTTTGTGAAGCCTGGCCTTAAAATCCTCTAAGGCCATTCCAGTGCTTCACCACCCTCCTAATGAAATAGCTTTTCCTAATATCCAACATAGATCGGACCTGTATGGGCATGTACAACCGAGGGCTAGATTCATCCTGGAATTCATACTGGCTAATTCTATCATACAGCCAGATGCAGGGCAAGAAGTTGTTGGTGGAAAATGTCCACAATGTGTCTTGGTCCAGGTGGGATGATAGGGACTCACCCAAAGTGAACAGTATTGGAAATGAGGGGAGAGGGGAGGATGATTAGGAAATGCTCAACCCTCAGGCAATGTTCTTACTTACAGACTTCCAAGGGAGCCCCTAAAGCTCATTCACTAGTAGGGAAGTTCTCTGCTGTTGCTCCTTTAACTTCCCTTTCAACTGGGATTTTTTTTTAACCAAAGAAGCCTTGTTTCATGATTACAGAGTGTTGGTATTTTGGGCAGGCTGCTACCTACTTTATTTGGGTTCAATGCTCCTAAGCTGCAAGCAACTTTGCTGAACAAAGCAGATATAATTTACAATCCCAGCAAGAGCTCTAGTGAATATTGCCTTTCTGACAAAACATTCTACTTACTCTGGAAGGTATATTGTGTATTCTACTTAGTCTGGAAGATATTCTGCTCTGAAGATGAACATTGCTGAAGTGAGTTAAAACCATGTCATTCCTTCAGGATAGGTGGAATTTGAATGAAATAATGTGACTGAATGCAAAGCTTATCTGTTTTATGTTTATATTTATAAACAGATGGAAATGCAAGGAGAGTAAACATGAATTATTCAAGATTGAAGAAAGACCCTTGATTTTAAAAAGCCCAACAACTTGGAAATATAAATGTATCTAATTATCCCATTATTTTCCTCACTGAAGAAACTTCTTCAACTTTAATTTATTAATAGCTATACACCAAGGGCCAGATTTACAAGGCATTTAGGCACTTAAAATGCAGATAGGTATATAATAGGGGCATAAATTGATTAATGCAGCTAAATTAGAATTTTTTGGTAAATCTGTGTCCAAGATCTCAGACCAAAAGCTGTTGAAGCCAATGGAAAGATTCAGAATCCTCAGACTCTGACTTTTGCTCACATGCACACTGATTCTGAGTTAGAAGTTGCTAAGTTTAGTAGTGAAGTGCAGCAGTAGAAAAGTGCATAGCAGATTCAGTAAAGAGACCTATTTCTGTTTCTGAACTCAGGAGTGCAAATATGTTTTTGTCCTGAATGGCTTTTCTTGATGGTTTTAAAAGGTCCATAAAGAATGCAACAAATTATTCTCTTCTCCCTAATATGAGCATGTATGTCTGATTAGTTTGGTGCACATCACAGATGCAATGGAGTTAAGTGTGTGTGAGGTTTGTGACCCTAAAGTAAAATAATTCAGACTGTGAGGAAAGTCAGAGTTTCAGTGTTCTGTAGTCGCTTGTCAAGAGCATGTTGATTATACCATCTTTCCTCATCAGAAAATGGTGATTTTTTTCCATTGTGTTTGAAAAACAACTAAATACTTCAAACAAAAGACAAAAAGGCTCATTGTGAATATTTGTTCTGAGTTTTAAATCACTTTGTTTTAGCCATATATAGACCCAAATATTGGTAAACAACTTTATGCTCTTATTCCAGAATTAGAAAGTGAAATTAGACTACAAAAAGTGAATTAAGAGTTTGTAGTGAAAAGTAAATTAGACTTTTAGTTCTTTAAAATTTATTCAGTTTTAATAGTAACATGAGGAAGAAGTCTTAAGTATTATTGTCATCTACACAGTGGAGTATTTTATTATGAACTGACTTGATTTAAGAGGGTGAGCTGAGTTCAAATGCGGGATTAATTGTACCTCCAGCTTTGTTCAAGAACAAAACAGAAGTGCTTTGATTATATACATGGAATTTGGACGTGTGCTCAGCTGTGATCTTATATAAATATTTTTGGCATATTGAGTACAGTTATTTTTAAAGGAAACGATTGAAAAGGTCTTAAGTGTTAGCCTACTGTCCCAATGATCCCGAACTACTGTATATATGACTCAGTTATTTTCTGGAGATTAGGCTAGATGAACTATCAAGGTCCCTTCTAGCCGTACATTTCTATGATATTATATGTGGATGTTTTCAGTAGGGTGCTCTGTTATAGCCTATATGAGTTACATGACTGTTGATACAATGACAGGTGTGCTAAGAACTCAGTTGCATATCTTAAGGCTAGTGGTGTACTGACATGTACACAAGGTTTTAATTTTTAAATGTATGCTGACTTTGGTTGTCTTTAATCTAGAAAAATCAGTATTTGAGAGAACTGAAACTGTTAATTGATTTGGCTAAGAGTTTAAATGTCAGGCTAATTACTTTAGACCGAAAGCATGCCCTGTGGGTAATCATGATATGCAAATTACATTCCCCATTTCCCTGTACATTGTTCTGGCTTTATTTAAAAAGGGTTCCAGGTCTTGGCTTCCAGGACAGATGTATATTTTAAATTAAATGTTCTATCATTGCAGTGGAAAAATTGGAACAGCTAATTACTGATAACTTGACTCTGATTACATGAGCCAACTGAATGTAACTTCAAAGAAGGAATGCTGATAATTTAGGGTCTGTAAACTATATTCAGGGCTTGGCGCTCTTGTAACAGAACAAATGAAGTGTCAGGAGCCTCCACAGAATTGTCATGAGATTTCCTGCTCCTTTTGAATATGACTTTGTACTTCAGAGACTGTTAGAGACTGGCTTCCTGATCATTCACATTCACTGTACTCTTACTTTTTGAGAAGCCTCTGATTTAAAGCTGAAGAATTTCCTAGACTTGGGCCAAATTCTGTATTGACTTGTATCCCATGCAATTTTGTGTCAAGATTAAATCATCATCAAAACCAATTTAATCAAGGATAAATCTTGGAGTTGGGAAAAAAAGGATTTGAGACATCTTGGGAGATCATTCCTTAAACAATGGTAAATCTACATAAAATCCCAGCCAGTGCTTTTTTTGTTTTTTTTTTTTTTAAAAAAAGAAGAAAAAAAAGGTGCCGGTACTCCAGAAGAAAAGTTGTTGAGCTCTGACTGGAGGTGCTGGTACTGTGATCCCAGCGCTCTTTAATTAGACCAAAGGTTTCAGCCAAATACTTCAGTGTTCTTTAAAAGAAAGTATTGAACCATTTCCAGCCAAAGTTGGAAAACTCAACTAACAACAAATGTAGATTGCTTTAAGACAATGAAATGTACTAATTATATTTTTCTATGTACTTATTTACTATTTTAAGGCTGTCACCTTGAAATTGACAAATTAAGGAATGTTTGAGGGTTTCCTTATGATGGAAACAAATAGAACAGACTGTCAAATTTGAAATTGTAATGTAACTCAGCCAAAAAATGTTAAATTAAATTACAGCTCAAACTGTTGCAGTTTCAGTCTCTTAAACTATCTAAAAAAGTACGAGAGTCTAGGAGGATGAGGTAATAACTTTTATGGTGCCAGCTTCTGTTAGGGTACGTTTACACAGCAGCATTTTTTTGGAATAACGTTAGTATTTTGTGCCTACACTACAAGCCTTTATTTCGAAATTATGTTGAGCTGGAGGATGTCTTATTTCAACTTTTGTAACCCTCATTTTTTGAGGAGTAAGGGAAGTTGAAGGAAGATTATTCCTTAGCTTAATTTGGCTTTGGCACTATTTTAACTTCAGCTACGCAATTGACGTTGCATAACTTATTCTGACTTTAGCCCTGCTGTGTAGACATACCTTTAGTGAGAGAGACAAGCTTTTGAGGTACAGGTTTCCTCAAGTCTGCTTGCCTAGAGGCTATTTAACAATGAAGACATCAGAAAACAAAATGGCTACATTAAAAATTAATGCTTGTCTTTACAAATAGTTAATCGCACGAGTAGAATTCAGTTAAGGTGAGCTGCTAGTGTAACAGTTTGAGGGCCAGGCCCTTATGTACAAATAATAACAGTTGGTATTTTGTATTTGTTTTAATTACAGAATTTTAAAGTAGCACTTAAAGCAAGGTTAAGGCTAAAAAAAAAAAAAAAAAAAAAGATAGATAGCTTGTTACTCAAAAGGCCTGGCTAAACAAAAGATTTATTTAGCTTCCAGCATGAATAATCTAATTATTGCCTCTCCCCCCCCCCCATTATTTCCACTGGTGGAAGATCAGGCATTTTCTTGGCCGAATTTATTCAGAATTGCCATGCTAGCTTTTAATTTCTGTCCACGATTTTATCCCTTAGGTTGCATAATTTTAGAACTTTGCTTGCTATGTCAGCATTCCACTCCATTGAAATACATTTAGCTCATGTTTAGATCTTCAAGAAATTCGTATTTTTCCTTTTTATGAAGACCATCCTAAAAAATGAATTGATCTGATATTCATCATCATCAACAACAACCATGGCCTCAGCTCCCATTGGTGTCCGATGCCTCTCTCACTATTTCCTTCCATCTTTCCCTGTCCAGTGTG